>BSBK01005388.1:992938-1613376 GCA_027943335.1 Chamaecyparis obtusa
GACAATTGAAATCCATCTGGTTGCTCAATGTACATTTCTTCAAATTCACCATTCAGACATGTTGACTTGACATTCATCTGATAGACCTTGAAATCCTTGAAAGAAACAATCTTATGGTTTCAATTCTTGCCACATGGGCAAAGGTTTCATCAAAACCAATTCATTCCATTTGTGAATATCCTTTACAACCAAGTCTTGCTTTGTATCTAATAACTTCACCTTCCTCATTCAATTTATTCTGGAACACCGATTTAGTTCCAATTACATTTTTGTCTTTAGGTCTGGGAACAAGAATCCATGTATTGTTCTTTTCAATTTGCTTCAATTCTTCTTCCATTGTTTTTACCCAATGTTCATATGTGCATGCTTCATTCGCATCCTTAGGTTCAATCTTTGATTTATAAAAAATACTCAACTCTATCTTCAACAATTTTTCTTCTAGTTAGAACTCCTTTATTTTTATCCGCTATTATCTGACTTTTAAAATGATTCAATCTTACATACTCAAGAGTCTTAGGATTTTCTTGAATTTCAGACTCGTGTTCTTTCTTAAGCACTTGCACTGGTTTCTTCTCCTTGAGGTACTAGATTTCCAGGAAGGATCTGAACTTGATTATGGGTTTGAGGTTTCTTTCCTTGGTTTGTACTATCATCCTGCTCATCAAAATCATATCCGCAGGATCTAGATTGTCTCTAATTTATTTGGTCAACCTTGACATTTGCACTCTCCACTATGTTCTGCAATCTATTATTATAACATTTGTATGTCTTGCTTTTGGTTGAATAACCACGAAATATTCCTTCAACACATCTAGCATCAAACTTTCCTAGATCTTCATCTCTCTTTAATGTAGCACTTCCAAAAATTCTAAAATATTTAACAAAAGGAACATGACCACACCATAATTCATAAGGAGTCTTACCAGTATCACCTTTGATATGCACTTGGTTGAGTGTGTAAACTGCAGTACTCACAACTTCTCTCCAATAAACATGTGGAACATTTCCTTCCAACATCATTGTCCTGACAATATCTAGAATAGTTATGTTCTTCCAATCCACTACTCCATTCCGTTGCAGGGTCCTCGGAGAAGACATGTGTCTTCTTATCCCATTCTCTTCACAAAATGTATTGAACTCACTAGAAGTAAATTCACCACCTCTGTCAGATCTCAAACACTTTAACTTCAAACCTATCTCTATCTCAACCATAGCCTTGAAAATATTAAATTTGTCTAAAGCCTCAGACTTCTCTCTCAAGAAAATAACCCACATCAAATAATAATCAATTAGCAATATGAAATATTTGTTTCCTCGAAAACTTCCAACTCTAGAAGGACCACATTAATTAGTATGTACAAGGTCCAACAATCCACTTGAACAATGATTCTTAATCCTGGAAGTAGCTCTGGATTGTGTACCCATATAACATTCCTTGCACATAGTGTTAGCAAGTTTCTTCAACTTAGAAAGATCTCTCACAACCTGAGTAGAGCTTATCTTTCAAAATTCACATGACACATCCTTTTATGCCGCAACTGACTTTCATCAATCTGAGCAATCAAGCTTCTCTTCTCAACACTATTCAAATGAAAGACACTACCTTTAGCTTTTGTACCTGACACAATTTCAATTCCGGAGCTTCCCAAGATTCTACACTTCCATTCTTGAATTACAGATCATATCCCTTGTCAACTAATTGTCCAACACTCAAAAGGTTATGCTTTAGACCTTCAACATACAAGACATCATCAATATTGTTTTTACCATCAAAAGTAATGGATCCTTTGCCATAGATTAAACAAGGTGTATCATCACCAAACCTCACAACACCACAATCATACTCCTTCAAACTAGCAAACTTACTCTTATCACATGGCATATGATGAGAGAATCCATTGTCAATTACCCATTCATCTAAATCTATTCAACTTGTGTGGCCAAAGCTCTTTCCTCATTCATGCAACTAGTAGAGTCAATAGGTATTGGATCATCTTCCTTGATATCAATAAATACCCATTCATTATCACTTGAACCTCCTAACAATTGAATATTGGTGGAAACAAGGCAATAGACAACAGAGGAGGGGGTGGAGAGAGGGGGGTGAATCAGTTGTCTCAAAACTTACACAACTTAAACTTATTCTTAGATTTGATAATTAAACATGAAAGCATAAATCATCAATACATCATGAACACACATAACACAAATATTTTTATACGTAGAAACCCAGCTAAGAGAAAAACCAAGGTGGGGATGAACCCAGAAGATAGGTATGCTACGTTAGAAGTATTACAATTTGGAATGCACATGCATTCAGACACATTGCCTGTACAATCAAATTTGGATCACATCCACAATTTATGAATTGTATGATAGCATCTCATTTTTGCTTGAATCAGTTCCATTGAAACACAATACAACTTTCTTTTCCACACTTTTTCTCTACCTTCAAAAGATGTGTGCATTCAGGCGGCTGAAGACCCAGTTTATTCAATAGCTTAGCCTGTTGATTCACCAGCATCTCGCTTACCATTCTACCATTCCTTCCGGCATCTTAACTTGTTCCTGTTGATCAAGTCAAAGAACTAGTTGGCGAGCCTTAACCACTACCAGTAGCGACCGACAAATACCCACTTCTAATAAGCATTGGTTCTAAAGGATAGGAGGAAGGTAGCAAGCAAGGTCAGATTGACTAATCCGAGGTCCAAGTATCCTATGATTATTACATTTATTTATACATGACATCAACTTTGGAAAGATAATCAAGGTCGGCCAAACACATACCACCTAATTACAAAAATATAACCATACTCGATACAATATAACATGTTGACCAAGCAATGTCGACCAAGACATAGCACATACTAAAATATTATTCCTCGAACACAATACACCTCCAAGAATTATGCATCGAACATCCAGAACACGCTACAATCATCTAGTCGGCTATGAACATGAAGAACACCAACATACCGATGGAAATCATCAATTGTGAGAATGACGATCAATGCGGACCACCAACACAAAAGTCATACAATCTAGAAACATCCACAAACATCATGAATTGCCACAACAACATCCGCACCAACACAAATTACTGGAATCATCTAGCATCATCATACCAAACCTCAAGGACACTAACTGTAATGACTCTCAACCTTGAAAAATTTCTTGCGAACCTCCAACCCACGAACCACTTGAATTGAGGACACACATCAAGTCTCAAACACGCTTCATAAATCCATAGAGAAAGATAATACAATGCAAAGCAATCCATATCAAAATATTGTCACTTTATCACACCTTCATCAGTAGCATAATAACATCACTTCTGAAATCTAAGTTTCTTAGGTTTAGTTTTAGGAACTCTTTCCAGACATCTTGAAGCAAAATGACCTATCTTATTGCAAGGAAAACATTTAAGAGGCAATTTTCCTGCATACTTACCATCACCTTATTTATGCTTGTAGGATGTAGGGAAGGATCTAAGCACTTTCGCAACAATTTCTAATTCATCCAATTGTCCACCGACACATTTGATATTGCACACAAGTTCATTCACTTTCTGCATGAAATAAGTAATGTTCTCATCTTCGCTCATCCTCAATATCGCATATTTTCCTTTTAGGCTCTGCAACTTTGCAAGCTTCACATAATTGTCTCCTTCATACGAAGTTTCCAATTTTTTCAAAATCTCATGAGCAATCTTCAATTCCATAACATTCATCATCTCAATGTCAATCAAAGCACTCAACAATGCTTCCTTGGCTCTAATATTGTATCTAGCCATCTTGATCTCATCTGGAGTTGAAGCATTTGCAAGAGTATATTGTTTGTCAGTAATTTCCCAAAGAGGTTCTCCAATGCATCTCAAATGATAGTCCATACAACTTTTCTAAAGTAGTTTGTACCATCAAATCTCAGACTTTCCTTATAAGTTGCCATCTTGAATCACCTCAAGCGATTAAACTTCTTTGGAAGAACTTAGCTTTGATACCAATTAATGTAAGTGATTGTTGTTGGACCAAAAGATCAACGTGTCAATGTCCGATACAACCACTAGATTTATAGAATCCATAGGAGGCAGTTAAGCCATGTCACAAACCCAAGTGTTGCACTGCACTACACAAGGAGACCAAGGTTGCACATCTTGCAGTATTTACCACCAAAAAATAACATATAAGAGTAAAGTGTTCTAACCAATTATGTACACTATCAAATTTAGGGAAGGAAACAACCACATCTACTAGGATTTTAGGTGTACCTTATGGAGAATCTTTGGTACAAATTTCACAAGTTTTTTGTTCTAGGAAGCCATTTTGCATAGCCACAAAACCATTGAGAGGTAAAACTAAAAAAGATTGTAATAAATGCAAGAGGATGAGATATTTCTTGTGCTAATGACATAATATGACAAAGGAGAAGCCAACTATTAAGGTGTTGTGAATGTCATAAATGAGGCCCTTTGGCCTTAGAATATTCTCACCATGCTTCATATCCAATTTCACATGCCCTATATTAAATTTGTGGCCATAAAAATGCTATTGGAATCTCTTGAAATCTAGCCCATTATCAATGGACGAAACACATGACGTCCACATTATCGATGGACCAAACACATGACATCCACAAGGACTACATTTAGGAGTTCACTTATAGGCAAATCATCACTATTTTAGAACTCATAATCACGTAGATGAAGTTTTCACCAAAACAAGCAAGTTTCTTGTTATTGAGCTTTGTTGGGGTGCATGAGGCTACATGCTCAAGCAAGACAATTGTATTTAGTCCTCTCTTTAGTCATTCTCTTTATTTAAGAAGCTATTATATGCTCCTTGGGGATACAAAGTGAAAGATGGAATGGAGTAGCTTCTCTTTTTTTAAATTGTTATGTACATGAGTAGCTTATCAACTTTCATGTATGCAAACTCATCTCATCATCCACATAATTGTATTTCAAGGGGTATATTAGTGAATATTTTTATTTAATGTATATTCAATATACATTTTTTTTCCTACATATGTTTAAGCTTGATTAAGTTATAATAAATAGCAATCGTGTGACCATATGTCATCTATAAAAACACGTCACCTATTCTTCATAGTTGGAGTCCCTTATTCTCTTGTCTTTATACATCCTCTCTTAACCATTTGTTATTTTATTATCAAGTAGGTATAACCATTTGTTTGACACCTTCCTAATAGATCAAACTCCCCACTCATTTCTTCTAAATCTGTATATACCCTATCCATATATACTCTATCCATCAGTAACATTTGGTGATAAACTTCCTTTATGTCATTTGTATATCTCTTATATCCCTAAAAACTAGCTCTAATTTTAAGATTATATATCATAATAATTATATCGTATCACATTGCACAAATACTACTAGAAACTAAATAAAGAAGAATTTTCAACAAATTTAACAAATAGTCATGAATAAATGTTATAAACAATTTTGAATATATATAACATTTGGATAGGAGATATTAAAGCAAATAAATTAAATCAATAAATTCTGAACTCAACAAATATTGAAATATTTTATTCTTATTGATATTTTAATTCAATTTTTATCTTTATAAATAAAACCTTTATAAAAAATTGTTAAATTAACAATTAAACATCTTCAGCAGCAAAGAAACAAATAAAATTCTCTACTTAAATTTAAGCACTTTAGTGTTTTCATGCAAAATAAAAATTGTGAAAAGAAAAAATTAGAAAAATAGGGTTAGAAATAAGCAGCAAATGAAAATAAAGCTATGAGAACAGGGGTTAAAAATAAGCAACAACTGCTTATTGAAAAAAGAAATGAAAAAATTGACTTAAAAATAATAATATTTAAACATCACTTAAAATTAAGCAGCAAACATTACATCTATAGACCACCAGCTCCATAAATTGTGCCACAAAAAAGTTGAACAGAACTAAACACAGAAGGTCTGTAAAAGAACATTGAGCCTCGAGATTTTAAAAATACAGTCTTAGTACTGCTGCTATCAGGGATTATTTCAAATAAGGTTTTGACTTCTCATTCGGATGCATAGCACCCCCTGTTCAAATCCAAAACCATCTTTCTGGAATACAATAATGACCTCCGCTATGCAACTCAAATTACTGTATCGTATCGAGTTCCAGAACCAACATTCATGAAACTGCCAGATAACGAACTATTGAAAACGATACAAAATAAAAACCAAAATATATCAATATCCTACAAAATAGTCTGAAATATAAAGATCGACCCTATTTATATGGAAGTCTCGTTTCCCAATATTTATTTACAGCAGTATTCTGGCGTAACGACAAGATATACTTTTCGAATCGTTAATTCTAACTATTTCATTTTGCTTGAAGTTCCCCCACAGAAATGGCATTTAATTTAGCCCCCACTTTAAATTCAGAAATAATTCCCAAATATATTAGAAACATTACTCAAGAACTCACAAAAATCACAAATACTTACCAAAACAATCCACCATCCACCAGATATCAACACACGCATGCAAGATTCTGTGGTTTATTTATTTATTTTGTTAACTTGTAATGTCTTTACAAGGCAAACGTTTCGTCATGCAAAACTGGCCAGAAATCCTACTCAAGATTTTTAACTTGTGCGCTTCCGTCTTCATCTCCATTACTGCAAATCCCTGCATTTTGGAGGGAGGAGATGAACGTCTTCATCAGCACCGCCATGTCTGCGTTTCTCCAAATTAAATTCTCCAATGTCCGCACCATCTTCCTTCGTACTACAAATCCCAGCTTGTCTCCACTTCTTCGACTGATCCACGTCATCTGACGCCCCACTGCAACCCCAGAATTCTTCACTGTCAGCAAAGGTTACGCTGCTCGTTACCTCGTCCTCATCTTCGGAAGAAAGCAAAGCATCAATTTCTTCGGATGCCTCGGCCTGATAGGAATTTACATTGTCGGGCACAGAATCAATATTACGGAGCCCATTCTCCCTCCTGGCTGGATCCGCCGGTGAGAGAAATACCGACTTAGCCCTTGCAGCTTTCGCATTTTCATAGGCCGCAAACCCTAACGCTATAGTTTCATGAAACGACAAAGTCTCCAGCAAATGAGGCGGCACCCAAATTCTCCTGGAATTTCCACTTTGATCAAATATTACGTACTTTTTCGAGGGTTTATCCTCACATTCTCCCAACAATGGCGAAAACCCCATCATTTCAGAGTAAACAGAAAAACCCTGAGACTCCATTTCAAAACCCTTAGACTCCACGATTAACCAATTTCAATGGACTGGCCTCAAATACCTTTCTGAAGAAGCTACGGTTGAAATTTCCCTGGCAGATTCGCCACAAATACCTCCACCTGACAGGATTTTTTACCGGCTGCCGCTCACTCTGAAACCAGAACAGAAAAACAAACAGTCAACGAATTAATTCTTAAGCGAAAAGAAATAAATTTAAACACACTCGCATTGCTTATTCGCATGTTGCGGAAATTGACAATAGAAATAAAATAATCGCCATTACGTCACTGACTCGAGCAATACCCAGAAATATCGAGCCTGCGAGGGAAAATAAACCAGAAATCAAGCAAGATTCGCATTCCAGTATCCCCTCTCAAAGGAAGAAAAAGGCTAGAGAAAACTTTGACTGTTCGACATCTATATAAAAGAAACATTAATGGCTTGTTTATTCGACGTATGAATTAAAGGACAGACGGACCTGACATTCCAGTAGACATGGGAAGCGCGGCCGATTAATCCGAATCCAAGAGATATCCTTGCATTCTCCTCTTCATAATTACTTTGCGTTACAGCTTTGGCCTTTTCATTCTTCGCAGGCAGAGTACCAAAACTATTTAATGCACCTCAAGAAATAATGACAAGGAATTAAATGTTGCTGCCAGAAAAGCCAAAAGAAAGCGACGCCAGTAGTACAATTGGCAGTGCCTCGTCATTATGACTCTGTGCCAACTTCCAAGCATGGAACTCAACAATTTCTCTCAGTGCAAACGGCGGCCACCTACACGCTCTTAACATAGAATTCTCACGCCGGTTTCAAAATATATATTTAACGTCCCTTCTATCTATGGGATCATAAATACTGGTATATATGCCTGCTGTCTGTATTTCTTGAATGTTGTTCCAGCGCTCAACAGCTCTTGTCCTATTGTCTGTACTCTGTATATTTAATCATTTCATTTCCATTTTATTTTTGACGTATAAACCCTTCAGATTTTTGCCTGCGCTCGAACATATTAAAAAATTGAAAAATAAAATAAAAATCGACTGATGAATTCCTTGAATAAATTTACCAAAGCCCTTCGGATCCTTTAATATCAAACAGCCTCCCTTAATTAAGTACTAATGTTTAATCTTCCATAATTTTGGTTTAACAGCTTCTACCTTCGAAATTCCTGACTCATTTTACAAAAGATAATCTCTCTTTTTTCGCTGTTCTAAATATCGCCGCATTTCTTGCCGATCCATATTAATTATTGCAGAATATGGAAAAATATTAATTTAATTTCGTCTTCAAAGCATTTTACAAAAGATAATCTCTCTTTTTTCGCTGTTCTAAAGATCGCCGCATTTCTTGCTGATCCATATTAATTATTGCAGAATATGGAAAAATATTAATTTAATTTCATCTTCAAAGCCTAAATAGGACGCATATCATTATTAATTTAATTTCATCTTCAAAGCCTAAATAGGACGCATATCATTTAACAGAGGATTTATATTCATATATTACTGTCGTTCCTGTGACTGCAAGAGTACTAAAAATAGAAGAAAAGAATAATTTAATCTATCAATTACAGTGAGTTGTTTGAAATGAGCGGTTGAAAAGAGGGATTTGAAGGTGAAACAGAATTGTGTTCATAAAATTTCAAGAACTACAGACAGAGTTACACATCATTGATCTTTCTAATAAATAAAAAATCAAAGATCTTTCTAATAATAATAATAAAATTGTAAAGAATTCAAGATCTTTCTTAAAAAATAAAGAATCAAGCAAAATTTGTCGAATATGTGGAAACAAATTATATTCATCATTGCAAAGTTTATAAAAGTTTATAAATATGTACAATATAAAAGCAAGCTTGACATAATTGAGAAGAATACAAACGTAATGTCCATATTCAACATAGATTCAATGCATCAAATAGTACTGCATTTATTTTATTCACAGTAAACATGTTTGTCCTATCCAAATTAAACTTAATCTTTTCAAATTTCTGAAAAGATGCACAATTTGACTCTTAATCTCATCCCTAAAATCTTCATGAATATCTCATTTGAGCATATAACACTTCTCTTTAACGATAAATCATTTTCAGAAAAAAAAACAGAGAATTAAATCGAAAAACCTCATTCTCATCAGTTCTCATAAAATGCAATCCGTATTCACATTACTTATAAATAATTCGTTACAGAAGAGCTTAAAAAAACAGCAAAAGCTCAAGCGAATTAATTTATCAACAAGTAAATGCCAAAACGCCGACCTCTAAAGCAGGGATTCTCCGTGGAAGATGAAGGCCCTAAATTTTCCCGCGGCCTCAACTGCTACGCAACCTGCCTCCATAAATATCATTTCGCTGCTTTGTCGTCCACATTCACAGTACTTTCCTTCTCTCTGATTAAATTGCTAAACAGTAACCGCGATAAAAGTGCGGTTGCCATAAATTCTAAAATTAAAAAATGATGCTCTCGCAGGCGAGTACTGAAAAATCCAGTCATAACGTTCCGTTCAACTCTGGCATTTAAAGAGAAAGTTTGACTCTCCACATAACACGTGAAACCGGCCACAGTTTTCCATATTTTTATTTAAACCCGCGCTTTTGGCCTCGAATTTCAAAAATCACGGGAAAAAAACTTTTCCTTTTCCGTTTCCGTCTTGACGGTGCCTCTACTTCTAGTACTTCCTTCTTCTAGAAAGGGGTTGCTTTACAATCGAATATTTGTCTTCAACTTTGATTGTCCTTCTTTATTTAATCTTAAAATCCCTCAAATCTTTTTATGAAAGGAAATGAATGAATCTTTATGGATAATTTAGTCGGTTAAAAAGCGGGGCCACGGGCGGAGTATTCGGCGGGAAGTATAGTCCTATTGAGCGTGCCTTAAAGAGTGCGTGGAGGGAAGAGCTGGAATTTTAGTCGGCGCTATTAATTGATGCGTGCATGTGAATGTGAATGTGAATGTAATGTGAGTGGGGGAAAGGAGAAGAGAGGTGAAGAATTCCCGTGGGCACATTGGGGATGGAGGGAAAGGATATTAATTATGGCTGTAGTTAAGTTTTATCTAAAATGTATTAAAATAGAAAAAAGACAAAAAAAAAAATCAGATTTGTAAAAATATAGTGATTTTTTTTGCAAATTTTTTGAAGTTTTCGATCACAAAATGTGTAGATCATGAAGAACATATGCTGAAAATTTCGTGAAAATCTAGCGTGTTTTCCATTTTTCAAAATTTGGTCAAAGGTGCATTTTGGAGGGAGCCTAGCCACGTCCATTAATTATGTCGATGTAGACGTGCGCCATGCATGGTCATAAAGTAATAAATCATAAACATACTCTATCATGGGAGGACGCCTCTAAGCTCCCACAAAATGTACTATTGACCAAATTTCAAAACCTAGAAAACATAATAGATTTTTACAAAATTTTCATCATCTTTTTTCATGAGCTCCATATTTTGTAGTTGAAAACCATAAACAAATTGCATAAAATCATTGTGTTTTGTGAATCTCGGAAAAAAAAAATTGACTTTTTTTTTTGTTTTTGGTGTGTTTTGTAAGGAGCTTAGTATATTTTTTCTTTGCGAAGGGGACACACAGTATTTTTTTTACCATTGTCTTCATAAAAGTTACTTTTTAGTTTGTTGTTTATTCTCATGCTTGGTTGTTCCACAATGTTGATCACTAGTTCCTTCAATTACAATGTCTCATAAAGATTTGTAATGGAGGAGTTTAGAATTTAAAAATGTGTTTGTTGTGATTCAACAACCACGCTCTTTGTTGGCCGCTTGGCTAGGGGGGCCCACTTCTTTTTATTTTTTAGCCTTGTTTGTTTGTTTGTTCATTTCTCCTGTCAAAACCCTTCTTCAGAGAAGGGAAGTCTCAGTTTTTGTACTTTCGATGTTCTTCGACCTCTGAGGGTGCAAAAACTCGAAGCCTTATACAAGCAAGTTTCTTTTTTCATTTTCGACCTTTTGGATTTACAAGACTTTCGGACCTCCGAAAGACCGAAGCCCAGACCAAAAGGAGGTTAGATTTTCGCACTTTCGAGGTGTCAAAGGTCTAATGTCTTTCGCACCTTTGAAACCCTGAAAGTCTGAAAGATAGAAGCTCTGGTGGTGCGCAAGGGTGGCTAACGTTACCTTTGTCGGGGGCCTATATATTGTGTTTTGGTTGGGTTTTTAGTCATTTGTGTTTTCTGTCTACCAATGACTGCAGAGCATTTTCGAGTGATTGTCTTCCAGCCTTCCTCGTGCTTCGTAATCGTTGTTCCAGCTCTTGTTTGAGTTTCCCTCTGTTTCTTCACCCTTGAGGTAGGGTTTTTGGTGGTTTTCTTTTCGGTCTTAGTTTAGGATTTTGTTGGTTTTCAGTTTTGTTTGCTGGTTTTAGCTAGGGTTTTTGTTCTTCGATCATTTTATGTTTGTTTCTTTTCTTTTTTTTGTCGTCCTTCCTGCCTCGCCCTTGTCCAGGGCATTGTGTCATCCTTTGAGGTGTAAGGGCGGGCTTGTATTCGAGCTCACCTCAAACTCTGTCATCTTAGAGCGTGAGACGGTTTTACCCTCTCAGTTTCTGCTCTGAGGGTTTTTCCAGCTTTTCGGAGCTTCGGCCTCCGAAGTCTCTGAAAATTCCCCAAAGCCTTACCTTTTTCAACTTCAGCGTCTCCCGATTTCAAGGTTTTGGACCCCGACAAAATAGATGAACCTTCGACCTCCGAAGCCCTGAAAAACTTAGACCCCTCGAGTTTTAGGTAACTCTTTTTCGGTGGTTCGAACCTTCAGCGTTTCAAAATTTCAGGGCTTCGGCAATATCAAGCAATCATACACCTCTGAAACGCCGAAACACCGAATCTCTAAAGGTTTTTATGCAGAGACACGTTTGGTCCCTTCTTCGCCATTTCGGCTTGTCGGAGGCTGATGTTTCTTTTAGAGTCTGAACCTCTGAAACCCCAAAATTTGATTTCAATGCTTTTTAGTGACTTTTAGATTTTGGGTTAGTTTTATTTGGGGTTTTTAATCATTTATTGCTTAATTCAGATAGTTTTTTTCCATGACCTTTCCTAATTAGTGTCCTTTTATTTTGCAGAATGTCAGAGAAGATCACATCTCAAGCTATGAAGTTCCCATTCAAGGGATACCACGCTCCATACAAGGTGGGCAATCTCCACAGTGAGATTACAGACACAAACATTAGGAACGTCAATTGGAACAAGTTCCTTGTAAGATGCCTCCAACCAACAAGCAAGTTAGAGTATTGCACTTTATTGGTCTACTCTAGCCTAGTTAATGCAGTGGCACATCCAGTGTCCACACTCTCTTTTAGATTTGATAGTGACCCTTGCACAACACTACATGTCGGAAGATAGATTGGTAAAGAACACCATGGGAGAAGTGGTTCTAGACCTGAGGCCAAATAACATTGAAGATGTATTCCACCTACCTAAAGGAGTAGATAGATTTTACTCTATCGACAAGGGCATGCGTTTCTTTAACATAGAAACCCAATTATCATACGAGATTTTCAACAAAGATTACCAAGTGCAATATCTTCCCAAGATTAAGCTGGACAAGATAGATATGAGGAGGGGATATCTGAAGGACGACATTCAAGTTGTCGTCACAATGATAAGAAGATTGTATGGGTTGCGTAAGTCCATCCAGCTTGAGCCTTGGATGATCCTGCTAATAGAAAAGATAAAAGGAAGGAGGGCAAGATTCGACTGGACTACTATCCTCAGTGATAACTTGGATAGGTAGCTGACTATAGTAAAGAACGATCCACACTTCTACATGACTTCATATGGCATGTATTTGCTTGTTGCTCGAGAAGTTCATCCAGGCCTAATCAAGGTAAGAGCCATGGGTTAGCCTAATGCTTGGTAATTCACTGTGTACCCGCAGCTCGTAAGAAAGGAGCACCCGGGGGAGGATAGTTTTGAATATAGAATTGTCAACAATGCATTTGTCTTTGCAATCATCCGCTCCATTAAGGGTGATTATGCAAAGAGACTAGATTAGAAGAAGTTGTAACTAAGGTAAAGGCCATGGGGGAATATTATATTCAATTTAGAACTTTTACATACATAAGGGTAGCCAGGAGTATTTTGACTCCAAAGAAATTGCCAAGATATCCATCAGATGCGATAATCTTGCTAGAGATGGCTAGACATCTCTCAAATGCATATGAACACATCAAGCCTAAGAAGAAGCATTGTTGAGATTTTTCCATATTCATTGGCCCCCACTCCTTTCAAGACATGAAAGTAAGTAAATCTTTGGCATATGAATGGGATGAATGCCCATTACAACATTTCAACTTGATAAGGACCGGATTTGACCCCATAGGCACTTGCAACAGTATTATGGGAAGACATTACATCCGTGAGCCGCATTTTGAAGATCATTAGATGAATTGTATAGATGATTATGAAGTCATAACTGTGACTACTGTCGAATGACCCTTGAGCTGACACAAGATGCCCTACTCCTCTGCATTCCACCTAAAGTATGAGATGCAAATTCTGAGGATGTCCTAGATCCATTATACAATCAGGATAAAATCTATACAAGGGCCATTTTGAATGCCGAAATGGACAAGGAAGAAAATGATGATATAGATTTCAAGGCTTGGCATGTGATCAAGACAACAAAAGCCTAGATTGACAGATCGTTCAAAATGGATCCAGTGTCGATAAAACAACTGCTCGTCCTACCTTCTAAAGAAAAGAAAAAGAAGGGAGAAAATGTTCTGATGCCTCAATTTAAGGGAGTTGCTCCACAAAGGCCGGAGACTGTTTATAGACATGGGCGGCCAACAGTATATGGGTCTAATTCAAAGACCAAGCCAGTGAAGACCCGAATGATAGGGAGTATTGCTCCACCTAATGCTTTGTCTTCTGATGATCACTAATAAGCCTATGTTCTACAAAGGTCACCGAGAATAAAGGTCAAAGGACCCAAGGCTATCGGGTTATAGAAGGGGAAACTTTACAAAAGGAAAAGGTCATTTGTGTCCCCGCACTTGGAGGTTGTACTAGGAGAAGAGGTAGAGGACCTAGAAGAAGACGACATACCCCTAGCCCAAAGGACTCAGCCAATAAAAATTGCAAAGAAAAGGAAATCTCAAGAAGGGGATGTCCAAATTGATGTTGACATAGTAACCCAAAAGGCAGAAATAGATCCACGAGAGGCGTTGGGTGGTGATGAGTTTTACATGTCGAATTTTGAGAGCCTTTATGGTTTCAAAGAGCAAATGTCAAAACAGTCGATACCTATTGCAGGACTTACTTTTGAAGACCAATTGCCCTTTACATTTTCTCCCCCTCCGGCTCAATTCACTACCCTTGCTCAAGAAAAAACTATAGAAGAATCAACATTGGATAATGAGCCTCCTCAGCAGACACCTTAGGCCACCACGGAAGAGCCGATGGAAATAGATGAAGAGAAACTGCAAGGTGCATCGATAGAGAAAATGAAGGAATCAAGCCAAGAGGAACCTTCAATTGAAGTTTCCCTAGAAAACAAGAATGAAGTTGTTCCGCCTCCACCTCCACTTAAAACTCCTCTCATTCAAGTTCCCATTCCTCCACTTCCAATGCAGGGTCCCACTCCACCATCTTTTCCTTCACCCACTCCTCCACCTCTTGCTCCAACTCCACCCCCTGCTCCAACCCCTCCTCTTGCTCTAACTCCACCTTAGGTTCAGCCTCTCGTTCCTCCTCAATCAACACCTCAAATGCCTATTCCTCCACCTCATATGCCTACTCCTCCACCAATTTTTCTCAGTCCTCCACCATCTCATCTCATACCTTATTCTAAGTTAACTCACCTAGAGACATAGGAGCAGGAAAAGGAAATAGAGAAAGAAGAAAGTGTCCTTCCTCATGAGAGTGAGGTAGATGAATAGTCAAAGGGAGAGGAAGAGGAGGTAAGAGGAGAAAATTCAGAACAAAGGGAGGCCTTGAGAGAAGAAGAATTGGAAGAAGAGGACGATCAAGAACAAGAGCGAGTGGCTTTTGTTTTGATAGTGCCATATGAGTCGATAACTACTTTCACCAAGCCCACCTGGTTTACTAAAGAGATACAACCAAGAGTAAGGGTGTACTCTGATGAAGAGGCTACTGATATGGCGATGCTAGGTCAAGCTTTCCACCAAGGAGAATTAAGTGCCTGGGCTAGAATGCTCTCATATGTTGCTCAAGATCATAGGGGCCGGTGGAAGGCACAAGTGGCGGTGCCAATAGTTGACACTAGTGTGGCATAAATAACTCCTGAAGACCATCTTTGAAGAAGTGGACCTAGGTGAACCTACAAGGGAGGGAAGCAAGACATTGGCCACACCAGGTTTGAAGCATGCCTTGGGATTTATGGATAAGGATGAAGAAAAAATCAAAGTTTTGACATAGCAAAACGAGGCCATGAAAATGTTTATTCTTAAGACAACATGTCCCATTGACCTTAGCAACCCAGAGGCCCCATTACAGGTTGTCTTAGAGAAGAGGTTTTCCCCTGAAATACTAGCGGATGTATCACATTCTTTTATTCATGCTTGTTTGGAATGGAAGGATGACTTTGAGGAGTTTGCAAGGGCTACCTTAAGAATAATTTTGAGACCTTTCAGAGGAATTCTTTTGGAACTCACCAAATTGGTGGAGATGATTGGTGTGTGCTAAGGAGAGCACCTTCATAGGGTTAGTATCATCAATAAATCAAAATGAGAATTGAATAGCCACAAAAAGTAATCTAACTAAGCAAAATTAAAGATGATTGAGCACTCTATGGCTCTCTAATTAGGGATGCTAATGAAGAGCTCTCAACAAGTTCTCACTAGTGATAGCCCTAATATGAGAAATCAAATGATAAGCAAGCTAAACAAGTTAATTCCCAAAATAAATACTAATTAACTCTAGATTTGCCTTTTCTAACTCAAATTTGCAAGAGGTTTGATGCTTCATAAAATTTGTGGATGATTATTGCTTCAATTATGCCTTGCTTTTATAGATTTTGGCAAGGGTAGGGGGTGTGGTTGTGATAAAGGGTGCTCCCCTTAATACCACAAACACATAACAGAAACAGAGAAACAACAACAATTTGCAAGAACAAAAAATGAGCTTCTTATTATCTCCACAAATGTGGAATTACAAATTTCAAAATTACAATATGCAAAGCCACATGGGCATTTTCCCTTACACTATTATGTAGGACAAAGCCTCGAATCATTACCTAGATCTACCCAAAACTGCCCTAGACAACACTACAAACCTTTCTTATATAGACAATTTTCACCACCCGAGAAGGTTCCAAAAATTTAGCCCTTAAGGTAGACTTCCCTAAGAATTGTTTTATTTTCTTTTTATTTTACATAGGGTCGGCTCCAAATAATTATAAAATATGTTTTTAGGTAGCTCAACTTCCAGAGGCCATAACTTTTTAACCGTAGCCCAATTTTCTATTATAACTACTTTTTGAAAATGGCAGGACCTGATCTACAATGTCTGACTAACGCAAGCTCCAATTAGTCAAGGGTCGATCATGATCTGGAGCCTCTAAGGCCATCAAAATTGAGCTCAAAGATTTTGTACCCAAAAACCTCAATAACTTCACTAAAACAGATGATATGGCAATGGAACTCAACTGGTAGGCTGATATGACTAAGATGAACCTCCACCTGTGAAATCAGAACATTCCAAGATCATATGACCAACTTACTAAAAATAGTAAGTTTCCATAAATAGAAGCTCTGCACAAGATAGCCCTTATTGAAAAGAAAATAGAAATATTTTTGGGTGATGCAAGATTGCTCTTACACCCAGGATGCTCCTGCATCAGGTTGATTTGATCATGATTTGATGAGGGTTAAGTCCATGGTTCCACCTTCGAAGACCATTTAAATATTATGTCCTCAAAGCTTGGGACAAGAGGACAAAATGGGTGGACAAGATTATTTCTCCCTATAGGTGGTGGAGATTCGATGTGAGCTTGATCCATGTGAGCTTGGTTCTCAAATCCTATTGGTTGATGAATTTTTCTCCCATTTGGTGGTTGAGGGAAAATAAGATTTAATTAATTGAATTTAATTAATATCTTTAGCCATGTGTACCCCTTAAATGGGTTAATTTGATTTAAATGAACTATGCAATTAATTAGATTAATTGCACAATTAATTGATTTATTTGATTTAAATTGAATTAATGGATTTTGATTGCAATTTTGCTTTGATTCTAGCTTGATTTGATTTAATTGCTTTGATTTTTGCCTTAGTTTCTCACTTGATTGATCTTGTCCAATTTCGGGTGATTACAAATGCCCCTCTTTAAGTCCGCATGCGAAGCGTATCAATTCAAAGAATGTCTTGATGATTTTTTATGCAAAGTCCTAATCAACTGATGTCTGATTTGATATGATACAAGATGAAGATTCTAATGATGAAATTGATGCAGTTTCAATAGATTTGAAGGTCCTTGATGGTCGATCTGATGATAGGTTGTCTGATATGGTTCTTGATTTGATATGATTCGATGTTTGATGCCCCTTTCGATTGATAAATGAATTTTTTTTTGATAAAATATTACGCTTTGATTTGATGGTCGTGCTCTTGATTCGTTGATTAAGATGTCAATCCTAATTATCTAAGTGTATGCCCCTCGGAAATGAAATCAAAATTTGATCGTTGTTGAAATATATGACGTTTTAAGTCAAGTTTGTGTGAATTCGGTGATATGACATTTTAAGTCAAGTTTGCATGAATTAGGTCAATTAGTAATAAATTTTGATTTCATTTTTGATAATGTATTCATGATCGTTTGATGACAAATGCCCCTGATTTGGCAGAATGGGTGAAAATTTTGGGTCCTTGGTAATTTTCTGGTCAAAGATGCCCTTTTTAGGTCAAAATGGGCTATATATAGGGCTAAAAGTCATTTTTACTATTCATTTTCAGTTTCACTTTTGACTTTTTTCTTTGACCCCTTGGAGCTATTTTGCAATGGTTATTTCGATTCGAGAGAGGGCGCCGATACTTGTGTCCACCAGACTACGGACCTCCGGTATGTACCCCAACAACTCGCTTTGTCATTTAAATGCATTTAAATTTGAAAATTTTGGATTTTTACTAGAAAAAGCCTATTTTTTTCTTTTTTCTTTTTAAATAGCGCATTTAATAGTTTTAATAACGCATTTTCTCCAGCACCTCCATGGTTTTCTACAGTGCATCTACTATTTTAATAGTGCGTACAAATGGTAGAACTAGGGCATGAAACACATTCGCCCTTTTCTGTTGTGCGTACAAATTAGTTTGCGCATAATAGTAATTTAGCAACATGTACAGGTAAATCCTATAGCGCATATTAAATTCCATAGCACGTATACATTAAATTAGCTATTTCAATTATTTCTCCTACGCATTCACCAATTTTAGCTGCGCTTTTTCCTTTTAGCGCTTTTAAATAATTAAATAGTGTGTTTACCCTGTTAGGTTAAAATTGCAAACTGCTAAATCAATTTTCCGAACCATTTGGTGTCGTCTATCAGTCGATTGGTTTAGGTAACAAGTCTGATTTGATAGCGACTCATATTATGTCAGTTTGAGTCAAGTCATTCTGAATGTTTTATTATCAATCTTGATTTAGATGGTGGGTGATGATAAATTTTCTATCCTCTCTGATTAGAATCAGGAAAATTGATTGTGGTTTGATAATTTTAAATGTTCGATTGACTTAGGATGATCCAAAAAGTAATGATTTCACATACTGATGTTTTTAACTTACTTTTTGTAGGCCGAGCTTAAATCGCTTGGGGTTAGAGGCTTGTATCCCTTGCCTTTCGAGATGATAGATGACCTGAGCGGTGCAAATCGTCGGGTGATTGGCAGATGTGAATTTTTGTTCCTTCTTGTCCTTCCTTGATTCCGCATGAATCGAGGTCTCATTACTGCTATGGCAGAGCGATGGCACTCTGACCATAACACATTTCACTTGTTGATGGGGGAGATGACCATTACTCCCGAGGATGTGTATTGCATCCTTCATATCCCCACTCATGAAGAGCTAATATACTACGACTAGGTTTATCATGGGACCGCCTGTAGGCAAGTCTTTGGTGACCCGACTATCGACAATGATTCGATCTAGTGGGCCCATTTCCATTCCTTCCCTGGTCTTCCTGTTGTTCTAAGAGCATTAGTTGGTGGTTTCCTCGTTTCGGTTTGGCGAAGACATGGCTTTGCAGTTGGTTGGGGTCGTATCCTTAAGGATATGATCACATAGCCATGATGATTTGATTGGGGGACTTGTGTACTTGTGTAGTTATATCATGAGTTGCATTCAGTTGTATACTGTCGTGGGGTGACTCTTTCTGCAAGTGTGATCCTGTTGCAGTTGTGAACATGGGAGCATATCCCTGTTACTAGAACTATTTCTATTTGGCGTCGTGATCCAGGCTAGCCCTTCACTTGGATGTACAAGGGGATGGTAGTATAAGCCCACTTGGGCAAGCTAGACTATTGGAGATGAGTCATTAATGATATTGATTAGGTCGTATGGCGACCCTACATTGGTTGTGAGGCATGGCCTAAGGATGCGACTGAGTTACCTTTCATGTGTATGCCCCAGTGGATGATAGGATGTACATCGTTGATTATTGAGCGGTTTTGCTTCTTGAGAATCTTATGACAGTATGGTCAGACATAGGGTATGCCACAGGGAGTGGCTTTGTATGCCCAAGTACAAGTAGATAGGTCACTCTAGGGTCCACAGATTGATTATCAAATGGCTCGTCAAGAGATATTGTAGCTGGCCCACCTTCCTTGGGATATGAGGGATCATGTTGTAGATGCTAGCATGACAGATGACTATGCTGATTGGTTTTCTTGAAACCCGTTTCTGAGATTTACAGATCTTGCAGAGCTAGTGCCTGGTATAGAGGAGGAGTTTGATGATGATGGAGGGGATGGGGATGGGGGTGGTCGGAGATGAGGTCATCGTGGATGACGGGGTCGACGAGCGGTTAGAGGAGGTAGAGTTGTCATCCCTATGATTGTTGCTACACTAGTTTCTCCTAGGGGTGGTGTCTGAATGAGGGGTGGTCAGGTTAGAGTTTGAGGTGGTGGTGTGGACAGATCTCTGCATCAGGTTGGTGTGGACAGATTGGCCAGATGGGGCCAACACAAGTTGAGAGTATTTCAGCAAGTAGATGCTCAGGTTGCGACTGACGTGGATTCTTAGGCTGCCCAGATATTGTTAGATCAGACACAGGGTATACCAACACCTCCACAAGCTCCTCCATAGGTCATTCTACAGGCTCCTCTAGTACAAGCTCGTGCTTCTTCTTCTATGCCATCTTCTTCTTCTTTCATTACATCTTTGTCTTAGTCCATTCCATCTTCTTCCATCTCATCATCTTCTATCCCATCTTCTTCTATGGCACCTCCATAGGCTCTACATGTTCAGGCTCCACCCACACAGGTTCTAGCACAGACTCCTGCACCAGTCTTAGCCTCAGATGTCAGATCATTATAGTCTGAGATGTTACAGATGAGACAATAGGTTACTCAATTGAATTCAATGATGCAGACCTTCATTGTTGCTATGAGTCAGCATGGTTTATATACTAGTTCTAGTAGAGCTCCAGATGTTGATCGTGGTCCTTATGGTGCTGATGGTTCCGGCAATTGACTTGATTTTTTATATGAGATACTTTATTCTTTGATGTATATGATGATTCATTTTTTATCTCGAGACATTGGACTCAATTTATTCTTTGATCAGTTGAGGCTCCTTATGCTTTGATACGTGTTGATACTTTGATGGACTTTGATTCCCAGATGTTATTGCTTTGACGATGATACCATGGACTTTGATAGATTTACTTTATATGATGTCATTATGTGTTGGACTTCATTTTTTAGGTGCTTTGATATGATATGCAGATCTATATGATTCTATCTCCTACATGCTTTATTTTAAAGCTTTTTTAGATGCAGTTTATGATATGAATGTACATGTTCTATTTATACTTAAATGGTTGTCTTATTTATGACATATAATAGATGAACGTATGTGATATGGATTTAATGATTTTTTATAATGATTAATGCTATGATACATAATGCTTTATGGATGCATATGATACATGTTTTGTATGATGATGTAATCATTTAATGATTAATGTCATGATAAATGACATATAAATGTTATATGGATTAATGATGTCGATGATGCAAATGTAATGATATATAATGTATGAATATGATGAATATGTATATGTAAATGCAATGACCTAATACACTTATACTTGAATATAATTCAATGTGTAAATGCAAGGAATTTTTAATGAATGCACCTAAATGGATAATACAATGTGATATGAAACACAATTTTTTTGAATGAACTTAATGGAATTCAACTAAAATGTCCTAATGATGAAATTAATGCTACTTAATAAGATGATTTGATGGATGCAATGAATGTTGCCTAATGTAATGTAATCGTAAATGAACAGAATGGTTTAAAAGGAATGATTTTAAAATGAATGCAAACTAAATGAGACGGATTTAAAATGAATGCAAACTAATGCAATGCAACTTTTATATGAACTTTACTGAAAATGATGTGAACTAATGTGATGAACTTAGATTAAAGTGAATGCAAACTAATGTAATGAATCTAAATGAACTTAGGGTAAATTCCTAAATGAATGCAAGATAAGATGATAAATGCAAGTGAACTAATGCAATGCACCCTTATTTTTTATTTTTTATTTCCAACACACTTTAATCACATATAGTTGTTGATGTTTGTTTTATTTTTTATTTAACTCCACCCCCTTTCTATTTTTCTCTTGCAAATTCATTTTTGGAGCTAAGAAAGGCAAATGCTTTAAATGCACTTAATCTAGGATGTATGCAACTAACTGTCACTATTAAAAAAAAATTAGAGCTTATATTCATCATCGAGTAGTTTTTGAAATCCGAAATTAGTACAACCATCACTAGTTCAACCAGGATGATATGAATACCTTTTTCACCTCTTACATTGTTTTCCCATCCTTTGGTATGACTATCACTGATTGAAGTCAATCATGAGAGTACAAATACCAGTTTTATCGGATTCTATGTTGCAAGTGGATTTTGGTATTATGGTATTTACCATCAAAATATCCAAGGTATCCTTTTGTGTAAACAAACAAAGATCTTAGTTTCTCTATATGTACATGTCCTCGATGATTCTTTGATGATCATGTCCTTAGACAAAAATACATACTTCAAAACTTTGATCTTAAGACAATCATTCAGAAATCAATAAAATATCATGCTTTCATCATAGCTTGTCTAGTTTAAAATCTTTCATCGATTTGCTAGAAAATACATGATTTCATCAATCACGTCAATACTTAGAAAAATTTTGCGTTGTTTTTCAAATCCATATTTCAAGTATAGTTCTATCTATTTTATACTTTTAATCATGATAAAGATAAGTGTTCTTGTGAGATTTTGGATCGAATTATGCGTTTGGTACAGATTTGGATTTGGATTTGGATTTGATGAAGCGTTTCACTTCTGCTTTGATGAATTGATTTGGTGTCTGATTAAAGTTTTCTTTTGATGAATCCTTCCTCCTTGAGAGTAGATTTTGCCCCCAGTTTGATGTGATTACATTTTGGGACTTGGGACAATTTGCAGATTATATTAGTGACGAAAAATTTAGGTACTTGTAAATGCAACTATGGGGTTTTATTATGCAATATATACAAATGTTGGCGAATGCAATATTTACAAGGATGACTGCTAGGTATGAGATTGACTTGGACTTTCAATGGTGCCTGTTTACCAGGTTTTCATTGATTGAATGGTTTTTCTTTCTTTTTTTCTATTTTTAAAGCTTTTTCTCTTTTTTTGCTACCAAGGTGCCTATTTGCTAGGTTTTCACCAAGGTACTTTTTTTTATTTTCTCTTTTTTCAATTTTTTTTTGTTTACATATCATCAAGGTGCCTATTTGCTATTTTTTCACCAAGACAACATCTTTTAAAGGATCCTTTCTAAATTGTTTTGGCTTTCTTCATGCTCAATTTTCCACTATTTTTTATTTTTTTTCTCTTTTCTGCTTTTCAATGTTTTTGGTATTTTCAGGATCTCTTTTGACTATAAACAATAAATAGGATGCTTTCTCATCTGATATTTCTGATACACTTTTTCTCTATCCATTTTTAATGGCTTCAGGTGTAGAACCTTTTCAAATGTATACTATTTATTGGCTCTTGCAACTCTTCTCCTTCACAATTAGCTAGTTTATAAGTGTCAGTGCCAAAAGATGAAGTGATCACAAAGGGTCCTAACCAATTTACTTCCCATTTTCCTTTCTTTTCTCTTTCTTCTAGATTCTTGGGATTTTCTTGCAACACTAAGTCACCTATTTGGAATGCCCTTGGTTTGATATGTTTGTTATAGTTTCTGGTCATTCAGTTCTGATACTTTTAATTGATCAAAATCTTATTTTTGTCTTTCATCTTGCAATTCTAGTTCATGTAACCTAGCAACTCTATTGTCTTCTTCACTGAATAACCCATGTAATGAGACCCTTAGGGATGAAATTTCTACCTCCAAAGGTAAAACTGCTTCTGCTCCATAGACTAGGGAAAATGGAGTAGCTCCTATTGGTGTTCTAATGCTTGTTCTATAAGCCCATAGAGTAGGGTTTATTTGAATGTGCCAATCTCTACCTGAATTATCCATAGTTCTCCTCAATATCTTTAAGATATTATTGTTTGTAGCTTATGCTTGTCCATTACCTTGTGGGTAATATATTGAAGATGAGTGATGTACCATATGAAACTTTGTACATAATTCTTTCAAATCCTTATTTTTGAAATGTTTTGCATTATCCATGATGATGGCATGAGGAACACCATATCTATAGATTATATGATTTAAAATGATTAAGGATATCTGCTTTCCTATGGCAGTGGATACAGGTACAACTTCCACCCATTTGGTAAAATATTTTGTTGCAGTAATGATGAATTTATGACCATTTGAAGATGGTGGATAAATCATCCCTATCAAGTCCAAACCCCATTGATAAAAGGGCCAAGGTGTTGTCATAGGATGAAGCTCTTGTGCTAGTACGTGGATCAAGTTCCCATGATATTGACATTTACGACAAGTTTTTGCAAAGTGACAAGCATCCTTTTCCATCAAAGGCCAAAAATATCCTATCTTAAGAAGTTTCTTAGCTAGGATTAAACCATTTGAATGTGACCCAAAAATCCCCTCATGAATCTCTTGTAAGGCTATGGTTGATTACTCTTTCTCTAGTCATCTTAGAAGCATTCCATCTAGACTCTTGTGATACAACGTGTCAGATATCAAGGTATAGCGAGAGTTTTGGTGTATAAAACTTTTCTTTTGATTTCTAGTTTGGTCTAAGGGTAAGATTTGGTCTTTCAAGTAGGTGTAAATGGCTCCATACCAAGGTGATTCATGTCATGTTAGTAAAAAAATGATGTGAGGATGGGAAGGGTCAAATGCAAGTTGCTCAACTTCTTCAACCAGGAATTCATATTTGGTGCTTTGATCTGGTATTTGGAGAAGTGATGCCAAAGTAGCCATTGCATCTGTTGCTTTATTCTTATCTCTTGGCACTTTCTCAAATGTAATTAGAGTGATGTATTTCTTAAGATCCTCAATCATATTTTTATATGCTATCAACTTATCATCTTTAGTTTGATACTGGTCATTAATCTGATTAATAACTAGTTGGGGATCTCCATAGATTTGTAGCTTTGTTACTTTCCATTCTAATGCCAGCTTTATACCAATGACCAATGCTTCATACTTAGCTATGTTATTTGTGCATGGGAATAGAAATTTGTATGATTTTGGAATTGTAAACCCTTGAGGAGTAATCAAAAGTATCTCGGCTCCTGACCCATGTTATGTATAAGAGCCATCAAAATATAATTGCCATGTTTTTGCTTTGACATTAACAATTTTAGAATCTAGAAATTCCACTTGAATTGGATGTTCATCTTGTAATGGTGATTCTTCTAATTGATCAGCTATTACTTGGCCTTTGATAGATTTCTAATCCACATATTCTATATCAAATTTACTTAGAACCATGACCCATTTGGCTAGTGTCCCATTCAATGTTGTTTTGCTGAGAAGATATTTCAAGGGATCAATCTTTGCAATGAGTTGAATCTTGTGGGATAACATATAATGGCGTAATTTTTGGGAAGTAAAAACTATGGCCAAACATGCTCTTTCAATGAAGGTATAGTTCAACTCATACTTCACCAATGTTCTACTTATGTAGTATATGGCCTTTTCCTTTCCAGCTTCATCCTCTTGAGCCAAGAGTGCCCCTAGTGCATGTTCTGTTGCTAAGATATATAATATTAAGGGCTTGCCTCTGATTGGCGGCATTAATGTTGGAGGATTCATTATATACTTTTTCAATAAGGTGAATGCTTTCTCACATTTCTCATCCCATTTGAAACTAGTGTCTTTGTGAAGGAGTTGAGTGAAATTGTGGCACTTCTCTGCTAATTGAGAGATGAACCTTTGAATGGATTGAATCCCGCCTTGAAGATAACTCATTTGACTGATATTTTGAGGTGCCCCCATCTCCATGATTGTCTTTACTTTGGTTGGTTCTACCTCTATTCCTTTTGCTGACACTATATATCCTAATAGCTTTCATGATTGTACACTGAATGCACACTTCTTTGGATTGAGCCTGACTTTGAATTGCTCGTCTTACAAAGATCTTTTCTAAGATGGGTAAATGTTCTTCCCTTGAGTGGGATTTGGCAAGTATACAATCTACATAGTCTTCCATGAATTTGTGCATCATGTCATGAAATATACTTGTCATGGCCCTTTGATAGGTCACTTCGGCATTCTTGAGACCAAAGGGCATAACATTCCACCAGAATGTCCCCCATGCGCATGTGAATGCTATCTTGTTTTGATCTTCAGGTGCTATCTTTATTTGATTATAACCACTAAACCCATCTGTAAGTGAGAACATTGAATGTCCTGTTGTTAGATCTATGATGGCATCTATGCTTGGTAGAGGAAAATCATCTTTAGGACATGCAAGATTTATATCTCTAAAGTCCATGCAAATTTTGATAGATTTGTCTACTTTGGAAATAGGCACAATGTTCGAAATCCACTTGGCATAATCAATGGCTCTTATAAACCCTACTTTCAACAATTTCTCCAACTCTACTTTTACAAGCAAAGCTATGTGTGGATGCATCTTTCTTAGCTTCTACTTCATTGGTCTTACTCCTTTTATATTCAAATGATGCATGATTAAATTTGGATCTAATCCAGGCATATCATCATACAACCATGCAAAATTAATTTTATTTTTTTTGAAAAATCTAATGAAATCCTTTCTTTCTTCACTAGATAGAGATGTTGCTAAGTGTATGATTCTTGGCTCTGATTCTGACCCAATATTCACTTTCTCTGTTGGTTCGATTAAGATATGTGATGTTTCTTCACATTGCTTAGGAAAAGTATCCAACCCTTCTTCCTTAGGTGCCTCTGTTGGGTTTTCACCTTTGGAAACATTCTTTATTTCTTTTTCTTTTTGATTTAATGCTGCCACAATGTGGTTTTCAACATTAGATTCTTTCCATTTTTAAATTTTTTTTTTTTTTCACTTTTTTCCGAACTGAAAGGTTGAATACTCCCCTTTGTCACTTATTCCTGATATTCTGTGGTAGAAGAAGGCTCAACCGCATTAAGGTATTGGGACACCATGTTATCATTCAATAATGTAGGGAGGATGGTAGGTTCAATGGAATCTCAATCAATTAATTCGGCATAGATAAGGGTCAAAGGATAAATGTTTTGAGTTAGTCCAATAGGGTTTAGGGACATGACTTCATTTGAAGGTTCAAACATTGTATTGTTTAAGTCTATAATATGTACTTCTTCAAGACGTTCTAGAGAACTAGGGTCAAAATCTTCTTCACTAGAATCCTCTAAGGTTTCCGTTGGGTAAAAATCTTGTGGATTAAACCTAGGGTTAGATTATTCTATAGTAGGTCTCCATGATGGTATGTAAGGTTCTCCTACCCATTGATTTCTTTCAATTTCCTGAATTGGTACATTATCTAAAATCACTTGACTAGAACTTGAAGCTTGATTCTGATTTGATTATGAGATTTGTTCATTTCCCTTGCTAGGAGTATAGGTGTGGATGACATCAACTTCTTTATCTTGGCATGAATCACTTGAAAATGAGTCCCATTCCCAATTGTTTGAATCTTCATCACTTTGGGAACCTAGTTGTAAGATTTGGTCATAAACCAAGGTATACTTATTTTGAGTGTACCCTTGTTTTAGGTACCCCAATCCAATTTTTTCCTTACTATCTCTCCATTTCATTTCAATGGGTTCAACAAGTCCTTCATTTCTTGTCCCTAAAGGCCCTTGTCCTTTGTATCTTATCTTTTGCATTATTTGAAATCCTTTCCCATATTAATGTGTGGGAATGCTTATATTTTGGATGCACTTTTCATGTACACTTGATTCCTCATCCTTATATAACCAATTTAGGATTTTGTTATCTTCTTCATCCATGGATGAAGATGTACTTACCCTCACAAAGTGATCATTATATTTATGAGGTAGATTGGATGGTCTTCCATATGATTTTGGAGATAAAGGTAGATCCATCATGGATAAGGAGTATTCACCTACACCCTTTTGTTTGATTTGACATTGATTTTCAAAGTTTTTCATCATATGATCCATTTTTTGATAATGATCATCTTTGGTGTAGATTTTAATGGATCTAGCTTGGTCTTTTTTCTATTTCTTAGGAGCACTTTCCTCACTAACCTTCTCTTTTCCTTTTGTCAATGTAGTTAGGTTAGTAGGACTTTGATTATTTTCAACAACAATTTCTTTTTCTTCTTTTTCTTTTCCCTTCAAAGATGCAAGATCTTTTGAACTTTTTCCTTTCTCTATTCTTTGGGAAATAGACCCTTCTACATTATGTGGGACTAAGGAGGCATTAATAGGCTTCATGTTATTACAATATTGAAAGGGGTTTGAGTCCCCGCTTACCATGACTTCTTGTCCTAGATAGGCAAATTTGAGACATTGATGGTAGGTTGAGGGTATGACCTTCATTTCATGGATCCATGGCCTTCCTAATAGGATATTGTAAGTCAAATTTAGGTCAAGGACTTGGCAGATGGTCTCTTTCTGCATTGGACCAACTCTGATAGGAAGTACTATGACACCTTTGGAAGCTCTTTCTTCATCATCATAGGATTTTATGGTTGTCTTTTTCTTTGGGTCAATAGCCTCCTCATAAAATCCTAAGGCTTTTACCAAGTTTAGGGTACATATATTCAAGCCGGCTCCCCCATCAATGAGGACTCTTTTCACTCTATGCTTGTGGATTAGGACCTCTATATGCAAGGGCAGATTTTGCGGGTGGTTTAGAGACATATCATCTTGTTCTAAAAAGGATAGACAATGGGGTGCAACAAGATGTCCTACCATGTTTTGAAATTTATCCGCATCTAAATTTAGAGGCACATTAGTCTCTACTAACGCCATTTCTAGAATCTCCTTATGTGTTGGTGAAAGCTTGAGTAATTCTAGAATAGAGATCTGAGCAGGGGTTCTTTGCAATTGGTCTACCAAATTATATTGTTTCAAAGATGAAGATGAAGTTTGATTTGGTAGGACAATCCTTGTGGCACTTCCTGGTAAAGTAATATTTGATGCTTTCCCCCGAGTTACAACATTAGATGTTGCTTCCCCTGGATTCTCTTTCACCACAATTACATTTATGGTGTTTTCACCATCACTTAAAGTATTAATGGTGTTATCATAAGTATGAGCAAAATTAACCTTCTGATTACCTCTTTTGTTGTTAGGGTTGGTGTTTGATGATTCCCATTTTTCATGATTTAAGAAACAGTTTTTAAAAGCTGTATGGTCTTCGTTATTTTGAGGCCCTTCCACTTTTATTGTTCCATCATCAATTAGGTCTTGGACAAGATGTTTCAATTTCATGCATTCATTCATTTTATGGCCCTTGTTATGATGGTATTCACAATGGTGAGAATCATTTCACCAATTAGGCTTGACTTGGGGTTCATATGTCCTCAGTTCGGGTAACATAATGATTTTGTTAGCCACCAAAGTCCTTAATGCATTTTCCAATGGTTCACCTAAAAAGGTGAATTTTCTCTTTTGATATGTGGAAAAGAAGCGTTTAGGTTTAGAGACATTGGAGTTATTAAAGGGATTGTTGTTGTTAGCATTGTTATTGTTGTTGTTAGGATTGTTATTATTGAAAGGGGCTTTGTTTGTTTGATTTATGTTATATGTTGAATTTTCCCCACTTGATAAATTAAAGGGGGTAGCCTTTAAGTTGTGTGCTTCCACAACTTCATCATTCACAAGATTTTTATTATTGTTCTTCAACCATAGTCTAGGTTTATCATTGTGATTGTTGGCCCCTTTATTATTATTATAATTAGATACATTATGATTGTTATTAGTGTTGGTATAGGGTTTATTATCTTTGAGTAATTTGATTTCTCCTTTCTTAACCAACACATCTTCAATTTTAATCCCACTCTCAATAAGTTTTTCAAAAGTAGGGGGACATTGAAGTTGGAGCCTATAGTTCATCTCCACATTTAAGTTATTCATAAATATTTCCATTTTCTCCTTCTCGAGTATGCTCCATGGATATCTTGTGAAAATTGGTCTCCACCTTTGAAGAAACCCTAAGAAAGATTCCATCTCATTGTTTAGTGTCACATAGGTTGAGCATGGTAATCTCGTATTTGATGTTGTAAGAATAATGGGTTAAAAATTTGGAGGCTAATTCCTCGAATGTCTTTATCCCTTGCGGAAGTTTTGAGAACCATTCCATGGCTTGACCTCCTAAAATTCTTGAAAAAAGTCTCATTAGATAAGTTGTATCATGCATAAATTCTATACTTGGAGCACAAAACTCTCTAAGGTGATCTTGTAGGTCTGATTTACCCATATATTTGTCATATTTTGGAAAGACCACATTTATTGGAAAAGGTATCATAACCAAGCTTTTGTCAAAAGGAAATGGGCACAAGGCTTCGATATAAAATGGCTTAGGTTCAACTACCTTCTTCATTAGGTCTATTTGTGCTTGGAACATTTTTAATATTTTACTCATCGCACCCATCGGATTATCATCTTCCTTATCTTTCCTAAGTTGATCAATGCCATAATCATGTGGAAGTTTCACCCCTGCTTGAGCCAAATTTAGGAAATATCTTTCCATATCTCTTTCTATTAGTTTTTCCATGACTTCAATAAATTCAATGTCTTGAGCTGCCCTATTAGCTTTATCTTCAAGTGTTTCTCTAGGCCCTTGATTGGCATTATTAATATGATCATTGTTTCCTCCATGGAGATAATCATGAAATGTGGAGTTCCTATCCATTGGATCAATTTGTTGATCCCTATAGTTTTGTTGTCTATTAGTGTCTTACACTTAGTCATTTTCTAGGAAATGTTGGTTGGTGATCACTGCGATTGAGTCATCATGTATAGGCCGAGTCATGTATATTATACATTTACCAAGTAGTAGTCACTGTCGAGTAAATCAGTGGTCATCCAGTACTTTTGTATTAGTCGAGTCAACTTTTGCTGACTTATGTAAAGAAGACAATGCCAAGCACCATAATATAGTAAACAATATATGTTGAGTGCCAGAGATATCCAATGCCAAGCAAGCCAGAATTGACATATGTGTTTGCTATGGCACAAACACCTAGGTAAATCATTTTGGGTGACATCTATATTTTGTTTACCATTCATTGATGGAATCAAAGAGGTGATTATGCTCCTTTATTGTAATCATCAATCCCTATGTACAACATGGAACCAATCAGAAATTAGGAAAGGTTAAGCGGAAAAATGAGTGAATCAGGTTCGTAGATCTTGAATCTTGAAAGGAGTCAATTATTTATTTAAGATGAGATCTAAACCCTAAAACGTAGTAGTGAAAGGAAGGAAGCAAAACAATAAGAACAACTTCAGATCAATGAAGTATTCTAATAAATTTTAGTGATTGAGAAAAATAAAGTTAAGCAGTGAAGAGAAGAACAAAGATATACTTGTTAGATGAGATCAAATCTATATTGGAAAGAGAAGATCTGTAATCAGAAATACAGTGCAAACTGAAGGATCAGGTACTGAGACATTCTAACAAGTGTATTAGGTTAAATCTCTTAACAAAGTGGTTTTAACAGACCTTAGTTAATCTCTTAACCAAGTGCTTACTTAGTTGTAAGTCTAAAATCCTTTTGCAAGGTTGATTTTATAAGTCTTAAAGTTCTTAACAGGGCAGACCTCTCACAGGGTAGATCATATTTTGTGATTAAAATTTGTATCCCTAATAGATAAACTTTATACTATAGTAGTAAAGATTTGTGGGTGTCATCCCCATCCTAGTTTTACCTTTTAAGGGTTTTTGGGTAACCAAAATCATGGTGTTATGAGTATTTTCATGATTTATTTTTTAGCTTATTAGATTCATTGCATTGTTGAAGTTTATGTTAAATGCTATGCAAGTTTTGGTTATGTTAAAATGGTTAAGTTAGTGATATCTGATTCACCCCCCCCTCTTAGTATCACATTTTCCCAATAGATTTCCAACAATTGGTATCAGAGCTCTGGTCTCTTATAGAAGTCTAACCACTTGTGAGGTAAAGATCTTGAAATGGAGGTTTATAAGTTGGGAAAAATTATAGAGAATCAGAAGATTGACATTCAACTTGTATTACAACAACTTGAAGCATCCAAAGGAGAACTGAAGAAATCCTTAAGCAGAAGGAGAGAAATTGCTATTCAACAGAATGAAACACTATATCAAGAAGAAGACACTACTGAACTATTTGATGGTGGAAAATCTGCAGAAAGTGACAAATCCATAAAAGAACTACTGGAGAAAAACAAGATACCGAATGAGAACATCAAAGATCTGAAAAGAGAACAAGAAATTCAAACTATGAGACTCTATGAAGTAGTTGAACATGAAAAGAAAGCTGAAGAAGACAAGACAATGGCCGAAGAAGACAAAAGACAAATATCAATGAGACTTGATGAAAAGACAAATGATATGCAAAGGATGAAAAACAATCAACTAGACATGGTAAATCAATTGCTACTGGTTAATAAAAAAATTAGGCAGGAAAGAGATGGAACTCACCAATCTGAGATCAGAAAATAATCAACCGAGGAATGAACTTCGAATTGAAAAGGAAGTCACTGAAAGGATGAACAAACCTAATGAAGCCGTAAGATATTTTGAAGAACTGTTAAGGTCACCGAGAAGATCTAGTGATACATCTGGACTTGGTCATAATGAGCAATCATTAACCACTGAGGAAGGAGAATCATCAAAAAGTGGAGAACAAAGGAATGCAAAACCAAACCAAAACAAGCCCACATGTCACCAATGTGGAAAGTCAAGAAACATAGCTATTGTCTATAGAAGCAAACATGGTAAGTCTGAACCTATATCTAAATTCAATGGATATTGTTTCAACTATAAGAAACATGGACATGAGGCACAAGAATGCAGGACAAAGGTTAGTAATTCACCTATCTCACCAAAATTTCAAGGACACTATTTCAACTATCAGAAGTATGGACATAGAGAATTTGAATGTAGATCAAAACCCAAATGGACATCAAATCAATAGAATAAGTCTCCAAAGAAGGGTAACACATACAATTGGGATTACAACACTTGGTACAATTGTCATTACTGTGGAAAATATGGGCACATTGGAGAAAATTGTCTGAAGACTCACTTTAGGGGTAAATCCAAGAGTTGGATGAATGGAAGTATGGTGTGCTACAAATGCAAAAAGATAGGACATTTGAAGAAAGACTACAGGTCACCCATACTGAGAAATTATCAAAACAAGAATGAAGAAATCATTGAACAAATGAGAAATCAGATGAACAAAACATGGAATAAGAAAGAAGATGAAAGCACTAGTGAAGCTAGTGCACTTGAGGTCACCCAATTCGATGGATTAGGTGATCACTCTACTTCGAACTAAGCAAACACATGTATGTTTGGAACTAAGTTTTGCAATGCTTTATTTTATATTAGTTCCTAAAATATGTTGAGAAAAAGTCCATATCTACATGAAATAAGATGCATTAGGACATATTTGAGCAAAGTGAAACAATTCATATTTGATGTCAAGCATCAGTGCTCTAGTCTATAGCGATCGAGTTACCAATGTATGCCGAGCACTTGTGATAGCCAAGATGTGATGTACACTCACCTGTAACTGAATAGTTGTGTCAACCAAGCTTATGTTGACCGAGTTTAACATGAGATTGTCGAGACAGCTGTATCTCACCTAAAAGTGTACAGATCATAAATGAAACCCTAATCTGACCATTTGAAATCTATAAAGTGGGAAGTTACCATTCATTTCATTTCACCAGTGAATTGAAATTTCTTTGAGCGATTCAGAGTACATTTAACCAGTGCGATTAAGAGCTTAGTGCAATTTCAGAAATCTTCACAATGTGCCGTTGACAAATCATCTGAAGAACACTTGTGAAAGGTATTTTACCGAGTGAAATCTTTTACTTCATGAATTTTAAGTTGAGATAAATGGCATCATCATCATCAGCTGTGATGAAGAAACAAGGAAAGGAGGTTTTTAATGTACAATTGGTAATAAATGAGGTGTGCAAGCCACAGAAGTTTCAAGTCATCCCAGAGAGCGCGATCATGGGAGATCTTAGTGGAGCTCTATCTATGATTCCGAAGAATGTATTGATGATAAATGACATCTGGTCGTGCTACATGTGCAAAATTGGAGAGATTGGTGAATATGAACTAAGGGAAGCATATGAGAAACTATGCAGCAATGGGGTGTTGAAGCCAGAACACCAGAAGGCTGCTGAGCAAGGGTTAGTTCATGCCCTTGATTTTCCACAAAATTTCAAAGTGGATTGGATTAAGATAGTTTTGAGTAGAGTACATGACATGAAGATTTGGTTGGAGGATGGGCTATCACGAAAGATATGATTCACCAAGTAACTAGATACCCTAAACTTCCTGGTAAGAAAAAAATGAGATGCCAAAGAAAGGAGGAGAATTAGGAAAAAACTTAGGCTATATGGAACAAGCATGGAATGACTATCTCCACCATCACAGATCTGAAGATTGAGTTTGCAATAAGGGTAATTTCTCACAAATTTTATCAGTCAAGTCTGTTGGACATTGTCCCATGCATGGAAATGGACTAGGCTTGGAAAATCATCAAGAAGGATCACACCTATGACCTTGTTGAGCTTCAATTGGCTCAACTTGTCGAGAACCTTACATCTATCCGAAAAGCAAAGAACTCTATGTGTAAGTTCGGTTCCTTACTTATTTGTCTATTCTTCTATATTCAGAAAAGTTTTCCTATTGTTGGAGGAGCAGTTTGGGATAAGAAAAGACCAATCATAGTTCAAATAAATGAGTTTATTAGTCAGATGGGAGAGAATTTTGATAATGTAATGAATAATTACTTTTTAGAATTTAAAAAGAAAATGATGAAGAGAAGTAGGATCCATGTATCCCTAGTTGAGAAATACAAACATGACATATGTTTCTTAGTAGATATCGACCTCACCTATGCTCAAGCTACAATACATAGGGTATCATGGCTAATGCCATTACCTTATGAGGTTAATATTGATGATACCACAACAGCAATCACAACCTTGTTAGCCGAGGAACTTGATAAGAAGGCTACCTACTTTGGAACCTATGAGGAAGCTAAGGCTAAAATAACCATGGGATTGAAGTCTGCTACCCTAAAAAGGAAGAGGAAAAATATAGTGAAAAACCTAAAGAAAATGATAGGAGAAAGAGAGGTAGATGCACCTCTAGAACTGACACAAGATCTAGGAGAAGACAAATAAAGTGAATTTAGTGAAAGTGAAGAAGAGGAGAAGGTAGTAGAGAAGAAAGGCAAGAAGGTAGTAATTTCCAAGCCTGGAAGAAAGACATTACCAAACCTAAGGCTATCTCATCACCTGTTCTTAGGCCAAGAACTAGGGCAATCTCTACAACTGTAGCTTCCAAGCCTCAGAAGAAAACCCTTGCATCAGGCAAGAGAAAAATTGTTCAGCCTAAGGTAGTGTCGAGCCAGTCTAGAAAGAAGCTAAGGAGAGAACTCATATTGGATAAAGATGACGAGGAAATTGAAATTAATGAAGAAATAAATAAAAAGTCACCAGTACAAAGAAAAACATTGATTGTGGATGAAATATGCCACAACATCAAGAGCTCTGATAGTTTAGCAGGATTCAACTAGGTAAGATTTGAGAAGATGAGCATAGAGAACAAAGAGAAAATTGAAGATGCTATGCTTGAGATGCTTTGTACATTCAAGACGGTACCACTTCAAATGGATAACTTGATTCCCAATGAGCTATATCAAAGGATTGCACAAAAGTGGGAATTTTCCCTTGCGACTGAGAAGCAGATAAGGGAAAGTACATTATCTCAAGTCTCACCAGACCTTCCCATCGCAAGAATTCAAGAAATAATAGAGCAATACAGGAATAGATTTGTTCCTAAGCTCAAGGCATACTCTATCCTTCAACACAAGGTTGAAGATGTTGTGCAACAAAGTCTTAGAGTATGGAAAATTATTTTTGGTTTATTGGTTAATAAAAGTGCACAATAGGAAGCTAGCACATCCAAAGGTGCTGAGCTAGACAATAAAGAAGATGTCAGTGAACCACACATTTAGGAGGAAGAAGTTCCTAAGGTGGAGAAATGTGCGAAGTTAGATGCAGTCACTATTATTGACATTACTAAGGATACCCCAATAAAGACTCAGGTATTGACTAAGGAGGAAATACAAGCCGAGGCAATAAAAGATACATCTTTGCAAGGTTGTAATCTTGTATTGTTACAAGTACTAGACTATCTAAAAATTGAGGATACATCAAATGTCAACATGACCACTACCAATCCACAAGCTATTATAGTTGACATACTAGCTGGTCTTAGCACTACTGAGGCACATGACAAGTCAGCAAATACACCTCAATATACATCTGCTGAGGAGACACATATAGAGAAAGAAGAACAATCTGCATTAGTGATTGGACCTCCTCATGTAGAGGTAAAGGAAATAGAAGAAGAGAAGAAAGGAAAAGAAATTGATATCCAAGAGCCAAAAGAGATAGGGGCAATAAAAGCTCTTGTACAGATGTCGAGTGGAGCTACACCAAAGAAGAAGGCACAAAAAAAGAAGGTGAAATCACTTACACCAAAGGTAACACTCGAAGAAGTTATTGTGATTCCAAAATGGGACACAGATAACTTATCATATGAACAAATGCAAATATTGCAAGATCTACTAAAGAAGAAAAGCAGACAAGAAGAAATGAGAAGAGAACATCAACAAAACCAAGTTCTTCATGAAATAAAAGGTATATTCATTGATGCTTTTGATATGAATGATGTTAACGACTCTGACCCCATACTGGAACAACTTGTCCATATAGTCAAGAAAGTGATTGATGATGAAAATGAGGCAAATGATAAGTTGTTGCAGTGGTTAGGAAAGAAATTTGAGACAAAGGTATTGAATAAGGTCTCTGCCGAGATAACAGTGAAACAGGTAGAACTTTCTACCTTAATATCAAATGTAGAGGAAGTTGTACTCAATGCACAATCTTTGTACAAGAAATTGTGTGATGTAGAACTATTTACAAAGGATAATCAGGAGTTGGTAGACATGCTACTATTAGATATAAAGTCTAAAAGTCATTAATTGAACTTGGATGCAAGTTCCAGCTCTACACACTGCAACAAGCTTCTACATGCACAAGAGAGGTTAGCTGAGTTGATGGCTAATGATGGTAAGATAAGGGCTCACTTACTCTCAATTCAAACAATGTTGACACCTAATCTGGAGGCCATAGAATGAGATTTAGTGAAGGAAAAAGAGTTAGTACAAAAAGATCCTCATCTTTCTACTGCCGAGAGCCTAGTTGATCTAGCTGCCGAGCTAGAAGTAAAGTCCGAGGTTCTGAACATTGCAACATCTAGTTGGGATTCTGCATGACTTATGGTTATGATGCTTCACAAATCATTTCTAGAGAAATATTACAAGCTCTCTACGAATGAAGAACTTAAAGTGACAAAAACAAGGGGGGAATAGTAGAGTGACATGACATGTTTAGTCACAAAGGGAGGCAACAAAATCAGAGAACCAAAGTAGAACTGAATGGTATGACATACTAAAGTTTTTTATATGTATATGTATTAGAGTGTATATCAAGTAAGAAAGTCTTATATGTACAAATGTATTTTTTTTTTTGTTTTGTAAGAATGAGTCAAGTTTTAGGGAGAGTATTCTATGTATACTTCTGTTAATACTGAAGTACTCTTGTAAATGTCATGACAAAGTGTTTTTGCCACTAATGTCAAAGGGAGAGATTGTTGATCCCTATAGTTTTGTTGTCTATTAGTGTCTTACACTTAGTCATTTTCTAGGCAATGTTGGTCAGTCATCACTGTGACCGAGTCATCATGTATAGGCCGAGTCATGTATGTTGTACATTTATCGAGCAATAGTCACTTCTGAGTAAATCAATGGTCACCGAGTACTTTTGTATTAGCCAAGTCAACTTTTGCCGAGTTATGTAAAGAAGACAATGCCGAGCACCAAAATATAGTAAACAGTATATGCTGAGTGCCAGAGATATCCAATGCCAAGCAAGCTAGAATTGAAAGATGTATTTGTTATGGCACAAACACCTAGGTAAATCATTTTGGGTGACATCTATATTTTGTTTACCATTCATTAAGGGAATCACGGAGGTGATTATGCTCCTATATTGTAATCATCAATCCCTATGTACAACATGGAACCAATCAGAAATTAGGAAAGGTTAAGTGACAAAATGAGTGAATCAGGATTGTAGATCTTAAATCTTGAAAGAAGTCAATTATTTATTTAAGATGAGATCTGAACCCTAAAACATAGTAGTGAAAGGAAGGAAGCATAACAGTAAGAATAACTTCAGATCAGTGAAGTATTCTAATAAAGTCCAGTGATCGAGCAAAATAGAGTTAAGCAGTGAAGAGTAGAATAGTGATATACTTGATAGATGAGATCAAATCTATACTGGAAAGAGAAGATCTGTAATCAGCAATATAGTGCAGACCTAAGGATAAATTACTGAGATATTCTAACAAGTGTATCAGGTTAAATCTCTTAACAAAGTGGTTTTAACAGACCTTAGTTAATCTCTTAACTGAGTGCTTACTTAGTTGTAAGTCTAAAATCCTTTTGCAAGGTAGATTGTATAAGTCTTAAAGCTCTTAACAGGGTAGACCTCTCATAGGGTAGATTATATTTTGTGATCAAAATTTGTAGCCCTAATAGAAAAACTTTATACTGCAATAGTAAAGATTTGTGGGTGTCATCCCCACCCCAGTTTTACCTTTCAAGGGTTTCTGGGTAACCAAAATCATGGTGTTATGAGTATTTTCATGATTGATGTTTTAGCTTATTAGATTCATTGCATTGTTGAAGTTTATGTTAAATATTATGCAAGTTTTAGTTATGTTAAAATGGTTAAGTTAGTGATATCTGATTCACCCCCCCTCTCAGTATCACATTTTCCCAATAGATTTCTAACACAATTCGCTTTTCGAAAAGATTTGGGAGACTATCCCCTTGGTTGTGATTTATGAAAGAGTTTTGAGATTCAAATTCGGGGACCTCTTTTTCAATGCAAGTGTCATCTTCTTGTAAAGATAATTTGAGTTTATGAGAGCGTGTAGAAACCGACATTCAACAAGGTTTGATTTTGAAATTTTTCCCCCAAACTTGGTAATTGTTTGCTTTTATGAAGAGATTAAAAGTATAAGATGAATTTTCAAATGGATATCTCTTACTTGTTGTATTTATTTTTCAAACAAAGAAATCACAAATACACTTGTTCTTTTTAACCCTCTACACAAAAAGTGCTTGAATTTGTAAGGACGTTATCACGGGTTTTTGCACAAAAAGACACTTCAAGCAATCTACCTAGTTCACAATTTGGTTTGTAAACATGGCTCTAAAAGGTAGGCTTTGCTATTTTAACAAGGTATTTAATCAAGATTCCATTCAAAATGGACACTAAACTTTCATCCTCCAAAATTAGGAGGCTTCCCACCACCGGTATGTCAGAGTTTTGTGCAATCCCGTAGGACTACTTGAGGAAGTTTGAAATCTTAATATCCTTTTGTCACACACCCCATTAAGGATGCATGCATTTTATTTTAGAGTGGGTTGGATTTTTGTGGCAAAATAAATGGTATCCCACTTTGGGTTGTCCCTCTCACCGGCCTCGTTAAGGAAAATCTTGGGAGGCGAGCCCACTATGGATCTAGCATGTTCATATTGAAAGCAATAAAGTGGAATGAAGAGATAGGTTTTGGGATTTTGATTCACCAAAATATGAAGAGCATATCCCTATCTATTTCTTGATTCCCAAACACTTTTAACAAGGTTCAATTCCCAAACCCACTAACTAATGGGAATTGAGTATTTCTACTCTTTTCCACAAACAAGGGGTTGTTCAAATTTAGTGTTTGATTTATTCCTTTATGCTATTTTATTTACTAAATGATAATGAAAATCACAAGGCCACAATTTAAACAAAAATTGACCAAGTTGAGGCTTACCTTCAATCGAAGCTAGCAAAGTCTAGGGGCATTTTTTATGAATCTTTCATTATTTATGCTCACCTAGTGGTGATCATTCCTTCCCTTTCACTTCTCCTCCAACAAGTTAGTCAACACAACCAAACAAAGTGAAGAAAAACAAGAACAAATTGGAATCTAAGCCTTATTTATCAAATTTGACACAAATCGATTAAGGCAAGTAAATCCTATTTAATGAGATGAATTTTAATTTGTAAACTTCTACAATTTTCAAATAACATTCATATACGTCACTTTCCTATTGTGAATTCTCCAAAACCAGCTTGATATGTGCAATATTCTTCTCCTTAATCTTTTTAGCCAAGGCCTTTCCCTCACTGTTAAATTTGGTCTCTGGTTTTTTTATTTTTCTATGACCTGTCATCCTGTAGACACAGAGAAATCATTTTCCATATGTTAGATTCTGTAAATTTTTAATTTAATTAAATGCACAACAGAATCTATTGAATTCGCTATTAAAAAGATTTAAAGCGCTATTAAAAATATCAAATGCGCTACAGAAAAATATTGAATGCACAGGAACAAAATTTAAATGCACTAATAAAATGAGCAAAGGCATTAAAAGAAAGCCTTGAACACGCTGGAGGATAGATTGTACACGCTGGAGAGTTAAGGAACACACGCTGAAATAATTAAGACAAGAAAAGAGAAAGATTAAACGTAAAACTCTATGCAAATGTGCAATGCTTCTCCGTAGATGCATTGTTTAAGGCCTTGCACGCGCTGGGGAATGTGTTGTACGCGCTGGAGAATCTGTCAAACATGCTAAAAAACCTGTAAATAGAGAACAAAAACAAGAATTGCAAGAACAAAAATTTACTTCTTTGAATTTATAAAGTTATGAGGCCTAATGCCCCACGGTGGGAACCATTTTGTGTGCTAAGGAAAGCACCTTCATAGGGTTAGTATCATCAATAAATTGAAATGAGAATTAAATAGCCACAAAAAGCAATCTAACTATGTAAATTTAAAGATGATTGAACACTCTATGTCTCTCTAATTAGGGATGCTAATGAAGAGCTCTTAGTAAGCTCTCATTAGTGACAGTCCTAATATGAGAAATCAAATGATAAGCAAGCTAAACAAGTTAATTCCCAAAAGAAATGCTAATTAGCTCTAGATTTGCCTTTTCTAACTCAAATTTGCAAGAGGTTTGATACTTCATAAAATTTGTGGATGATTATTTCTTCAATTATGCCTTGCTTTATAGATTTTGGCAAGGGTAGGGGGTGTGGTTGATTTGATCATGATTTGATGAGGGTTAAGTCCATGGTTCCACCTTTGGAGACCATTTAAATATTTTTTCCTCAAAGCTTGGGACAAGAGGACAAAATGGGTGGACAAGATGCTTTCTCCCTATGGGTGGTGGAGATTTGATGTGGGCTTGATCCATGTGAGCTTGGTTCTGAAATCCTATTGGTTGATGAATTTTTCTCCCATTTGGTGGTTGAGGGAAAATAGGATTTAATTAATTGAATTTAATTAATATCTTTAGCCATGTGTACCCCTTAAATGGGTTAATTTGATTTAAATGAAATATGCAATTAATTAGATTAATTATACAATTAATTGATTTAGCATGATTTATTTGATTTAAATTGAATTTATGTCTTTTGATTACAATTTTGCTTTGATTCTAGCTTGATTTGATTTAATTGCTTTGATTTTTGCCTTAGTTGCTCACTTTATTGATCTTGTCCAATTTTAGGTGATTACAATTGGTGTTGAGGAAGGATTATAGGCACAAATAGAGAAATGGCAAAAGGTTCTTGAAGACCTTAAGATAATAAGGAAGCAACGCTTCCAGATTTTGGTAAAGGTCTATGAGGGTTTTGAGTTAGAAAATTTTGAAGTATGGATTAAGGATACAACTAAAGCTTTGAATATCTATCAAAAGTGTTTAAACATGATAAATAAAAAGTGGGATGAAGGAATGATTTGGGTAGAGGAATTGTATAAGTTCTTTGAAGGAATGGATCTGGATTAGTATGATGATGATGATAGTCAGACCATGTACCCAATCAAAGACATTGTGCATCAATTCATGAAAATTTTGAATGGTGTGAAGATGAAGGACGACCTCGAACAAATCTTTTATCAAAAGGAGGGTATGCAGAGGATGTTGGCGCGAGAGGAAGAGTTCCAATCTTTTGCTACAGAATTGGTTGTCTTTAGAGAAAAGAAACAACAACGCCTTGAGAGTATCCAAATGGTAGAGTTTGAAGAAGTAAAGGAGATAGTAGAGAGGCTACGAAAGGCTCATCCAGAAATCCTTCCTAGCAACTAAGTATTCAGTTTTGGACATAGTCAATTTTTGCATGGACTTTTTTGACACTTAGCCATTTTTCCAGTTCGGGATTTTTGGCCTTTTGGCCTCCAAAACTCCAAAACTCTATCCGGCATGAAGTTTTTGACTTAGTCACTTTTCACAAGTCATTTTTTCGTAGTAGGGGTCAGGGTATGAAATTCCTAGGCTGTTGATTTTCAGTTTGATTAACCGCATGTTTTGGGTCATTTTTGTCAACCTTAGGGATATCTATCAGTTAGATTCTCAAAGAGGAGCCATGATGAATATTTCAAGGGAGAACTCTGAGTTCTGAGGAAGAATTTAATGAAAAATGTTGGAACTCTAGAATAGATCTTGTGTTCTCTAATGCTTTTTGGGCCTTGAAATTGTAAAGCACATGGATTAGATCTATGCTAGATAGTTTAGGGTTGCTTCAGGAGTAGTTTCCTTTCAATAAGCTTTAGTTTTAATTTTATTTCTGATTTTATGCATAGCTAAAACCCTAGCTACAAATTTCTTATTTTCCCTAAAGGGTGAAGCTCTATAAATTGTAAAAAGACAATGTAATTATGGTTGATTATTATTGCAATACAATTATATGCAATTGGTGTTTCAATCGTGGTGTGATATTTTTATATTATCTTTGCGAAGTTTATGGATGTGTGTTTGCTCATTCTTTTCCTTCAAAGAATCCATTGATTGTATGGTGATTTTGATTTGCGAATTTATTAATCTAGTGTTTATCATTGTTGTGTTATCTTGTTGTGACGAATTCTTGGGAAGATTTTTCTTCGATGCTTCAAGATAAATTTTTCTCGCGCGTGTGTGTACATTCATAGTGGCTTCATGATCTGATGAATTTTGACAAATCTTGCATTTGCATTTATTTTCATTGATGATCGCATATGCAAAATTAGGGTTGTGAGTTATTCAAATCTATATTTTGTGGGTTTCCTCCATCTTCATGGTAATTTAATTCACAAGGTTATGTAATGATGGTTTATGTCCATTAGGTTTACTCTCTGCAATTTTCATTCAATTCTTGTTACCTTACTATTTTCCATTTTCTAAAGAATCGATCATAATAGATTAAATTAAATTTGCATGTTAAGAAATTATTTTCATTTAACTGAAAAATACAAAAAAATATTGTTTGTTTAAGATTGTTTTTGCAGCCTCTCCAAGATCAAACTAGCAAAGGCCTCCTAGTGAACAATTTCACATTTATCTTCGATTGAGCTATCTAGACGGTTGAGACCCAACCTAAAAGGAACCTTGAGATTGATTCTACCATTCTTCTAAGAGGGGAATTTGTTTATCCAAATTCTTAGTTGTTGTCTTATGTAAAAATGATGCTCAATAGAAGTGGCGCTAGAAGGAGGGCCCTCAAAAGGGAGACCATAAAATATTGAATATTTCTCTCCCAAGAGGTTTTAATGAGTCCTTAGATCATCACCCAACAAAGGGGAATTCTTAGAACTCAAAGAATTTTGTAGATCTTGCAATGATAGAGTGAATCCAAAGGAAAATCTTCCTCATCAATCAGTTATGCACAACCATCCACCATTGCTACATACTGCTGCTTCATTTATCATTGTCCCACCACCACCTTCGATGGCCTTTTTTTTTGCAAATGCACAAAGTTCTCCACTAGATCTTCAAGGCTGGCTCCATGAACTACCCAAGAACCCTAAATTTTTGTCTACGTTTCATCTATGGGGAAGCTATGACAATGAAGGAACACATTTGTGATTTCAAAGAAATATGAAATCATAAGGAGATTGTACATCAAGATGTTGTGTATCATCTTTTCCTTACACATTAAGAGAATTTACGTATAATTGGTACTTGAATTTTTTGTGAGGATCCATTAGTAGTTGGGTTGAATTTGAGACCAAATTCCTCAACCAATTCAAGTTGTATGTTGATCCCTCCACTCTCCATCATCAATTCATCTTTGTAAGAAAGGAACACAATGAACCAATTGTAATGTTCAACCATCGTTTCTACAAGATGCATCCAAGACTTGAATCTCCTTACACTGTGCCTATTGGGGCTTCCATACAAGTATATATGTGAGCCTTGGATCCTTTGACATCCATCTTTCTAAAAATATTACCACCAACAGACATAGATACTTTGGAAAGGGTGTGCAATGAGGCCATTACCTTCACGCAACAAATGGATCCACAAGCTGGTGGGAACTATGGCACCCTGCCCTCATTAGGAAACACAACCATGATTAATCCATTTACAACCAATAACCATCCTTTAGTCCATCACACTCCAAAGCTCAACCCAATCCTGACTTCATATGCTTCTCCCCACCACTTGCCATTACATACTCAGGATATGATTCACATAAGGTGGTGCTCTATGAGAAAAGGGTTTTTGTCCCAAATGAACCCAACAATAACTTGGTGAGTGAATTAGATGTTGTAAAGAAGATACTATCACAACTAGTCGATAAACTCACAAAAATGAAACTAAACCCATCTCAAAACCAAGGGAACTACCAATGATCAGCTATTGTCCCAAACCCTTATTCATAAAATTAGAACCATAACTACAATAACAACAACAACTATAATAACAACTTGTAAGACAAACAATTTGGGAAATAATTAACCAATAAGTCTTGGAATACACAACCCAATAATGGGAGTATACCTGCCGATAATGCCAATGCTTATAATTCAGCTAAGGTTAACTTTGCAGAGACTACATGTGTTGGTCATGACAACATTGTGAATATAGGAATGAAGTGGACAACCAAAAAAACCTAAACTTTGGTAATCCCCCGACGCATTTCAATGCCCTAGTTTTTTACTCTTTTGAACCAAGGACCGAGGAGAGTTCTAACAATAGCATGTCAGAAGGAGAGTTTGTATTTCTGTTTCACCAACAAGGTCATCCTGAATACTTTGAAGTTCATGCCTTCCAGAATAAAAATTGAAACAACTACAACCTGAGAAGTAGGAGGGAACCCTTAACAGATGGTATTCCTCTCGGATTGCAACCCACCCCTCTGGATCTGCGAGATAACAATAATCCCTCACCTGCTAGGGGCCCAAGTGTTTCTATCCCAGTATCGCAACATCAGCCTACCATGCTTAGAAACCTGACTTGGTCTACTAAGAAATATAGTGCATTAGAGGAACTAAAATGGTTAAAAGCTAATATGTCAATGTATGACAATTTACAAAGTTGTCTTGTACAAAGGGAAGAACTTTTGAAGTCACTAGATCATTCTAAGCAGGTTGTGTCAAGCAACAATGTGAAAAATTCCTCCAATGTTAATACAGTTGAGGCCATGCCGACAATGTTCAAAGATAGAGTGAAAGTGCCTCTATTTCTACTAAGCCTTAAGATCTTTGGGAAAAAATACATAATTGTCTAATTGTTTCAGGGGTTTCATGCAATGTCATGCCTTTATCTATATGTCAGAAGTTAGGAATGAATCCTCAACCAACCAATAGGGTCATAATTCAACTAGACAAGACTTAAGTCAAGGTCATTGGAGTCCTAAAGGATGCTTGCATAAAGCTAACAATAGACCCAAGGATATAAGACTGCATATATATACACATAGTGGATATCCCAGAAACATATGGCATGTTTCTCAGTAGGGAATGGACTAGGTCCTTGAGGGGTTGGTTTTCCACCAACTTCACACAACTATGGTTACCCTAGAAAGGATTAAACAACTAGATCAAAATTGATGTGAAAGAAAAACTGAAACAAATGATTACTGAATATAACACTCCCAATGAAGTCCTATTCCAACAGGACGATTTGGGAGTATATTGATTTGATAGAGTTTTGGTGTTCCATATTAAAGAAGATGACACTTCCAATGACAACCCTATACTGGGACTGATACACTCTCAGGTTCTTGAATAGATTATTCAGGAATTCATCAGTAATATGACAAAAAATATGAAACACCTCGGGCAAGAGGTCGATCCAAACATACTGATGCTACCAAGATATTTTCAGTTGCACCAAGAGAGTCATTCTGAGTTTGAGTGCCATGATTACCAAAACACCATTTCCCAAGTAATAGGCTAGATATCCCAAATTGTTAAACCCACCCAAGGAGAAACATCACAAAATAATGATGAACATTCCTCTCATGATGAAGGATCCCCGATCACTGTTAAGATGGAGGAAAGAAACCCGGTCCCCAAAGAGGAGAATCCTACACAAGAAGAATGAAGTTCTTCAGATGATGGGTGTTTGCCACCATTTCAAGAGACGTGGAAGAGAACAAGGACAAAATAAAAGACAAAATGGGTACCCATCATAGGAAAAGAAAATTCAAATGTAGGATTTGAAATGATTCCCCCTTGATAAGATGCCATATCATCAGATGATTCTATCGAATCCAAGATTGGATCCCAAATGCCCAAAATTTAGTTTGAACCTCAACCTGAACCCCGATCCCTCAAGGGTCATCTAGTATGGAAGTTACGAATTGATGGTTCTAAATGAAAACAAGGGGCTGAAGAGGGAATTGAGTTAATTAATCCCTGAGGTATTTCTTACTACACTTCCTATAGGCAATTCTTTTGTACTAACAATGTTGTGAAATATGACGTGTTAGTTTGAGGCCTTCTCATGGTACATGAAAAGAAGAACAAGGCCCTGATAGTGGAAGGTGATTCCCAACTAGTAATCAGACAGATTCGTAGCTAGTATTCATGCAATGATAAATGGTTGACTTCATATCAAAATTGTGTCTAGGATATGATTGAGGATTTTGAGGCATTCAACATTAAAAGTATTCCAAGAAGGAAGAATGCGGTTGCTGATGTGTTAGCAGTATTAGTGAGTTCCTTACATCCATTGGAAGGATCAAAGTTTAAAAAAAATAGTTGAGCTCATTGTCGTCACGGTTGTTCCTGATAATATCACCAATTTTCAAGTATTCCAAGATGATCAATAAATTCTTGAGTTCATTATGAGTGTCGGTGTCTTTGAAAAATAATCCATCGATGAAGAAGTTGAAGAAATGGAAGAACCTGATAACCTCGGGATTTTGAGCCTGAAGACCAACTCCATTCCAAAAGGGATGGTAGTGTTATAGAGGATTTTTGACAAAGATGACTATGCTTGGGAAAAGAGGAAAGCTCCAATCATGGGTGGTGATGATTGTGAAGTATATAATTTGGGTACTCAACACAAAGTTAGGGAGGTTTGTATTGGGAAGATTGGTATAGATGAAGAGAAATGAAAAATGATAGAACTACTTAAATAATACAAATATGTTATAGCATCAAGCTATGAGGATCTAAAGACTTATGACCCCATTATCATTGTACATAATATACCACTAAACCTTTCTGCCAAAGGTAGCTCTGCCAAAGGCAGATGCCAGTCAATCCAGTAATTGAGCCCATGATACAGAAAGAGGTGCAGAAATTGCTTGACACAAAGATCATTTTTCCTATCCGACATTTGAATTGGATTGCAAACTTAGTTCTCATTACAAAGAAGAGTGGAGAAGTTTGGCTTTGTGTAGACTTCCATAATCTTAATAGATCCTCTCAAAAAGAAAATTATCTATTGTCATCCCTCAACAAAGTGTTGCAAATAGTGAATGAGTCACAAATGATGTCCTTTCTTGATGGTTATTCCGAATATAATCAGGTTATGGTAAAAGAAAAGGACTGGTTGAAGATGGCATTCACTACCAAATGGGGGACTTTTTCCTACTGTCGCATGCCATTTGGATTAATCAATACAGGGGCTACTTTTCAGCCTGCAATGGATGAGGAATTTGAAGGCCTTGTGAATAAGTGCATTTTCATATACATGGATGACCTAACCATGTTTTCAAGGAACCGGGCTGATCATATTGATGATTTCCACAAAGTATTGAAGAGATGTTGAAGTTATGGAATTTTGCTTAACCCTAAAAAAATATGTCTTCGGAGTAACCCAAGGCAAGTTGTTGGGATACATCATATCAGAGAATAGGCTCTCTATAGATCCCAAAAGGGTTGAAGCCATTCTCAAACTGGTCCCACCAAAAATAGGAAGGAATTGAACTCTTTCTTCAGGAAGATTAATTTTGTCAGGAAATTCATCAGTGGGTTTGTTGAGATAGTACGCCCATTGAATGACATGTTGAAAAAGGATGCCAAGATAGAATGAAGTAACCTAGTCAATGAATCATTCAAAGATATTAAGACCTCCATTGCTACTGCTCTAGTTCTGGTTAGTCTAGATTACACTTTAGCTTTTAAGGTTTACTCTTTCACATCAAAACACTCATGCATAGGGATCCTTACTCAAAAGAGGGATGACAAAGATGAGAGACTGATAACCTTCATGAGCTATCCTTTAAAGAATGATGAGCTTAAATATCCTAAATTAGATAAATAATCTTTTGCGCTGGTGAAAGCTGTCAATAAGTTTAGACATTACATTATGTAGAGAAAAGTCATTGTCATTGTTCCCGATCTTGTCATCAAATCATTACTGATGTAAAATGAACTAGGAGAATGAAGAGGAAAATGGATGGCTATACTATAAGAATTTGACATTGAAATTCAACCTATGAAGCTAGTAAGGGGGCAAGGCCTCACAAAAATGATAGCCGAGACAAAGCAAGGGTTGGTGTGCCAAGTATACACTGATGAAGGGATTATAACTAATGTTTGGTATCAAGATATAGTCTATTATCTACTTCAAAACCGATGCCCCGAAGGACTAAATGGTTCTCAAATAAGATATTTGAAGATTAAGAGTAGATCGTACATGTTGAAAAATGGGAAGCTCTATAAATGCAATTATGATGGGCTCTACTTAAGATGTCTAGATAGGATGGAGGCCAAGAAAGTCCTTACCGAGTTCCATGATAAACATGGCACTAGCCATGGGTCAACTGAGGCCACTGCACATCAAATTTCGATATCTGGGTACTACTAGCCTACCTTATTCAAAGATACAAGTGAACACATGTGTTCTTGTCACATTTGTCAAACCAGCGCTACTCGCAAAAGGTATCCTGCTATGCCTCTACAGTCGATCTATGAGGTACGCCCATTTTCCCAATGGGGATTGGATTTTTTAGGGATAATTAACCTTCCCTCCTTAGTAGGACATAGGTATATTTTTATAGCAATAGACTACTACACATGGTGGACGAAGGCTTAAGTTCTAAAAAATTTTATCACTAAGGTGATAACTAGATTTCTGGTGCAGTACATCATAACATGATTTGGCATGCCTTTCTTTTTGGTATGTGATAATGCATCTTCTTTTTCATCTGCGTCCCTCACCCGTGGGCCTTTGAAAATTATGTAATTATCGAGTTCACATCTAATTACTACCTGCAAGGAAATGGAGTTGTAGAATCAATGAATATGAATTTAACAACTATAATCAAACATTTTTTGGATGACAATCCTTGAGATTGGCATGCACAATTAAAATACACCTTGTGGACAAACTGAGTAAAAAATGCTTTAGGGACTTCTCCCTACTAGTTGGTCTATGGCCTGCAACCCATTTTTCCTATAAACCTGAAGATACCAATTTTGAGATTCATGGACTAATATGTTGAAGGTGAGGTTAGGGTGCAAGTTCGACTCATAAACCTATTGGACCTAGAAGAAAAAAGAACCATGGACTTAGAACACATATCTAAACTTCAAGCTATTGTCAACCATTGGTTTGACAAGAGAGAAACTGTAAAGTCCTTTAGGATTTCTAACTTAGTCCTAATGTGGGACAAAGCGAGAGAGAAGATGGACATCCACACCAAATTTTAGCGAGTATGAGTGGACCCATTTTAAATAGCATAAATCCTAAGAGAAAATAATTTCAAGATTAGTTCTCTGGAAGGGGAATTGGTTCTGTTACCCATCAATGGCTAGTTTCTCAAGCATTATTTTAGACCCTGAAGGTGTACACACTAAAATGGTGCACTTCTATGAACCATTGCATGTAAGGTTGCTCAAGAATGAGGCCTCACAAAGCGGCTCATAGCTCTCTATGCATGGAGTTGCAAGGTTAAAAATTGCTCTCAGCTAGAGCTACAAACTTGTGACCTTGCTAGTCAACCACACAATGAGAGATTCACAATGAAGACAAGGGCAACAATGCCAATATCTCCAAGAATCTAATATCTAATGCAATGCAATGCAACTAAAATGAAGATGCAAATGTGCAAGCTATGCTATGAAAATGGAAGTACAAACTAAGCTATGAAATGGAAATATCAATGGATTACAAATCCTTCCTATTTAGACTATGTGAGCTTATTCTATTGCATAAAAGGAAACTAAGCTAAGAATGCCATTATCATGCAACTAAGAATGGAAATATGCAACTACAATGAAATGCAACAAGTCTTCAATGTCTTCAAACTCCAAATGCACCTAAAACCTGCAGCATAACATTAGCATAAAAACATGGTATATGCAAATGAAGGAGAGAGCTCTCCTTTTATAAGAAATGCAAAGAAATGGACCATTGAGATTAAGAGGCAAAAAGTCTTAATCAGCGGTGGAGCTTGAAAGAGGAGCAATCCATGTGCACAAGTATCCTCCAATGAGAGTGAAGTGTTGACTTTTGAGCCTCATGTGAGACAAAAAGTGCTTTTTTCCCTTTTTATAAAATAAGAATAATGCTTTATTTGTGCAACTTAGGATAAGAGGAAAAGGTGGGCTTTTTATTTAATCAAAAGGGGAGGAAATATTCCTTTTAATCAAATAAAGACTTAGGATAAATGGTTAGCCCAAGGATAAAAATCCAATACATGATTGAAATTAAGACTTGATCAAGAAATTGATAATGTTCAAAATATTGATTATTGATCAAAATGATTTAGGGTTGATAAATCAAATAAATGGGGCCCAAAGTCTAGGTGACCATTTTTGGGTGCATACAGAAGGAAGCATTCCACCCTTTTATTCTACTTAGTTTAGATTTTTTGTTTTTTCTTTCTTTTGTTTTTTTGGTCGTGTATCAATTTTATTTTTATTTATCGGGGGCTTCTTTCAACAAAGTGTCCCACACCACGTGGTTCTTGATAAAGTGGTAGAGGTATGTCTTAGTCAATTCTTTTGATTAGATTTTGTCTTGCAAGAAAATGTGTACAATAATTAGGAGTGGAGGGACCTTTCTTTAGCAATCAAGCTAATTTTCAAAGCTAATCGTCCTCAACACAAATACACACTTTAAAATGATCCCAGTATTGTGTTTTTTTTTATAAAAGTCAGTAGGAATTGTTTGGAACCCATAGTTATGGAGGAGGCTAGAGTTCAAAACCCTTCTCCATCTAAGTCCTGACTGAGAAAAAGAGAAAAATAAAAAGGAGGAACGCAAAAGACAACATCAACAACAAAAAATAGTAAAATCAGAACTCTAATACTTGGGTAGCATAGCCTAATCACTTCCCAAGCTATAAAAAAAATCATTCAATCAAGAGTTTGAATACTGCAGTAGCACAACCTAAAGCACTACTCTCAACATATCAAAAGACATGATAAAATAAAATGGTCCAAAGAAGATACATATGCAAATAAGAAGATACATATGCAAATAATGTTGAGTCAAAGAGCCCTCTAGAAAGTTTTAAACTTCAAAATCTTGTTAGAAGGAGGAAGAGGGTGACTTTAGAAACCTCTACCAGGGCTATCAATGTGTGACTGACAGTAGAGAAAGGTTAGATTGAGTTTGGCCAATTCATTTATGTGGGTAAAGGTTAATTTCGACTGATTTTGAATTCAAGAAGCTTTCAATAAGGCATCGAAGAAATTAACATACACATACACACAATGGAAGTGATAGTGAAGGATTTCAATTTTTTATGTGTTGATGAGAGGATTACTACTATGAACGATGGTTGTGTTTAGTTTATTGTAAGACTAAATCTTTTTAAAATTTTATTGATAAAGAAATACTTTGGTCATTCCTTCCTTTTTTGGCGGGGCTATTTGTTGTGGTTCCACAACCACACACCCTGTTGGCTGCTTGGATAGGGGGCCCCCTTCTTTTTTTTATCCTTGTCTACATGTATATTCATTTCCCCTGCCAAAACCTTTCTTCAGAGAAGGGAATTCTCAGGTTTTGCATTGTTGCACTTTCATGCTTTCAGTGTTCTCTAACCTCCGAGGGTGCAAAAAACTATAGCCTTATACAAGAAAGTTTCCTTTTCATTTTTGGCCTTTCGAACTTATGAAATATCGAAGCCCAAACCAAAAGAGAGTCATAATTTCACACTTTTAGGGTGTCAAAGGTCTGCTATCCCTCGCACCTCTGAAACCCTAAAATTCTGAAAGACCAAAGCTTCGATGGTGCGCAAGGGTGGCTAATGTCACATTCATCGGGGGCCTATATATTATGTTTTGGTCAGGTTTTTAGTCATTTACATTTTTTGTCTTCCAGTGACTACAGAGCATTTTTGAGCGATTGTCTTCCAACCTTCCTTGTACTTCGTGGTTAATTTTCTAGCTCTTTTCTGAGTTTCCCTCCATTTCTTCTCCCTTGAGGTAGTTTTTTGGTGGTTTTCTTTTCGATCTTAGTTTAGGGTTTTGCTGGTTTTTTATTCTTTTCTCATTTTAGCTAGGGTTTTCATTATTCCATCATTTTAGGTTTATTTATTTTCTTTTGTTTTGTCATCCTTCCTGCCTCGCCCTTGTCTAGGGTGTTGTGTTGTACTTTGAGGTGTTATGGTGGGCTCATGTTTGAACTCGCCTCAACCCCTGTCATCTCAGAGTGTGAGAGGGTTTTACCCTCTCAATTTTCTGTCTAAGGGTTTTTCCAACTTTTCAGAGCTTCGACCTTTGAAGTATCCAAAATTTCCCCAAAGCCTTGCCTTTTTCAACTTTAGCATCTCACGATTTCAGGGTTTCAAACCTTGAAAAAATAAATGAAACTTTGACCTCTGAAACCCTGAAAAACTTAGACCCTCAAGTTTCAAGCCACTCCTTTTTGGTGGTTTGGACATTCAGTGTTTCAGAATTTTGGGGCTTTGGAAATATCAAGCAATTATACACCTCTGAAACGCTGAAACATTGAACCTCCAAAGGTTTTTATGTAGAGACATGTTTGGTCCCTTCTTTGCCATTTCAGCTTGTCGAATACTGATGTCTCTTTTGAAGTCTGAACCTCTGAAACCCCAAAATTTTATTTCAAATCTTTTTAGTGACTTTTAGATTCTAGGTTGGTTTTATCTAGGGTTTGTAGTCATTTATTGCTTAATTTGGATAGTTTTCTCCATGACCTTTCCTAATTAGTTTCCTTTTATTTTTTACAATGTTAGAGAAGATCACTTCTTCATCTATGAAGTTCAAATTCAAGGGATACCACGCTCCATCCTAGGTGGGAAATCTCCATAGTGAGATTATAGACACATATATTGGGAACGTCAATTGGAATCAGTTCATTATAAGATGTTCCCAACAAGTAGGCAGGTTGGAGGATTGCACTTCATTGGTCTAATCTAGCCTAGTTAATGCAATGGCACATCCAGTGTCCATACTCTCTTCAGATTTGATTGTGATGCTTTCATAGCACTACGTGTTGGAAGAGAGACTGATAAAGAACACCATGGGAGAATTAATTTTGGACCTGAGGCCAGATAACATTGAAGATGTATTCCACATACCTGAATGAGTAGATAGATTTTACTCCTTCTCTATCGACCAGGGCATGTGTTTCTTTAACACAAAAACCTAATTATCATACAAGATTGTCAACAAAGATTACCTAGTGCAATCTCTTCTCAAGAATAAGTTGGACAAGATAAATATGAGGAGGGGATGTCTGAAGGATGACATTCAATTTGTCATCACAATGATAAGTAGAGTGTATGGGTTTCCTAAGTCCATCCAGCTTGAACCCTAGATGATCCTTTTGATAGAAAAGATAAAAGGAAGGAGGGTGAGATTGAACTAGGCTATTATCCTTAGTGATAACTTAGATAGGCAGCTAACTATAGTAAAGAATGATCCACACTTCTACATGACTTCATATGTCTTTTATCTTCCTGTTGCATGAATGGTCTATCTAGGCCTAGTCAAGGTAGGAGCCCATGGGTCAGCCCAATGCTTCACCATTCACTGTGTACCTACAACTCATCAGAAAGGAACACTTGGGGGAAGATAGTTCTGAATATAGGATTGTCAATGATGCATTTGTCTTTGATATCATCTGCTCCATTATGGGTGATTACGCAAAGAGACTCTTAGAAGAAGCTGCAACTAAAGTAAAGGCCCTAGGGTCATATTGTATTCAATTCAGAACTTTTACATACACAAGGGTAGCCTAGAGTACTTTAACTCCAAAGAAATTTCCAAGATATCCATTAGACATGATAATATTGCTAGAGATGGCTAGACATCTCTTAGATGCATATGAACACATCAAGCATAAGAAGAAGCATTGCTAGGATTTTCCCATATCCATTGTCCCCCACTCCTTACAAGACATGAAAGTATGTAACTCTTTGTAATATGAATGGTATGAATGCCCATTACAACATTTCAACTTGATAAGGACCAAGTTTGACCCCTAGGTACTTACGATAGTATTATGGGAAGACATTACATCCATGAGTCACATTTTGAAGATCATTGGATGAATTGTACAGATGATTATTAAGTCAGAATCCATGACTACTATCAGATGACCCTTGAGATGGCACAAGATGCCCTAATCCTTTAGATTCCACCTAAAGTATGGGATGCAAATTCTGAGGATGTCCTAGATCCATTATACAATTAGGATAAAATCTATACAAGGGTCATTTTGAATGTTGAAGTGGACAAGGAAGAAAATGATGATATAGATTTCAAGGCTCGACATGTGATCAAGACAAAAAAATCTTGGATCAGTAGACCGTTCAAAATTGATCCAGTGTCGATGAAGCAACAACTCACCCCACCTTCTAAAGAAAAGAAAAAGAAGGAAGAAAAGGTTTTGATGCCTCAATTTAAGGGAATTGCTCCACAAAGGCCAAATACTATTTATAGACATGGGCGGCCAACAGTATATAGGTCTAATCCAAAGACCAAGCTAGTGAAGACTAATATGATATGGAGTATTTCTCCACCTAATGCTCTGTCTTCTAGCAATCAAGAACAAGCCTCTATTCCACAAAGGTCACTGAGAATAAAGGTCACATGCCCAAGGTTATCGGGTTAGAGAAGGGGAAATTTTACAAAAGGAAAAGGTCATCTGTGCCCCTACACTTGGAGGCTATACCAGAAGAAGAGGTAGATGACCTAGAAGAAGATGACGTACCCCTAGCCCAGAGGAATCAATAAAAAACAATTGCAAAGAACGGGAGGGCTCAAGAAGGGGATGTCAAAATTGATGTTGACACTGATGAGCCATATTAATGGAATGTTTTATGATGTTTTTATGTGACTTGTTAGGGTGTTTTTATATGGTTTAATTATGAAAACTTGGATGATGTTATATGTATGGTTTTTATATGTGCAAGTGCATGGTCAATACTTTCAAATACTTTATAGTTCAGCAGGATATGTGATCTTGCAATACTCCAAAAATGGGCTATAGGTTCATTAACCTCTTACATCAACAAATCAAACGATGAAATCGACATCAAAGTCCTAACCTAAGGCACATCTGCACATCAAATCATCGAAACCTAATTGATTATCCTAATTCTGCATCGAGGAATATTCCTATTTTATCCTAATTTAATTATCTTTAATTTAATAATTATTTGGCGATAAATCATATTTATCCTAAAGTTTGATTAGTTGAATATTCTGAATATTTAATTAATCAGATTTAATACTGCTACTTAATTGTTTAATTTAAAAATTTAATTCAATTTATTCCTAAATTGTATTATTTAATTTTGACAATAAATAAAAAATCTTATGACTAAATGATTAAATTCTTATTTAATCAATTAATGTCAATTGTCAATATTTAATAATATAGTTTTTGAATAAAAGTTTGATTTAATAATTGATTAACCCATAAATCAATTGTTTTATTTCAAAAATTAGTTAAGTTGAAGATAAATCACTTTATTTATTTAATTAATTCATAATTATTATGCACATTCAAAGAGCAGTTAAACTTCAAATTAGAAAATCAATTCAAGTTGTTATCTTTTGGAAACTCAACATCTATTTTGAGTTGAAAGTTGATCTAAACTTCTGATTTGAGTTAAAAGCCGTTCTTGCATGATTTTGCATGATTTTGTGAGTTGATATGTTTCTAATTTCTTGTTGACTCGAAAATCAACCTGAGTTCATTAAGAGTGATTTATGGTTTTTCTCAATGCATCCTCAAGCCCTGGATTTCTATAAAAACAAGGCTCAGCTCTTCATAATTTACCACTCTCGAATTTGTACAATTACTCTGGTGAATTTGCAGTTGAAGGATCGAGCACTTGCGACAGACGATTTATGAGATTTTTCATTGTTGGTCAAGCATTCATAGTTTTTCATAGCATCTCATAGCATATCATTCCTATATTAATTTGCATATCATTCTAAATCATTCTAGATTAGATTCATACAGTTTTTCATTCTAATTGCATTCAAAATCCAAAAAATAGATTAATCTGCATTCATACAATTATTCATCTTTTGCATTCAAATCCTTCATTTAAGTGTTGCATTGTCACTGATCTCAGTCTAATCTGGGAATACCATACTTGCACCTACTTGCACCTACTAGAAGGCAGTACCCTCACATCGAACGATCATCACTATACTGTGACATTAAACATCGAGCACTTTACCTTAGCGGTGTAATGACAGCCACGAGATGTATCAGTAGTTTAATCCGCTGCAGACCTTGAAGATAGGCCCGCCAGGACAGGTGGCACCTTGTTACTAAAGTGCATGTCAGAAGCTCTGACATGCGGAAGGCTTGAAAATTAATGACAACCACTAGTCTAGAAGGGTGAAACATTAGAAAAATTACTGTGGGGGACTTAGGAAAAATTAATGCCGAAAGACTTAGGAACTTAGGGAAATATTAAAGGGGGACCCTGGCGTAAAACCTAACCACATAGCGAGCAAGGGGACATAAAATTTGAGCGCATGGGTTATTGAGATTTTAAGTGACCTGATAAAGTAACACAAAATTAGAACAGGGCCAAATGACTTAGGGTTTTCACTCAAATGACTAGATTTTTTGAATTTTACCAAGGGTTTTAGCCAGAAAATAGGGAAAAACAACTGTAGAGACCAGAGGAAAAAAGGTAGGGCCATGAAATTTTTGTAGGTGCCAATAGTGGACATTCCCTTTATTGGGTCAACCATGTGGACAGAACCTCAAGCGGTAATAGCCATTTTTGTTGTGGTAGCAACAGCCTCTATATAAATGTCCTTATGGAGGGAATCTTCACAGGTGTGGTCTCTTGTTGGGCTGTTAGATCTCTCTAGTATCTCCTGATTGATTAAATTATTGGACTGTGTCAAAACTCTAGTGCACCTGGATTGGAGTTCACCCTCTTGAGATCACAAAAGTTGTAGAGTCAGACCATTACTACAAACCCTAGTGAGGCCAAATTTTTCATTTTCTAGGACTATGTGCATTTTTGAAAAACTTTTTGGAACATACACAACTAGCATTCCTAGGGATTAGCACATTAAGTCACTTGTTTGTTCATGCACAGGGTTGCTTTGTCCCCTGTTCATTATTTTCAGACGTGCTTGAAATCACTTGCCTATTGTTCTACGTGCTTGCTTACTTACTTGGTTATCGAAAATGAACAATCCCAAAATGAACTTCAAATCTGGACAAAAAACCTTGCAAAACACACTGATTCTGAAAATTGAAAAATTGAAAAATTTGACACAAAATTCCTTTCGGGAGTCAAAAGTCATCCCACAGGATCAGAAATTCGTATGATTTTTGACCCTTTGTCGTATCAGAACCCTTGGATTGTTGTATGAGAGCTTGTATATTGTTGTACGAGTTTTGTCATAAATCACAGGCAAAAAGTTAAAATCTTCTATCAACTATCGTACAACCTTTGCAATTATCGTACAAGTCTTGTCAATTATCATGCCAGAGCTTACCCAATGTCATACGAGCCTGTAGAAAGTCATATGAGAATTTTGAAAATTTGCCAAAAACTTGCCAAAGTTGCCAGAAATCCAATTTTTACAGCCTACTTCCACATTCTGTCAAACAAATCATTGTGTTAGGAACATAGCAGAAACTAGAAAGAATTCAATCATTTTCCTAAAGTGGTCTCTTGAGTCTGATATAGCCTTTTGATTTACCGATTTGAGTCTTTTTCATCTTGTGTCAAAACCTTGTCAAAATTATCTTCAATTCAATCTTCATCTAAAAATGGCTAAGTGTTGCGAGCTTGTGTCCACCATCTTTTGGACATCTACCCATACTACTAGGGCACAGTATCCTTCATTTACGTCCCATCTATCTTCAATCAATCCAATCTTGACAAGGTTGCGTCATTTGATCTTCTTGAATCAAATCATTCCTTAGTTGTCTTCATCTTGCTCTTTTTCTTCACCCAAGGTTAATGGTGGAAACTAGAGTTTCGTCACAGCAAAAAAAGGGAGAAAAACCCAGATTCTCTTCAGCCGCATCTTCTGTGATTGTTGAGACATTTCATCAACCTTTAGACATAACTAAATTTGTAGAAGATGCTCTTGAAAATCTTTACTTGATATGTGGCTATGTCACTCCTCCTGCATCAATCCATGCAAGTCATCAAGTAACTTCCCCTACATCAATCCATGCAGGTCATCAAGAAACTCATCATCGATCAATCCTTGGTAGTTCTCTTAACAACACTATGTCTCAGGGAGCAGGTGCAAGCCAAGGGTCCCAAGGACATCAATCAAAACATGGTGCAGATCAAGAACCCACACCTTCTGAAATCACTCGATATCAAAATGATGATGACTTCAAAAAAATGATGAGGCATCTCTTGAAGGAAGACAAAGAGACATACTTCCCAGAGTTAGCTCATCAAGGGGCTAAACTTCCTCCCAACTTTAATGTTGAAGATATCATTACGCATGAGGAAGAAACTCCAATCATAGCTATGATGAAATAGATGCATGCCATGCAAGTCAAACTCAACAAACTCAAAAAAGAAAAGGAACCTAAGGAGTTCTCAATGGAGGCTCTATGCCCTTTTCCATTTGATAAAGACTTGTACATACCACCATTCCCTGAAAGAGTGGAGATGCCTAAATATGACAAATATGATGGAAAATCTGATCCTCAAGGCCATGTCAGAGAATTCTATACTCAATCTATGGAGTTCATGCATGAACCAACCTACCTAATGCTTCTTTTCCCTTGATCTTTGGGAGGGTTGGCTATTCATTGGTTCTCAAAAATGCCTCCAACCAGCAAAATTTTTGAGGAGTTAATCAAACTATTCTATCAACAATACTCCTGCAACATCCAGCATTTAGTCACCATGATCGACATCTGTAATTTGAAGAAAAACTCAGGAGAACCATTCCTGGCTTTTCTCAAAAGATTGAGGAAGAAATTTTCTCTATATGCTAGACCCATTCCAAAAACTAAGAAGCTGGATATTTTCATCAACAATCTTGTTCTAGAACTCAACTACCATTTGCAAATGCAAAATCATACATCGTTTGATAAGATGATAGAAAATGCAATCAAAATTGAGAAAGTACTTGTACAAAAAGGAGACATATCACTTCAAAAAGACAAGTACAAATCTGGATCTAGTTCTAAAGACAAAGGCAAAAACTGGAACAACAATAAAGGCATCGTCACAGATGGCGTTGTTGATACTATCCATGCCCCATCTAAGGCACCCGCTTTCTCTTAGTGTTGGTATCCAAGCCATCAAAGCCTCAAAGGTGAAAGCAACATAATTGAACAAGAAGCCATCTGACTACAAACCTTGGGCTAGAGATCCTAAACACAAGTTTTCCTCTTGGAGAATGCTTGGAATCTGCCATGAAAACTCTGTTGGCCAATAATATCATTACCTTGCTTGAGATAAAAGTATTTTATCTTGAACCTAAACCGAAATCATGGAGAGAGAATGATTTATGGACTTCCATCGCAATAAGGGTCATAAAACTAATAACTGCATACACTTGAAACACATCATACAAGACAAAATTGATAATGGAGAAATCGTAATTGACAATCATAAAAGCAATAATGATCATACAACATTCATGGATCCATTTCCAAAACATGGTCAAGGAGATTCATCTGTTGGAATTAGGAGAGATAGGTACTGAGAGGGGAGAGGTGAATCAGTGCCTTCAAAAATCTTACTTGTAAAAGTTTCAAATATATAACTGTGAATAGTAATAACCGACCAAAACAACCTGAATCTTACTACATCCATCAATCATTTATTTAACTTATGAAAGTAAAAAATATGAAATCAATATGACAATCACATGACACAAGTATTTTGGTAACGTAGAAACCCTTGTTAGAAGGTAAAAATTGCGGTGGGGATGACACCCACAAATTCTTTACTACTGTAGATAGAAAAGGTTTGCCTGTTAGGGCTATGAGTTTTTATCACTTCTAGTGATCTCACCCTATTAGGAGTGACATGTTAGATCAGCTAGATCTAACTAGTTATAGGATTTTAATAACACTAATGAAGTGTGCAATTGGTTAAGAGATTTATTTAAGACTGTTAAGTCTACTCTGCTAAGAGATTTAATCCAAAACTCTATTGCAATGGTCAGAAAGCAATAGGTAATTATCTACTAATTGACAACTTAATTATCTGATACAGATCTATAAGTTCTGATAAAATATCACCTCACTTGTGATGAATCTTTGCTCTGAACTACTCGGTAGCCTTTTCTGATTCTGCTCAATTTGAATTCCTTTGTACTCTGTTCTGCTTTGTTAACTAATAGACTTGAAGTTAGGCAATATCTTCAAGTGCTTCATGATTCATATATCAATTCACACCAAAAATGATGTGAACACACAAATATATAGTGTTATGTTTTTGCTGCTTTAACAAAATTAGGTTACACAACATAGTCATAACCCTAAGATCTACGGTGTACAAAAATAACCTAGATCAACTATTACAAAAGATATACATTGCATTTAATGAATATCATCACATTAAATGTTCCTTGATCTTGGTAAAATGTTTTATGAACCGTTGTAACCATTTGCATAGAAGTATGTGGCATTTCAGATTACTATTTTGTTCTCTGTGATCCTTGGTAAACACTGTATAAACTGCTCGGTGTTTACTGCAACGCTCGGTGTTTACTATCTGTTGGTGTCGGTGTCTGTTGGTGCTCGGTAAATTGTTTGATGCTCAGTGTATATGCTTTACCAACTAGCTTGCCTTGCTTCAAGTTACTGATTTTCTCAATGTAAGTGACCGACCGATATGTATAATAACCTTTGATACTAATGACAACCTTAAATGCTCAATAGATATAACAATCTCCCCCTTTGGAATTAGTATCAAAACTTGAATGTATATAGACAAAATTTTCTATATATAACTTATACTTCCGCCATATACATATACACATCAAAAAATTTCTAAGTACTAAGTACTCCCCCTTGGTGCATGCTCCTAGTAATATGATCTCTATACATAACATCTATGTACATATTTGGTATAATGACTTATACATTGTTTTCCCCCTTATTGATAGTAATGACAAATACAAAATTTTTAAGTAGTATACTCACATTTTGTCAAAAATATGCTGGTGGGTTTTCTTTACTAACTCCAAGAGGTTGTCCCATTCCTCTTTCAAGTTGGTGGGAGAAATATGCTCAAGATCGACTTGTGCATGTATGTCAAAGATGTTATCTAACATCAAAATTTTTGGTGTTGCAACAAGTTGTTCTGCTTTGACAATGTGTTCCTCAAAATTTTTTAGGTATGACAAGAGTTATTTCTGTAACTCAATAACCTGATCAGTTATGTGCTCTTCTTGTTTCTTCAAATCTGCTATTAACCATTGGAGTTCCTGAACTTATGAATGTGCTTTGAGAAAGCATTAGGCTCGGTTATAGCTGCATTTGTACTTGACTTTATTTCTACTTCCAATCCTTTGATCTTCTCACTGATTTCAACAGTGAAGGTGTCTATAGTACAAAGCTTCAGTAAATATTGACAAATAGTCTGGGTGATAAGTTTTATCTCGGTGATTACCTCAGATAAGTTGACCTTCTTCATTGCCACTTCTAGGCTTATTTTCTTTGCCAGTTTGTGTCGTATCTTGGATTCTGCCCTTTCTTCAATCCATTTATCTGCATCGGTGTCCAGGAAATTGATCTTCTTGGCAAGTGTAGCAAGTTGATCTATGATAGGAGTATCCTCATCAATATTCACCTCAGGTACTACCTATTGTAGGATATCCCTCACATCTGTTAAGATTTCTTTTTGTTTGTGTTCTTGCTTCAACTTCTCTTGAGCTACCTTTCTTGAACATAATTCCCCATATTTACTCAAGTCTTCGGGCCTTAGGGTCCTTAGGTCACACTCAGGAATAATTATCACTTCATATAGGGTGACCGGCCCTTTTACTTTCTTTTTCTTCTTCTTCTCTGGTGCTAGAGGTGATTTCTTGTCAATAATAGCAATAGTTTTGTCTCTAGTCTTCATAGTATCCTTCTCAATTGACATGCATGCTTCCTTCTTCTGCTCCTCGGTAGCTGTAGTCTCGGTTGATGGAGTGGGAGCCTTGGATCTGGTGTCAAGTGGGATCACCTCAGTTTCTTTTGTCTCTTCTATTGCCTTTGTCTTAGTAGAAGGTGCCTCTGTTTGATTAGGCTCATCTATCTCTGCATGTTTTTTAGGTTCTTGTACCTTGGTTGTGTCTTTGTGTTGCTTGAGGTCTGAGCCGTCAGGTTGTACTTGTGAAAGAATTTCAACTACTTCTGCAAGTACAAGAACTTCACCTAGTAGTGATGCAAATATACACTTAGTGTTTAGTACTTCATCTTGATTAGGTGCAATATTCACATCCTCATCATCCTTGTCATCAAGATCACCATTTGTGATGTCCTCAATGAGTACATTGTCATCGGTTTTCTTCTCCTATAGAATTTCTACTTTATTCGGTGCATCCTATGAAACATTTATTTCTTCCTTGTGGTCGGTGATATCAATTACCTCAGTAACTGATATACCGGTGTTCTTTGATTTCTTTGCTGTTCCCTCATCAATGCAAATACCTTTACCTTTGGAATTTTGTCTCTTCTTAGATAAGTTTAAGAATGCTTCTTGCTCAGATTTTTCTTCGGCCTTAAAAATTTATGTCCATAAAGAATCACTTGTGGTATCCATATCTACCACTTTTTGATCCAGTATCATCATGGCTCAGTTCTTGATCATAAATCTTGCTTGGTATTTGGTCATGTACTCACTAAGTTCTCCATAGCTTAGATGTGGGGCTGCCCGAACTAGAGATTGTTCTCTCTTTCTTTTCTCGGTGTCTAGTGCAATAGCCCATTTTTTAGTAATCTTATCATCCAAATTCTTCGGTAATGGACAAAAAAATTCCATTGGAACTTTCTTGAATTTTATCATCATTTGGATGACAGCCTCTTCTATCTTGGTTTGATCTTCATTTGACATCTTGTCAAATCTATCTATTTCAGGATTGGTAAGATCTCCATTTTCAATTATTTCTTCAATGAATTCATCTATTGATTTTACCTTGTTACTGACCACCTTGAGTTGATTGACATCATCTTCAATCTCAGTCTCCTCAAGATCTTCTTTACTTCTTATCAGTTTTCTCCTTTTCTTTGGTGCCTCAGTTACAACCTTGTTCTTTCTCTTGATATATTTCCTTGTCGGTGTAGCTACCCTCAGTTTTGTTACTTTCTCTACTTCTTTCTTCTCAGGTGGTGAAGCTGTAGTTGATGATCTTGTCTTCATACCTTCTTGTACTAGTAACTGCTTCTTCTTAGGAATTTCAGGTGGAGGAACTGGTGTGGGATCTTCTTCTTTGTCAGACTCAGTCTCCTCACTATCATATGGTTTGTCAGCTAACTGTAACTGACCTTCAGTTGCCTGTTCAATCGGTGTCTCCTTAGATGTTTCAGAGACATCTCCAAATCTAGCAGTGAGATCTTTCTTCATATTCTTTGCCTTTCTAGACATTCTACCAATCTCTATACCTATTGAGATTCTAGATTTGGCCTCTTCATATACTCTGAACCTAGTGGCAATGTGATCTTTTGGTAATGCAAGCAGTGCATTAATAGATTTCAATGTGAAATCATGGTTCATTTCATAACCCATCTGTGCCAACCATTTTATCCTAAGTTCAACTGCTTTTATCAAAGCATAATCTATGTTGACTACAAAACATATATCATTCTCAAATTTTACAACTAATTCCCTCAGAATTCTGCTTCTTTTCTGCATTTTAGTCTAAAATTCTTTGAAGTATGCATCAAACTCTATATTTAGTTTATCTCCTAACTTACTCATCATATTATTAATCTATTTCATTATCGGTATATCTGATTTCCAATTTACTTTACCAACACTAGGTACATACTTTTGTAGATAGAAAAATATGCAAACAAGTAGTGATCCAAACTTACATGTATTAGACTTCTTTTTTCTTATTGTCTTCATATTTTCTTATAGTTGATGAAACATTACCTTGGCAAGATCATCCTGGTGATCTTTCTTCACAATTTTGTGCGCCATGTCTATTACACTGTAGGGTACGCTATTGAGTCCACTTGATTGATATATCTTGTAGCCAATCACATGTGCTACAAATTTAACTGTTGGGTCTCTGATTGTTGAAATTTTTAGTGCCCAACCGTCCCATTGTGCTCCAGTATTCTTCTCAACATTCGGTCATGATGAACTTTGGAAGGCTTTAGCCTTGTCGGTTGTAGGGAGCCCAGTAACCCTACTGATCATTTTCTTGTTGACCTCTATCAGTTTATCCAGCCATAATTTATCATCGTGATATCTGCTCAAAATGATTCTGATCCAATCTGTCTTAAATGATTGTGAAAAGTGTGTGATGCATGATAACCCTAATTCCTCAATCTTCTTGTGATCTATTTTCAATTTACCATCGGTGCCACAGAGTTGTTGATATGCTGCAATAGTTTCAAAATCTCCAACTTCTCCAATTTTGCAATGAATATATGATCTTACGTCTTCTGTCAATAAAACCCTATCTGGTATGTTTGAAAAAGCACCCATTAAATCTATTTGTGCTGCGACCTTGGGATGTGGCTTAAACTTAGGTTCGTCAAAATTTTCCCTAACAATTAGATTAGCTTCCTCCTCAATACTTTGTGATTTGCTTGCAGATGATGTAGATGCCATAAATTGATTCTAGGGTTTCGGAAAGCAATAGGATAAGAAGTGTTTGATAGCAAATGAACTTACTCAAAATCATCGAAGAGTGATGTTAGTTTGATCTATAGTAGCCTTGAATCCTTCTGAAAATATTCTAGCTCAAACTCTTCTCTGTGAAATCTCCGCTCTTTGAAATTGCAATGTAACAATGAACTCTGTTCTCCGTGTATTTATAGACTTTTCGATATTCCTGCACAAACTTTCATATAATAAATGCTTGACCTAACTTTCGGTATGAAACAGTTGTTAGCTCGGTGACAACTAAAAATTTTTATCCACTTGGTTAACATAGGATTTCTTCATCAGTTGATACATGTGCTCGATTAACCTTAAATAGTGATTACCGACAGGTAACCAACTCTCGGTCTCACTTTTACTGACTATATAACATTGTTAGCACATAACATATAAACCATAGTGCATCTTTATTCATGCTGATTTGGTATTAGTACATCATATATATAAGGAACTGTATGTAAAATGTGACCATTTGAAATGTCAGTCCCATACATACCTATTTCACCTTAAGTGGAGGTACTGATGTCACCCAATCTAGTGGATGAGGTTTCACTGACAACATTACTTGACTCAACATTCTCATTAGATGCCTTCTTCCACATAATGTTCCTTAACTTCATGATATCTGAGATAGTATATCCACTCTTAAATATATGATTTTCATCTGGTGCTCGGTCTTTGTAGTTCTTGCTTAAATGACTGACCCTATGACAGTGCACAGAAGCCATTCCAGTGCTTGTCCAGCTTCTTGATTGTCCAATCCGACTCTTTCTATAACAATTTGCTGCAATGTGTCCATATCTACCACAAGCAGTACAGTTAGCCCATGTATTATAATCCCAAACATAAGAGTTACCTTGTCTCTTCGGTTGATAGGGCTTTTGTTGTGTTTTCTACTTAGGAGTCTATACTTGCTTCATCTTAGCCTTACACTCTCGTGCAGTGTGTCCATGTTTATTACAAGTATAGCATATTTTCTCCACAGTGGTATTGTTAGTAATATCATTCTGTTTAGCTCTACACTCATAAGCTGGATGTCCAAACTTACCATAGTAATAACAATATCCATTAAACTTAGGAGTGATAGGAGGTTTACCTTGTGCTTTTCTTCTACGCACATTAGATGTATGTCCCAGTTTGCCACAGTGATAACATGCCAACACTTTAGGTTTCTAATTTTGATTGTTGTTGACTTGTTCAACTTGTTGTGATGATTCTCCTTCGCCGGTGTAGCCTATACCAGCTCTACTCCCAAATCTTCTTTGATTAGTCAGAAAATCATCAATCTTCTTAGAACACTCCTCAGCAAGTTTCTTCATTTTATTTTGTTGTCGTTGCTTTTTCACTTCATTTCTTAGCTTCTAATTCTCCTCTCTAAGTCTTGCAACATCTTCTAGTCTTCTTGACAATTCTCCATTCACTCGGTTTACCTCTTGATTCACAGTCATTATTTGATTAGTTACTTGGAAATGATGATCAGCGAGTCTCTGTATCTCATTCTCTTTAGCTTGAAGTTGTTCAGTCATTTATCTTCATTCATCAATAGCCAGATTCCTTTCTTGCTCGGCTTGTCTTGCATTGTTCATTGTTTCTACCATCCTTACCATCTAAGATTCTTGACCGATTTGTAGTGCTTTCACTTGATCAGTTAAATGTTGATTCCTTTTAGATAAATTAGTGATTATGCTTTCAGATCCATCAAAGATGCTTCCAGAACTAGATCCAATATGCTTGAACATTTCATCAATAGGTTCTTCATGGTAACTGATCTCATTTTGTAGAATAGCTAGGTTCTTCCTTTCAACGAGTAATTTCTTCAGTCCTTCCTTGGCTTGCTTGTACTATTCAATAAACATCTACATTTGTATCTTTTGATTCTCAATAGTATTATCATGCTTGTATCTCTCCATGACTGAGATCTTTACCCTTCAGTGGTTAAATTGTTCAATAAGAGAACTGTGCTCTGATACCAATTTTTGGAATTAGGAGAGATAGGTACTAAGAGGGGAGGGGTGAATCAGTGCCTTCAGAAATTTTACTTGTAAACCTTTCAAATATATAATTGTGAACAGTAATAACCAACCAAAACAACTTGAATATAACTGCATGCATCAATCATTTATTTAACTTATGAAAGTAAACAACATGAAATCAATATGACAATCACATGACACAATTATTTTGGTAACGCAGAAACCCTTGTTAGAAGGTAAAAACTGTGGTGGGGATGACACCCACAAATTATTTACTATTGTAGATAGAAAAGGTTTGCTTGTTAGGGCTACAAGTTTTGATCACTTCTGGTTATCTCACCCTATTAGGAGTGACATGTTAGATCAGCTAGATCTACCTAGTTATAGGATTTTAACAACACTAATGAAGTGTGCACTCGGTTAAGAGATTTACTTAAGATTGTTAAGTCTACTCTGCTAAGAGATTTAATCCAAAACTCTATTACAATGGTCAGAAAGCAATAGGTAATTATCTGCTAATTGACAACTTAATTGTTTGATACAGATCTATAAGTTCTGATAAAATATCACCTCACTTGTGATGAATCTCTACTCTGAACTGCTCAGTAGCCTTTTCTGATTCTGCTCAATATGAATTCCTCTGTACTTTGTTCTACTCTGTTAACTGATAGACTTGAAGTTAGGCAATAGCTTCAAGTGCTCCGTGATTCATATATCAGTTCACACCAAAAATGATGTGAACACACAAATATATAGTGTTATGTTTTTGCTGCTTTAACAAAATTAGGTTACACAACATAGTCATAACCCTAAGATCTACGGTGTATAAAAATAACCTAGATCAACTATTACAAAACATATACATTGCATTTAATGAATATCATCACATTAAATGTTCCTCGATCTTGGTAAAACATTTTATGAAATATTGTAACCGTTTGCATAGAAGTATGTGGCATTTCAGATTACTATTTTGTTCTTTGTGATCCTCGATAAACACTGTATAAAATGCTCAATGTTTACTATGACGCTTGATGTTTACTATCTATCGGTGTCGGTATCGACTGGTGCTTGGTAAACTATCTGATGCTCGGTGTATATGCTTTACTGACTAGCCTGTCTTACTTCAAGTTACCAATTTGCTCAATGTAAGTGACCGACCGATATGTATGATAAACTTTGATACTAATGACAACCTTAAATTCTCAATAGAGATAACATCATCTTTTCAGCCTAATGTGGGTGCTAAATTCAATTATTGTTACTCTGGAAATAATGCTATCATAAATATGGTTGAACCATGCCTATCTGAGCATTGCAATGTCATCACAATTTTAAGAAAGGATAGAGATAATCAATTAGCTAATGCAGTTACTTGATCACAAGCTTAGGCACATCCGCAAGGACAAATCCCAGATTCATCAAATGTCCCTAAGATGCCTTTCAATTTCTCATCTACTTCTAAACAAAAGGCTGCCTCTAAATCATCAAATCCTAAAGATACGAGGCCAACATCATATAGTATTATCCAACAACTCTAGCATACAAATGCAAAAATCTCCATGTTTGAGTTGCTTCGAATATCTCTAGCTCATAGAGCCATTCTAGACAAATCTCTGCTCAGATCCAACGTTCCTGATAACCTTGATTTAGATAGATTCCAAACTATGGTTGGTCATCTGACGTCCCCTTAGTATATCTCTTTTTCAGAAGAAGATGATAACTCATTGAGTCACCCGCATAACTAGCCCTTGCACATTGAAGTCTTGATCCAAAACCATCGTGTCAAACACATGTTGATAGATGGAGGCACTGGTCTCAATATTTGTTCTTACAGCTTGCTCATACAATTGGGATTATCGAAAGCTCCCATTGATCCTAAAAAGGAGATAACTATCAAGGCATATGATGAACAAGAAAGATCTTCCAAAGGCACAATTGTCTTACCTATCAGAACAGGTCTAGTTATTAGAGATATCACATGTCAAGTCACAACATCCTTCTAGGGAGACCCTGGATACATGAAATGAGAGCTATTCCTTCCACATACCATCAATGTGTGAATTTTCCTTATGAAGGAGTAGAGGTGACGATTCCATCTGATCTATCTACAACTTGCAATGCATTGAAAGAAAGTGCTGATAAACTTGTCCCTAATAATAGAGAATCTTCCACTAAGCAGCTGGACATTGCTTCAACATCCAAGATATAAGAACTTGCTAAAGAAGTAAAAATTAAAGACAATGGTATGGGAGAATACATAATGGAACCTGTTTTGTCTCTCACATCTCTCCTGTTGTCCCCAAAATCTTATAGACAACCTTCTGACAAAGTGAAACCTACAATTAAAGAATCCCTAGTCATATTCAATGGAAGTTTTTTCATAGAGAAAGTATCTAAACAAGAGTTTGAAGAAGAAGTCATGATTGAATGGTTATACAAGGATGAGTCTCAATCCCAATTAGTCCAAAAATGTGATTCTACTTCAAGAAAAATTTCTCAGAAGTCATATGGACCAGGAGACAAATTGATCACAAAAATGGGATATACTGGAAAAGGACCTCTAGGACTACAAGGTAAAGGTCTTCTATCACCTCTTGACCATCATGGTCAAACAAAAAAGGATACAATAGGTCTAGGATATAAGAAAAAGCCTTTATATCTTAACAAGAATTGGCCACACATCTTAGAATAGATTGAACCAAAGGAAGAAATAGAACAATTTGGCAGTGATGATTCAGACACTATTGATGAGCTCATTCCTTATGAGCGTTTTCCCAAAGAAATATTAGACCTCCTCAAAGATGAAGAGAAAACTAAGGAGAACATAAATGTAGTAGATACACAAGAACCTACTATGAAACAAAAGATAATTGCACCACAAGAACCACCTGATCTTGAGGAAAACCAAATAGACAAGGAGGAAGGTGGCAACTATTCTGAGATAGATTCTCATGAGTATGAATTCAAATCAGAACCTGAGGGTAACCCTTCTTGGGGTATCCATCCTATATTTACACATGTTCTTAGATTTCCTAGAGGCATAGATGAGGAATCAAATGACTATGAATGGGGAGTCATTCCAGAGGAAGATGAGCTTATCATAGAAAAACATATTGATGTTGTTCACCAATATGCACCTAAACCCAACGCAAGACTAGAGCGAAATAATGAACTTAACAAGTTTGATCCACCGATGGCTGAAGTTGACTCCCACAATGACATTGAGCCTATTCATGAATTGAATTTTTTGAGTTGTAATATCACCTTTGAACTCAAGAGTTAGGTTAGGACCAATGATGAAAGATCCATATCCATAAACACTATTTCCCAATCTTTCACCGCTTTGACTATCCAACATCCCAAACTTCTTTATCAAACCTCCACAAATCCAAGCCAAGCTATCTATAATTTTCCAAATGACTATGCCCTTGCTTGCTACCTTAATGTAGTTGAGCCTATGATGACTTCCATCAGTGAATCGAGTGTTAGCATGATGGAGTCAGACATCAAGTATCTTAGTCAAAAGAATAGAAGTAAAAATAAAAAGAAAAGGAGTTCTAAGGGTAAAAACCACTTTGTGGAAATCTCAAAACCTACAAAAGTAAAAATAAAAGATGTTTCCAAAGGTGAAAACCTCTCTGAAGTGCCTAAGGATGAGATATTTGATGTCCTTCTGAGTCATTTACAGGACAAATCTCTAGTACTAATTGAGCCCACTCAATCCATCAACTTGGGAACAATAGAAGAACCATAGTTGATCCATGTAGCACAATCCTTATCAGAAGAAGAAAAGAAAAAATTTACCACATTCCTAATAGAAAATAAGATCAAATTTGCATGGAAATATTTAGATATGCCAGGGTTGGATCTTGATCTTATAATGCACCATTTATCTATAGCTCTAGGCATCAAACCTGTTAAGCAAAAATTGAGAAAGATGTGTCCACATGTTGCACTCTTGATCAAAGCTAAATTTGAGAAACTACTAAAAGCTGGATTCATTTGTGTTATTGATTATGCTAAGTGGATCTCCAACATTGTACCAGTATCAAAATCAGACAAATCTATAAGAGTATGCACATATTTTAGAGATGTAAACAAGGCATGTCCTAAGGATGATTTTTCATTACCAAATATCGATATGATAGTGGACATGACTGCGGGCTTTGAGATGTATTCTTTGATGGATGGTTTTTTTGAATACAACCAAATAAAAATTGCTCCAGAGGATCAAAAGAAAATTGCTTTCACATGTGTGTGGGGTACCTTTTGTTGGAATGTCATGCCATTTGGTTTGAAAAACATAGGTGCTACATATCAACGAGCCATCACATCTATTTTTCATGACATGATGCATCGAACTATAGAGGATTATGTTGATAATAATCTAGAAAAATCTATGATAAGCTCTAAACATCTAAATGATTTGAGCAAAATACTAGATCGAATGAAGAAGTTTAGTCTCAGATTGAACCCTAAGAAGTGTGCTTTTGGTGTCACTTCTGGAAAGCTCTTAGGCTACATTGTTTCAAAGAAAGGAATTGAAGTAGATCCAGCTAAGGTCAAAGCTATCATGGAGATGCAACCTCCCAAGAATATCAATCAAATGAGAACATTACAAGGGAGAGTACAATATATTAGATGCTTCATATCTCAACTAGCAGACATATCACAACCTTTCACAAAGACATTACATAAAGGTGTGACCTTTGCATGGAATGAGGAATGTGAAAAGAATTTTAATCATATCAAGAAATATCTATCAAATCCTCCTATTTTGATGCCTCCTATTCAAGGGAAGCCATTGATTCCATATGTCTCCACCACAAATACATCACTGGGGGCATTACTAGCACAACATAATGAGAACAAGAAGGAAAGAGCTATATACTATATCAGTAGAACATTGGTAGCATATGAGAAGAACTATTCAATGGCTGATAAAGCTTATCTAGCTATTCTCTTTGCATCACAAAAACTAAGACATTACATGTTAGCCAATACCACATATTTGGTAGCTAAGATTGATCCACTAAAGTACCTACTAAGCAAAGCTGCCCTCACAAGTAGATTAGTTAAATGGGTGATGCTATTAAGTGAATTTGACATTGAATATGTTGAAAGAAAAGCTATCAAGGGCCAAGTAATTGTAGATCAAATGGCTGAAGCACCTTTGTTTGATGATACACCAATGCAAATGGAATTCCTAGATTCCTCTATCATGAATCTTTCTTCTAGAGCATGGAAGCTATTCTTTGACGGCTCATATACATAGAATGGATCTGGAGCAGGCATATTGGTCATCACTCCTCAAGGATACTCAATCCCTAAAGCATTCAGAATAAATTTTCCTTGCACAAGCAATATTTTTGAATATGAAGCCCTTCTTAATGGCATGAAAATAACAATTGAGTGGAGAGTGACAGAACTACATATTCATGGAGACTCACAACTTGTAATACACCAAGTCAATGATGTGTATCAAACAAAAGATAGAAAGTTGATCCCATACAAGAGAATGGTAGATGATCTAAAAAAATATTTCATATCTATCACCTTTGAACAAATTCCTAGAATAGAGAACAAAGCTGCTGATGCTATGGCAACGCTATCTAATTTATTACAGTAGCCTGAACATGAGCTACGCTATGAGTTCCTGGTGGAAGCACTATCTTATCCTGCATATGATTCCCCCGAAACCCACATGATCTGCACTATTGTTGGTCATGATTCATCTTGATACAAAAACCTTTTCTCCTATCTCCAAGACCAAATCATTCCCGATACCTTCAACCGCCATGAGAAATGATACCTTATCCGCAATGCATCTCGATATGTCATCATTGGTAACGATCTATATAAATGAGGTCTAGATGGTACACTACTTAGATGTTTAGAACGGGAAGAGTCTCAAAGTGCATTAGAGGAAGTCCATGATGGTATATGTGGATCACATTCCAATGGTTTAACACTAGCTTGAAAACTTATTAGGGCTAGGTACTATTGGCCTGGAATGGAAAAAGAGGCTATCCACTTTGCTAAGAACTGTCCAAAGTGCCAAGTACATGGTAACTTAATTCATGCACTAGGGAGAGATCTAATTCCCTTTACTACACAATGGCATTTTCACTAATGGGCATTTGATCTTATAGGAGCCATAAATCCTCATTCTTCTAATGGACATACTCATATTATTACAGCTACAGACTATTTACAAAATGGGTAGAAGCAGTCCCTTTGACTCAAGCAAGCGACAAACAAATATCAATGTTCATCTTGAACTACATCATATGTCGGTATGGTATTCCACATTCTATAGTCACAAATAATGGTGGTCAATTCAAGAACAAAGACTTAGATGATTTATGTGCTAAATTCTAGATTACACAACATTGGTCATCAATCTACTATCCTCAAGGGAATGGACAAGCAGAGGCTTCAAATAAGAATCTATTGAAAATCTTGCATCGCACAATTAATAAAATAGGAAGAGACTGGCATCTCATGATCAATCCAACTCTCTGGGCCTACAGAACAAGTATCAGAATGCCCATTGGGGCTACACCATTTGCTTTAGTTTATGGGTCTGAAGCGGTACTACCGATTGAGGTTGAAATCCCATCACTAAGAATTAGAATGCATGGTTTAGTAACTGATGATGACTACAGAGTATCTAGGTTGCAAGAACTTGAATTACTAGATGAGCGCAGACAAATAGTGTATGATCATCTCAGAGTATATCAGAAGAGAATGTCTAGAGGCTACAACAAGAAAGTCAAACACAGAGAATTTCAGGTTGGCGATCTAGTCTTGAGAGAGAGTCCTAAAAATCAATCACATAGAGAGTGAAAGGGGAATTTTGAACCCAACTAGCTTGGTCCCTTTGTTGTCACTACTACTTTTGGCTCTAGAGCCTATCAACTCTCAACGACTGGCGAAGAACAGCTCCGAGAACCAATCAATATTCTCCATCTGAAGAAATTCTATGCCTAAGACATTCAATCTTCGTAAAATGTCCTAAAAAAATCATGAAAATAAAAAAAAGTCTTGAAAAAATGATCATCCTGGTGAAAACCTAGCAAATAGGCACCTTGATGTATCACAAAAAAAAAAAAAAATATCAAAAGTACAAAAAAATTGAAAAAATGGAAAATACAAAAAAAATGAGAAAAAAAAAAGTGCCTTGGTGAAAACCTGGAAATAGGCGCCTTGGTAGCAAAAATAGAAAATCTCCAAGATGGTGAAAACCCAACAAATGGGCACCACTTGTTTCAAAACTCTCCATCTATTAGTGCAATCTTGGTCTCTCCCAACTTTTAGTCTTGCTTTAGTTTGTACATACCTCCTGATTTGTTTCTGCATTCCTATTTTCAATAAAGTCGGTCTGTGCACCAATCGGCTCAAACATATGTATCCTATCAATGTTCAAACTTGGGGGCAATCAAAGTCATATCCTACAGTCCTCAGTATCTCAGATGTGTCATATCCAGTCAGAGTCCTTTGAAGCTACATCCGAGTCAATTAGTCAGTCTTCTCTCTAGAAAAGATTTTGCATCTACAACAATGCAATCAAACATCAAAATGAATTGAAAATAATCTATGCTTCACATGCTTTTATCTCCTTGTATGCTTACTGATTCACATTGAGATCTTTGCATATTGTCTCCTTTCAAGCTCTTCAATGATGTCCTTTACAAGATTTAGAGAGTGATGACTAGGGGCATAATCTTTTCTTTATTTTGTACTTGGAGTGAAAATCTAACAACTTTGAAAATTTTGGATTGAATTGGTGTCCACTATAAGTGCCATCATCATGTATTGGATGGCCATGTGTACCTCAATCATCGATACTTGGATGTGATCTAACTTTATCTTTTGAGTAAATTATTACTCCTACTGTGAAAAGCGATCTTACCCAAGGATGTGAATGATAAAGGGTCACTGCGGGTAATTCACGACGGATTTAGAATGATCTCTTGACTACTTGATGTGTTTGTACGCAAGGCATATTCAGGTCATCACAATGTTTATGTTTTGATGCTTATACAAATTACAATATCAAAATGGACATGATATTCAGATCATCCTGGCGTTTGTGCCTTGGTGCTTATATCTAATTCGACATTCCGAAAACAAAATCAATATTAATATGTCCATGGTTGTTTATCTAGTGGGTGTTGTATTGACTTTGGCACAAAAATCAATATTCATATATTCATAGTTTCCTAACTAGTGGATGTTGTATTGATTTATCCAATTACCTAATAAATATTCAATGATGAAAATGGCCGACACATGATCAATGACTAGGTCCTAGGTCTTAGGTTTACATCTCATTTTGCACTTTGCATGATTGGATTTATCTCACAATTGCCTAAATCAGGTTGACACTCAAATGATTCTTCAAATCTATGCTAAACATATCATAAGGACTGAGTATCGCACGAAGGTCTTCTTAACAGATCACCAAGCAAGAACCCTTGGCTAATTTGGATGTTTTGAACCCATTTTCAGGATCAAAATTGAAATCTGAGATCATTTATATTGTCAAAATAGCAATTTCAAATTTTCGGACCTAGGACGGCTGACTACTTGCATAATCAACCTTCAATCATCACAGAAATCTAGAATTCAACTTAACTATTTATCTTACATCAAACTATTCAAATTTCAACATGATCAACCATGGTCAACTCATGGTCAAACCTAGTCAAACTTGGTCTCCAGGACCTCTAAATGATGTAGAATGCATTCTCAAATGTGTATAACCACTTCTCAAATCAATTAACATGCTACTAAACCATTTAACATTGACTTTTCTTGTCAGATTTTGATTTTCATCCCGAAGGGGGCATGGTATTGCACATCAATCTAATTTTGCCAATAAAATCTTTCCTCAGTAATCAAGACAACAACCACGTCTAGTTGTTGATTCATCTAAAGACCTCGTCACTAGGGGCATATTTCTAGGGGCATATCAGATTCATCGAGATCTATATCAATCTGGTATTCTCTTAATCTTGTAAACTATATCAGCTTGTCATAACCAACGGTTCATTAGTGTTATTTCCTTGTTTCTTCATAATTGAAGGGTTCAGATGTGATACCATTTTGATTCCTTTGGACAATCAGGTCACTCACTTCTTCGTAATCATAAGGTTCAGAATCAGGCATTTTGATACTTTTTCGTAATCACCGGTTCATTGTTGCTATAGTTGACATCATCATGATTTTTCGTCGAGTAGGACCTAAATCAACTTTTCCAATCTTTCAATCAGTTTCTGTCTCAAAATCGGTTCATCTCTCAAATTAGTTTCAAACATAAAAAATAGACTAATCTTTGAACCACTATGTTTTGCACAGTAATTCAAAGAGGGGCAAAATGTAATACCCCAAAAATGGGCTATAGGTTCATTAACCTCTTACATCAACAAATCGAATGAAATCGACATCAAAGTCCTAACCTAAGGCACATCTGCACATCAAATCATCGAAACCTAATTGATTATCCTAATTCTTCATCAGGGAATATTCCTATTTTATCCTAATTTAATTATCTTTAATTTAATAATTATTTGGCGATAAATCATATTTATCCTAAAGTTTGATTAATTGAATATTCAAAATATTTAATTAATCAAATTTAATACTGCCACTTAATTGTTTAATTAAATTAAATTAAATTTATTCCTAAATTGTATTATTTAATTTTTACAATAAATCAAAAATCTTATGACTAATTGATTAAATTCTTATTTAATTAATTAATGTCAATTGTCGATATTTAATAATATATTTTTTGAGTAAAAGTTTGATTTAATAATTGATCAACCCATAAATCAATTGTTTTATTTCAAAAATCAGTTAAGTTGAAGATAAATCACTTTATTTATTTAATTAATTTATAATTATTATGCACATTCAAAGAGCAGTTAAACTTCAAATCATAAAATCAATTCAAGTTGTTATCTTTTGGAAACTCAACATCTATTTTGAGGTGAAAGTTGATCTAAACTTCTGATTTGAGTTAAAAGTTGTTCTTGCATGATTTTGTGAGTTGATCTGTTTCTAATTTCTTGTTGACTCGAAAATCAACCTGAGTTCATCAAGAGTGATTTATGTTTTTTCTCAATGCATCCTCAAGCCCTGGATTTCTATAAAAACAAGGCTCAGCTCTTCATAATTTACCACTCTCAAATTTGCACAATTACTCTGGTGAATTTGCAACTAAAGGATCGAGCACTTGTGACAGGTGATTTGTGAGATTTTTCATTGTTGGTCATAAGCATTCATAGTTTTTCATAGCATATCATTCCTAGATAAATTTGCATATCATTCCAAATCATTTTAGATTAGATTCATACAATTTTTCATTCTAATTGCATTCAAAATCCAAAAAAATAGATTAATCTGCATTCATACAGTTATTCATCTTTTGCATTCAAATCCGTCATTTAGGTGTTGCATTGTCACTGATCTCGGTCTAATATGAGAATATCATATTCACACCTATTAGAAGGCAGTAAATCGCTTGGTTAGCTTAGTTTCAATTACTTACAAATTTCAATTTTCCTAACCTCTAATGTTTTACTGAAGTGTTGTGTCCACAACTAGGTACAATTTTCACACACACAGATCTAAGTTGGAACTTATGGTTAAAACTTATAAATAGAATATGATAGATGAATTAAGTAAATATATATGTGTTATTTAATGTTCATCTCTCCTAAGTTGTTTTGGGTTAGGATTCCTATAGCCGCATATCATGCAAGAATTAGTTAATGAGATAATATCTTTTCTGATTTAAATGATGCAAATATATGTGTTTCAAATTTGGCATGTGTTACTAACTCCATGCAAGAACGAGTCAATGTCACATTCATTTGAGGAGCGTGGTGGGATTGACAAGATCAACTTTGCAGATGAAACAATAAAGACATAACCGCACATCACCCGTATTTGCAGTGGTCAACCGGTTTTTCATTATACTTGGGTGCAAATCTAGAAGCACGACCTTCTATATTCCTAGAAAGACTTGTTCTCAAAAGTTATGGATTATGTTGTATAACATTATGAATCTTAATTGATCCTCATTGTTGGAGTGATCATAGTTTTAGGAGTTAGTTTCTTATTATTTTCTTATAAATAAACTATTGACTTAACTTTCAAAAGATTAAAGAAAGCTAGGAAATTTATTGTAATTATGTAAAAAACAAATATAATTTAGTTATGTTTTACTTCAAGTATACCTTTCAATGAATTAATAGAATGTACTCTGCAAGTTCTATCTTTTTATCTTGATCATATCCTATTCACTCATTCAAGGGGGCCCACTTGGTGAGTGAATTGTATTGTTAGTTAGGATCTATTTCATGCTTTCTTAGATTTAGAGAGAATTTTGATGTTCTTGTAGCCATTGGTAGCAGAGCTAATGAGTTGTTCCTGCAACAAAGGAGGATAGAGTAGTACCTATATGTGATTACTGTTTTCAGTAGATTAAACTTATTCCTTTCTCCTAGTTTAGCATTTCAAGCTTTCAAGTATTTTAACTTCAATTTTTTAGATAATTGGCAATTAAGATAGTTTGGAGGATATACTTTGCATACACTATTTCAAGTCTACATCCCTGGTTGATACTATAAATGAGCCAAATGAGTTCATTAGTTATTGTTAAAGATGTCCAATCTTGAATGAATGAGTTTTATGCTCTAAGTTTCTAAAACATTTATTTGGCCGATCATTTTTGGCGTTGTTGTCAGGGATGGTGTCAATCTAAACTTATCCTAAGGTTCATTTTCCCCAAAGCCTTCTTAAATATAGGTCCTAGTTTAATCAATCATTTTTATGTATAGGAGAAGAGACCATCTTGGAAGATTTATCCCTTAGAATGTTCCCTTAGTTTCTAAAGAAGTCTTACCCCCCGAGCAAGAAAATCCCCAAGAATTTGACTGTGAAGAGAATCAACCATTTGAGAATCCACTTGGTGACCTACATCAAGCCATTCCACCACCACCACCTGCAAACTGTGAATATCAGGAGAATCGTTGGGCCCTTCTTATTTTCAAAGGATGATCCACAGCTCCAAATCCTCCAAGGATGGCACTTCACACCTTTCCCTTTCCTATTATTGACCTATATGATAATAACAATCTCAAGAATATTCCCTCTTCAGTACTTCCAAAGTTCTATGGCTTGGTTACTAAAGACCTCGAGACCTTCCTTTTTGAATTTGATATCCTCTGTAGAAGCTATGACTATACAACAAATGGCCATAAGTTGAAGTTTTTTCCATCTACTTTGAAGGAGGAAGCACTAAGGTGGTTCATGGGTCTAGGAGCCAATGTTGTAAGAGATTGGGATGCAATGAAGACTGTCTTCCTGGAAAAATATAAAGAGTGTTGTCGACGTAGTGATATGGAAGGTGATGATATTTTTAAGATGACACAACAAGATGAGGAAACACTTGAGGATTATGTTTCAAGATTCTTGTTTAACCTTCAAAAGAATACTCAACATACTTTGAATGAGGAATCCATGAAACATCTCTTTTTAAGAGGTGTTAATGAGTCTTGTATGGAGGCTCTTGACTTGATGGATGGAGGAGACATCATTCAAAATACTTGGAATAAAATTCAAAGGGTATGTCTTAATTACTCTAGAGCTACAATGAAGAAAGGAAGAGGGTTCCGACAAGCAAGCAACAAAAATAATGGTGCTTGTGTTTCAAAGATTGAGATATCCAATCTCTTGTTTGATTTCAAGATATTATCAACAATGTAGCTACACAGTTGGATACCATGCAAGCCAATAAGAATCATGAAGAAGTAGAGGCTATGTTAGATGAATTTTGTTCCCACTGTAGGGAAAAGAAAATGAACTACAAATGCAAAATCGTTGCATGCTTGGAGGCTCAGTCGATGCTAACTAAATTCAAGGATATTGATGAGAATGGAGAGGTCTTTTATGTTTTTCAATGGAGACCATGGGCCTAGAGACAAGGTATGCCTCATGACCCTTTGCAAAATTTTGGTTTCAATAATAATCAATGGCAAAACCAAAATTCTCTGAATTTTGGTCCCCAAGGTCAAAACTGGAATAACAATTGGTCTTATCAACCTCAACCACAATGGAGTAACCAACATTGGCAACATTAACCCCCTCCTAATCCATGGCGGAAACCCAATCAAAATTGGCAACAAAATAACCAATGGCAGCCTCTGCAAGGTAACTGACAACAGTCATCCTAATGGGGTCTGAATCATCCTAGTTAGCCTAATTAGCAAGACATTATGCCATCTTCTCAGCAACAAGATATAATGCCTCCACCTCCTACAACCAATGCCATCCTTCAAAAGAAAACTTAGCTACTTGCTCAGCCTTCACCAAATTCTAATAATAGGCAGCCTAATCAGCAACAGATTTATTCCATTATGGTAAATGATATTCACCTAAGATCAGGAGATACATTACCTGCACCAAAAGGTCCCATTATAACTGAAGTTACCACTAAGAATGATAACCCTGAGAAAGAACCTTCTACTCCTACAACCTGTTGTAGTAACTAAGGATCCACCATTTCCTTACAAGATCACACAGTCGATACCCCCAAAAGAAATTCTAGTTGCAATTGATCTCATCAACCGACTGAAACAAATGACTGTGCAAATTCCTTTGTTAGATGCCCTCAAGAAAGTTCCAGTATATAATAAGGCTATCAAAGAAGCTTGTATTAAACAACCTGGTAGGAAGAAGATAGACCCTAAGACTGTTCATGTTCTAGGGCAACTCTCTGATCTTATGTTGAGAAATATCATTATACCCAAATATTTTGATCCAGGTAGCCTTGTTGTTACCATTTATAGTAATGGCATTCATATCCATAATATTTTGATTGGCTTAGGAGCATCCATTAATGTAATGACAAGGGAAGTCCTTTTAAGGCTTAATATCATTGGCTTAAGAGAGACTCCTACAATCCTTTAGTTACCTGACAATTCTACTATAAGGCTTGATGGCATGGTAGATGATATAATTGTAACACTTGATTCATTGGACTATCCCTCAAACTTTGTCATCTTATCTCCCAAAGCTACTCTAGGTGGTTATCCTTTAATCCTAGGAAGACCTTAGTTGGCCACCACATATGCCTGCATACAACGTAATTTTTAATGGTGAATATTCACCTTTTGGCAAATTCTAGGGAATATGTTTGATGAAATTGGTGAATCTTGCAAGTACAAGATGGCCCATATTCGCCCAATCTTGACATGGTAACTGCTAAATATTCATTGGAATCACCAATTAGATTTGCCATTTGACGATGTTGACCATTATATTCACCTATAACTAATTTGATGTGGTTATTTTAACGGTCTCTTATTCACCAATGATATTAATTATGAATTGCATATAAAATTTAAAATAGCCAAATGGTTTATATTGTTATCTTAACCATGACCTATTTTGCCACCTGTTAATTAATTTTTTTATTGACCATGACGTATTTTGCCAACCTGTTAATTAATTATTTTATTGACCACCACGTATTTCTAATTTTTCACCAAAAATAGCATTGATTAGGTCGGCACATTTTTGCCACAAGCCCGGGAATTTAAAAAAAATAAAAATTGGAAATTTGGAATTTGGAAGCATGGATTGATATAAATTCAAATCAAATTTATAAAACTTAAAAGTAGTCTTATCTTGTGTCATTACAAATTTTTGGAGCCAAAGGGCCAGATTTACAAATAACAATCTTGAAATAGTAATCAGAGGATTCAACATTTCAGAGAGTCAGAATTTAGAGGAAGCAGGACAAAGGTAAGCAATTATTTGTTCACATTTCATAGTATTGCTATTAATTTTAATTCCTAGAGGCTAGAATCCTAGTGACTAGTGAGAAGTCATTGGGTGAAGATGTTGGACAAGGGTGACTATCCTAAGATTGAGTATCCTCAGGCTACTACTTCTGAAGGGATTCAAATATCAGGGGAGGTTGAGACTCAGACTTCTCACTGTGCTCAGGGTAGTGAAGAGATTGGAAAGCTAGACAAGGGTAAGACTCCTCAGGGCAGTGAAGGGTAGGGTAAGACTCCTCAGGGCAGTCAAGGGCCTAGGAGGCCATTAAAACACCTAAAAATTAAAGATACTACCATAAAGGATTTCTTTGGAGTTGGAAATGTTTATGCTCCATCAACATCTACAATTGCAAGTGCAAAAGCCATTCACAATAGCTCACCAATACCGATACCAAAAGCTGGGGTTGTCATTGAGTTAAATGAAAATCAAAATGCATCAAATGAGGATAACAATGGTGGCACGAGAGAAGATGTTATAAGGGATACACAGAACCAGTTGGAAGAAAATGCTAGCAATGAAGATAATAATGATGCTGGTAGAAAGAAAATAAAAAGGGAAGTAAAAATGGGGCGGAGTGGGAAATGACAATAAATTTTAAGGTTGATTGGATAGAAAAGTACTAGTTCATTGAACCAGTCCTAAGCAATGATGAACAACCAACATAATGCAGGTGTAAGATTTGTACCTGGGAAAATAAAAGAGAGAAGAAGTTCCAGCTAAAGCCTGACACTATAGAAAAGAATAATGGTAAGGTTTATGAAAAACAAACCATAGACGGACAAGAAATATCAGTAGTGAGATGGAAATCAAAGGAAGAATGTCTTCATGTTAAGTATGCCATAGAATATGAAGAGCATAACAAGAGAATGGTAGTAATTGCTAGTAGTGAAAATCCAATCAAGGTTGGGTTTAAACATGCAACCAATGAAGCAAACTTGGCAAAGACCGTTTAGATGAGTGTTGTTTTTCATATTATGTCCAAAGGGCATCCTATGAGAGACTTCTTAGAATATGGTAATTTATTATCTTTTTTGAATTTTCCTCACTATCCTATGTCACATTGGTCAACAAACGTTGGATGGGAAATGGAAAACTATCTTTTTGAGGTGGAAAAGCAAAATTTATAGGAGAAAAAAAATAGTCCAGATTCATTTCATTATCCATAGATGAAGTTACTGCAGTAGATAACACTGCTTGGGTTTGTATGCATGTGTATACAGTAAAAGAACATGTCCGCCAAGCTCATCTACTCTGTGTTCGTAAAATGAGGGGAAATTCAACAACAGACAACTTATATTTTGAAGTGAAGAATGCTTTGAATGAAGTTGCTGGTATGGATGATTTGACAATTGGAAAGAAGTTAGTGTGTGTTGGAGCCGATAGAGCTGCAGTAATGCAAGGCCAAAGGAATGGTCTCTGTGCAAGATTAAAAACTAGTATTGCACCTTACATGCTTGGCATACATTGCATGGCCCATCGAATGAATTTAGCATATAAAATTGTAAGCTATTTTGCTACAGTGTCAAAAGTTGAAGATCTAGTTCGTAAAATATACTCTTACTTCTGCAGAAGTCCTAAACATTTTGCAGAATTTAAGATTTTCTCAGAGGGAGCAACATCAGAAAACAAGCTTCTCAAGGATGTTGAGACTAGATGGATCTCTTTGCATGGACCAGTAGAAAGAGTTCTAATAGAATATCAATCCTTGATTAAAGTAATATATGAGCAACGCCTCACAGTAGACAAAGCTCCTGATTTGTTATATAAGTTAAGTGATATAGAGACTCTGTTAACTTTAGCCAATCTTCTCCCCATGCTAGATTTAATGAACAAACTTGTTAAGAAAGCCCAAGATACGACTATGTATATCCATGAGTACTCAGATTTACGTAGAATGACATGCCTTGCCCTGGATAATTTATACTCAGATATGATAACACTTCAAAGCCCAAATTTTTTTAGGTGGCAAATAATTACAAATTTGAATCATGCTGAGAATTTTTTAGAATTCAATGCAAAAAATGATTTGTGTATTTGTGAAAGGATATGAAATACCAATGCACCAATCTAAGATGGGCAAGCGAGGAAGACTACTTCCAGTTAAAAGGGCTAATTTTGACAGGTTTGTTAAATTTGTTAATGAGAATTTGAAGTCCATTTCCTACCAACTTTCAAGTGAGATTCATGAAATATTCCCTCGAGAAGCAATTCTTAAAGCCATGGGTTGTTTGTTTCCTCATTTTTGGAAAAACATCGGAGATAGACAAATTGATGCTCATATGTTTCATAAAAAAATTGATGAATTGATCAGAGAGTTTTCAAAACATGCAGATTGCAATGGACAACCAATTAAAGGAATTATAGATTCAACTAATCTTAAAAAATAATGTAGACAATTTGCATCATGTATGAAATTACAGTTAAAAAACTTGGAGAATCCATTTGAACTTGGTGCAATAACCAAGCTTTGGAAAAGGATAGAGCAGAGTGAAGTATCGTGTGATTCAATATCAAAATATTTTAAAATTGTTGATTTATGTCAAACAATGATATTGGGGTCGGTGGAAGATGAAAGAGTTTTTATTGCATTGGGGATTTTGAAATCAAAGATCAGAAACAAACTAGAAAGAAATTTGGAAACTTGCTTGAGGTTGTTTGTAACTCAGTACAATGTTAGAGACTTTCCTTATGATAGGGCATTGGCAATTTGGAATTCCCTGCGTGAAAGACGAGGGCTTTTGAACACTTCAAAACATGGTGGTTCGGAGACAAATGATGGATCTTGGTCCCAGACTCAGAATGAAGATGAAGAATTTTTTGATTTTGAATACCCAACTCAGAATGAAGAACCTCTTGCTAGTAGTAGTAGTCAATTTCAGGAGCTAGATTCCACGTGGGATATAGAAGCTGCAGACTGCTCACTGACACTAAGTGAAGAGTGAAGTGATTTAGAATTAGCATTTGGTTAATAAGTATTTATAATTTATACACTGTATACTTATTACTGTACTTGTTGGATAAATTGATAATGGACTTGATTCTGAATATTTATTATTGACAATTTGACTCATTTTACAAGTAATAAGTATTGTTCATGATTTTTGTAATTTGTAATTTTAATTCATATTTTTTGTAATGTAGAATGTTCATGAAATTTGTATTTTTGTAATTTGTAATTTGTAATTTGAATTCATTATTTTTGTAATGTAGAATGTTCATGAAATTTGTAATTTGAATTCATATAATTATTAATGTCCTTTTTCATCACTATAAAGTGTAAATGCCTCGGCCCTCAATACCTCATAGTCATGCAGCCATGTTATTTCAAGTTTCAACTTCAAGAATCAAGAATAAGATTCAAAACTTAAGCTGGCCTGGTTCTAAAGTTACGCAACCAGTTCATCTAACCCTATCTCAACTTTGCTACATGAAAATTATAGGCCTTTCAAACCCATCCGAAGTTACAGTATTCTTAACATCTCCACTCTCATATAACCTTGTGAAGTCTTGCACAAAGCCTTATGTAACCTATCAACTGTTTAATCTTGTAACTGATTAACCTTTCTGAAGTTACGCCTTTCTATCAAATGCTTCATTATAGCTTCGTAACCACCAACACAAATGGCCAACAAACCCTCATGAAGCTTCGTAAACCAATTGTTCCTAAAAAAGTGTCAAATATTAATCCACCCATTGACACATATCATAGTCCATTCCTCCGCACTTTCCACGTGGCATGCAACTAACTGTCACTTTCAACACCGTTACGCACTGTCACTTTTAACTAACTGTCTCTTTATTTCTGAAGTTATGCATGCCATTGGTCGGGAGTCCCTCGGAAGTTCAGAACCCATCGGCATCCTAACCACTTAACCGTTGAGAATTTATGAAACAACCCGACGTTACTTCAGAACATTGCTGGTGGTCAAAGCTTCCTAATTTCTTAGAAATTGTCATTTGTCAATTTATTATTTGTCATAGTTCATACTCATTAGCCATTTGTAAATTTATTATTTGTCAATTTCCTAATTTCCTAATATTAAAATAGGCCAGTGCGTAACCATAAAGATATTTATTATTTGTCAATTTATTATTTATCAAATAAAGATATATTCATTCAGGCCAGTGCCTTATCCATTGGGCTAATATTGCTTAAAATAGAGGGAACACAAAGGTCTAGAGATAACCTAGTTCATAACCATAAACACAAACACTCAACTCTTTCCTTCTTATTGATAATCCTTGTATAAATCATATGAACATGTATTTCATCTAGAGCAATTTTAACCCAATTCCAAATTATAACTCAAAACAAAGATACATATACATGAGTCTTTGATGAACTTAGAAATTCATAGATTCTACATAGAGGAGAGATAAATACCTGAAATATCCTTGTATAATTGTATTAACTTCCTTAAATTTATACATCAGTGTCAATGATCAATGATTAGAAAATAAAAACTAACATTGGTATTTGGAAAATTAAACAAATTTGGAAATAATTATTAGAGTGACAGCTAGCAGTCTGGATTCTTTAGAATCAGTCTTGATTTGCACCAAAGGTGTATCGACAGTAGGTAAACCGCAAACATAAGATACCCTATTCAAATTAACTGACCTTCCTCTATTGTCTCTTCATCTAATACCAGAACTATCTCAACTACTTCCATCATTGATGTCAATATGGCAAGACCAAGGCTTGAATCTCTCCAATGTTTTCCCACACCATAATTTCCCTCTTTGCTGGCCAAGTTACCTCTCTAATTGTATCCAAGTCTTCAAGGCATTTGTTCCACTTGGCATCCATTATGGCTCGAGATTCAACAACAAACTTATTCATGTCAATCTCCTACTTGTACAATTCATCCACAACTTCATAAAAAGTTGAAATGTCAGCATCGCCAACAAAATAAGAAGCCACCTTGCTAGCATCCAAAATTTGGTTGAAAGAATCAACCCACTCCTACCATTTCTTTAAGTGTCCCTCTGTGTCCAAAATAGTAGGGATATATCCTTCAGACTCTTCAGCAAAAACCTTAAGCTTTGCTTGAACGTTTTGTAACTTGCCAGTGAAAAATGCATACAAATCCTTTACTAATAACACCATTTTCTTAACATCAATTATTTTGTCAGGTAACTCCATTTTTTTTTCCCATTAGTAAAACTAACCTATCAAAGAATTGCAAGTATGGGCCCCAAGTATTAAATAATGGGGTTAGTACAGACAAGGCATTAGAACATTGAAATTTTGTCCCCTGCAAAGAAATGAAAGTACTATGAAGGATTTGAGACTTCCCTTTTAAAATATTTATTCTGTGCAATAGCACCTTCTTCAAATTCTCCTTTTCAGCAATTCTAGTATCAGCAGGCTCAAGTTGATCAACGTCCATTATTATCTTTTTTGTTGCAAGTTCTGGAACTAAGTCCCCCTCATGCTCATTTTGGACCCCTGCATCATAGACCTCTGTAAATGACTTGGAATGATTTTTTAGAGTATTTATTTCATCTTTTAGTTCCTTCACAGTCTTATCCAGGAAAAAATTCTTCTTCAGTTCCTCTTCAAACTTTTTTCTAGTTGCCACATAATCTCTGAATGTCCTGGCTAGCCAGTTCTCCAAGTCCTCAACCACTGCTTTATTCATGGATGATGCATGATGTAGGATATTTTCTATCTCTGATCCTGTAGTGTCCTGCAACCTCCATATTAATTGGCTACCCTTTGTTGTGTCTTGGATGTCAACCAATCTGGGCTTACTAGATTCTGGGGCCACACACTATACTACTAGTGTCTTAGTGTCCATATTGAATCTAGAACCCCTCTATAGTCCATTAGGGCCAAAAGCTTCATAAGCTACAAATTTATCTTGCCTCTTGATTTGGTCAATTAGGAATGAGGACTCCAAGTCCCATCCAAGGATTAGCAACATACCACTTCTCTTTACAAGATCTCTTTCCTCCTCCACAGTTAATGTTTCACTATTGGGATCATAGGCCTGTAATTTTTCAATCATTTCAATAGTTTTTTCCTATGATTCCCCTAGTTTCAAAGACAATGTTAATTCATTCTACTTAACTCTAAAGAGAAAACTCTTAAACTCATCGAACTTGATGAATTCATCATCATCTATAAACTCTTTAGCTTGGATGACCCTGTCATCCAATCTAGCTGCAGCCAATTCTAACTCATCTAGGGCCTTTTCTCCCTCATCTGCCATTGATGTCAAAAAATATTGTCTTAAGTCAGCAAAGTAATGGCTATTACCTGGTAGGATTTGTACTGCATTTTGCCTTGCCTTTTGTGGTACATTCATCAAATTTTGTTTCTTTGATGGCCCCTGCTTAGATGTGGATGGCTCAACTTGTTATGTTTCTACCATAAACACCACATTAGGTTCAACTTCCTGAGGGTTTATTCTATCCTCCTTCTCCTCAGGGATGTTTGGCAATTTAGACATAATATCTTTGTAATTCTCTATACACATGTCAATTTTCGGGATGTATTGGAGATTAGGAAAGCAACTGGAGAAGGTAGGGTCTACCTTTTTCAATTATTCCTCTACCCTTACAATATTATTCCATTTACAGGTTCTCTCTTCACATGTATCTTTACTAAAAACATTTCTAATAACATCCTCATCTGCTATAGGTTGATTTAGAGCCAAATTGTGATTCCTCATTTCTCTCAATGCTACTCTAACAAAGTCTTCAAGATCATACATCCTTTCTTTACCAGAGGGAAATCTGAATTGTCTAAGGAATTCATGGATTTGGTCCACAATATCTTTACCTACAGAGAAATCCCCTATTTGGAACCTCCTTGCCAGAAAGGTTCCCTTATGTCTTTTAGGGCCTAAGTGCTCTCTATCCATCATGATAAGCTACCACATGAATTTTACTATTGCCAATCTTTCTGGGACAAATTTTGGTAGTATGTGTGGAGGTTGAGGGCAAGCATACACTCTTATAATAGTAAAATTCTAAAAAAAAAACATATCACCCCAATTGTGCTTAATGTCATTGTCAATTTTAAATGCTAAGGGTCTAAGAAATTTTCTAAAAAGTAAAGGAAATCTATCCCTCACAATACCTAACATGTTCATTACTAGATCTACAAAATCACTATAAAAACAATTGAATTAGAGAAATGGTAAGTTCTATGGCATAACCTGGTCCACAGCTGAACCAGAACAGTTCCTCCTGCATTCCCGGTCTCATCGATGAACCCTAGGTTGATGTAGCCAATATTGCAATAGAGGATTAGGTGCATCATCATGGAGTAGTGATTGAACTTGAAGCTTTTCAAATTAGTCTTCACATTCATCAAATTAGTGTGCATTACATTGATTGTGTGCCCCACATAATCAAACTCCTTGTTGGTGTACAGGTCCTAAACATTTGTGGCCATGAAAAAAATGTCAGGAGTCATTGTCAAACCTCCATCTAGTCCAATAACTTTGTGTGGACCATAAATGGTATTCTGGAAATAGGGAAAGAGAAGCTCAAAATCAAATGAATCTACAACCTTCTTCGGTAACAACCCTGCCTCTTTATTTTCTCTAGGAATATGTCTCCTAATAACCCTTCCATGGTAGTAACATTTCTATCTATTAAATAGGGTCTCCTCTTCTACTAAGTCAATATCCATGCTCATAGGTCCCTGAAGGTTGAAAGCTTGAATAAAAAGTGCTCTATCTAATATGCAGAGTATAGACTTGTCATGCTTGTGGAAAGCTTGTGTCACTAGATTGTATGCTTGAATTAGCACTTTCATGAGGTCTACATCCAAAAATACCTCAGGTACTATCAAATTTCCCAAGTTCCTGTCCCATGGGTTTGAAACAAGAGGGCCTTTAAATCTATTGTTATAGAAAAACATGAAGAGCTCATACCCAGTTGTGTTTGGGCAAACACCATCCTCGCATAATGCATAAGGGTCCCTCCATTCATAAGTGTTAGCTGATTACAAATTTGAGGATCCAAGCAACAGTTTCATCCATTCTTTAGTGTATATGTTTGGCCTCTTTGTTTTTGAATGCACAACGACACTCTTTTACAGTACTACAACAACATCAGGAGATCCTTGTTCTGCCATTCTTTATGTATACTAAAATCTAAGCAGTAAGCTCCTTTTCAATCTGCACTTAAAGCCAAAGGTTTCAAATCTCCGATTTCTCTTCGACTCTGGAAATTATGGATGCTCTGTGAAGTCATTGAAGTGTGAACTATATTTAATAACTAACAAGTAACAAGCAACTCACAAGTACAACCACACTACCAACCACTAGGCCACCTACTCTATTAAAAATTAAAATCTCATCAAGCACACATGCATGAAATTAGCAATTACCTTTTTTAGAAAAGTGTCACTGTCAATTGTCACTTCTAGCATAGATTTGGTGGCGATCCAAGAGAAAATAATTAGCGTGTTGTCGAAGTGATGCTAATGGTACATCTAACCCTAGGTCCCTATCTCAAATTTTCTAAATTGCTACCTACAAATTAGGGGCCTTGGCCCTTGGCCATTTGAATTTGAAATCCCAAAACTTTGAGACTTGCAAAGTCACGCAACACCTTTTCGAAACTATGGGACTATTAAACTAACTAGAAAATGTTAGGAATAGTCCCAAGAGAAAACTGAGAGGGGGGGTGAATCAGTTATCTACAAGATTCAATTCTTTATCCAATTAAGTATACTTAAATATAAAGCATAAACACAATGAAAGAACACTTGAACACAACACCAATATTTTGGTTACAGGGAAACCCAAATAGGTAAAAACCCCGGTGGGACTTGATGCCCACTAATATTCTATATTAGTGTATAATGCTCCTTGTTAGAAGATCTTTTTCCCTGTTAGGAGTAGCTTTACAATATATTAAGTACAATAGACCTGGTCAAGGGTTAGACCCTGTTTGGAGTCTTTTACAATTGTCCCTGTTAGGGGAGAGGACGCATTGTGCGAGAGCTCACTGCTCAAATGGGCGAAGGCTACAACCTTCTGAATAATAGATACACACTATATCTGGATCTTGGTGAACAACACTTTGACCTACTATCTGGATTAGTTCCAATGAATAGAACAAGTATTTTACTTGGTCGTATAGACCTTCTTCTAATGGCTCAACACTTCACACACTCTGCTCTGCTCTGCTTTAATCAACCATGAACCACACTCAAGCAATCACAAATGACTGCCTCTAAGTATATTTTCTCCAAATGATATAATTAAGTTGGCCTATTAGAACCATCTTGAATCATATTAGAGAAACCATAACAAACTCCAATAAACATTCTGTCGACTCTACTATGCACGCAACACAATCTGGGACCTATCTAATAAGATAAATGTAGATGCACACTACACACTGTTGGCTCTACCAAAACAACTGGAATTTTATCTCTAAGCTAAATTAACTTATGTGCTCTTTACTGAACATCAATAACACTTCTCCAAGCTTAACTCCAGGGGCACATACCCTCAAGATAGGTGCAACTCAAGAACCAATAAAATCTTTGTTGGCTCTTCTAAACAAACACAGGAAACTGCTACTAGCGAATAGCGACTGCATAACTTCACTTGTGTTCATCAACAAACTATGCGTCCATAACTAAAACATCATTAACATGTCTTCAACATATATCCAAGCATGCAAGGCTCCATGATAACTGTACAGACAACCATACACAGAACACTGTCTGTTACTCTATTAGGAACACTACTGACACCAGTAGCTATATAACTGTTTGTACTAACAGCTAACCTCTGCACCCATGATATCAGGTTGATATCATGTCCATGCTACATATACAGAGATATTACTATATAAGACTTCCATGCATGCTACTTTCCATATGTTGTCATCAATGACAAACATATAGTCGGTACTGGCCTGTTGGAAAATCTCCAATAATCTCCCCCTTTGGCATTGATGGCAACATGTGGAATGGAAATCCACCACCAACCCAAATCAACATTTATTTTATAACATTCTCCATTTCCTCTTCAAAAATCCCCCAAAGATGAATCCTCCATCTACTGCAATATTTTCTAATATTCTCCATTTCCTCAACTGTACTGCTATCACAACTGAATGTTGCTTCCCCTTAGTATATTACTCCTCTTTTTACTTCTATTTTTCATGACTCTATATATACTCCCCCTTTGACATCAATGGCAAAGGGTGCCATTCATTTTAAGCACTGGTACTACTCCTGAGGTAGAGTAGTCAACCTTCCACCAGTCCTTGAGGACTGATGCCTTTCCTTCTTTTTCTAAGCAGAATCATGGAAGGGAATGACTCCCAACTTCTCCCTCAGATACTCAAAAGTATCCTTAGGCAAGAGCTTTGTGAATATATCTACCAATTGATCTTTAGTACTTACATAGTCCAACTTGACTTCTTTCTCTACCACTTTCTCTCTTAGGAAGTGATACTTGATCTCAATGTGCTTTGTCTTTGCATGCATCATAGGGTTCTTTGAAATATTGATAGTGCTAATGTTATCACAATGAATAACAATAGGATAATCAATCTAAATTCCAAAATCCTTTATCATTTGCATGATCCAAACAATTGTAGAACAATTCAAGGCTCCTGCAACATACTCTACTTTTGTTGTTGACTGAGAAATACAATTTTTTTTCTTTCTTGTCCAAGTGACAAGTCTATCACCAAGAAACACTACTCCACCTGAAGTACTCTTTCTGTCATCAGCACATCCTGCCCAATTTGCATCAGTGTACACATGAAGCTCAACATTTTTTGAATTAGGATACCATAGACCATAATCTATAGTGCCCTACAAGTATCTGAATATTCTCTTTACTACCATGAGGTGACTTTGTTTAGGCTATGTTGCAAATCTTCCAACTATGCCAACTGCATTGGAAATATCAAGTCTAGTCTGAGTAAGATATATGAGTTTACCAAACTTAGACTTATACAATGTTATATCTATTTCTGGTGAGTCATCTTCTTTTGTAAGCTTTCATCCAGTGACCATAGGGGTTCCTACTGGCTTGCAATCATCCATCTTGAATTTCTTCAGTATCTCTTTCACATACTTTGATTGATTAATGAAAATCTCTTTTTTTGTCCACTACACATTTAGTCCCAAAAAGTATTTGATAGGACCAATCATACTCATCTCAAAGTCATTCTGCATTTCTTTGGCAAATTCAACACTGAGTTTGTCATTACCTCCAAAGATAATGTCATAAAAAAATATAGCTTCAAGTAGTAAACCTTCAGATGTTTCTCTAATGAATAGATTAAAATTTGATGCTCCTTTCTTGAATCCAATCTTTGTTAAGTATCCATCTAGTCTCTCATACCATGCTCTAGGGGCTTGCTTAAGTCCATAGAGGGATTTCTTCAATCTGCATACCATATCAGGTCTATCAGATAAGGTGAATCCTTCAGGCTGCTCACTGTATACTTCTTCTTTCAAATCTCCATTCAGGAATGGTGACTTGACATCCATCTGATAAAATTTGAAGTTTTTAATTATAGCATAGGCTAGAAACAACTTAATAGCTTCTAATATACTCACAGGTGCAAATGTGTCTAAATAATCAATGCCTTCTCTTTGTGCATACCCTTTACATACTAATCTTGCTTTGTTTCTTACTACTGTACCATCTTCATTCATCTTATTTCTGAATATCCATTTTGTTCCAATCACATTCTTATCACTAGGTCTTGGGACCAGTTCCCAAGTGTCATTCTTAATAATCTGATCAAGTTCTTCTTTCATAGCATCATGCCAATATGAATCATTACAAGCATCTTCAACACTTAAAGGCTCAATCTGAGATAGTAAACATACCGCTTCACTGCTGGCTGAGTTCTTTGCTTGTGATCTCGTTAAGACTTTGCCGCTCTGATCTCCAATGATGTCTACCTTGGAATGATTTCTTGATGTAAACTTTGGAACTTTAGGTGATGCTGATTCATCAGCCTTAGGAGTATTTTCTTCACTTGTCTCAAGGTCATTGAATAACACATCAATACTGTCAAACATTTCTTCAATAACTATCTCACTAGTAGAGGGTCTAGGTTCTTCTTCAATCATGGGTGAGTAATCATGATATATTTCTTGAATCATAAAGTTTTCATCAATCTTTACATGAGCACTTTCAATGATCTTTTTCAATCTTAAATTGAAACATCTATAAGCTTTACTTTTAGTAGAGTAACCAAGAAAAATACCTTCATCACTTCTTGCATCAACTTGCCTACTGATTCATCCCTCTTGATGACTTGCTTCCAAAGATTCTAAAGTATTTTACTATGGGAACATTACCAAAACATAGCTCATATGGTGTTTTGTCAGTGCCTGGCCTCAATTGAATTCTATTGATGGTATAAACTATTGTATTGACAGCATCTCTCTAATAGGTGTGTGCAACTTTTCCTTCTATCATAATGGTGCACATTGTGTCAAGGATGATTCTATTCCTTCTCTCTACAATTTCATTCTACTGAGGGGTTCTAGGTGTACTTAACTATTTCTTTATGCCATGTTCTTCGCAGTACTCATAAAATCTGTTAGAGGTGTATTCTCCTCATCTATCCGATCTCAAACATTTTATCTTTAGTCTAGATTCATTATCAACCTTAGCTTTGAATATTTTGAACTTCTCAAAAGCTTCTGACTTATCTTTCAAGAACACAACCCACATCATCCTAGTATAATCATCAACAAACAAAATGAAATACCTTTCACCATAGTATGATCTTGTTTGAGTTGGACCACATAGGTCTGTATGAATCAGATCCAACTTATTCTCTGCTGAATTCTGCTTGCTCCTAAATGAATTTCTCATATGCTTCCCCATCACACATTCCACACATATAGTATCAATTGGCTTTTCTATGCTAGGTAGATCTCTTACTACCTTTACATTTCTTATCTTCACTATGTTATCAAAATTGATATGACATAGTCTTTTATGCCACAACCAACTGTCATCAACTTTAGCAACAAAACAACTTGCTTCTGAATTGAGTTGAAAAACATTACCTCTTGTCTTTGTGCCTAATGCAATCATAAAACCATCTTTGTTGTTAATGATGCATTTGTCATCTTTGAATTCCAACTAATATCCTTTTCCAAGTAACTGTCCAACATTGAGAAGGTTATGTTTCAAACCATCAACATAAAGAACATCATCAGTACTATTCTTTCCATCCAAAGTGATGGCTCCTCTACCAACTATAGGTTTAGGAGTGTTGTCTCCAAATCTGACCATACCTCGATTGTATTTGTCCAAATGAACAAACCTGCCTTTATCACCTATCATGTGATGTGAGCAACCACTGTCTATAATCTAGTCTGTCCTTATGTCAGCTTGTGAAATCAATGCTAGCTCTTGATTCTCTTTCTTGTCTACATGAATTGTCTTGTTATTCATTTTGTCTACAATAAAAATGAATCCAATTTATTCTTCACTAGATTCTTCATCTGAAACTCCATCTCCAGCATAGTAGCATTCCTTAGAATACTTAGGCTTGTAATCCTTTTTGAACTTTCTAGCTCTAGTGGGACACTTAGATGCAAAGTGACCAATCTTATTACATGAAAAACACTTAAATGGTAATTGACCTTCATATTTTCCTTTTCCTTTCTTTTCTCTTTTGGAAATCATAGCAATAAAATCATCTAGTGTTATCTCTTCATCATCATCATCAAAATTACCAAAAGTGTTTGTAGATTTCTTATCATGAACCATTGCTTTGAAATCTGTTTCACTCTTTGGTTTTGTCTTCAATCTTGAAATCTCAAAAGCTGAGATCTTGCTGATCAAGGTCTCTCTCTTAAAATTTGATGTAAGCTGCATGGTCTCATCAAGGATGTTGATCTTGCTTTCATATTCTGGAGTAAGAGTAGTCATCAACTTATCCATAATGTCCTCCTCTGATATCTCTCCACCATTGTTCCTGATTCCAACAACTGCTTCATTAATCCTCTGATTGTAAGCTCTGATGTTTTCTTCAGGCATCATATCTAATGCATTGTATCTTTTCTTCCATGTCTTTCTATGTGCATCCTTTTCTTGTTTGTCTCCTTCAAATGTGTCTTCTAGGTGCTTCGATATTTTCTGGGCTGTATCTACCTTTTTTACTTCTAAAAATTCACCATCAGATAGGGTGTTGATAAGGGCTTCTTTAGCAATAGAATTATGATGAAACAATTCCTTTTGTATGTCAGTAGCATCATCTTTTGCAAGGTCTTCTAAGGTAGGAATCTTGGCTGCTTTGATGGTTACATTAAAAACTTCAAAATTAATGCACTGTAAATGAGTTACCATCTTGTTCTTCCAAACAAGATAATTCTCTCCATCGAACTTAGGACTTTCTTTCCTAAAGTACACCATCTGATCAACCTTAAGCTATTAAACTTTCTCTCTGAGGCACTTGGCTCTAATACCAATTGTTAGGAATAGTCCCAAGAGATAACTGAGAGGGGGGGGGGGGGGGTTGAATCAGTTATCTACAAGATTCAATTCTTTATCCAATTAAGTATACTTAAACATAAAGCATAAACATAATGAAAGAACACTTGAACACAACACCAATATTTTGGTTACAGGGAAACCCAAATAGGTAAAAACTCTGATGGGACTTGATACCTACTAATATTCTGTACTAGTGTATAATGATCCTTGTTAGAAGATCCTTTACCCTGTTAGGAGTAGCTTTACAATATATTAAGTATAGTAGACCTGGTCAAGGGTTAGACCCTGTTAGGAGTCTTTTACAATTGTCCCTTTTAGGGGAGAGGATGCACTGTCCGAGAGCTCATTGCTCAAATGGGTGAAGGCTACAACCTTCTGAATAATAGATACACACTATATCTGGATCTTGGTGAACTGCACTTTGACCTACTATCTAGATCAGTTCCAATGAATAGCACAAGTACTTTACTTGGTCACATAGACCTTCTTCTAATGGCTTAACACTTCACACACTCTGCCTTGCTCTGCTTTAATCAACCATGAACCAAACTCAAGCAATCACAAATGACTGCCTATAAGTATCTTTCCTCCAAATGATATAATCAAGTTGGCCTATTAGAACCATCTTGAATTCATATTATAGAAACCATAACAAACTCCAATAAACATTTTGTCAGCTCTACTATGCATGCAACACAATATGGGACCTGTCTAATAAGATAAATGTAGACACACACTACACACTGTCGACTCTACCAAAACAATTGGAACTTTCTCTGTAAGCTGAATTAACTTATGCGCTCTTTACCAAACATCAACAAAACTTCTCCAAGATTAACTCCAAGGGCGCATACCCTCAAGATAGGTGCAACTCAAGAACCAATAAAATCTCTGTCAGCTCTTTTGAACAAACACAGGAAACTGCTACTGGCGAATAGCGACTTCATAACTTCACTTGCGTTCATCAAAAGACTATGCATCCATAAATGAAACATCAATAACATGTCTTCAACATATATCCAAGCGTGCAAGGCTCCATGATAATTGTATGGACAACCATACATAGAACACTGTCTGTTACTCTTTTAGGAACACTACTGACACGAGGAGCTATATAATTGTCTGTACTAACAGTTAACCTCTGCGCCCATGATATCATGCTGATATCATGTCCATGCTACATATACAGAGAGCTTACTATATAAGACTTCCACACATGCTACTTTTCATATGTTGTCATCAATGACAAACATACAGTCAGTAGTAGCTTGCTGGAAAATCTCCAACAGAAAAATAAAACCTTGAGATGTTACGACACAACCTGACATGCCACATGACACTTATACTTCATAATCACCATAAAAAATGGTGAAGAAACCCTACCAAAGCTCTGTAAACATTCCATTGTTTGACACTTTACATGTGTCATGCAATGTACTCTCCGTCTCTCACTTTTCAACACCTTACGAAGTTACACACGAAGTTAGTCGAGACTTCGAAACCCCTAACCATCATAAAAACTTAACCGTTGAAAAGTTATGAAATTGCCAAGCGTAACTAAGGAACCGATCACCATCATAATAAATTAACCATTGAGAAGTTACAAAACAACCAGGCATAACTTTGAAACCGATCACCATCATAGTAAATTAACCGTTGAGAAGTTACGAGACATCCAGGCGTAACTTTAGAACTGATCACCATCATAATAACTTAATCATTGAGAAGTTATGAAACAACCAGGCGTAACTTCAAAATAGATCACCATCATATTAAATACTATTGAGAAGTTACAAAACAACCAGGCGTAACTTCGGAGCTTGGAGTGGGTTCCAATTTATTTATTATTCTAATTTAGCATTCTGATTTAGTAATTACAATTTACATATTTTTCAATTTATAAATAATAAAATTATAAAACTATTGTTCAATTTCATTATTCACATAACATGTTATTGTATTAGAATTTAGTGTATTGAATATTGAAATTTAAAGTATTAGCAAATAATGTGTAAAACTAAAAATAGTAACACTATTTGAAAAAGAGTCTTCTGACTTCTCAATGTTTCATTTGTATACAGTATTACAGACTATAGTATTACTATGAAATTCAAAAACTAGTATTATACATTATACATATACATATTTCATTTGTATACAATATTACAGACTACAATATTACTATGAAATTCAAAAACTGGTATTATACATTATAGATATACATGTTTCATTTGTATATAGTATTACAAACTACAATATTACTATGAAATTCAAAAACTAGTATTATACATTATATAGTATTACTATGAAATTCAAAAAGTGCTATACATAATACTGGTAACTTAATCACTGATTCACTGAACGGTTGTGGTTTCCCTAGAAGGAGAAGCGACAAGCTTCCAACCATTTCCAAAACCAAAATGAAAAGTACATTCGATTATTTCATATTTACAAATTACTACTTACAAGTAACAAAAAAAATTTGTAAGATCAAAAAAAAAAAAAGATTACTCGATGTGCATACCAGCAAATAACCAGATCATCTGATCCATCTCCTCCTAGAATGCCTCCTGGTCGAAGCCATGATCGTAAAAAATGGCGTACATCTCCGCCTTGTCATGTTCTACTTCAAGTTTGAACATGTCACTTTGGTATTCGACACAACTGGTAGCATGATCCTATGCTGCAGACATAAGATGACTGAGGACATCCTGCTGAATCTCCTCCTCCATTTCCAAATTTGGTTGGATAATAGGTTTTGGGTTCTCATTTGATGATCCCTCAACTACTAGAAGACCCATTTTGTCATCCAAGATTCCAAATTTAGAAATTTAGAAAGTGCCCATGTTCTGCAATTCCACTACCGAGGAGTATATAAATAAAATAATCACCAACTTTCCAGCCGCAATAAATTTTGAAGGAATATTTCATGTAAGATGGCTTGCCTGGGAAAAGGAAATTAATGAATATCAGTAAATAAAAATTGCAGACATTGTACCTTGTGTAACTTGGCTCCAAAGTCAAAAAGAAGAATAATGAATGTTGATGAATCATAGCTCATATCCCGTAAAATTATCCTTTTTAATGTCTAATCAAAATCTTGGCCTAGATTATGTACCACTCAACTTACGCAAACTCTCAACGTTACCTCGGAACCACCATATCCTAGCTGCAATTTTAAATTTTGAATTGACAACTTGGCAGCAACATTAAATTATGAAGGAATGTTTTGCATAATGTGACTTGGCAGTGAAAAGAAAGATAATGAATGTTTACGATTCATAGCTGAGATCTTGTACAAATTAACCTTTTTAATGTCTAATCAAAATCTTGTCGTCGTTAAGTCTCATTAATTGTACTTCAGTGTTCAATGTCACTGTAACTTCACAGCTAAGTTACACAGACTGCCAACGTGGCCTCGGAACCCCCATATCTTACCTGCGATCATAACTTCCAAAGCCAAGCACATTGTCAACCTGTCCTTTGCGTATCTTTGTGGCCTTCAACTGCAAACTACCAGCATTATCACCAAAGTCACGCATGCCGTCAACCTGACCATTACATATCTTCATAATTGTCAGCATTGACCCTCCTTTTAGCCTACCAAAGCTACACACACTGTCACTAGTCACCACAAACTGTGCTGAGGCTACGCAAATGCCAAATTGTCAACCACAAACTTACTTGACCTTTGCGTATCTTCATGGCTTATAACTTTGAACCGCCAGCATAACAACTGAAATCATGCACACCATCAACATGACCATTGCATATCTTCGTAACTGTTATCGATTGACCATCCTTTTAGCCTGCCGAAGCTAGACAAAATGTCATCAGTAAATGACACGTAGCACCCAACTTGACATGTAGTCCTATCACTATGTTTTGAATATTTGCCAATTTATATGTTTTATAATATAAATACTATTTTTTATTCGCCAATATATATTTTGGTAGTTCAGAAACAAAAACATAATTCGCCAAGATTTTCCACATAGTTTCAGGGAGCATCAATGATTTGCCAAAATTTTCCACATAGTTTTAGGGAGCATGAATGATTCGCCAATTGAGATTATTTTTTTTTCTTTGAAAAGAAAAAAACTTTGCCAATAATTTTTTTTTCTTTCTAATTTTCACCACTTTTTTACACCTTTTTTGAAGGGGGGGTTTCTTAAAGATTACCCCGCTTGCATAGCATGCCACTCTAGAAAGATGGACTAAATCTGATGGAGTTAGTACTAAAAAGTTGACTCTATATTCTCCTAGTAAACCTTAAATTGAGCTTGATCAAGCTGTTTGGCCTAACCTTGGTGACATTGAGCTAGAGGTAAATTTAGTACATCAGTTAATAGTTATAAAGAGGAATCCCTTTATGATATCCCAAGAAGAAGATGACATACTTGTTTCCATCCTTACCAACAAATATGGTGTTGAACCATGTTCCTGTACTTTTCCTAATTGTTCTTTGGAAACCATACTGCCTCTGCAAACATCACCTCAACTTCATGTAGCAACTAATTACCTTCATACATTTCTACCACATGAGATTAAGTCACCTTCATTTGTAGAATTCATCATGTTGGATAAGGTAGTCAAAGTAGAAATTACCCCAGGTAGGGAGTTGAATGTTAACAAGAACCTTACTCTTGAACACTCAGCGAGAATTCTCAAGCTCCTACAAGATAGCCAGAAAGATTTTTCTTGGGATTTTGCATATATGAAGGGATTGGATCCAAGGCTTTGTACCCACTGAATTTACATCAGTCCTGATTGTAAACCAGTCAGACAACCTCAAAGAAGAATCAACCCAGTACTAAGAGACAGTCAAAACTAAATTATAGAAATTACTTGACGTTGGTTTTATTTATCCCATTTCTGATAGTCAGTGGGTCTCACCTTTGGTCATAGTTCCTAAGAAAGGAGGAAAATGGAGGGTGTGTGTGGATTATAGGGAACTGAATACAACAAATAAGGACCAATTTCTATTTCCTTTTATTGATCATGTCCTTGATAACCTAGCTGGCAAAAAGTAATTTTCATTTCTGGATGGGTTTAGTGGATACAACCAAATATAGATAGCACCTGAGGACCAAGACAAGACAACATTTACATGCCCATGGGGAAACTTTTCCTATTTTGTCTTGCCTTTTGGATTGTGTAACGCACCTGCTACATTTCAAAGAGCATTTATCAGTATATTTTTTGACATATCTATTGATTGTGTTGAAATCTACATGGATGACTTTAATGCATATGGATCCACATTTGAGGAGGCTCATGCCAACTTTGAAAAAGTCCGTAAAAGATGCCAAGAAAACAATATATATCTTAACAATGAGAATTGTTATATGATGATGGAAGGAGTTGTTTTAGGGCACTACCTTTCATCATTTGGAATTTAGGTTGATCCAACCAAAATAGAAGTCATTAACATACTTCAAACACCAACAAAGTATAAGGATGTTGCTGGTTACTATAGGAGATTCATCAAAGATTTTAGTCAAATTGCAGCTCCATTATACAATCTCTTAAAGAAAGAATCTAACTTTGAATGGACTGAGACTATGAAAAATCATTCCAATAGTTGAAGGATGTCTTGACTAAAACACCTATCTTGAGAGGACCTGATTGGATTTTGCCATTTCATATCTGTACATATGCCTCAAACTATGCCATAGGAGAAGTTCTTGGGAAAAGGAAGGAATAGTTGAGCATGCCATATATTATATAAGAAAGAATCTACATGGTGTTGAACTAAATTACACTGTCACTGAGAAGGAATTATTAGTAGTTATATATGCACTCAATAAATCTAGACACTACATTATTGGTTATGAAGTATTTGTGCATATAGATCACTCAAAAATCAAATACCTGATGAATAAACCTACCATCTCAGGAAGGTTATCTAGATGGTTACTCCTCATGCATGAATTTGATATCAAAGTCATTGATAAACAAGGGAAAGCTAATGTGGTAGCTGATTTTATATCCAGATTGCACATTCCTGATGATCCTACAGCTATAGATGACAACTTTCCTAATGAACACTTGTTCTTTGTTATCACTCATAATCCATGGTATGCAGATATAGAAAACTACCTTGCTGCAAGAAGTACTCCTCCACACTTTTATCCTAAGGAGTACAAAATCTTAGTTGAGAAAAGCTTTAAATTTTCATGGATTGCAGGATTTATGTTCTACACAAGTCTGAATCAAGTTGCAAGAAGATGTGTTCATGAAGATGAGACATATGGCATCCTTCATGCATGTCATGATGAACCATGTGGAGGGCACTTTGCAGCAAGCATATGAAATTCAAAATTTTCACCATTGGATATTATTGGTCCACCCTATACAAATATGTTGCTAAATATACAAGACATTATGATAGATGTCAAAGAATGGGACACCCAACTAAATTAGATGAAATTCCCCTCCAGCCAGAAGTAGTGGTAACACCATTTGACAAGTGGGGTATTGATTTTGTGGGTCCTATAGAACCTTCCTCTCATGGTAAGTTCTATATCTTAGTCTGCACTAATTATGCAACTAAATAGGTAGAGTCAAATTTCAATGAAGCATGCTAGGGATAATAAAGTGATTGAATTTCTATATTAATCCATATTCACTAGATTTGGAGTACCTAGAGAAAGTCACTGGCAAAGGTGCTTAGTTCACCTCAAATCTCATAACTTCCTTGATGAATGAATACACAATCTCACATGGGAAATCTTTGCCATATCATCTGTAGGCTAATAGTCAAGCCAAAATCACAAATAGAGAAATAGAGGCCATTCTGACCAAAAAAATTGTTGTACACAAAAAGGATTGGGCCACTCAGCTTCTTGAAGCCATTTGGGCCTATGAGACTACATGGAAAACTACAATTGGTTTCACACCATTTGAGTTAGCTTATGAAAATATGTTGCCATGCCTGTCAAGTTTCACCACAAGACCCTTAGGAAACCACTTGAACTGGATATAGATCTAACCAAGGCTCAGCAAGAATGGCTTCTCCAACTTAACAGCTTGGATGAAATTAGGAAATCTTCCTTGCATAACACAGAGATTATTCAACACGAGTGGAAGAAATGGCATGATAAATTTATTAAGGATAAAAAATTCTTTGTTGGTGGCTGGGCCTTGTTATATGATTCCCATTATCAACACACTCCAGATAAGTTTCAAACACACTGGTTAGGTCTGTATGAAATTGTTTCTATTTTTACTTATGGAGTCATGCAACTGTCAACTATTCTTCCAATCTGATTCAAGATCTACCATAAGCCACAGAGTAGAGATGAGTTCTTGTAGTAATTCACCCCACACGATGAATCCAAAAGCCCTGCAATAGAAGAATCTATGTCTTCTACCCAGATTGCCCCTACTCTTTGATTTCCATCAAAGATTCCATAATAACATTTCACATTTTGTAAAATAATTTCTTGATAATAAATGTTCATCTCATCTCCTATCTCTATCACCTTCACAATTCATCATATCATTCCAGTAGTGAATGTTCACACAATAGCAATTCTCCTTCAACAACTGCAGGTTAGTAACATATGCTATCATACATATTATTTAATTCATTTATTTTTGGGAAGGTTCATTTGTTTAGTTACTACTCCTGCATATGTAGCCTGGTGGGACCCATGCCTAAACTTAGCTGGGGGGAATATTTAACCGTGTGTATATTCAAACTTTTTCTTTTCTTTTTGCAATCTTTTTGCAAATATTATGTGACCTGTCATTAATTTTGCCATATCCTATTAATGATTAAAGCAAGGCTAATTAAGATGCCATGTCATAATTAAGTCATTAAGTACCTTCACCACATGACGAAGGTGGAAGACTTTGGCATGTGTGAAGGTAATTACAGAATATTATGGTAACCTTTTTCTCTTATGATAAATTAATCTGATGAGCTGGCCATATTTTGAGAAGTGAGTGCTACATGTCTTGAAGTTCAAACTGCTAGTTTCTATGTGTGCAAATTCTTTATAAATTTTATCTCTTCATCTTGGATTTTGATGTTATTTGTTCCTACAATGTGGTAGCATGGGTGGTGATTTAGTAAGGCATGAGCCTTATAACCATACATTGTTGTTAAATGATCTTCCTAGCCAACAATTGTTTGAGTAGAAAGATTGGCTGGATTATTATTTAAAGTTGGATGCCTTTGATGATGAGGTAGCCTTTCAATTTTTGAATACTTTGAGAGATGGAGTTGCAGTAGTTAAAGGTCTTCATGATGAGTGCAACAAATAAATTATTGTTGAAGTATCTGTTTTACCACAAGAAGGAGAAAATTATGAGGACTTAGACCCTCATTCAACTAGGGCACAATTTACATTGCATGGTGACCCTAGGTTGATTGTTGATAGGAAGCAAGGAACATCAAGGCTTTCTTTACCAAATGAGTTTATGCAACCAACATTGTACATGATGAGGTATTTCACCTGTGAGGATCAATATACTTGGATCTATGGGCTACATTTCAAAATTCTTAGCAACCTACGTAATGCGAACAGATCAGTAAATCTTCCCAATTTTATTTTCAATATTTTGAAAAAGCAAGCTGTGAATGTACAAATGGTTAAGCCTCAATTTGTATCTCATCATTGTTTAATAAAATAACTGGTAGAAAGGGAATTAAATAAACATGCATTAGGAACATGGCAATAATTTTTAGATATTGATGAGATAATGCCTAGAACGGTCGGCCCTAATAGTCGGCCCTAGAGGTCAAGGGTTGGGCAGATGGGAGAAAATAGCCCAAGGCATTGTTAAAATTGTTGAAAGGTAGGAAACCACTCCTTAAGCTTCCACTTCTAGCCCTAGGCCTACCAGAAAGAATATTGTTGAACCCACTTCCACTACTTCCTAGAAAGATAAGGATAAAGAGTTTGTTGCTTCACAAAACCCCCAATCTTCCATAAAAACTAGGTCTGCTAGCATATGAGGAAAAAGAGAAGCCCTTGAAACTAAGGAGTTAACCCTAGAATCGTGGCCTGACATAGAGGAAGGTAATGAAAGGATTGTTGAAACTCCTTTCCAAAAAGGAAGAGAGAACCAAAAGAACCTCCTTCAACTTCTACTAAAGAAGAATCTTCTAGTAAAAGGAGGCAAAAAAACCCTAAGCACTCATCTGGAACTCCTGTCTAGCGAAGTATTCAATTTTCTCCTAATTTTCCTTAGGCCGAAACATCTAAACCTCCTGTAGTTAATTTGGATTCCTAAGATTCTTTTTAAACTCCTTTAGTAGAGAATATGAAAAATACAAGTGATGACTGGATAAACAGTGAGAGTTCTCCCTCTCCAAGCATGCATGATGTTGTTGTGTTCCCAAATGAACCACCTATGCAAAATGAAGAAAATCACCCTAATTTTATTATTATTGATAGTGATAAAGAAAGTTTAGAATTAGGAGAAGATGATAAAACATGTGACTCCATGGATGTTGATGATAACTCCTATGGAGGAGACATTCCATTTGATCAAAATGTTCCTACAACATTAGAGGAATTTCCCTCTGAAGATTTTCTTGAAATTAACGTGGATAACATGGATATTGTCAATTCTATTTTTGAGAAGGTAAGACATGATGGGTTAGACACCCTTTCCTAGGTGGCCAAACAATGTATAGAAAAGAATCCTAAGCGGGCCATTATTTTATGGGTGGATAAAAATTCCATAGGTAATAAGGAAAAAGGGATTTCCAATACAACCCTAGAATGGACTGATGTTAATAATCAAGGACCAATGCCGCCACCAGACTTATATACTCCCTTGACAGCTGGGTTGAGTTTATATCAACAAATGTTGCTAGAAAAGGTACAATGGCAGTTAGAGAAGAAGAGGTTGAAATAGATTATTGATGAGAAAGCTCATCAAATTTAACAACAATCAGATAAAATTATGGTACTAGAAGAAAATGTTACATAGATTACCAGACTTATTCCAGAATTGATGAAGTGCAAGTCACCTTCACAGGTTTATCCACTGTTCCCGAAAGAAAAATTTATGAATTATCAATTGACTAGAGTAGTTCAAGGACTTAGTCCTTTGGTTTCTACACTACACAATTTTTATGATGCATTCCATTCTTCCCCAATGCACATTTAGAATTTATTATGTGAACTGTATCTACACAACCTAGCAGTTCCTGATAACAGAGATTGGAATTCTCTCATGTATGTGGGAGATATCCAACTCCAGGCCTTCATGTCTTGGGTACTGAATGAAATCAGTCGAGAACACCAAGCTCAACCTTACAGGGGTGATGAAATAGAAATGCCACTTTATATTAGACCTGAAACTAAGGAGGCCAACAATACATTTTATGGCTGGGTAGAATTAACATTGATAGACAGTGGTAAGAAGAAGATTTATCCCTTAAGAGAAAGGGCTTTCAAAGATTATGAGGAATTCATTGCCATAGAGATCCTTGCAGCCATTGTAGCCAGTACTCATAGATGGGTAAGGATACCTACAGAATTCAGGGCTAAGGATCCCCATTCCCAAAAAAATTTGACCTTGGCTAGTCAAAGAGCTCCATGGTATATAATGTTGGGTAGAACTAAAACCAGCTATTGGTTTCCCTTGAAATTTCAGCCACCTATTCTTATGCATCCTCTATTAGGAATGAATGAAGATGCAAATGAGCATGATATGGAAGTTGAGGTGAATAGGTGGAGCAATTTAGAAGCAGACAAGGGCTACCTAAACTACAAGGAGGGAGCATTCGGGCAATAGATTGCAGAGGACTTGCACATGAACGCCAAGATAAAAAAATTTATGCTTCCAGGAGGACCAGCAAGACCTTAAGCTGGGGGGAATGATGAGCCATATTAATGAAATGTTTTATGATTTTTTTATGTGACTTGTTAGGGAATTTTTATATAGTTTTATGCAAACTTGGATGATGTTATATGTGTGGTTTTTATATGTGCAAGTGCATGGTCAATACTTTCAAATAATTTATATTTCAGCAGGATATGTGATCTAAGTTGGAACTTATGGTTAAAACTTATGAATAGAATATGAAAGATGAATTATGTAAATATATATGTGTGTTATTTAATGTTCATCTCTCCTAAGTTGTTTTGGGTTAGGATTCCTACAGCCGCATATCATGCAAGAATTAGTCAATGAGATAATATATTTTTTGATTTAAATGATGTAAATATATGTGTTTTGAATTTGGCATGTGTTGCTAACTCCATGCGGGAACAAGTCAATGGAGCATTCAATTGAGCAGCGTGGTGGGATTGAAAAGATCAACTTTGTAGCTGAAACAATAAAGACATAATCATGCATCACCCTTCTTTACAACGGTCAACCGATTTTTCATTATACCTGGGTGCAGATCTAGAAGCACAACCTGCTATATTCTTGGAAAGACTTGTTCTTGAAAGTTATTGATTTTGTCATATAACATTATGAATCTAAATTGATCCTGATTGTTGGAGTGATCACAGTTTTAGGAGTTAGTTTCTTAGTTTTTTCTTATAAATAAGTTGTTGACTTAACTTTCAAAAGATTAGAGAAAGCTAGGAAAGTTATTGTAATTATGTAAATAACAAATAGAATTTAGTTCTATTTTACTTCAAGTGTACCTTTCAATGAGTGAATAGAATGTACTCTACAAGTTCTATCTTTTTATCTTGATCATATCCTATTCACTCATCCAAGGGGGCCCACTTGGTGAGTGAATTCTATTGTTAGTTAGGATCTATTTCATGCTTTCTTAGATTTAGAGAGAACTTTGTTGTTCCTGCATCCATTGGTAGTAGAACTAATGGGTTGTTCTTGCAACAAAGGTAGATAGAGCAATACCTATATGTGAAATTACTATTTTTAATAGATTAAACTTTTTCCTTTCGCCTATTTTAGTATTTCAAGATTTAAAGTATTTTAAATTCAATAGTCTAGATAAGTGGCAATTAAGATAGTTTGGAGCATATACTTTGTAGACACTATTTCAAGTCTACTTTCTTGGTTGATACTATAAATGAGCTAAATGAGTTAATTAGTTGTTGTTAAAGATGTTCAATCTTGAATGAATGAGTGTTATGCTCTAAGTTTCTAAGACACTTATTTGGCCGATCAGACACAGTAACCCAAAAGAAAGAAATAGATCCACGAGAGGCCTTGGGTGATGATGAGTTTTACATGTCATATTTTGACAGCATTTATGGTTTCAAAGAGAAAATGTCAGACCAACCAATGGCTACTGTAAAAATTACTTTTGACAACCAATTTCCTTTTGCGTTTTCTCCCCCTCTGGCTCAATTCACTTTCCCTACTCAAGAAAAAATTGTAGAAGAATCAACATTGGATAATGAGCCTCCTTAGTAGACACCTCAGGCCACAGCAGAAGATCTGATGGAAATAGATGAAGAGAAACTGTGAGGTGCGCCGACAAAGAAAACAAAGGAATCAAGCCAAGAGGAACCTTCAATTGAAGTTTCCCTAGAAAAGGAGAATGAAGTTTCTCTACCTCCACCTCCACTTCAAACTCCTCCTATTAGGGTTCCCATTCTTCCACTTCCAATGCATGCTTCCACTCCACCATCTTTTCCTTCACCTACTCCTCGACCTCTTGCTCAAACTCCACCTCCTGCTCCAACCCCTCCTCCTACTCTGACTCCACCTCTGGTTCAACCTCTTGTTCCTCCTTAATCAACACCATAAATGCCTCTTCCTTCACCTCCTATGCCTACTCCTACACCAAATTTCCCACTCCTCCACCATCTCATCCTGTACCTTCTTCTGAGTCAAATCACCTAGAGGCGCAGGAGTAGGAAAAGGAGACAAAGAAAGAAGAAAGCGCCCTTCCTCATGAAAGTGAGGTAGATGAGAAGTCAAAGGGAGAGGAAGAGGAGGAGGTAAGAAGAGAAACTTTAGAAGAAAGGGAGGCCTTGAGAGAAGAAGCACCGGCTTAAGAGGATGATCAGGAACAAGAGCGGGTGGCTTCTATTTTGATAGCACCATATGAGCTGATAACTACTTTTACCAAGCCCACCTAGTTTACTAAAGAGATACAACCAAGGGTAAGGGTGTACTTTGATGAAGAGAATACTAATATAGCGATGCTAGGTCAGTATTTCCACCAAGGAGAATAAAGTTCTTGGGCTAGAATGCTCTCATATGTTACTCAAGATCAAATGGACCAGTGGAAGGCACAAGTGACGATACCAACAATTGACACTAGTATGATGAAAATAACTCTCGAAGACTATGTATTTGAAGAAGTGGACCTAGGTAAACCTACAAGGGAGGGAAGCAAGACATTGACCACACTAGGGTTGACACATGCCTTGGGATTTATGGATAAGGAAGAAGAAAAAATCAAAGTTTTGATGCAGCAAAATGAGGCCATGAAATTTTTTATTCTTAAGACAAAGGTCCCATTTACCTTAGCAACCCAGAGGCCTCATTACAAGTTGTCTTGGAGAAGAGGGTTGCCCCTAAAATACCAACAAATGTACCATATTCTTTTATTCATGCTTTTTTGGAATGAAAGGCTAACTTTGAGGAGTTCACAAGGGTTACCTTAAAAAAAAAAATTGAGACCTTTCAGAGGAATTCTTTCGGAACTCGGAAAATTAGTGGACATGATTGGTGTTGAGGAAGGATTAAAGGCACAAATAGAGAAATGGAAAAAGGTTCTTGAAGACATTAAGATAATAAGGAAGCAACACTTCCAAATTTTGGTAAAGATCTATGAGGGTTTTGATCTAGACAATTTTGAAGTATGGATTAAGGATATAACTAAAGCTTTGAATATCTATCAAAAGTGTTTGAACATGATAAATAAAAAGCAGGATGAAGGAATGATTTGGTTAGAGGAATTACATATGTTCTTCAAAGGAATGGATCTTGATTTGTATGATGATGATGACAGTCAAACCATGTACCCAATCAAAGACATCGTGCATCAATTCATGGAAATTTTGAATGGTGTAAAGACGAAGGATGACCTCCAACAAATGTTTTATCAAAAGGAAGGTATGTAGAGGATGCTAGTACGAGAGGAAGAGATCCAATCTTTTTCCATAGAATTGCTTGCCTTCAGAGAAAAGAAACAACAACGCCTTGGGAGTATCCAAATGGTAGATTTTGAAGAAGTACAAGAGATAGTAGAGAGGCTACAAAAGGCTCATCTAGAAATCCTTCCTAGTGACTAAGTATTCAGTTTTGGACTTAGTCAATTTTTGCATGGACTTTTTTGAGACAGCCATTTTTCCAGTTCAGGATTTTTGGCCCTTTTGGCCTCTAAAAGTCCAAAATTTTGCTCGACATGAAGTTTTTGACTTAGTCACTTTTCACGAGTCATTTTTTCAGAGTAGGGGTAGGGATCTAAAATTCCTAGGCCGTTTCCATCAGGGACTTCCAGTCTTCTAGAGTTGATTTTTAGTTTGATTGACCACATGTTTAGGGTTGTTTTTGCTAGCCTTGGGGATATCTATTAGTTAGATTCTGAAAGAGGAGCCACGATGAAGATTTCAAGGGAGAACTCTGAGTTCTAAGGAAGAATTTAATGAAAAATGTTGGAACTCCAGAATAGATCTTGTGTTCTCTAATGCATTTTGGGCCTTGAAATTGTAATGCACATGGATTAGATCTGTGTTGGATAGTTTAGGGTTTCTTTAGGAGTAGTTTCCTTTCAGTAAGCTTTAGTTTTAATTTTATTTCTAGTTTTATGTGTAGCTAAAACCCTAGCTACGAATTTCTTGTTTTTCCTAAAGGGTGAAGATCTATAAATTCTAAAAAGATAATGTAATTATGGTCGATTATTATTGCAATACAATTATATGCAATTGGTGCTTCAATCGTGGTGTAATATTTTTCTGCTATCTTTGCGAAGTTTATGGATGTGTGTTTTCTCATTCTTTTGCTTCAAATAGCCAATTGATTGTATGGTGATTTTGATATGTGAATTTATTAATCTGGTGTTTATCATCCTACATTATCTTGTTGTGATGAATTATTGGGAGGATTTTTCTTCGGTGCTTCAAGATAAATTTGTCTAATGTGTGCGTACATTCGTAGTGGCTTCATGATCTGATAAATTTTGACAAATGTTGCACCTGTATTTATTTCCATTGATGATTGTATCTGCAAAATTGGGGTTGTGAGTTATTCAAATCTATATTTTGTGGGTTTCCTCCATCTTCATGGTAATTTAATTCACAAGGTTATGCAATGATGGTTTATGTCTATTAGGTTTACTCTCTACAATTTTCATTCAATTCTTGTTACCTTACTATTTTCCATTTTCTAAAGAATCAATCATAATAGATTAAATTAAATTTGCATGTTAAGAAATTGTTTTCAATTAAAAATTCTAAAAAATACAAAAAAGGTCATTTGTTTAAGATTGTTTTTGCAACCTCTCCAAGATCGAACCAACAAAGGTCTCCTAGTGAACAGTTTCACATTTATCTTCGATTGAGCTATCCAGACAGTTGAGACCCAACCTAAAAGGAATCTTGAGATTGATTCTATCATTCTTCCAAGAGGGGAATTTGTTTATCCAAATTCATAGTCATTGTCTCATGTAAAAATGATGCTCAACAGTGTTAATGTTGTGTCGTTTAGTTCTTTAGATCATAGATGTAATTAAAATTTTAATAGAGATCAATATTGTTGGAGACACCTATTTATATCTATGTCTTATAAAGTTTTATAATGGAGAAGTTAGAATTTGAAAATGTTGCATCTTTTAATTCTCTAAATCATTCTAGCTCATGGATTAATTAAAATTCTTTGAATATTGTTCCTCAACTATTTGAAGAGGGTTCAATGTTGTTGGACACACCTATTTATAGCTGTCTTATAAAGACTAAATATAGAGTGGTTAGAATTTGAAAATGTTGTCATTTAGTTCTCTAAATCTTTCTAGTTGATAGATGTAATTATACTTCTTTCAATTATTCATTCCTTATCTATTTGAAAAGGTTTCAATGCTATTGGAGAAACCTATTTATAGCTATGTCTTATAAAGATTTATAATGGAGGAGTTAGAATTTGAAAATGTTGTCTCTTTTAGTTATTTAGATCATTTTAGCTCTGTAAAGACTGATTTATTCACTAAGATGCCACATAAGCAAAGATCTTAAAACTCAGAAAGTTGAGCAGAAGTCAAAGTAAAAAACCATTATAAAAATAGTCAACTAAAACTTCGAACTCATTCATAGAGATAAGTACAATGATTCGACCAAACTATCAAATGATGAAGTAATAAATATGTCTTTAAAAAAACATGCCAAGGTGTCGACCATACTATCGGACACACTAAAACTATTTACCAACAATGATAAGTATCTGGAAATACAATAAAGGATGTCAACCTACTTATTGTGCATCAATACATCATGGAAGTACAATATACATCAATTTAGAAGACCATGAAGGTCATCATAAAACATAATACCAAAATGTCATCGGACAACTGTTCATCCACAAATCTTTCTCTCGTAAGCCATTGAACATCGGTCCATCTGCAAATCTTGAGATAAGAGTGTGGCTCAGGCACTTTTTCCACCCAACCATGGAGTGGTTAGCTCTCATGGGGCTCATCCTAACATGAAGAGCACACCAACCTTGTCCGAGAAGCCTAGCAACCTAGAACTAGTGGATCGGATGGATCTGGTGCAGTTGTGAAACTAGCTACTTAACACATATGTCTAAGTAGAACTAATTATAGATGTGGCAGGAAGATGAAATAATAACCAACATATTTAAGGAAACACATGCAACCATATCTTTGGCCAAAGCAAATAAGTAGTACCAGACTTCTATTGGAGGGTAAAAGAACAATATTTTACCTTTCATGACTATTCCACATTCAACACCTCTCCCATTTCACATTATATCAAGAAATAAACAATTACATTAACATACCATTTTAATGCATTTACATTCATATACTCTCATACTTTAGCAATCTTTAATATACAATATGAAAATCGGCGAGTCATACTTCATTATCAAAAGACATGGTTGTTTCATTACTTCAATTCATGTGAAAAATAAAAAAAACTATCATTTAACTTTCAAACAGTTTAAAGCAATTTTTTCCTCTTTCAAGTATGAACATCTAGATAAACTCAACAAATAGAGAGTTTCAATCTGCCTTGCCTACAAATGCCATAAGCATCACATCAATAATCTTACTCAAGATCATGCAGGAAACATGAACTACAGGTTAAAACATTACATCCGAAAATAAACTTTCATTCAGATAAATATGATAATGTGATTGGTTCAAAGATAAATTTATAATTTGAGTCAAATTCATCAAGAAATCATATATTAAAATCTAGATTCATCTACTGATTTTACATAGATCAAATATTGTAGATTTAAAATCCTAACACAAAATACAAAATTGAATTTAACACAATAAAACCTTTTATTTATTCAATATCTACTACATCACACCTCAATATAGAGGCTACATTTTGATCTCTCTACATAAATAATACAAGAAGGTAGCCTTTTATAGAGGTTGCACCCTCTAAAAACATAACAGTTCACTACATGACCTATAAAGAAACTTCTCAAACATCTAATTTCCATTTACTAAAATTTACTAAAAGCACTAAAAACTAATTTAGAAGTTTCTTCTAAAAACACCAAGCTCATATTTGACATTACTATTTCTATTTCAAGTTGCATGCTTGCATCATTATCCAACAAATATATTATCAACAGTAAATAGAACAAAAATAGTCAGTAAATCCTCATGATTTTAACTGATTACAACTAATTTCACTTACACCTCTTTCAACCGAAGTTAGAATTTGAAAATGTTGCGTCTTTTAGGTCTCTAGATCATTCTAGCTCATGGATTAATTAAACTTCTTTGAATTATGTATTCCTCGTCTATTTGAAGAGGGTTTAATGTTGTTGGACACACCTATTTATAGCTATGTCTTATAAAGATTAAATATAAAGCAGTTAGAATTTGAAAATGTTGTCATTTAGTTCTCTAGATCTTTCTAGCTCATAGATGTAATTATACTTCTTTCAATTATTCATTCTTTATCTTTTTGAAGAGGGTTCAATGTTGTTGGAGAAACCTATTTATAGCTATGCCTTATAAATATTTATAATGGAGGAGTTAGAATTTGAAAATGTTGTGTTTTTTAGTTATTTAGATCATTTTAGCTCTATAAAGACTGATTTATTCACAAAGATGCCACATAAGCAAAGATCTAAAAACTCGGAAAGTCGAACAGAATTCAAAGTTGAAAACGATTAGAAAACTAGTCAACTAAAACTTCCAACTCATTCATAGAGATAAGTACAATGATTTGACCAAACTGTCGAATGATAAAGTAATGAATGTCTTAAAAAAACATGCCAAGGTGTCAACCATACTGTCAGACACACTAAAACTATTTACAGACAATGATAAGTATCCAAATACAATAAAGGATGTCGACCTACTTGTTGTGCATCAATACATCATGGAAGTACAACATACATCAATTTATAAAACCCTGAAGATCATCATGAAACATAATACCAAAATGTTGTTGGACAACTATCCATCTACAAATCTTTGTCTCCTAAGTCGTCAAACATCGGTCCATTTGCAATCTCGAGACAAGAGTGGCTCAAGTGCTTTTTCCACCCAACCACGGGGTGGTTAGCTCTCTTGGGGCTCATCCTAACATGAAGAGCGCACTGACCCTATCCGAAAAGTCTAGCAACCTGGAACTAGTGGATCGAATGGATCGGGTGCAGCTGTGAAACTAACTACTTAACACATATGTCTAAGTAGAACTAATTACAGATGTGACAGGAAAATGAAACAATAACCAACATATTTAAAGAAACACATGCAACCATAGTTTTGGCCAAAGCAAATAAGTACCAGACTTCTATTGGCAGATAAAAGAACAATATTTTACCCTTTCGTGACTATTCCACAATCAGCACCTCTCCCATTTCACATTATATCAAGAAATAAACAATTACATTAACATAACATTTTACTGCATTTACATTCGTATACTCTCATACTTCAACAATCTTTAATATATAATATGAGAATCGGCGAGTCATACTTAATTATCAAAAGACATGGCTGTTTCAATTACTCCAATTCATGTGAAAAATTAAAAACTATCATTTAACTTTGAGACAGTTTAAAGCAATTTTTTCCTCTTTCAAGTATGAACATCTAGATAAACTCAACAAATAGAGAGTTTCAATCTGCCTTGCCTACAAATGCCATAAGCATCACATCAATAATCTTACTCAAGATCATGCAAGAAACATGAACTACAGGTTAAAACATTGCATCCGAAAATAAACTTCGCATTCAGATATATAGGATAACGTGATTGGTTCAAAGATAAATTCACAATTTGACTCAAATTCAGCAAGAATTCACATATTAAAATCCAGATTCATCTAATGATTTTACGCAGATCAAATATGTTATCAACAGTAAATAAAACAAAAACAATCAGGAAATCCTCATGATCTTAATTGATTACAACTAATTTTACTTACATCTCTTTCAACCAAATTTACAAAATGTTTTAGTTCAACAATTTTAATATTCAAATTCAGAACACGCGCAAACGCAAACATTTACAATTTGGAAAAGAAAGACCTGCCACAAAATCCTTCATACTATAGGAAAAAATAGAAGCAAAATTAAAAGATTTCCAAAAATAGTACATAGAAACGGCGACAGAATTGACAATTCATTATAACTCTGGAAAACAAAATGAAGAGAGATAAATCTAAATTACCCAACTACCAGCATTCAAGTGCTTATTATAACAAGGAAGTTTCATAGTTTTCTTAAAAAACTATTTAAGTATCGTGTTGTTCAATATATTCAGAGTACTATTTCCCCCTCAAATGAATTAACTTAAAAAGAAACATATATTCTATGGCTAATTCACAGCACTACAAAGACGAGGGTTGGCTTCAAAACTATATCTCTACGTTTATTAAGAGTCTGTTTGTTTGTTGGAATTAGATTGGAATTGGGATGGTCAAATTCCGAAATTGACATTTTCGATGTTTGTGTTCAATATATGAAACTGGAATAGGGATTTACTAATTCTCATTTACCCAAAAACCAGCATTTGAATCTTCCATCTAAATAGATGGAATTGGAAAATCAATTCCAATTCCATTTAAATAGGAATTGGGAGTTAAGCAAAATTTATAATATTTTAAAATTCATATGCAAACAACATTTTCCATCTTCTCATTATGAATTCCAGGCAAACCAAACAGTTCTAGCCATTTTCCAGAAACCATTTTCTAGATTTAAAACTTTCAAAATTGTCAAATACTAGAATTTGACAATTCCAACATTATTTAATTCCAGCAATCAAACGGACCTAATGGAAAACCATCTATCATAAAGAATGAAATCAAATTACTTAAAACATTCACGTACAAAGTTGAGCCCATTATTGAATAGTATACAAAGAAGTAAACCACAAGGAAAGTTGCTCATTTTGAAGAAGAAAAAAAGTTTTAACCATTATCTGCTTCTTTTCTGTATTCATACCAAGAATGATTTTTTGTTTATTTTAATCTACATTTAGATTTCTAAAGAGGAACCTAAAAACTAAAAGGTGAAGCCTGCAGATAGCCGACCCTTCAAGCTTTTAGAATTTGTTCCTTGTTCCATTTTTTTTAACCCCCAAATTCCTTCCCTAATCTAAATTCCTTCTTCCCTCTTTAAGCTTGTGTTGTCTACCGATACTTCAGCAAATTGGGCTTCCATGCCGCTAATGTCATATGCATATGGGACTTAACATGACTGAAGTTCAACAATTTCTATTGTTTTAAAACTCAATTCAATTTAATAATAAGAAAACTTTTGAAGTCAACCATAGTATTTTATTTCTAATCCTACCATTAATCCTCCTCAACCAAGGTTAACAATCAAACCTAGTGGGTAAAGGAATGGCCTAGGGGGAAAGATCCTCCATAAACAAAGAGCAAGGGTTGGTAACCTTAACCATCTAATGCCATACTAAGGCACATAGAAAATATATCTATGACTAACTCACTACAACATGACCATGGGAAACAATAATAGTCAAAGATCCAAATGTTACAATATGGGCTTTGATACCAAATGTAACACCCTACCAAGGAGCCCTACATAACAAGAGAAATATTTACCACAAATAATGTGGAACATTTTTTTTGAAGAATTAACAACAATATAAGCATTAAATAGAGATACTAAGCTCAAACCTCAAGGCTAGGTTGAACAATCACTAAGAAACACTACACAAGCAAAAGATTGAAAACCATGAAACCCAAACAATAAAAGGAAAATGTCCTAAAAAACCTTAGAAAAGGTATAAACGATCCATATACTCACCCAAGACTTTCCTTAAATTTTTAGAACTCAACTCAAAAAATTGAATCTTTTCCTAGGACCTAGGCATCACAAATGAGCTCCGTTAAGGAGTGACTTGCACTCAAACACCTTAAAAACTAAATAAATAAAATAGAAACCTTTCTAAACCCCCTCCAAAGTTTTTGTAACTTTTATATATTTTCAATACAACTTTAATGGGGTCAAACAGACACACGAAGATCTCAAAAACCCAATCGTGATAGGCTCGAGGAATAAGTTTCCCAGTAGGGATTGTGGCACTAGAAATAAATATGCTGAATTTTTGCAACACATTCATGTTTTTATAGTATCAAATTTCTATTATAGTGTACAAATTTTTCATTGTAGTCCTCGAGGATTGAAAACATCGTGTTATCATCCCTTTTTTGTGCATTTGTTTTAACCAATGAGTTCCCATTATCATTGTAGGACCTCTTGGAAATCCTAAAGCTTTTTGTGAAGATAAAATACAATTAAGTTACATGGACATGTTGGCAAGTGATGTTTTGAGAGAAGTAATGATGATTGTGAACTTATCGTTTTGACATATTTCCACTCTCCACATTTTATTCATTTTGAGAATAGAACTCGTGTTCTTTGAACTTTCCAATCCTCTAAAGGGGGTACGCCTAATGTCCCTTGACTGCATCATCATTGCATTTCTAACCAATGAATGGAACATCCTACCATTAGCTTCATTCCTTTATAACTACTATGTTTTATTCAAGAGGAAAAAAATGTATACGCATAAGTTTGTCCACACCACCATATTACAACCTTAACATGTCCTAACCATCAAGTAAATAAATAGTAATTATGTATTTAATTAAATCTCAAATAAATATGCATCCCCACCATTTTAAAGTTATTAGTTAAGTAAATATTATGTTTTTATTTAATTTATGTATCCCTTGTCTTCTATCAATAATTGCACTTCATCTAATTTTGATAACTTTATAAATGTACCACAACTTGAATACAAGTTTATACCAAGGCATCAAGCCTCCCTCACTAAAATATCAAACTAAGTCTAAGTCTACCATCAATAAATCATATCAAGTCCAATTATGATGCTAATGTATCAAACATAGTCCAATTTTCGTACCAAGATAACAAAAAACCCTATGTCCAATACCAAATAATTGGACTAAGCCCAAGTCTTATGTCAGGGTATCAAATTGAATCAATGTTTAATATCAAGGTTTTGAAATCCTCTAAGTTTGATATCAAGGTATTGAACCTAGACCTAGTTTGATACCAACCTATCAAAGATTCCCTAAGTTTGATATCAAGGTATCAAATCAAGTCCAAGTTTGATACCAAAGAATTAGAGATTCCCCAAATTTTATATTATTGTATCAAGCTCAATCCAATGTATCAAATGTTCCTAATTCCAATAGAAAATATTAGACCCCTCTCAAGTTTTATACCCTCTGCAGTATTGTACTCCTTTCACTCGTGTAGTATTGAATTTCTAAAAAGTTAAATGCTCCAACAAACTGCTCTTTGCCTCTCAAAATTATTCTTTAAATTTGTATTCAAGCATGCATGATCTTCAATACCTATCAGGTTTCTCTTCCCTAAAAGATACTTCTCATGATTCTCTTCCCAAAGTGTCATTACATGTGTGAGAAGACTCATTCTGTATCATTGGATTTGGTCAAATGAATGTTATCATTGATTCTAGATTTATCTTCGCTATTTTTAAGTACATAAATCTAGTGACAAAACTTGGAATTATCTCTAAAATATTGACCATTTATAACCATTCATATTGATATTCAATCTAAACCATGCATTCCTTATAAAAATAAATAAAAGTCTTCCAAATTACTAGGGAATTGAATCGTGTCAGCATGTCATTGTGTACTCCAGTTAATGTTTCATCTACAATCATGTTGTTATTTCAACAACCAACCTAAATGCCTCTAACACTAATTTGTTCCATCTAAGGAGAAAATCAAGAGTTCTATCAACATAAGAAGAAAATCAAGAGTTCTATTTGTAATATCCTTAGCTTGATTCTAATTCTGAATCACTTAGCCTAGCTTGCTTGACCGTCCACACAGTTACTCCCTCTGATTCTTTGAATGATTTCCTCTTGTATGTGTTTTCATCTGAATCTCTCCCTCTTTGACAATAATTCCAAAGCAACATCTAGAACTTGCATCTTTCAGATGTAGATGTCATCTTGTTAGTTCAGTAACAATATTTCTCCCTCTGTCATCTTTCTTATGACTGATTATAGCTTTGCTGTACTTTTCACAACTCTAGGCCACTCCTAAAGTGTGACCTTTTCTGCATCAATTTGTCAGATACTCTGTGCAACACATTTGATGCAGTGCTCCTAGCTTGACTAGGCAGCCTCAGTTAAGGGAAGCACCCCTAATTTGCCTCTATGATATTCATGAGCATCCTTAGGTAAAGCTTTTGTGAATATGTCTGCTAGTTCTTCCTTTGTATTCACATATTCCATTCTCACCTCTTTATCTTGTACCAATTCCCTCAAGTAATGATACTTGATAACAATATGTTTGGTCTTTGTGTGCATCACTGGGTTCTTTGATATGTTGATAGCACTTGTGTTGTCACAATATATGACAACTGGTTTAGTGATCTCCTCTTTCATGCCTTTCAACAATTGCTTAATCCATACCAGATTTGAATAGTTCACTGCAGCTGCCACATACTCGGCTTCAGCTGTAGATTGGGAAATGCATTTTTGTTTCTTGCTTGTCCAGGAAACTAATCGTTGTCCAAGAAAGAAAGCTCCTCCACTAGTACTTTTTCTGTCATCAACATTGCTTGCCCAATTTGCATCAGTATAGACTCTCAGTTCAAATTTCTCATGCTTTTTGTAGTACAATCCATAGTCTTTTGTCCCTTTCAAATATCTCATTATCCTCTTCACAACCATCATATGACTTTCCTTAGGATTGGTAGAGAATATTGCCACAAGCCCAACTGCTAGAGCTGTATCTGGTCTGCTATGAACAACATATTGTAGCTTTCCAATCATGGATCTATATAGAGTTTGGTTTACTTCAAGAGTATCATCATTTTTAGACAATTTATGTCCAGTAGCCATGGGAGTACTTATTGACCTTGAATCCTCCATACCAAAAGTTTTCAGTATCTCTTTGACATATTTAGACTGTGTGATAAAAATACCTTTTTCCATCTAATAGACTTGCAAACCAACAAAGAATTTTATCTCACAAAACAGAGACATTTAAAACTCAGTTTGCATGTCATTTGAAAATTTCTTACATAGGACATCTTGTCCTCCAAATATGATATCATGTACATAAATCTTAGCTAACAAAATCCCTTTACCTTCTTCATCTTTCATGTAGAGATTGTTGTTGTCATTTGTCCTTGAAAATCCAATCTATATTAAGTAATTATGCAGCCTCTCATACCATGCTTTGGGGGCTTGCTTCAATCCATACAATGCCTTATTCAGCTTGCAAACCATATGTCTCTTGTTTGGATCAACAAACCCTTCAGGTTGCTCAATGTACACTTTTTCTTCTAATATACCATTAAAAAATGCAGACTTGACATCCATTTGGTATACCTTGAAATATCTGTAAGCAGCATATGGAAGTAGAGTTCTCACTCCTTCTAATCTTGCTACAGGGGAAAATGTCTCCCCATAGTATATTCCTTCTTCTTGTGCATAACCCTTGCATACCAGCCTTTCTTTGTTCCTTGTGATTTGTCCATGTTAAATAAGTGTGTTTCTGAATACACATTTTGTTCCAATGACATTTTTGTTTTCTGGTCTTGGCACCAGAGTCCAGGTATCATTCTTTTCTATTTGGTCTATCTCCTCATTCATAGCTTGAATCAAGTCTTCATTTTCTAATGCCTCCCTTGTTGTCTTAGGCTCAAACTCACACAATAAACATGTAGGATCTTTCAACTTGCTTCTGGTCAGAACTCTAGTTTCTTTATCTCCAATGATTTTCTCAGGCTTGTGATGTCTTCTTACATACTGTGCCAAAGTAGGTTCATCTTTCTTTTCTCCTTGCTCTTCAGATTCATCAATAAGATTATCAGATTCAGCCTCTGATTGCTTGGTAACCTCTTCTTGATGCTCGATAGCATCCTCCTGTCGCTCGGCAACATCCTCTTGTCACTCAGCAGCATCCTCCTATCGCTTGGCAGCATCTCCCTAATGCTCGACATTGCTTACTCGTGACTCTGCATCAGGTGCAAGTGTGTTACTTGCCTCTTCTTCTTCTATATAGACAAAAGATCTATAATCTTCAGGTTCTCTTTTGCTTTCCTGTTCATTTTTCTCTGCATATTTGTCAACCTTCACATTTACACTTTCCACAATTTTGTTAGTGTTAGAGTTCAAACACTTGTAAGCTTTACTCTTTGTGGAATAACCTAGGAATATGCCCTCATCACTTTTTGCATCAAAATTTCCATTCCTATTATCTTTTAATATATAGCATTTTCTCCCAAAGATTCTAAAGTATTTTACATTAGGTGCATAACTGTGCCATAATTCATAAGGTGTAACATTTGTACCTTTATTTATTTTCATTTAGTTTAAGGTACAAACAGTTGTACTTACAGCTTCTTTCCAGTACTTTTATGCAACATTCTTTTCAATCATTAGTGTCCTTACACAATCCATGATAGATCTGTTCCTTCTCTCAGTTATACCATTCTGTGGAGGTGTTCTAGGTGCATACATATGTCTCTTGATTCCTCTATCATTGCAAAACAGATTGAACTCATTTGATATAAACTCTCCACCTCGGTCAGATCTTAGACATTTCAAGTTTCTACCTGTCTCCTTTTCAACCTTAGCCAAATACCACTTAAACAATTGAAATACATCAGATTTTTCTTTTAAAAACATTACAGTCATCATCCTAGTGTAATCATCAACAAACAGAATAAAGTATTTAGCACCACAATAGCTTTCTACACCCATAGGTCCACAAAGGTAAGTATGAACTAGATCTAAAGCATTTTCAGAAGTAAAAGTCTTGCTATTGAAACTAGACTTTGTCATTTTACCCAACTGACATTGTTTGCACATCACATTATCAAATTTCTTCAATCTAGGAAAACCTCTAACTTTCTTCTTTTTACTAATGTTTACTAGATTGTCAAAGTTAACATGACATAGCCACTTATGCCATAACCATATATTATCAAATTGTGCAATCAAGCATGTCTCTTCAGATAGATCTAGATAGAACAAATTACCTCTAGTATGTTCTCCACTTCCAATCAATTCACTAGTGGCATCCAATATTTTATCCTTTCTGTGATGAAACTCTACTCGGTAACCAGTGTTATTAAGTTGTGCAACACTTAGCAAATTATAGTTAAGACCTTGAACCCAATAAGAATTTTCACAAGTGATCTTATCAGTCAGCTTAATTAATCCTTTACCCTTTACAGGACATGGTGCATCATTACCAAACTTAACACTTCTACCCTTGTAATGATCTAGAGTTTCAAATTTACTTTTGTAACCAGTCATGTGGTGTGAGAAACCACTATCAATAATCCATTTATCACCTATTCTCACATAAGAAATAAGTCCATTTTTCTCATCTTCATCAGACTCATCTTTCATAGCAACATAAACTACTTCAATTTCAAAATCATCATTATCAGTGTTAGTTTCTTCTTCAGCAATATAACAGGATTTCTTACCTTTATCCTTGTAGTCCTTGTACCATCGGTAACCTCAGTTTTCTCTCTTATCCTTGTACTTTCTTTCTCTTTCCTCATCCTTTTCATCCTTATCAGAACATCTTGCAGCTATATGGCCAACTTTGTTACATGAAAAACATATGATAGGAAGTTTACCTTTATATTTGTCTTTTCCTCTTTTCAATCTTTTGGCCATAAGAGCTTCAAGATCCTCTAGTTCCTCATCAGATGTGTCACTATCACTTATACACTTCTCTTTTTCCCTCTTAGACTTATGCAAAACCATTTGTGATTTGAATGCAGATTCAACATTAGCAACAATGTAGTTATCATAGTTAGAAAGCTCAAAAGTAGTAAGCTTACCAACAAGACTTTCCAGTGTTAGAACATTACCAGGGTTACATCTAGATTCTTAAATTGCTAAAATTCTGATGGCATATATAGGAAGAAAAGTTCTCAATACCTTTCCAATAATAGTTTCATCCTCAATAGTTCCATTAGCTCCCCTAATAGCATTTACTACCTCCTTGATTCTACCACAATATTGAGCAATATTTTCACCTTTTTGCATTTTCATTTCATCAAACTTACCTATCAGGCTTTCAGCTTTTGCCCTTAGTACATTTATGTCACCACCATAGATATTTACAAGAGTGTCCCACATTTTCTTTGCATTTGTGCAATCTTTAATGTCCTCAAATTTTGGATAGGTTAAGGCATATGCAATCTCCAACATTGCTTGATTGTGTTCTTGTTTAGCTCTCATCTCCTCGACAGTCAAAGATGCAGCAGGTGTAACATAGTCATGTTCAACATAATATTTTTCTGAGGCACCAATACCAGCTAGATGCAATTTCATCAGACTTGGCGATGCAGGGAAGTTCTTCTTATTCAACTATTGGACTACAACTGATTTGGAATCTGATTGAAGAATCTGTGATTACAAGATCACTGAGGAGTTGCTGATTAGATATGTAATATGATTAAATCAGTATTATGTTGTCATTGATGTCAACTAGTTTGACAACACTTATCTTGTAAGTTACTATACCGAGACATCTAAAGAAAGGTGAAAAAGAGATGAAGAATAGAGAAATCTACATGGAGAAAGATGTACATGTCAGATGAGGATAAGGAACACATTGAGTAACTTGTTGATGAGCCTATGACTTGATGATATTGACTTTATTATGTTGCATTCATCTATGATGAAGTATAGAGCTGAAAGACACAAAGTAGTGTTGTCGGTAAATGAAGCATTTCTAGTATACACCGACGGAGTGTAGTGTATACCGATCGCAGTATTAACCGAGCAGTGCTCACCGACGCATTTCTTTGTTAACCAAGCAGAACAGAATGAATCAATTGATTAGTTTAGCCGATAATATTGATGAGCTAGCAAGCGTATAACATTGAGGTAACAGATAATATTTGTTACACAAATCGACGGCTGACGAAATTCAGGGAAGATCTAACGGAGCAGATTGAAACATGTTATTGACACAAGTACTGAGAAAGTTTGAAGTGACAAAATCTATGAATGTTGTTAAACGACAAAATCTGATGGTGGAGAAGAAAATGATTTACTTGTCTATATAAGAGAACATAATTTTCTTTATGAAAATGCCAAAGGAAGAAGAAGCTGCAGGAATATCGCGTGAACAAGGTTTTCATGCATTCTAATCATACTGGTTAGTAAGAACCAAGCTGCAAAACAATTATCAACCTATAGAGAGCAATTACCGACGGACAGTAAGTTGATACAGTATTGAATCTGAAGTGAAATATTGGTCAGAAGGATTTGTATGGACTAAATATTGATCTGTAATCTGCAATTGAAGTTGTATTAAGTCAGATCATTTACTGTTACATATTTAACCATTGTATACAGTCAAAATCTCTTAACCAAGTGGACTCTGAAAGTCTTATGATGTATCATTCATAGAATTAACATTGTTATCCTGTCAACCCCATAGTGAATGCTAGTTGGACAATAACTTCTAGTCTAAAATCCTCTAACAAGCTCACACCTGATAGTGTGTTTGTAACCTTTAATAGGGTTGGGTCTTAATTGACCTCACTTTAGAAGAGTGAACAATTTGGGGTTGCAGGTCCCAGGTGGTTTTTCCCTTTACAGGGTTTCCATGTTAAATCTCTTATGTTATGTGTTGATTGTGATATTTGTTTGTTATCATACTTTGCATATTACATGTTAGATTTGATCGGTAAACTGTTACAGTATTAGACTGGTAATCGGTAAAAGCACAGACAGTGATAGTTATTATTGTTTACCGATGAGCATAAATTAAAGAAATAGTTTTGAATTATACATTTTGTTTTGGGAAACTGGATAACTAATTCACCCCCCTCTCAGTTATTCTAACATCAACTTTGGTACCTCTTTTTTATACATCTTGCTCATTTGCTTCAAGTACCTTCAAACTTGTTTTGTGTAAGCACCAACAGGTCTGATAGCAATTGTTAATATGATTTAGAACAATAGAGAGGGGGGATGAATCAGTTATTCTCAGGTCCAGATGTATATATTAAACTTTTAAACACTTCAACAACTCAGATCTAATAACCAACACTACTTGGTCATTACAGAATGTATGCCAGAAACATATAATAATGTAGTCCACTATCTAATAGTATTTAACTTGAAAAACATAGAAATGTTCACACCAAAACATTCACACAAGTATTGACACTAGGATTTATAGTGGAAACTCAATTTGGAAAAAACCACTTTGTAACATGTTACTGATATTTTCACTCCTGAAGTGAGCTCTATGAAAAGCCAACCCTCTCAAAGGTTTACATACACACTGCTAGGTGTGACCCTGTTAAAGGATTTCAACCACCTTGTTAGGAGTGCGCCTTGTTAGAGGACTTAAGTACATTCCATTAGAATGCAACCTTGATTAAAGGATTTAAACAATGACTGTTAGGTCAACCTTGATTAAACGATTTGGACTGATACAATGGTTAGAAAGTAACAGTAGTATTTGATCTAAAAACATTCAACTCACTTTGCAAATAACAGATCCAATTCTTACATGTATGATGGCTTATTGACTGAGTTTCATTTCCATCTCCATCACTGATCAACTCCTTCACCTTCATCCTTTCTTCTTTTTTAGTCAATAACATAAAAAACTCCAGCATCCCTCTTTAACCTCACACTTAGGTTTTCCTTAATACCTCTTTGATAGGTAGATCCATCTATTGCCGCTTAATCTCCTCTGTAGATCTTAGGGTTAGGTCGGATTCATCGAATCCTTCCATCATTTATGTTCTTCATCCATCCTTCTAGAAACATCTTTAATCTCTTTATTGCAATCACAATAAAATGGTTTACTATGCATTAAATGCTCCATACAGTCAATTAATAGAGTCAACATGATTTACATAATCCAAGAATTCAACTATGTCGGCCAGGAATCTGAATTCTTCCTCAAATGTAAACTACTGACGCTTGGTCAATACTGTGTTCAACTCCTCGGTCATCACTGTGTAGCTCAGTCATCTATTCAAATTATTTCCCTTGACTAATGATGTCTCCCTCGGTGATAAATTGATGTTTGGTCAACACTGAATTTACTCGACATATACTGGCTCGGTCGACACTAACATCACTCAGCTTAAACTAGATTTCTTCACTTTTTCTCAGTTAAGCCTTCTCGTTCAGTCTTGCTTCTTACTTAGATAAACAATACATTATCTTATCATTGTTCCACATAATCAAGTACTCATTAAAGTATCAAATAGATATAATACTTTCTTAGATAGCAACAACCTTACAAATTAAGGTTTGACATCAATGACAATACAACAATTGCTTCAATTGCAGTTTCCAACACCTCTTTCACCCAATCTAAAGGAGAATTTGAAAACAAAGGTATAAATATTATTTCCCATCTTTTAAACCTTATTTTCCTTGCTTATTTTAGTTACTTCAATGCTAATAAGGATCAATTATTGTTAGGAATGGAAACACTGAGAGGGGGGGGTGGGGGGGGGGGGGGGGGTGAATCAATGTTCACTGTATTTTAACTTTTTACTTTATGTTGAACATAAATGCTTAAGAACTGAATTAAACATTCACATAAACATGAAATATGAAATCAACACATGACACCAATATGGTTACAGGGAAACCCAAATAGGTAAAAACCCCGGTGGGATTTGATACCCACTAATAATCTGCACTAGTGTTTTGTGATCCTTGTTAGAAGATCCTTTACCCTGTTAGGAGTAGCTTTACAATACTTTTAGTATAGTAGACCTTGTTAAGGGTCAGACCCTATTAGGATTCTTTTACAATGATCCCTGTTAGGGGAGTGGACTCACTATCCTAGAGCTCACTGCTCAAATGATGAAGGCTGCAACCTTCTGATTCAGATACACACTATATCTACAGGTGAACTGTTCACTATGACATTGCTTGTTAGATCAGTTCCTTTGGTGCGCTGATGTTTTGACCTCTAGCAAAGCTCTAATACATCTTATGCTCACTTCACATACCTCTGCTCTTCTTATCACAACTCTATTACCACTTCCATACCAAATACATTGGGCACACCTTATATTTATGCACTCATACCAATTATACAATTAGGTCAGCCCTATAACTAATTACAAACAATGCTTCCAAATGAATTGGATTAAGAGTGCTTACAATTATACATGTACATATGTCGGCAACCCAAATAAAATGGGTGCATAGCCTTTACAACATTAAATTATAATCACAAACCAAAAAGCTAACTGTCGGCTCCATTCTCTGTTCGTTGCTGGCACACACTGGCTGTGCAACTTCAACTAACTATAACTTTCATATCTTTGCATATATACTTATGTGTTATTAGATTAAGCATAAGTATAGTCTAAAAAACTTAACTTCCAGGGTGCATGCCTTAATTCATCTGTACACACGTGCGCTGATGCTCTAAGTCTTTGGTGATCTGTATGTTGTCCAATCTTCAACACTTAATTGAATTCTAATCTTTACACTTAGTGCGCTGACTCCAAACTACTATATGACTTTGTTGCCATAATGAAAACACTATATCTAGTCATATATCTCAGTATAGACAACTTTCCAACAATCTCCCCCTTTGTCATTAATGGCAACAAAGGAATATGGCCAAGTCTCTAACTGACCCTTTACACAAAACTTTTGTCTTTTATACATTTTATACATACTCTTATATCTCCCTATACATATATGTACTCCATATTCTATACAACGCCCCCTTTGAAATTAATGACAAAGGTGCATCAAACACTTTATCTACATACACTTACTGAGGGAAAACATCCGGATATGCAATCTTGAGTTTCTGGATCTCCTTCTTCCAAAAGGTTATCAGAGAATTGACTATTTGTAGATGGGCGCATAATGCATATTGAAGCTTCTCCATCTTCTCCAATTCTATGCTTGGACCTTGATCATAGATTATCATGGTCACATAAATCTCCTTTATGTTCTGACTGAGAATGTCTAGTGAGGGCGCAAGAGCGTTCCTCAATTGAGTCTGTCTAGACCTTATCTTCTCCATTTCTTTCTTTACCTTCTCGATTATATCTAACTGACCTTGATAGACATTGTTACACATGTTTACATTAGTGGATGTGTCTAGCACTAAATTCTTCACCTTTTCAATCATTGCCTCTGCATCTTTGATCTTCTTAAGATGGGCATCAGTGAACTTATCCTAATTCATGGATTCTGCAATGACTTTCCTTCCTTGATATACAAATTCCTTCAACGATGCCTGACCAGACTTAAGAGAGGTCAAGTCTAGTGAAAAATTACTCATCAGTTCATTGAGTCTCTTCTTTAAGTACTTCTCCTCTGCCACTAAGGCTGCAGATTCTTCTAGGCTTGAAAAATTGACTTTGAACTAAGAGATAATTGTGCTCACATCATCAACTGAATGTACATTTACCATCTTCTTATCCTCCGGTAGAAAACTGTTCAAAATATTTACTGATTCCACCAGGAGAGGATTTCTCATTACTTGTTTCTCGTTAGCCTTCTCCATAGCTAGGACGCTAAACTTAATCAGGTCTTCTTCCTTCCAGGAGTCCAAATTTCTAGTGTCAGGTGTGAAACTTGAAAACAATGCTGAGGAGAGAGTGATGGGAGTGCTATCCATCACCTCTTGCTTCACCTTGACCAAATCAATAGAAGATTCATGTTTCTTTTCTACCTCTACTCCTTCTTTCTTTTTAGATATATCTTCTCTGATTACTTCTTCTTGCTGAGTGGGAGGGATATTGCTGCATATGATTTCTGCTTCCTTAGTGCTAAAAAATGCTTCCTCAAACTTGTCCAAGTCCTTATCAATAGCTGCCATGGCTATTTCTACATTATCTATGATAATTGTGTTGTCTTTGGGTTATTATGTCATGGGCGCAGACTGATCTGCTTCTATTTGAGTTTCTGCTATGGGTGTTGAGTCCTGAGGACCTATCATTGGTACATTAGTGGGCTCTGCCACTTTATCTTCCTTGATGGGTGCATGAGTGATGGGCGTAGTAGATGGTTTGATCTTTTGTTCTAACAACACCTTCTCAAATGCTTTTTATGTTTCCTTTGTAATTAGCTCATAGTCCTTGTTCATGATATGAAGAGTTCTCATCTTTGTTCTTAGGTGCAGCTTCACCAAATTCAATATCAGTTCTACTTCTTCTTTAGAACATACTGGCAGACTATCTTCTAATACTTTTTCTCTTATTCTTTGATCTTCCTTATTAGCTTGTCTCTTTAGGTGTTCTAAAATGTCTCATACTTTATCTGGAATTTTTGTTTTCAACTCAAGGACTATCTTTTTGAACTTGATCGTGTGTTTGACAATCATACTATGAATTTCTGATTTGTCAATCTCACTGTATGTGTCATAATACTTCTCTACTTGATCAATTCTGCCCTCATCAACAATTCTTGCATTCAAAACTTTAAGACTAGGTCTGAATCCTACCTGAGGAGGTGCTTGAGTGTTTTTCTTGCTCCTTAATGCTCGTGAGGATGGATGATGGGTGCTAGCTTCTTTCTTCCTTTTGAATAAAGGATTATACTCCGGAGGAGTATCTTTGGGTGCAGAAGGAGTACTATCTTCTTTACCCTTTTGACTATCATATTTTTCATCTTGGGATCTTCTTGTTCTTCTGTTGTGGTCTTCAATTCTAGGGTAATCTTCTCATCCCTTTCTGTATCAAGGTCTGCTTTTGATACACCATGTTTTCTTAGGATCTTTGATGTGACCTTTGCAACCTTTCTTTTTGTTGCAACACTATTTAGCTTAGCATCAACTTCTCTAGTCTTCTCTTCATAGGTTCCCCACCTAGGTTCATTGTCATCCTTAGGGGCTGATAGTAGTACTGTGCATAAGCTTCAAGAACTTGTTCTTCAACCTCATACCCAAGTGGATGAATCCACTTAGTTATAGGTTCCACAGCTTCCATACATGTGGTATAAATCTCCACCATGAAGCATATTGTATCCTTATACTTCTCTACAATACTCTCAGGAATCTTGTACCTCATCTGCATCCTTGCTCTAAAGGTCTTCAATTCCAAAGTGATGTAATCTCTTAGTGTGCTTTCTATGGATGCCTTGTTTGATATCTGTGGCATGCTAGGAATGGAATTGTCTAGATACAATTCTAACACTTTACCAACTCTATGAAGGTACATATAGATGATTAGGGACCCAAACTTGAATACCTTAGTCTTGTCATGTTTGATGGCCTTGATGTTATCTATCAACTATGCGCGCAAGATCTCACACAAGTTGAACTCACCATCTTCTTGCACAAGATGGATGGCTACTAGAATAGTGCCCACAAACACACTATTCACCCTACTAGTATGATGAAATATGTAACCCAATATCATTGATATCAACTTGATGTCTGGTTGCTCTATAGGCTCAATGGTCATGCCGTGCTTATCATGCCCTTATGTCTTCTACATGCATGATGCCCATCGGCATGCGAGAGAAAGCTCCCTCTAAATCATCTAGGGTTGATTTAAATGGGTGCCTCTTGAAAACATACCTCTTCTTCTCAGCAACATAAAAAACAATAGGAGTGGCCATGACTTACTTGATATTCACTTTACAAATGATCTATGAGATGCTCTAACAACTTCTGAATCAGTGCAACGAGCTAGGGTTTCTTGCAACTGATCAAATGCACTACAAACACTGATAATTTAATCTCCAAATCTTCACAAAAACTTCCAAGGCTCAATCTTCTCTCCAATCGCTCTACGTATGAATGCAATGAGTGAACAAACAACTTTTTGTACTTAAAGTAAGATATTCACCATTAATGCAACTCACGTAAACCAGGCCGTCACTTCAAATTTTCAAACTCAAGTTCTTCTAACAATTGGCATGTGTGCTTTTGCACAAAGGTTCCTATACACTCCAATAGCTTAAGTCCAAAGGCGCATACTCTGAGGATGAGTATACCAGCCACGCAGGGGTCTAGAGCTAAATTAGCTCCCCTTATGACCCTGAGGGCCATTTATGTAGATGTAGAGGGTGCATCCACTTGGGATGCATCCAATACATTCTCATCAGCTTTGTCCTTCTTTTCTTCTAACCAAATCAAGCTCGCATCCTGTGAGGCTTTCACAAACTTGACTTCTACTTCAGGATCCAAAACTAGTTCTTCGATCTTTTTAGGGCTTTCCTGACCCTGCATCCTTGATCTACAAAACTTTGAGATATGTCCAACCTTGTTATAGGTGTGATAAATCACTGGAGGTCTATTATTCCTTGGCGCATTGACATGAGTCACCATTCTGCATGTTCTGGCTGAGTGACCATTATAGTTACATATCTGACATGTAACATTCTAAGAACTTCTAAAATTTGTCTGATTCTGATTTCTTTGATCTTGCTAAGTCCTGTTCTTCTTACTAGTCTTGCAATTCATAGGTCTATTACCATATCTATTGCATGAATAACAGTACCCATTAAAAGGTCTTACCTCTGTATAGTTTCTTGTAATGTGTCCATGCTTGTTACATGCAAAACAAGTGCATTCTACTTTCTTGCGCTCATTCTTAGGAGAACCACCTGTGTGATGATAAATATCACCTTCATGAAATTAAGATCAAATAGAAACAATTGAAAGTAAATACAATGCAAATCTAATTAGAATTGAAACTAAGATCTATAGCATCTCATGGTTCTCTAGAAAGAGGTGGTAAGTGAAGCTCTCAGCTCAAATCCTCACTAGTGACACTTCTAAAATGAGAAATGATGCTTCTACTATGCTTCTACAATGATAGTTCTATCTCAAATTGACAAAATTACAATGATAATTGCTCTAAATGCTCTTAATTTCTTTTAGAATGCTCTCAATTGCCTATAGTAACAATGCTTTGCAAATGAAATTCTAAGATATCAATTGCTCTCAAAATGCTTCATATTTATAGTAAATGTCCAAGGGTAGGGGGTGGAGTGAAGTAATCATGATTAACCTTTGGTTGAGTCAAATACTTTTCTTTGTTCATAAATGGGGGGACAATTTAAAGGTTTGTCTCAAAGCTTTGGACAAAAGGACAAGATTGAGTGGATGAGATTGAATCTATAAAATGAGTGATTGAGATTCATCCTTTTTGAGTGATTTATATCTTTTTGTCCTCAATTTTCATTGGTTGCTCAACTTTGTTGAAAGAAATTAGGAATTATTAAATTCAATTAATTAATTAAATTTAGCCATGTAAGGGTAATAGGTTCATTTTGATTTTTGATTTAAACAACTATACAATTAATTGATTAAAATCAATTATGTAGTGCTTTTCGCCCCTTTAAGATTTGATTTAATTATTTAACATCATTATTTGATTTTTCCTTTGCTTTAATTGATTTTTTCCAACTTTATTTAATTATGTCCACTTTTATTGATTTAATCCCTTTTTTAATTGAATTAATGCATTTTGATGATTTTAAGCCATTTATTGATTTTTGCAAATTTAAAGCACTTTGTCCATTTTTACGTGTCTACAAATGCCCCTCTTTGAATTGATGTGTGAAGAACATTGATTCAAAGATTATTTTGATCCTGATCGCTTTTTAGGTCTTGGTTGCTGATTCCCTAATATGCCTCTGATACTGATTGATTGCTACCTCTAATACAAATTTTTTTGATGCCCCACTAATTCCAATTATGTTTGATTTCAATTTCAATTTGATACCCTGATGCCCCCTCCTAAATTAAAACATATTAATAGTTTGATTTGACAATTTTGATGTTTGACTTCATGAATATGTTTTCATTTCTGAAAAACTTGATGATGCTATGCGTTAAAAGATGCCTCGGTTAATTTGATAGGTTGGTATAGGTCTAAGTCAAATTTCACCTCCAAAATTAGGTCAAAATAGTTTAAATAGGTTGAAAGACCTTGTTTTACTATTCATTTTTACTTTTTTCTTTGGTGATTTTTGCTCTAATCCTACGGTGAATTTCGAGATGGTTGTTCCTATTCGAGAGCATCAGTTTGAGAGGTGTCAAAGATATGTGAGACCGCCTAACTATGGACCTCTAGTGAGTTATTTTGAACCTTCTTTGTGGATTTATTGCTCATTTATTAGCATTTATTGCAATTTATCATTTCAATGTTTCATTTAATATGCGAAATCACGCCTAGGATAGTTTTATTGTTGCTTAGACCCTTTAACTGTCGCATCCGCGCTTTTATTTCATGATGTCATGTAGTTTAATGTTGCTTAACAAACTTTCATCCTCACCTAAGAATAGGATACTCATGCGTACAACTAGGTCAAAATGCCCCTTTTCATATATGTTATCACGTAGGAAACCCTAGCTAATTTATTGTCACCCAGGCCACCTTTTGTTGTCACCTAGCATGATTTACTATCGCGTAGCATAAAAACTATCGTGTATCACCCGAATAATGTTGCTTCACAACTTTTTGTTATCGCTTAAGAGTAATGTCACCTGGTATGATTAGAATCACGCCTGCAGACTTTTGAAAAAAATTATGTACTTTTTTCACTTGTACTTGATTATGTCTGATGAAAATTTGATGACTTCTGATTCTCGATTCGAATGATTAGATTAGGTCATTTGCGTTCAACAAAACAAATGGATTAGGATATCAGGCTAGTGTTACCAATGAATATGATGTGCCAATCCGATTAGAATAGGATATTGAGAGGATAAATCAATCAGTGTGAAAATCGATATGATTTGATAGTGTTGCTTCGTTCTTAGGACACAAAGACATGAACAAATGGTACTTGGTGTGATCACTTGATACTTTTGATAGAATTGATTGACTTGAGATAATTCCTTGATATGGTATACTGATATGATTCCTTTTCTTTTCCAATAGGCAAACTTCCCTACTCTATACATCTGGTCAGTGGCTTCTTGGGTCATTGATTTGGGCCAGACACTTACAAATGTTGAGTTCCATGTTATTGAGTTGTGTGGTTTGAGCTTCCTTCTTGATCTTCCATGGTTCTAGCTGAACCATGGTTTACTAACTGCAGTGGCGGAGTGATGGCACTCCGACCACAATATATTTCATTTTCCTTATGGAGAGATGACTATTACTCCTAAGGACGTGTATAGATTACTATGTAGCCCATGCAGAGGAGAGGTAGTGTATTATGATTCCATCTATGATTCTACTATCTGCCGATGAGTGTTTGGGGACAATACTATTGATGATGATACGATCACCTGGCCTCAGTTTGCTTCCTTTCCTACACTACCAGCAGTACTTGGTGCACTGATTGGTGGTTTACTTCTTCCCGATCGGTGAGGTCATGGTTTTTCCATCGAATGGGGTAGGATATTGGAGGATTTTCTTGCTCATCCTTGATGTTTTGATTGGGGTCATGCGTCCTTGCATAGCTATATCATGATTTTCATGAGGTAGTCTACTGAGCGAGTGCATCCTTGTCGGCTGGTGTAGTGATTCTTTAATTGTGGATATGGGAGCATCTTCCCATCACTAGGCCTATTTCTGATAGGGTTTGGCCTCGAGGTTATCCCTATGCTTTTTTATATACTGGCATGGTTGTGCAGCATCATTTGGGTCATCTAGATTATTGGCAGTGACAAATTGATGATCTTGATTAGGTTTTATGGAGAACAAACAGGGGTTGTGAGCTGTGGAGAGAGGATGATGATGAGTTACCATATATGTTTTCCCCTCACTGGATGACTGGTCACACTACTACCACTATTGAGCACTTCTACTTTGGCAGGGTTTCTAGACAGTATGGTCGGACACAGGATATGCCACAGGGCGCAACACTATATGCTTGAGTATAGGCAAAGAGATCTTTGTGGGGTCTTCTCATTGACTATCAATTTTCCTTGGATCAGATTGCTGGTATAGCTTACTACAGGTGGGAGATGCTTCCTGGTGTGGCTGATGCAGGTATGTCTCACGAGTTTTTTGATTGGTGGGATCACAACAGGTTTACTTGTTTCATGGATCCAGTAGAGCCTATCCCGGGTTAGGGTGATGGAGGTGGTGGTGGTAGATGGTGAAGATGATGAGGACAGAGATATCCTCCAGTTGGGTGAGTACAGGTGGGAGGTGGTCCTATGAGGGATAGAGATTGTGCTAGACATCATGATGATGCACTTGAGGTATGTCCTAGAGTAGATAGATAGCATAGAGCTCCGAGACAACAGAGACAGGCTCATGTTGATGCAGCTAGGTAGATTCCCGGTGGATCAAATCCTTTGGTTTAGTTACAGAGGATAGCCTTGGCTCAGCAAGATGATGGTGTAGCACAGCATGATCATGGTCTGACACAGCAGGTGCCTATACAAGATCAACAACCACAAGATCAGGGACAGGGTTCACAGGATGTTCCCACTATGGGTACTATAGTACAGGAGATGCAGGCTATGAGGACTGATATGTCTAGTGTGGTTGGGTGTTTAGATCAGGTTGCCTCCTTGATGCAACAATTCATGTTAGTTGTGGTTCAGAGATAGAGTGGAGTGAGTACTTCGCAAGCTCCTCCCCCATAGGATGATAGAGGTCCAGATGGATCGGGTCCTACAGGATCTTGATTGATATAGTTACTCATGGCTGATGTACTTGTATCACATGCCATGTTTTTTTTATTGATCAAATCATTTGATGTACCACTTTGTATGACATTTTATCTTGATATACTAGTTTTTGATGGATCATTGATGTACACTTTTGATGATATATGATGATATACTCCTTGGTTCTCCTTGATGAGTTGTTTATGAGATTATCTTTTTTGCAGCTATATGATGTGTTATGTATGTTCTTTGATTAATGCTATGGATGCAGTTATTTTATTTTATGATATAGATACATGATGTAATGATGTATGGATTTATGACATGGTTTTCCTATTTCTCAATGTATGGATGCAAAGTGTTTTATGGAAATGCATATGGAAATGCCTCTTATGTTTTTGAATTTTTCAATGTATGGATACAATTCTTAGCTATTTGTATGCAAATGATGTATGAATGTTTTTTTTCTTTTTTTCTTTTCTGGTATATGGATAATGATTAATGATTAATGCTATGCATGAATGCAAAAGATAATCTCATTTTTCATTGTTTCAATTTATCAAGAGTAATATCTTTGATTGAATCCTTCATTTCTTTAATGTTTTGACTAACCAAGATTATTGATGTACCCCCTTTTGCCCTTGGAAAATTAACCACAAACAAATGCAATTAATCTAACATGATAATCCAATTGATCTAACATGATAATACAATGCAATGCAACCTAAGTGTCACCAATTTTTAGCAAAGAAATGCCATGCAAATAAATTTCCATCATTAACCATTTTGGGACCGGAAAGCTAGTACAATCATCACTGACCACATCATACCGCTTTTTATCATTTTTTTGGTAACCTCCTTTGTGAACCTAGTACAACCCTCACTAGTTGGATGACCAAACTATGGGAGTCTGAATACTGATGTCAACGGATTCAATGTTGCAAGTGGATTTTTGGTATTAAGATATAGAAGATCTAAATAGCCAAGGGATCCATTTGTGTAAACAAGCAAAGGTCAATCCATCCTCTTATGAGATAGTCCTCAATGGTTCTTTGATGACCATGTCATTAGACAAACTCTCATAAGTTGATGAATCTTCCTCAAAACAATCACTCAAAAGCAATAAAATATCACATCTTTCTCGTGGCTAATCTAGTCGAAACATCATCAAATAGTTCAAAAGATGTGATAAAAGTCAATTTCATAAAGATTATCTAAAAAAAATTTCAAGTGTTTTGCAATGTTTCTTGATTTTCAAAAAGTATTTCCAAGTATTCTGATCTTTAAGGTGTTTTATCAATTTTTAATCCTAAATTATAAAGTCAATGTAGGCTCAAGGTTCATGTTGTAAGATCAAATACTTAGGCTTTTGAACAATGATATCCATCAAAGGTTCAATAAACTTTCCACTCTTCTGAAACTCTGACCAATCTCTCTCTGAGGTAATTGATTGTAGCACTTGTTGAACCCATTTGGTACCAAAATCCAATCCTCTTCTACCCCCAAGTGATAAATGAGATCATTCGACAAACTTAGGGTTGATAGGCAATGCAACAATGTGACTGAACGACTTTATTATGACTATGTACAAATGACGAATGCAATGGCAGTTGTACAAATGGGATGTTGGAAATGCAATATGGACATATGTGACTAGGAAAGTCAAACTTAAGGGAACAAAAGGCACTTGTTTACCAAGTTTTCACCTTTTGGACTTTTTCTTTTTTTGCTACCAAGGCGCCTATTGCTAGGTTTTCACCAAGGCACTTTTTTCTCTTTTTCAATTTTTTTGTATTTTTCTCTTTTTCAAATTTTTTTGTATTTTTCAAGATCTCTTTGACTATGTGCAATAAATATGATGCTCCTCATCTAATACTCTTTATACGCTTTCATCTCCCTTATGTGTAGAACCTTTTAAGATGAATACTGTTGATGGGTTCTTGGAGTTCCTCTCCTTCACAATCTGATAACTTATAGGTTCCTATGCCAAATGAAGACACTATGATGAATGGGCCAAGCCAATTAGCCTCCCATTTTCCTTTCTTCTCTCTTTCAACCTGATTCTTTGGGTTCTCCCTTAACACTAAGTCTCTTACCTGAAAGACTCTCGGTTTGATATGTTTATTGTAGTTCCTTGAGATTCTATTTTGATATACTTTCAGGTGCTCATAAGCTTGTGTTTGGTGTTCTTCTAGCAACTCCAATTATTGAAGTCTAGCGACTCTATAGTCTTCATCTATGATCAACCCTTGCAATGACACTCACAAAGATGGGATTTTGACCTCTAATGGTAGAACTGCTTTGACTCCATAGACTAATGAAAATGGCGTGGCTCCCATAGGTGTCTAAATGCTCATTCTATAGGCCCATAATGCTGGATTAATTTGTACATGCCAATCCCTTCCTGATTTGTTGACCGATCTCTTCAATATTTTCAAGATGTTCTTATTTGTGGCTTCGGCTTGCCCATTTCCCTGAGGGTAATAGATAGATGAGGAATGGTGAGTGATATGAAATGTAGCACAAAGTTCATCCACGTCCTTTTTTTTTAATTGCTTTGCATTATTTGTTATGATGGCATGAGGAATGTCATATCTACAAATGATGTGGTTCAAGATGAACATGGAAATTTGCTTACCCATGGTCATAATCAAAGGACCTGCTTCGACCCACTTAGTGAAATACTCTATTGCAGTGATGATATATTTGTGACCATTTGAAGAAGGTGGGTATATGACACCAATTAAATCAAACCCCCATTGATAGAAAGGCCATGGTGTAATGAATGGGTGCAATTCCTGTGCCGGTGCATGTATCATGCCGCCATGATATTGACATTTGCTGCATATCTTGACAAAGTGGCAAGCATCATTTTCTAATATCTTCCAGAAATACCCTAAGTGAAGGATTTTCTTAGCTAGATTTAACCCACAAATGCCTTCGTGAACCTCACGCAAAGCTAACTTAGACTCTTCCTCCTCTAGAGACCTAAGTAACATCTCGTTGAGACCCTTACGATACAATGTTTCTGAGAGGATTATGTAACGGGCTTACTGGCATATGAAATTTTGTTTTTGGGCTCGGGTTTGGTCTAAAGGTAGCACTTGGTCTTTGAGATATGTATATATAGGGTCGTACCAAGGGGAGTCATGTCCATGTAATAGGGCAACAATTTGGGTTTTGGGAAGGTTGAATGCCGGTTTCACCGACTCTTCCACCAAGAACTCATACTTCTCATTTTGATTTGGTTTTTGTAACAAGGAAGCCAAGGTGGCCATGGCATCAACTAATCTATTTTTCTCTCTAGGAATCTGCTCAAAATTGATCAAGGCAAAGTACTTCTTCCATCCATCAATCATGGTCTTATATGGCATCAAATTTTCATCTTTAGTGTTATATTCATTGTTGACTTGATTGATAATGAGTTGAGAATCTCCATAAATTTGTAGCTCTGTGATGTTCCACTCTAAGGCCATTTTGATGCCTATGACTAGTGCCTCATATTCCGCTATATTATTTGTGCATGGAAACAAGAGCTTGTAGGACTTAGGAATTATGTACCCTTGAGGAGTGACCAATAATATGCTAGCCCCGGAACCTCCTTGAGTATAGGAGCCATCAAAGTATAGCTTCCACATTTTTGCTTCTATGTTTACAATGGTGGAATTTGGAAATTCCACTTGGATAGTTTGTGTAGAAGTCATGGGGTTTTTAGCTAAGTGATCTTCTATCACTTGCCCTTTTATTACCTTTCTATCGACATACTCAATGTTGAATTCACTCAATATCATAACCCACTTGGCTATCCTACCTGTTAAGGCAGTTTTACTTAACAAATACTTGAGAGGATCAATTTTGGCAATTAGCTTGACCTTATGCATCAACATATAATGTCTTAATTTTTTAGATGCAAACACAACTGCTAGGCAAGCCCTTTCCATGAATGTGTAGTTAAGTTCATATTTGATCAATGTCCTACTTAAATAATAGATAGCTCTTTCCTTTCCTTGTTCATCCTCTTGCGCCAAAAGCACTCCTAGAGATCTTTCGGTAGCAGATATGTATAAAAGCAATGCTTTTCCCTTGATTGGTGGCATGCGAATAGGTAGATTTATCAAATAGGTCTTCAACAATGTGAAGGCTTGATCACATTCCTCATCCCACATGAATATAGTGTCCTTATGTAGCAACCTGGTCAAGGAATGACATTTTTCAGCCAATTGAGAAATAAACCTTCTTATGGATTGTATTTTTCCTTGTAAGGACCTCATTTGGGTAATGTTCTTTGGTATCTCCATATCCATTATGGCTTGTACTTTCTTTGGGTCCACTTCAATTCCTTTGGCTGAAACTATATAACCTAGCAATTTTTCAGATTGGACACCAAAGGCACATTTCTTTGGGTTTAATCTGAATTTGAATTGCTCCAATCGAATGAATATCCTTTTCAAAATTTGTAAGTGTTCCTCTCTTTTGTGGGACTTGGCCAATATATCATCCACATAATCCTCTAAAAATGTATGCATCATGTCATGGAAGATAGTTGTCATGGCCCTTTGATATGTGGCTCGAGCATTTTTAAGGCCGAAGGGCATGACATTCCAACACAAAGTGCCCCAAGGGCAAGTAAAGGTAGTCTTTTCTTGGTCTTCAAGAGCAATTTTGATCTAATTATATCCACTAAAACCATCCATTAGGGAGTACATGGAGTGACCTGTTGTCAAGTCAACTATTGCATCAATGCTTGGAAGTGGGAAGTCATCCTTAGGAAAAGAAAGATTGAGGTCTCAAAAATTCGTGCATACTCAAATGGATTTGTCATGTTTTGTGACTGGTACAATGTTAGATATCCATTCAGCATAATCTATTGCCCTTATGAATCCCACCTTCAATAATTTTTCTAATTCTGCCTTGACTAAGAGAGCTATGTGTGGGTGCATTTTCCTCAACTTTTGCTTAACGGGCTTAACCCCTGGTCTAACATGCAAATGATGCATTATAAAGTTGAGATCTAAGCTAGGCATGTCTGCATATGACCATGCAAAGTTCACTTGTTGTTCTTAGAAGAAATTGATGAAGTCCTCTCTTTCTAGAGGTGTAAGAGATGCTGCCAATTGTATAAATTTTGGATCCAGTTTTGTCTCAATGTTAACCTTTTCTATCGGCTCTATGAGTATAGGCGACCTTTCTTCCTCATGTTCTAGTAGAGTATCCAATCTCTCTTCCTTTGATGCCACAATTGGGTTTTCACCAAAGGAAACGTCTTTTATCTTTACTTTTTTGGGTTCTAATGCTGCCACATAATGGTTTTCAGCACTAGAACTTTTCTTTTTCTTATTTTTTTTCATTTTTTTCTTTTGACTAAGAGATTGAACCCCCGCTGCTTCTATCATGTTTGGTTCGAATTCATTGGTGAAAGAGGGCTCAACCACATTAAGGTATTGGTTTTTTTCTTGGTCATTTGGAAAGTAGAGTAGGTCACTTGGCTCGGTTTGGTCCCAATCGATAAGATGGGGATTTATCAAGGATAAGGTTTCATTAGGCAAATTTTCTTCAATTCGGTTTATGGACATGATTTTGTTTGAGGGTTTGTACATTGTATCATTTAGGTCTATGATGTGCACTTCCTCAAGATGGTCCATGGAAGAAGGGTCGAAATCCCCTTCACTTGAGTCCTCGTTGACTTCTATGGGAAATAGTGTGGGAAAAGCCACGAGTGGATTAAAACTAGCATTTGAATCTCCCTCCTCTTAAGGCATAAAAAATGTATCTATCCATGGTGGATTAGTAGGTGCGTGTCCTATGTTAAGACCTTGTATATTAGGCTCTTCATTGACTTGAGTCTCTTTCCTTGGGATCTTTGCATAAGTATGTATTGTGACTACCTCTTTATCCTGACATGATTCATCAGATAGGGTGTCCCACTCATAATCCCAGGAGTCATCACTATCTCCATTGGATTCTAAGGCATTTATTTGAGGATAAAAATCTTGCATTGGGCTAGAACTTTCACTCTTATATTGGTAGCCTACTTCGGATCTTTCTTCTTTTGCCCTCCAAGTAGGTTCAATGGGTTCTAGCAAACCTATATTCCTTTGGCCTAAGGGTCCTCTTCCCTTGTATCCCATTTTCTGCATTATCTCAAACCCTTTCCCATATTGCTTGGTTTGTATATTAACATGCTGGATACTTTTTATGGGAGTGCTTGAGGTATCCTCTTCATCATGATAAAGCCATTGAAGGACTTCATTCTCTTCCTTATCAAATGTTGCTTTGTCACTTTCTCTTACAAAGTAAGAGTTATACTTATGAGGTAAGTGTGCTTTTGATGGTTTTCCATGTGTTCTTGGTGATGTGGGCATGTCAAATAGGGAAATAGAGTATTCCCCTACTCCTTTGGAACTAATTTTGCATTTTTTGTCAAATGCATCCATCATCTCATCCATTTTCTTGTAGTTTTCCTTTTTAGCTTTATCTTTTTCCTCTCTTATGGGTTTGTAGGGTACTATTTCTGATTTAGGCATTTGATCTAAACTTTCATTTGTAGTTGGACCCTCATAGCTCATCTTTTCCTTTCCCTTAGTTGATGTCGTTGAGCTAGCTTGAGGAGGGTTTGGAGTAGCATTTAATGTTACCATGGGATCATCCATTTTGGTATCTTCAATGGTGACTCTTTGAATGATTCCTTCTTGGTTATGTGGAATAAATAGTTCATGAGGAGGTTTGAGTGCATTGCAATATTGGAACAGATTTGAGTCCCCTCCAACTGTAATTTCTTCACCCATGTACAGAAATTTGATGCATTGGTGGTATGTGGATGGGACTGCTTGCATCTCATGGATCCATGGTCTCCCCAACAAATGTTATAAGTTAACTTCATGTCCAATACTTGGCAATTGGTGTCCTTTTTGACAGGTCCCACTTGAATGGGCAATACGATCATGCCTTTGGAGGCCCTTTCAACTTCATCATAAGCCTTTATTGTGATTCTTTTCATAGGGTCAATTCAAGACTCAAACAACCCTAAGGATTTAACAAGACTTAATGTGAAAATGTTAAGGCTGGCTCCTCCATCAATGAGGGATATTTTGACTCTATGCCTCTCTATTAAGACCTCTATATGAAATGGTAGATTTTGAGGATGGGTTATAGACATGTCATCTTGGTCACAAAATGAGAGGCAATGAGGTGTTATGAGATGACCTACCATGTTTTGGAACTTCCCCTCTTCTAAGTTAGTAGGAACATTCATCTCTACTAGAGCTTTTCTAAAATTTCCTTATGGTTAGGGGATAGCTTCAATAGCTCCAAGATAGAGATTTGCACTGGAGTTCTTTGCAAATGATCTACCAAGCTATAAGGTTTTGCTGCCATAGAAGATTGCTTGATTATAATGTTGTACTGGGGAGTGTTAATAACTTTAGGAGAAACCCCTTGTAGGGTAATCTTCGAAGTCTGCCCTCTTGTAATAACATTTGATGTCTCCTTTAGGGGTTATTCCTTGATTATTATAGCATTCACAATGTTATCATAAGGTGGTGCAAAGTTAATGTTATTGGCACTTTATTTCTTGCCATTATATGACTCCTCTTTGTCATGTTTATAGAAGGGTTATTTTAATGTTGTATGGTCTTCATTGTTTTGAGGTCCATCAATGGTGATCGTGCCATTATCGATTAAATCTTGCACTATATTCTTTAGCTGCAAGCATTCATTTATTGTGTGCCCCCGAATTCTGTGGTACTCACAATGGCTATTGGCACTCCACCAACTCAGTTTGTTATTGAGTTCATAGGGCTGAATGGTGGGTAGAGTAATGATATTATTAGCCATGAGGGTCTTTAATGCCTTTTTGAGGGGTTCACCCAAGGGTGAAGTTCCTTTGAGGAGTTTGCACCAAATATTTATCAAATTTATTACTCGAATTATTTCCTTGGTTGCCATTATTAGCGTTGTTGTTGGAAGGTGCATTGGAGGTCTAATTGGTATTATTCACCTAATTACATGTCCTTGTAAGAGAAAATGGGACCACCTTCAAGTTGCTAGAATCCACCACCCCATCATTAACGATTCCCTTATTGTTGTTCTTATACCAACTATTACTATTGAACCAATTATTCTTCTGATTGTTGCCATTGTTGGAGTTATTGTTGTTTGTTTTGTTCTTATTATCTTTATACAATTTTAGTTCTCTGCTTTTGACCAACACTTCCTCCATTGTCACTCAATTCTCAATCAGATCTTGGAAGGTCTTGGGACATTGCATTCATAATCGGTAGTTCATCTCATTGCTTAAACTGTTTATGAAGATATCCATCTTCTCTTTTTTGGGCACGCTCCTAGGATATCTTGCAAAAACTATCCTCCATCTTTGTAGAAAAGTGAGGAATGCTTCTCCATCCTTTTGTTTAGTGTTACATAATGTTATCATTGTGACCTCATGCTTGATGGTATATGAGTAATGGGCCACAAATTTCAAAGCCAACTCTTCAAAGGTCTTAATGCTGAAGGGTAGTTTAGAAAACCACTCGATAGCCATGCTTCCTAAGCTTCGTGGGAATAGTCTCATTAAATATGTAGTATCGTGCTTGAACTCTAAGCTCAATGCACAAAATTCTTGTAAGTGGTCTTGGGTATCCGACATTCCTTCATACTTGTCATACTTGGGAAACACTACATTGGTTGGGAATGGCACCATGACCAAGCTTTTATCAAATGGGAATGGACACAATGCTTCTATGGAGAAAGGCTTGAGAGCCCCACTTTTCTTAATGGTATCCAATTGCATTTGAAAAATCTTGAACTGCTTGTTCATGATGTCTAAGGGACTCTCTTCAACTTCCAGTGGTTTGAGTTGGTTAACATTGTAGTCATGGGGAAGCTTGAGACCTTTCTGGGCTAAGTCCATAAAGTAATTTTCTCTATCCCTATCTATTGCCTTCTCCATGAGCTTTCAAAAATAGGGACATTGGATAGCCTCACTAACCTTTTCATCCATGGCATCTTCGGTCGTTGCTTTGGTGTTAGTTCTATTGTGAGTGTTGTCAATCCCTTGGGTATTTTGGTCTGCCCCTCCACTATTGGTGTTATCTTGATTATTTGTATTAGTGCCCCCATTGTTTGCATCACCTTGGTTATTGGGGTCGATGCCACTATTGTTTTTGTTACCCAAACTACCATAGTACATCATGTTGTCTTCCCCTTCTTGTTAGGGTGATTTTTGGGGTATTCTTGGAGTGGTAGATTCATCTCCTGGGTAAGGGAGTTCTTGACTCAAATAAGTCTCATCTTCTTGCAAGGTTTTTTTGATGTAGTAGGATCTAGTAAAAGAAGGCATGAAGCTTGGAGAATAAGAGTCAATATTACTCGTGGTCTAATCCTTTGTAAAATTTGCAAAAAATGGTGTAGAACAAGATTTTTGACTGGACTGAAGATTGGAACAGTAAGAACATGAAAAATGGTACTCAAATATATGCTCAAAATTTTCTGACCCCCCTACAAATACTCTTTGTTTTCCCTTTTAGATTTATGGGCGTCACTAAACTGAGTGTAGGCATGACTGAATTTTGCATACGCGTGAACTGGTATATTGGTAGGTGACACTCTGCAGAAATACAGGTGGCACTTTCCTATTGATAGGCGGTTGTCTAGTTTTATCAGGTGTGTTTCAAAATTTTTTGAGCGTGACTTTACTGTGTCTACGCATTTTTATACAGGTCATAGGGGTAACTGAGCCTCTGATAGGCAGGATTGTTTTGTGCACGGGTGACACTTCTCTGACCAGGTTGTAAGATTTTGAATTTTTTAAACATTTAAGATCAGGTCTTTTGAAATTTCTTTGTTTGAAAATAAAAAAACAATCGCAACACACACATTAATTTGTCATCATGTCCCTAAAAACACTCTAGTGTGTATATTCTCGAACATTTTTTACAAGTATAATACAAGAAAGAATTCCAAATAGCCTACCTAAAGTCAATTTTGGCTTGTAAACATGGCTCTAAAAGGTTTCCTTTCTATTTTATCTAAGATTTATTGTGGATTCCGTTCAAATAGATCTTAAATTTTCATCCCCCAAGTATGTTAAGGGGTTTCCCACATGCACCAAGGTACGATTTTGCACAATCCGTGAGGATTACTAGAGGAAATTTGAAAAATTCAAGATCTGTTTGTCACACACCCCATTAAGGATGTATGCATTTCATTTTATAGTGGGTTGGATCCCCACGGCAAAAGTGAGCGTATCCCACTTTGGGTTGTCCCTCGCACTGGCCTCGTTAAGACAAACTCAGAAGGTGAGCCCACTAAATCTCTATTTTAACTAGCATGTATATTGAAAGAAAGAAGTGAACTTAGGCTGACAAGTTTGGGAGTTTGATTCACTTAAAAAGTGAAGAGCATATCCCTATTGTCTTTCTTTGTTCCAAACACTCAAACACCAGTTTGTTCTTTCCCAATCTCTTAACAAGGAGATTCTTAAAATTGAAGTGTTTGGTTCATTTCTCATTTTAATTAAGCTATGTTCAAAAGTAATGCTGCAATTTAATCAAGTGCAAGCTTGAATAGAAGAATACCTTTCCTTTGTAGTTAGCCTAAGGTAGGGGCATTTTTGAAAGGTTTGTCATTTTTTTTCAACTCACCTTAGAAATAGTCTCCTCCAAATGTGCTTGTCCACCAACAAGTTAGTCAACACTAACAAACACTATGAGAGGAAACTAAAATTGAAAATTGAAGAAACAATACTTGTTTATGAATTTTATAGAGCCTATTTGCAAATTTCTAAAGAAAACTTGATCTAAGGACTAAAAATCCAATTTAGAGAAACAAAATTTTCTTTGTATGCTTCAACAATTTTAAGATAATGTTGGAATACCTGGTTGTCCTCCTCTTGTGTAGTCTCAAGGATAGCTTTGATGTGTGCTATGTTTTCTTTCTTAATCTTCCTTGCTAGTGCCTTTCCTTCTTGGTTGAATCTACTTTCAGGTTTCTGTACCTTTTTGTGGTTACTCATTTACTATCAAATCATACAAACATAACGTTAGATGAGTGATTTAATCAATTTAACAACAAACAAAGACAACAGTTACCAGGCAACATTTTCCAGCTAATAAGCATGAATAAATATACAGCAAGCATAACTTCAGTGATAGCAAGCGACACTTTATAGTGACACAGGCGACACTTAAAATTCTACAGGCGTGAGTAATTTATCACAATGCGTGAGTAGAACTAAAAATTGCAGAAAATGATTATAGTTAAGTGACACTTTAATAACAGTAAGCGGAAATAGAAATATTCAAAGTGTGACTGTTATTGAAAAGTGTGAAGAAAAGCTTTAACTCAGGTGACAAAAAAATTTATCAACGTGATACTTCCTGAGTCACAGGCATGACTTTAAGATCCAAAGGTTGAATGCGTTGCTTTCGTAAGCGTGAGCTTATGATAAGAAAGTGATTGTAAAGGAATTAATGTCGAATAGAAGTCGCATGCTAGGCGTGAATCTTTAGCTAACAAGCGTCAATACAGAGATTGTAGGCGGCAGTAAAATGACTGCAAGTGTGAACAGATCTCTCGTAAGTGTGACTTCACCAGTTTCCTACAAGATATTCACAGAAAATAGAAAATACAAGCATGCAATTTATGATGAAAATGATAAAATGAGGCTTAGAGCCCCATGGTGGGCGCCATTTGTGTGATGATGAATATCACCTTCATGAAATTAAGATCAAATAGCAACAATTGAAAGTAAATACAATGCAAATCTAATTAGAATTGAAACTAAGATCTATAGCATCTCATGGTTCTCTAGAAAGAGGTGGTAAGTGAAGCTCTCAGCTCAAATCCTCACTAGTCACTAGTGACACTTCTAAAATGAGAAATTATGCTTCTACTATGCTTCTACAATGATAGTTCTAGCTCAAATTGACAAAATTACAATGATAATTGCTCTAAATGCTCTTAATTTCTTTTAGAATGCTCTCAATTGCCTATAGTAACAATGCTTTGCAAATGAAATTCTAAGATATTAATTGCTCTCAAAATGCTTCATATTTATAGTAAATGTCCAAGGGTAGGGGGTGGAGTGAAGTAATCATTATTAACCTTTGGTTGAGTCAAATACTTTTCTTTGTTCATAAATGGGGGGACAATTTAAAGGTTTGTCTCAAAGCTTTAGACAAAAGGACAAGATTGAGTGGATGAGATTGAATCTTTAAAATGAGTGATTGAGATTCATCCTTTTTGAGTGATTTATGTCTTTTTGTCCTTAATTTTCATTGGTTGCTCAACTTTGTTGAAAGAAATTAGGAATTATTAAATTCAATTAATTAATTAAATTTAGCCATGTAAGGGTAATAGGTTCATTTTGATTTTTGATTTAAACAACTATACAATTAATTGATTAAAATCAATTATGTAGTGATTTTCACCCCTTTAAGCTTTGATTTAATTATTTAACATCATTATTTGATTTTTCCTTTGTTTTAATTGATTTTTTCCAACTTTATTTAATTATGTCCACTTGTATTGATTTAATCCCTTTTTTAATTGAATTAATGCATTTTGATGATTTTAAGCCATTTATTGATTTTTGCAATTTTAAAGCACTTTGTCCATTTTTACATGTCTACACCACCATTGTCTTTGGTTTGATCTTTAGTCTTCTCATCATCAGTAGAGTTCTTTTGTGAATCCTTTCTTTCTTGCATACTACCAATCTGATTTTGTGCTTCATTGTATCCAATGTAGCTAGTGTCTCCTTTGATTCTTCTTGCATACAACTGTGATTCTACCAATTCAGCACTAGTGTGTAATTTGTCAATATGATCCTTTGACTTCTTCAATTCAGATTCCAAGAGCTTTCTTTGATATTCTTTAGCTCCAGGATTTCTAAGTTAGCTTCCCTTAGTTCTTCATTCAGTTGAAGGTTCTCCTTGACTTGTTCATTGTAGACATCTTGATTGTTCATCAGTTTGTCATCAAATTCTTCAAGCTAACTTAATAGAGATGCATTTTCTTCACTCAACTTCTTGAATTTTTCTTCAAGATCAATGTTAGAGAATCCTTTCAAATCTTTTCTTAGTCTTTTGATAACTAATTGAGCATCACTAACTTTTTCTTTTAGTTCTTCAATTTCTCTTTTTGAATTGTCTAGGTCTTCAAGAGTTGCTTGAAGATTCTTCTTCGAATGCTTCATTTCTTCTTTGTCCATGATCTCCTCAAGTGGTTAAACTTCTTTTCTGAGGACCAGAGCTCTGATACCAATTTTTAGGAATGGGAACACTGAGAGAGGGGGGGGTTTGAATCAGTGTTCACTATATTTTAACTTTTTACTTTATGCTGAACATAAATGCTTAAGAACTGAATTAAACATTCACATAAACATGAAACATAAAAGCAACACATGACACCAATATGGTTACGGAGAAACCCTAATAGGTAAAAACCCCTGTGGGACTTGATACCCACTAATAATCTACACTAGTGTTTTGTGATCCTTGTTAGAAGATCCTTTACCCTGTTAGGAATAGCTTTACAATGCTTTTAGTATAGTAGACCTTGTTAAGGGTCGGACCCTGTTAGGATTCTTTTACAATAATCCATGTTAGGGGAGTGGACTCACTGTCCTAGAGCTCACTACTCAAATGATGAAGGCTGCAACCTTCTGAATCAGATACACACTATATCTGTAGGTGAACTATTCATTGTGACACTGCTTATCAAATCAGTTCCTTTGGTGAGTTGATGCTTTGACCTCTAGCAAAGTTATAATACATCTTATGCTCACTTTGCATACCTCTTCTTTGCTTATCAAAACTCTATTACCACTTCCATACCGAATACAATGGGCACACCTTATATTTATGCACTCATACCAATTATACAATTAGGTCGGCCCTATAACTAATTACAAACAATGCTTCCAAATGAATTGGCTTAAGCGTTCTTACAATTATACATGTACATATGTCAGCAACCTAAATACAATGGGTGCATATCCTACAACATTAAATTATAACCACAAACCAAAAAGCTAACTATCGGCTCCATGCTCTATTCACTACTGGCACACACTGGCTATGCAACTTCAACTAATTGTAACTTTCATATCTTTGCATATCTACTTATGCACTCTTAGATTAAGCATAAGTATAGTCTAACAAACTTAAATTCTAAAGCGCATACCTTAATTCATCCATACACATGTGCATTGATGCTCTGAGTCTCTGGTGCTATGTATGTTGTCCAGTCTTCAACACTTAACTGAATTATGATCTTTACACTTAGTGCGCTGACTCCAAACTGTTATATGACTTTGTTGCCATAATGACAACACTATATCTAGTCATATATCTCAGTATAGACAACTTGTCAACAATTATATCATATTAGATTATTTCAACTTGATATCCACCTTTTGTGTATGACTTTTAATTGTAAGGTAGTTAAGTAGCGGAACAACTTCCTACACTAACCCTAAGGGGAGAATAATGTAAAAACTTTCTCAAATATTTTTATAGTTACAAAAACTTAACAAAAATAATCTAAAAAATAAATAAAATTCATACCACAACACAGAGATTTGTGTGGGGAAAACCCTTTTAGGGGAGAAACCCCACACTCCAAAAGCAACCCAATATATTATTGAACAATAAAAAAATGGATTACAATATACTTGCAGAGAAAGCTTCTTTGAGGAGTATCACTAACCAGAGATCAAGAGGTATCTAGAAAGCTATAAGACTCTTACACACAACCTCCATCTCATGCACCTATATAGGAGATACAATACAAGAAACGGTCAGATGGTATTACAAAATCATGGGCTAAAACTACCCAATATTGTAGTGCCCATATCATATCCAATAAAAGATGAGTGATGATGTGTAAATACACACACCAACATGTGTAACTCCCATTTACAGCATGTACATGTTCAACTCATTTTTACATTTCATATTTCAAAAGACCCAACTTACATAGGACATAATCTTTGAACTGTGTAGCCAATTTTGTATTATAACCACTTTTCAAAAACCTCTCAAAGTGCTCTATAGCTAAGACCACATAGTGTGAAACCAAAGATGCACTGACCCCTTCAAGTGCCTCTAAGGCCTTCAAAATTGAGCTCAAAAGTTTATACCACCTAAAAAATAGATGTCACCTATGACTGCAAGGTTGAGACACATTTTTCCAACAATAACCATTTGTCAAACACCTTACAAGAGAAAAGGGAGTATCTACACAATAGTTTAATTGCTAGGGGCCATGAGGCCCATAGAATCTGAACACTGCCTGAACTTAGCTATGCTAACAACCTTTGTTAATGAATCTACAATATTTATCAAAGTTTCTACCTTAACTAGCTTCACCCTACCATCTCAACAATAGCTCTAACAAAATGATACTAAATATCAATGTGTAGAGATCTAGCATGAAAAGTTAGGTTCTTCGTTGTATAGATTACATTCTGACTGTCAAAATAGACTATTATTGCTCCTTGTTTCATTCCAATTTCTAAATACATTCTCTTAATCCAAATGGTTTTTTTACAAGCATGAATAGCTTCCATATGCTCTACTTTAGTAGTGGAAAAAGAAACCATAACCTGTCGCTTAATCATCCAACATATTACACCATCAAATTATGTTAACACATAAGAATTGGTGGATCATTTGCAATCAATTTCACCTGACCAATCTACATCCAAATAACCATGAATATCAAGGTAAATTTCATCTCCTATCATATTACCATGATAACACAAAGAATACTCTAAGGTTCCCTTCAAATATCTGAAGACTTTTTTTACTACATCCCAATGAACTCTACTAGGATTAGACATATATCTGGAAATAACTCCAACTACTTGGGCATGGTTTGGTCTAATATAGACCATACCATACATCAAACTTCCATCTTCTCTCTGGTAAGGTACTTTTCTCATGTCTTCCATCTCTGATAGAGATGTGGGATAGTTTAAAATAGATAATTTCATTCCAACTATAAAAGGAACACATAATTCTCTACAATCCTACATGTCAAACCTCTATAAAACTACATTCACATACTTACTCTGGCCTAGCCAAACCTTTATATTTACTATATCTCTTTTAATTTCCACCCCAAGAATGTGTTTAGCTACACCAATGCCTTTCATTTCAAATTTAGCAGTAAGATGAGACTTTAGTTTTACAATCATGGCTTTCCGTTTACCAATGAGTAACATATCATCAACATATAATGAAATGTTCAAGAAATGACCACCATTAGACTTATAATAAATATACTGATATGATTTAGAATGCTCAAACTTCAAACTTAACACATATGTATCAATTTTTTGGTACCATATCCTAGGACTCATCTTTAGTCCATACAAATATTTCATCAATTTGCAAACAAAATTACCTTTACCTTTCACCATGTAGTGCTCTGGCTATGTCATGTAAACATCCTCATCCAAATCACTATGAAGGAAAGAAATTTTCACATCTATTTTCTCAACCTCTAAATCATAAGCAACAGCAATAATAAGCAAAAATATAATGGATATCATCTATGCAACAAGATAGAATATCTCACCATAATCAACACCCTCATCCTAAGAGTGGCCTTTTGCAACCAACCCTTCTTTATACTTCTCAATACGTCCATCTAAACTAACCTTTTTTCTTTAACACCCATTTGAAAATAATAGGTTTTCATCCTTTGAGAAATGGTACAAGATCCCATGTATCATTCTTTTTCAAAATTATTATTTCTTCATTCATAGAAATCTTTCAGGATTTCACATCATTCATACCTAATGCCTCTTCTATAGATCTAGGTTCATCAAAACTAGTATTCAAAGAAAAAAAACATCTCCAATCATCAGTAGGATACCTTTCAAGTAGTTATCTCTACCTTGTAGACCTTTAAAAAAGTTGAGTTGGAGGTTATTCCTCCTCTTCTGAAGATTCAAAGCTAGATGATCTCTCCTCAACTTCTTATCTATCTAGGGGTCTCGATTAAACTTTATTAGGCGTAGAAGGTAGTTTAATCACGTCTTCATTTTTAGTGTATTCAGAATGAAATGTAACAAAATCAGGCTTATTTTCTCTAAAAATAACACTTCTACTAAGAGTTACCTTCTATGAAATAGGGTCCCAAAGATTTTATCCTTTCACACTGTGACCATAGATGATTAAGATAAATTTCACATCCTTGTTCTCCAACTTTATTTGATTCTCCTTTGGCACATATGCATATGCCTCACAACCAAAAAATCTAAGATGCCTCAATGAAGGCTTATGCCCTAACCATGCTTTCATATGTGTTTTATCAACAAGAGATGATTTAGGAGACCTATCAATTAGGTACCAAGCAGTGGCAACAATTTCAGCCCAAAACCTTTGTTCAAGGTCATCACCACTTAGAATACTCCTAGCATTCTCCATCAATATCTTGTTCATCATTTTTGAAACTCCATTTTGTTATGGAGAATACTGAGTTGTCTTCTACCTATGAATGCCACAATATTTACAAAATCTATCCAAATCTTTAGAGAAAAATTCACCGCCATTATCAATTCTCAAACTTTTTATTTTCCTTCCATTTTTTAATTCAGCCATTTCTTTTAATTCTTTAAATTGACTAAAAAAAACATATTTACTCTTTATAAAATATACCCTTGTCCTTCTACTACTATCATCAATAATGATACATAATATGTGGGTTTTCCCATGGAAGGAACATCTACAAGACCAAAAAAATTAGAATAAATAAGATCCAACACACCACAAGATTTATGAGAACTTGAGTAAAACTAAATGTGGGTTTTCTTTCCATAAATGCAATGCTCATAGAAATCAAAGTCAAGATTACAATCATTCAAACCTTCAACAATATTTTTCTTTTTCAAAGTCCTAAGACCTTTCTCTCCAATGTAGCCAAATCTATGGTGCCATAATATGGTCCTATCTGTAGGTAACTTTGATTCAAAAGAAAAAGCACCCTTAGGTACCCAAAATTCATTACCATCTATTGTAGGTGAAATACTCACCTTTTTCAATGAAGTATCTATAGATTTTGTCTTCACAAAAGTACTATTACACTTAGCAGTGTACGTATCCAGCTTATACAAAGTCCCAATTTTGACACCTCTAGCAACCATGACATAACCTCTCACCATGTTGCATCCTGCATTAGAAAAGACTACCTGCATGCCTACATCTATCAGTTTTCTCATAGATAACAAATTTTGTCTTATACCAAGGAGATAAAATACATCATTAATATTTCTTATTCTACCATCAAGAAACCTAATTTTAACTTTACCACAACCAAAAATATCTAAATGATAATAATCACCAAAGTACACCTTACCTCCATCAAATTCTTCATATTCAAAAAACTAATCTCTATCAGAAGTCATATGAAAAAATGCACTTGATTCAATCAACCATGCATCATCGCATACATGAGCGACCAAAGTTGCAATGAATGCATCAACATCTTCCTTCTTGGACTCAATCAAAATTGAATTTCTTCCTTTTATTTTTCTTTTCTTTTTCTTCTCTTCTTTGCAGTCCTTACAGATGTGTTTAGGCTTACCATAATTCTAGTAAATAACTTTGGACTTTTCACAAGATTTGGATCTATCGTTGGATTGTGAATTGTTACACTTCTCATTCTTCTTACCTTTTTCCTTAGGTATTCTATAGGCAACTAGGGATTCCTTGACACTAATGGATACCTTCCTCCTCATCTCTTTAGAAAGCAAAAAACCAACCACATCTTCTATCCTCAAAATGACAGAAGTACTTCCACTAGCCATAACAAGTGAATCCCCCGAATCAGTAAAAGAACAAAGGATAATTTGGAATTTCTCTTACTAATCCATCTTGGATGCCAACTGAACCTGTAATACCCCTCTAACCCTAATATAAGTTTTGTGTTTTTGAAAGAATTAAGATCCTTCGATGTTTTCTTACAGCTTAAGTTGTACATGATACTTGTTTGATCTATTCCTATAGTTGTTTATAATAATTTCATAAGCTAGTACTCAATGATTCTAATATCAGACATACTATCTAAAGGTATCATTCTTGTATGTATTTATCTCCATGTATGTATTGAGTACCTACAAGACCTTTATGAACATAGTTAGGATGTTATATGATATGTACTTGATAGATATATATAAGTGGTTATTTATATTTTCTTCTATTAAGGTTACCTTGGATGTATCTTGTATCTCACTTGATGATTTGATTATGTTAATTTATTATTAGTATTGATAAGAGACTAACACAATGCTTGAGATTCTAACCTTCATTATGATGATGCTACATGCTTTGAGTGTATATATATACATGATGTGTTTTCATGATTCAGGACGAAGTCGTAGTTACTCACATAGCTAAGGTCCACACGATGTATCGATCCTGGTCCTCTGTTTGTAATGTTTTCTTTTATATGTATATCCATGCATATGTATTTCTTCTTTGTGATGCAGGCTTGCAGGTACCGGGCATCGACTTCACCTGGCTTCACAGGTCTGAGCATGCCCTCAAATCCTCGATGGTTGTTGTTATGGAGATAGTACTAAGGCCCCTACATGAGTCTTCCTTTGTCATTATTCCAATTTGGAAATATTAGGGTTCCTTCTTTGTCAGTCAACCTTTGGGTAAAAAACCCAGATCCAACGCACCCGGTTGGGCATGGTTGTAGTTAGTGCCTTGTGACCACTTGAATTCATTTGGTTGTATGATTTGTTTACTCATTTTATTTATTTCTCCTTCTTGGTATGATTCTTAGTTAATCTTTCTATATTGTGTTTCAGGAGTTTGGCTTGACTTTCCTTGTTGACTTTGGTTGACCTTGTTTGATCTTATGGTTTTCTCGATATGTTTCATAGATGATTTGTATGGCCTCTTTGGATGATTAGATTTATTTTGAGGCATGTGATTTTATTCTACCTCAGTGTTATATCCTATAGCAATTATAAATAGGTAATAATATTGTGATCTATTACTTCATAATCTTATAGATTATAGTGTTTGGTATTTGGCATGTATCTATATAAATATATATATATATATATATATATATATATATGGAAATATATATATGGGTGCACACATATATGTATTTATATATATATAATTTATATGTGATTATATGTTAATTATTGTAGATATTGTTGATGGTGTATATTTTAGGATTAATGTAAAGTATAATATTATTAATAATTAAATATTAAATAATGCGAGGTATATTATTCTCAATTGTTAATTATTAATAATGAGGATAGGTTATATATATAGATATTGATGTAATTAATGATGGCATATGCATATATGTTAGGATAATATTACATATGTGTATGAATGAATACAAATAATCTTTTATTGTATATTTGAGTAATATAGTTGTATGATATTAAGTTATTTTATAATACCCTTTAGTTAAGAGTTAGTTGGGAGTTGGTTACTTTTCCTCTCAACCTTTGGAAATCTATTTATATGCACTCCTTTCTCATTTGAAGGGGGGAGATTTTGGGGCTGAAGCATTGAGGAGAGGATGGCCTTAATTTTCATGGTGATTTTGGAGAGAAAACTTGGAGATGTGAGGGAGATTTTGTAAGCATATGTCTTTAAGAATTTTTGGTTATCTTTGCTTTTGAGAGAGAGACATTTTTGTGAGAATTTCAATAGTTGAGAGAGGGATTATTTGCTGTGGAATTATTTCTTTCTTTCATGAAGATTTCTGAAAGTGGATAGGGTTTGAAGGATGCATCTCAAGTTTGGATTTGTCTTCTCTTTTGTTTCCTTCCTTCTTCGATTCAACCTTCGTAGGACATGAGGTATGGATTGAATATGTTAGTTACTTTATGTCTCTGATAGATTATGGATCTATTTATATATTATAATTATTTATTATATCTGTACTTTTAATTTCTATGGTTATTTTAATGTTTTGAGTTTTTGTTTGTAAGAATTGGCATGTGTTTTCCTAGGGTTTTTAGCAACCCATTTTTGGAGATCTATTATTATAATAATTTAAATTGCATCTAGGGTTTTACTAAATTAATTTTATGGAAGTAAAATTCATAGATCTCAAATGGGTATCTCTCTGATTTTATTTTTAGGGTCGAATTAATGCCTTATTTTTGACATTTTGGCAGACTATGCCTGTCCATTCTCGATTCTGAATTTTCTGTCAAATGTATTCGTATGCTACAGGCTGATATGATTATATAAAAGTATAAATTTGATATAAAATATTTTCCTAAGTCTTATCTTTCATTTCCAATTGGTTTGGAGAATTTTTATTATGTTTTGTGAAAATTACAACCGTTTTAGTGAAGGCAGGTCTGAACCCTAACCAGAATTTTCTGTTTTAAACCAGAAGTCATAACTTTCTTTCCCACTGTTGGATCTTCCTAAAAATTAAATTGAGAGTCCATAATTATGTTATCTAAATCTCCACTGAAGTGATTTCCTTTATTATTTGTTTTGTGGAAGATATGGATGACTGTTCTATGATGACTATTCTTTGCATTTAATCCTTGCTTGAAATAATTCAATTTAAGAACATCATTAAGTTTTAAGGTTTCGTATGGTCACCAGAGGCTATTAGAATTTTTTTTTGGTTAATTGGATCTATTTATACTCTGAATATGTTTATAATATCACTTGGATGTCTTCTTATATGTTTGGAACATTCTGTATGCCATATTGGGTTTAGGGTTGTCAAGTGGACTAGGGACAACATATGTTTTCCTAAACTCAATCAAATGTTGTTATGGAATTGATATGAATTCTTGATGATGGATCTATTATGATCTTATGATTTTTATATGTATGTTAGGGAACCTAAGTACACTAGGTGAGTGGCTCATAGTGAGGGGTCGGGGCCCTAAGTGGCTAGTACCAGGATAACCTACTATGAGTTATTTAATCAAGTGATAACCTAAATAAATGAATTGGGAATGGAAGATTATTAGAATGGGAAATTACACACTAATCAAGATTAATTGTGCCTCACCCATGCCTTTAGTGCTAGTAAAGACTAAGGATGGGAGTGGGAGAAGGTACCTATGCGTAGGTACAACTGGATGACCTTGTCTGTACGAGAGGCATTCGGTTCCGCATGTGCCTACTTGGGGGCCGGGGCCAAGAGTGGCTAGTACCAAGACAGCCCAAGGGGTGAGGGCTATGCGATGACACTCACCTAGCTTGTAGCTTAGAGTCTCTACTAAATTTGATCATGCCTCTGGTAGTCCTTGTGGTCTTCTTGTCTTTTCTTTTGTGTTGTGACTTTGGGGAAATTTTATCACCACCTTAGGAATTTTCTAGTTGTTACCTCTTGTATGGGCCTTGGTTCTATCTCCTAGCTCGGGGGAGTGGGCCTATTGGTTCCACATGGTTGGGTGGTTAATATTTATATCGAGGTATTGATCGTGATTCTTTGGATGATCCTAGCACATATTCCTTTCCAGATCTGCAGTTGAAGATTTCTTATTAGATATTTTAATATGTTGAGATGTACCTATGTATTTGTATTCATGTAATTTTTAATCTCCTAAAAGGAGTCTTGTAGTATTGATGCAATCTCAATTCAAAGCAATGCATAAGGGAATGGGTAGTTCTAGGTAAAAGAAAGGGAAAAGAATGTTACTAGCATTAAAAGAAAGTGTTTATGTTATTTATCCTATCCTCTTATGTTGTCCATGTGTAAAGGAAATAATCTTAAATATAATTATATTTAATGATGTATCACAACAATAATGTATTCTCTCTTGATGAAAGAATTCAAATAGATTATTGAGAAATGATAGATTAGTGATTGGAATTATTAACAATAAATGGTTATGAAACAATGCAATAGAATAGTAATTTGATTTTAATGTTAATACTTGGTTCATGTTAATGAAGTACCTAGGATGATGCCTACCTTAATGAATATTAATCTCTTACCTAAATTATTAGAGAAAAGTGATATAAAGGATAGTAGATGTAGATGAAATCAATATGAATTTATGGAATGAGTTGATAAAAGGAATAATGATGTTGGATGATTAACCTATGTTTAATAAAAGAAATAAGTTAGGGACATTTAACTTGGTGCATTAAAATGAATGTAGATCTTTTAAGCTCATGATTCTGTGAATATCTTATGCATGTAAATGGTTTATATGATGTTGCTTTAGTAGCAACGTTAGGGAACCCAGGAGGACTTAAGTGTATAAATCTTACATTCAAGTAGTAGAAAATTATTTCTTCTTTTAGAAATATGAAGTGTAATGATGAATATTATTCTAGTTAAAATAAATAAATAAAATAAAATAAAAATTCACTACTTGCATTTTATAGAGGTTTTATGTCTTGTCCTCTTGGGTTGCCTGGCGGGGCGTTACAGAACCACCGACATATTGAATTCTTTCAGGTGATCTGTAATTTGTCCACCATCCTCCATTCTCAAAGAATATAGCTTCTTCCTCAAGAAAATATTATATACTAAATATTTTTCCTCATACATTTCACCAAGCGTCTTCCACAAGCTGTTTGCAGAGGACTCTTCATAGACATTGATTAAAATAGAATCTAAAAGGCACAATCTAATTAGACCCTTGGCTTTAGAATCCATAATAGCATATTTAGAAGACGCATATGAATCTCTAGGTTTCATGACAATATCATCAACAACCTCCCACAAATATCAATCTATTAGCAGATCATTCATCTTCAACTTTCATATTTCAAAATTATTTCAAAAAAACTTCTCCACCTCTATTCTCCTTGAAGAACTAGTCATCTAAAATTTCTATAACAAGATCACAAAGTACCTTCTACACAAGCTCCCCCTCAAATAAAGATTATCTCAAAAAACCCAAAAACCCACAAATGAAACCAAAGCTTATCAAGCTCTAATACCACTTGTAAGGAAGTTAAGTAGCAGAACAAATTCCTACACTAACCCCAAGAGGAGAATAATGTAAAAAAATTCTCAAATATTTTTCACAGTTACAAAAACTTTAAAAAATAATCATAAGGATAAATAACATTCATACCACAACGAGCCCAACTTGCCTAATCTACATTCTTGGATTTCCAAGCATTGGGAGCCCCTAATCTCTGGTACAATCCACATTTTTCCTATGGCTAAGGGTTTTTTTGTAGCTAAATTTGAAAATGCAGTGGATAGAAATATGATCCTTTGTAAAAAATTCTTCATCTGGGATATATTGGAGTTGATGAATAAACAACACACAGCTCCCAAGAACACTCGCATGGAAACACCTATCATAGAAAGAGAGAGAAGAAGAAAGAAGCTATGGAGGCTTGAACGCATTGATCCATGATAGAGGAGAAATCATTCTTGATGTGCAAAAACAAAAGTTGCAATTCAATAATGAATAATCTGTTACACAATATGTTATGAAAACAAAGGAGATCAATCCTTATAAAAGGAGATCTGAAAACCTAAAAAGGTAAAACCTAGGTTGCATAATAATAATTAATAAAGTAATTAATTATTATGTGCCTAAAATTTAGATTAAGTAAAAAGAGATAATAAGTGACTTGGTAATTAAATCAAACATGATATAATTAATAAGAAAACACTTTATTACTCTAACACCCCCCTTTAAGATAAACTTTGGGAGAAGATATAAACTTAGAAAGAACTACTAAAAGAAAATGGGTCCCGGCAACAAAGGCCTAATCAGGTACCCAAGTACAAAAGAGAGTCTCTATAAAGTAGAAAAATAGAGAAAACCACATGGGAAAAACTCTACTCCAAAAAGAGACAAATACTAGTTTGAAAGACTGAAGAAGCCTCCAAAACTAGGAATGTTCCAAAAAATAGGAACAAAGATGAACATGTACAACATCACTGAAGTAAGAAGCTGCAAACTCTGTCAAGAAGTAACTGATGATCTAAAGATCCTCCACTAAAATATGACTAGGTAGAGAAGACTATAATCTGCATGAGTGCCCTAAAATAACACTACTCGAATCAGGAGGCAAACAACCGAAGTCAAAGATACAAAATATTGTAATCTGCACGAGTGCCCTCAAATGACACTACTCGAATCAGGAGGCAAACAATAGAAACACCTGAACTCAAAAATACATATAGCATAAAAACATGAAAAGTCTGAAGAGCTGATCAATCAAAGCTGGATGAGTGCATCCAAAAAATAGGAAAGAAAGAGTGTTCATATGGTAAATGATCCATCTCACCGGAATGCATAGGTACCCAGCCACTACATCTACCTAGTACATAGAATCAAATACTGAATACATAGCTCACACTATCAAACCAAGGAAGTAGTAGAACCAATAATAGAAACACCCCCCCCCCAATAATGCTAACAAGGGAGTAATGATAGGTACACTGAAAAGAACTTCCAATATGAACTACATGATGAAGATGAATCTAAAATATTGAAGGTGCAAAGAGAGTACAAACACAAATAAAGATACCTGAGGCTAATGTCATTGGAGGAATGCTCACATGACAAAAGTAGATGGCAAACAAAGATAAACATCAAACCCCCTGGCACTTTATAATTGAGTGCGAGTACTAAGAGCACAAACATATGCAAGATCCCATACATGCAATAGAATGACACTTTATCTCAGTGCGTGTGCATAAAAGAATGCTACAAAAGTGAAGTATACAAAGCTCAAAGAAGATAGAAGGCTACTAAAACAAAAGTACAACCTAAGATGAGCCATCCCTCAAAGGGAAGAGATCCCAGGACCTGAAACATTCAAGATATCCACCAGATTGCAAAAATACAAAAATATGAATAAAATGTACCTAGAGAATAATCTGGAAAAAAGAATTACAACCCTGGAAAGCTCTCAAAACAAGATTTCCAATGATATATTGTTTTCCCAAAACGGAGTCTGGATGCGTAGGATAGAGCTCCTGAAGTGCAAAACTGAACATCTGGCTTTGACAGTAAAAAAATACCATCAAAAAAATATCAAAAAATTCAAACCTCCAGATCTGGATAGAGCTCGGAATTAGATTTCTAACGATATCTCATTTGTTCGATTTTGACATCATATGCTTAAGTTATAAACAAAATACCAACTGCTGCACTAGAAGGCCCAAAAATTGTGCAAATGATGTTGATGCATGCTGATGTCATCAAATGATGGGCTTAAATTTGATGTCCAAATGGTCGTCACCGCCCAAAATAAAATATAGTTTTTTATCAAAATCACAGGCGCACCTCAAGATGCGTGATAAATTGTACGAGTTTTTGCCTTGATTTGCGCAATAGAAGTTTTCTCTTGATTTGTGTGTTAGATAGTAAAAAATTTTCCTTGATTTGTGTGCCAAGGCAAATAATTCTTCCTTGGGAAGCATGCAAGTCTGTACAAATTCTATCTCAGGAAGCGTGCCAAACCATCTAGTACAAAAAAAATGCCCCAAAATCCAAAGGTGTCTGAATTGGACATGCCTTATATGGATCTGGGGGTTTTTGGGAACTATGAGCTCAATGACGAGGTCCGTTTGGGCCCAAAGTGCCTCAGGTTCTGTGTTAGGGCCAGTGGCAAAAGACTTTAGCCACAAATTCCAACTTTGTCCAAATTGGATAAATTTTCTATGGATATGGGGGTTCTTGGATGCTCTGAACACAATGGTGAGGTCCTTTTGAGCCCAAGGTGACCATAAAAAGAGGTCCCCCCCAGATCTGACAGAAAACCCTCTGAAACTACAGATCTGACAAACACGACCGAATCTATCAGGAAGAGGATAGGAGAAAATAGATCTGAAGGTCTGATACCATATTGGAGTTGATGAATAAAAAACACATAGCTCCCAAGAACACCTGCATGCAAATACCTGTCATAGAAAGAGAGAGAGAAGAAGCAAGAAGCTATGGAGGCCTGAATGCATTGATCCATGAGAGGAGAAATCATTCTTGATGTGCAAAAACAAAAGTTGCAATTCAATAATGAATAATCTATTATGAAAACAAAGGAGATCAATCCTTATAAAAGGAGATCTAAAAACCTAAAAAGGTAAAACCTAGGTTGCACAATAATAATTAATAAAGTAATTAATTATTATATGCCTAAAGTTTAGCTTAAGTAGAAAGATATAATAAGTGACTTATTAATTAATGTGTGTGTGAAAATTGTACCTAGCTATGGACACAACACTTCAGTAAAACATTAGAGGTTAGCAAAATCAAAATTTGCAATTAAATGAAACTAAGCTAACCAGGCGATTTACTACCTTCTAGTAGGTGCGAGTATGGTATTCTCAGATTAGACCAAGATCAGTGACAATGCAACACCTAAACGAAGGATTTAATGGTAAAAGATGAATGTAATATGAATGCAGATTAATCTATATTTTTGGATTGTGAATGCAATAAGAATGAAAAACTTGATATGAAACTAACCTAGAATGATTTGGAATGATATGAAAATTAATCTAACAATGATATGAATTGATATGAAAACCTATGCAAAGCTATGAAAAACTATGAATGATCTCACAAAGTCGCCTGTGGCAAAAGCTTAATTCTTTGTACACAATTTCGCCATAGTAATTGTGCAAATTCAAGAGATGTAATTGTGAAGAGTCGAGCCTTGATTTTATAGAAATCCAGGGCTTGAGGATGCATTGTCAAAAGCCATAAATCACTCTTGATAAACTCAGGTTGATTTTTGAGTCAACAAGAAATTAGAAACATATCAGCTCACAAAATCATGAAAAAACAACTTTTTGACTCAAATCAGAAGTTTAGATCAGCTTTCAACTCAAAATAGATGTTGAGTTTCAAAAAGATAACAACTTGAATTGATTTTCTGATTTAAAGTTTAACTGCTCCTTCAAATGTGCATAGATAATTATGAATTAATTAAATAAATAAAGTGATTTATCTTCAACTTAACTATTTTTTGAATTAAAACAACTGATTTATGGGTTAATCAATTATTTAATGAAACTTTTATTAAAAAACTATATCATGAAATATTGACAATTGACCTTAATTAATTAAATAAGAATTTAATCAATTAGTCATAAGATTTTTGATTTATTGTCAAAATTAAATAATACAATTTAGGAATAAATGTAATTAAATCTAATTAAATAATTAAGTGGCAGAATTAAACTTAATTAATTAAATATTCAGAATATTCAATTAATCAAACTTTAGGACAAATATGATTTATCACCAAATAATTATTAAATCAAAGATAATTAGGATAAAGTAGGATTATTAAAGTAATATTCCCCGATGTAGAATTAAGATAATCAATTAGGTTTTTGATAAACTGATGTGCAAATGCACTTTAGGTTAGGACTTTGATGTTGATTTCGATCAAATTTTTGAAGTAAGAGGTTAATGAACCTATAGCCCATTTTTGGGGTATTACATTTTGCCCCTCTTTGAATCACTGTGCGAAGCATAGTGGTTCAAAGATTAGTCTATTTTTTTATGTTGAAACTGATTTGAAAGATGAACCGATTCCGAGATAGAAATCGATTAAAAGTTTGAAAAATTTGATTCATGTCCTGGTTGACCAAGAATCATGATGATGTCAACTATAGCAACAATGAACTGGTGATTATGAAAAAGTATCAAAACGCCTGATTTTGAACCTTATGATTATGAAGAAGTGAGTGACTTGATTCCAAACATGATTGTCCAAAGGAATCAAAATGGTATCACATCTGAACCCTTCAGTTACGAAGAACCAAGGAAATAACACTAATGAACTGATGGTTACAAAAAGTTGATATAGTTTACAAGATTGATTAGGATACCAGATTGATATGGATCTCGATGAATCTAATATGCCCTAAGCGATGTGCCCCAAGCGATGAGGTCTTTTGATGAATCAACAACTAGACGTGGTTGTTGTCTTGATTACTGAGGAAAGATTTGATTTACAAACTGATTGATGTGCAATACCATGCCCCCTTCATGATGAAAATCAAAATCTGACAAGAAAATTCAGTGTTAAGTGGTTTAGAAGCAAGTTAATTGATTTGAGAATTGGTTGTACACGTCTGAAAACACATTCTGCATCATTTAGAGGTCCTGGAGACCAAGTTTGACTAGGTTTGACCATGAGTTGACCATGGTTGACCAAGTTGAAATTTTGATAGTTTGATGTAAGATAATCAGTTAAGTTGAATTTTGGATTTCTGTGATGATTGAAGGTCGATTATGCAAGCAATCGGTCGTCCTGGGTCTGAAAATTTTAAATCACAATTTTTACATAGTAAACGATCTTAGAATTTTGATTTTGATCCCAAAAATGGGTTCAGAATGTCAAAATTAGCCAGGGGTGCAATTTTTGTGGAAAATGGAGCACTTTGAAAAATTAGGCCAAAACCTATATAAGGCCCAAAAAGGTCATTTTCATTTCATTATTCACTTTTATCTTTTGTGAACCTTGTGGAGCCCTCTGAGAGAAAAATGGAAAATCCAACAGTTCCAATCTCCTCACATCGATTCGAGCGTAGCTGGCGATACCAGTGACCTCCCCAGTATGGGAAACCGATAAGTGGATCTTTGTACCTCTCTGTGAATCCAAAATTTTCATGTTTTTAGCATTTTTAGATCATTTTCATACATATTTGAATTTTTGTAGCATAGAAACTTGTACGACAGTCCCTTGGGACTCGTACGAATTTTGAAATTTCTATAGAGTGTCATCCCAGGTCTATAGGAAACTCATATGAGAGGGACCCATGTGTCGTACGACATTTCATCGGGTCCCTCAAATGTTGTACAGGAACATATGCTTTGTTGTATACCCATGGATTGTCGTATGGCAACCTGTAGAAACTCGTAAGAGTTTTGATACCAGTCTAAAAAGTCATATGGAAAATAGAGAGCATTTTGCACACCCTTAGGTCAAATTTTTAATTTTTTTGATTTCATAGGCTGATTCCTTAGCATTTAATGTACCTTCTGAAGCATTCAATTTATCAATTCTTGTACGTATAGCCTGATTTTTTACCAAGTTACTAATAGGATACCATGTTTCTGTGTTGTGTAGGTCATCTACCCTGATGTACTTGTCTGCATATCACACTTGGCCACTTAGAGACTCTATGTGTCACTTTCTGATCCTATGAGAGTACACTTAGCTTCGTGTGGGTTTGAGTATCTGATACGGTTGCCTGAGATTCAAGTGAACCATGGTCTACTTACTATGATGATAGAGTGATTTCATTCAAAGACACAAACTTTACATCTGCCTACTAGAGAGCTTACAGTTACACCAGAGGATGTATATAGGATCTTGCGTATTCCATTCCATAGTCCTCGTCCTGACTATGTGAGTTTGGGGAACTCTGGTTTACATGCTTTTAGGATATTATTCAGAGATGATACACAGCTAACTTAGTCTATATCATGGGATTCACTAGTTCAGAGATATGGGCACACACATAGACTTGAGTGCATCATAGCAGGTATGATAGGTGGTATTATCAAGTCTGACCGTCAGCAGAATGGTCTCTTGATGGGCTGGTTCCCTATGGTTGCTCATTTGATGGCCACTCCTTCTGAGTTGGGTTGGGGACAGTGTATACTAGCCCATATGTTCTTCGAGATGCATGAGATAGTGTGTTAGGAGAGAAAGACATTTGCTTCAGGTGCTTTAGTACTTTAGATTTGGGCCTGGGAGCACATCCCAGTATGTCAAACATAGCGACAGCCGCAGGAGCTGATTATCTATGTTTATTCCAGATATGTGACATAGGTTCTCATGGGTATCACCGAGTATTGGATATGAGTTCTGGATGATATGATATATGTTATCTGGCAGCCGTACTTATAGATAGAGCCTTGGTCTACTGCGCATGCTCAGTTCGCATACTTTTGTGAGAGTAGAGTACTGATTGGGTGCTCCACTACTTGCATTGAGCATTTTATTATCACATGGGTCTGGAGACAGTACGGTCTCATCCAAGATGCACCCCAGGAGCATGTTGCTTATACATGGCTACTCCAAGAGCTTGGATTAGGATGGGGCCCTCGATTGCCTTATGCTCTGTGTACATAGAAGTATATTGGATATGTTGCTAGAGAATGGGATTACCAACCATATGTTGTAGATGCTAGAGTCACAAATGGATTCATTGCTTGGTTAGCAGAGCATCCTATGCAACAATTTTCTGATCTGATGAAGCTGATTCCCAGTATGGAGGAGGCCATAGATGTTACAAGTGTACCGATGGGTCGAGGCCAGAGGTGTCAAGATGTACAAATACCTATGCCCCAACCTACACCTCTGAGGCTGAGAGCTGTTACCCCACAAAGACCATTTGGACATATGAGACCACCTCATCCTACTAGTTCTACAGCAGGCAGGCCTGTAGTTTTTCAGAAGAGATCCACTAGAGGGGAGCATGACACTTTGGGCAGTATTAGTAGTGCAGATGAGGTACTAGGTGCTCAAAAGGATGTAGGTGCTGGTCCTGATCCTACATAAGTTGATATAGATTTTGATCTGGGAGCTGAGGTGAGATGCTGCAAGGCACGCAGGGCAGAGGCTGCGGATCAGCCTATTGGGGACACAAATATGCATGCTGCAGAGGAAAATCCTAGTTTAGTGCAGACTCCTAAGGACATGATTAGGCATTTGAGATTATAGATTAGGAACCTGAGATTGTAGAGTTCTCGAGTTGAAGAGTAGCACATAGAGGCTGAGAGATGGCGATCAGAGTTACGGGAGGAGAACAGGAGATTGGAGGAAGAGATGACTCATCAGACGACACAGAGAGCCTATTATGTCTCTATGTATTATGTTGTTGTACCAGTTTCTCAGAGAATACCTACATACTCTCAATATATAATAGCTTTAGAGAGAGCTAGGGCACCATGAGCTGAGGTAGTGCCATATGCACCACCACCACCTTCACCGGATGTAGAGGATCAGGCAGATAGCTAATATGTCTTGTTCTCTGATATTTTTTGTCATTTTTTCCATAGATACTGATCTGATCTGATAGCTCACATGAGCACATTCTTTTATACCTTGTGCCAGTAGTGCACCCCTAACAATTCCAAGGTTTTATGATATATATATGAGATCAATTTTTTTGTTATGACTTCATTTGTACTTGTCATGTTTGATTTATGATTATATCATGTGATGTAAATGCTATGTGTAGTGTAGAATGTATGGAATATGCAATGCAATGTTTTCTTTCAAATGTATGGATTTATGCAAATGTAGTTGATAGATGGAAAATGTATGATAATGTATGATTTTAATTATGTTATGCAATGGTAAATGCACATGTATGTGATGTAATGCAATAGATGGAATGATTATGAAATGCAATGTAAATGCAACAATACACATGATATATTTTGTAGGTATTGATGAAGACAAGTACTCGGTCATTTGACAAAAGGATGTTTAACCCAAGATGGTGACTTCTTGCAGTTCTGTGAAGAAACCTTCCTATGAGATTCAGCTCTTGGAGTCAAGTTTAAACATAGTTTTGAAGGATCGTTTAAGCATTCAAGTTTATTCAGCAATTGTGAGATCATGCAATCATGCAAAGTGCAAAATGACATGCAGAATGAAATGCAAACCTAAGACCTAGGACCTAGTCACTGATCATGTGTTGGTCATTTTCATCATTGAATTTTTATTAGGTAATTGGATAAATCAATACAACATCCAATAGTTAGGAAACTATGAACATATGAATATTGATTTTTGTGCCAAAGTCAATACAACGCCCACTGGCTAGACAACCATGGACATGAATATTGATTTTGTTTTTGGAATGTCAGATTAGATATAAGCACCAAGGCACCAACACTAGGATGACCTGAATATCATGTCCATTTTGATATTGCAATTTGTATAAGCATCAGAACACAAATGTTGTGATGACCTAAAGATGCCTTGCATACAAACATACCAAGAAATCAAGAGATCATTCTGAATTTGTTGTGAATAACAAGCAGTGACCCTTTATCATTCACATCCTTGGGTAAGATCGTGTTTCACAGTAGGAGTAAGAACTCACCCAAAAAGACAATAGTTAGATCAAAATTCTTTGAAGCATCTAGGTATTGATGGTCGAGGTACACATGGCCATCCAATACGTGATGGAGGCTTTTACAGATGGACACCATTTCAATCTAGAATTTCCAAAATTGTTAGAATTTCACTCAAAGCAGAAAACAAAGAGAAGATTATAACCCTAGTCATCACTCTCTAAATCATGTAAAGGACATCATCAAAGATCTCAAAAGGACACAATATGCAAAAATCTCAATGTGAATCAGTAAGCATACAAGGAGATAAAAGAAATGAAGCAAAGATCATTTTTCAATTTTTGATTGTTTGTGTTTGGTTGCAAAATTCTTTTTGGTAAGAAGACAGACTAACTGACTTGGATGTAGCTTCAAAAGACTCTGACTGGATATAACTCATCTGAGGTATACTGGAGACCATAAGATATGACATTTATTTCCCCCAAGTTTGAAACATTGATATGATACAGATGTTTTGGCCAAATGGTGCACAGACCGACTTTATTGAAAATAGGAATGTGGAAACAAACTGGGAGGTATGTAAAAACAAAAGCAAGATGGAAAGTTGGGAGAGACCAAGATTGCGCTAATAGATGGAGCATTTTGAAACAAGTGGTGCCCGTTTGCCAGGTTTTCACCATCTTGGCAGAGATTCTATTTTTGCTACCAAGGTGCCTGTTTCCAGGCACTTTTTCTTTTTCTTATTTTTTTGTATTTTTCATTTTTTTAAATTTTTTTTTACTTTTGATATTTTTTTATTTTTTTGTGATACATCAAGGTGCCTATTACTAGGTTTTCACTAGGATGATCATTTTTTTTTGGAATTTTTTTTATTTTTATAATTTTTTTAGGACATTTTACCATATACTGAATGCCTTAGGCGTAGAATTTCTTTAGATGCAGAATGTTGATTGGTTCTCAGAGCTATTCTCCTTCAGTCATTGAGAGTTGATAGGCTGCAGAGCCAAAAGTAGCAGTAATTACAAAGGGACCCAACCAGTTGGGTTCAAACTTCCCTTTGCACTCTCGATGTGATTGATTTTTAGGATTCTCTCTGAAGACTAGATCGCTAACCTAAAATTCTCTGTGTCTGACTTTATTATTATAGCCTCTAGACATTATTTTCTGATATACTTTGAGATGATCATATGCTGCTTGTTTATGATCATCTAGTAGTTCAAGTTCTTGCAACCTAAACACTCTGTAGTCATCATCAGTTACTAGACCATGCATTCTGATTCTTAGTGATGGGATTTCAACCTCAATAGGCAGTACCACTTCAGACCCATAAAATAAAGTGAATGGAGTATCCCCAGTGGGTGTTCTGATACTTGTTATGTAGGTCTAGAGAGCTATACTAATCATGAGATGCCAGTCTCTTCCTCTTTTATTAACTTTATGATGCAAGATTTTCAATAGATTCTTGTTTGAAGCCTCTACTTGTCCATTCCCTTGAGGATAGTAGATAGATGACCAATGTTGTGTAATCTTGAATTTAGCACATAGATCATCTAGGTCTCTATTCTTGAATTGTCCACCATTATCTATGACTCTAGAGTGTGGAATACCATACCGACATATGATGTAGTTCAAGATGAACATTGATATTTGTTTGTTAGTTGCTTGAGTCAAATGGACTGCTTCTACCCATTTTGTGAAATAGTCTGTAGTTGTAATAATATGGGTGTGTCCATTAGAAGAATGAGGATGTATGGCTCCTATAAGATCAAACGCCCATTCGTGAAAATGCCATTGTGTAGTAAAGGGAATTAGATCTCTCCCTGGGGTATGAATTAAGTTTCCGTGTACTTGGCACTTTTGACAGTTCTTAGCAAACTTGATTGCATCTTTTTCCATTTCAAGCCAATAGTACCCAACCCTAATAAGTTTTCGAGCTAGTGTTAAACCATTGGAATGTGATCCACATATGCCCTCATGGACTTCCTCTAATGCACGTTGAGACTCTTCCCATTCTAAACATCTAAGGAGTGTACCATCTAGACCTCATTTGTATAGATCGTTACCAATGATGATGTATCGGGATGCATTGCGGATAAGGTATCATTTCTCATGGTAGTTGAAGGTATCGAGAATGATTTGGTCTTGGAGATAGGAGAAAAGGTTTTTGTATCTAGATGAATCATGACCAAAAATAGTGCAGATCATGTGGGTTTCAGGGGGGTAATATGCAGGATAAGATAGTGCTTCCACTAGGAACTCATAGCATAGCTCATGTTTAGGCTGTTGTAATAGAGTAGATAGCATTTCCATAGCATCAACAGCTTTGTTCTCTATTCTAGGAATTTTCTCAAAGGTGGTAGATATGAAATATTTCTTTAGATCATCTACCATTCTCTTGTATGGGATTATCTTTCCATCTTTCATTTGATACACATCATTGACTTGGTTTATTACAAGTTGTGAGTACCATGAACATGTAACTCTGTCACTCGCCACTCAATTGCTATCTTCATGCCATTAAGAAGGGCTTCATATTCAGCAATATTGTTTGTGCAAGGAAACTTTATTTTGAATGATTTAGGGATTGAGTATCCTTGAGGAGTGATGAACAATATGCCTACTCCAGATCCATTCTATGTATAGGAGCTGTCAAAGAATAATTTCCATGCTCTAGAAGAAAGATTCATGATAGAGGAATCTAGGAATTCCATTTGCATTGGTGTATCATCAAATAAAGGTGTGTCAGCCAATTGATTAGCAATAAATTGGCCCTTGATAGCTTTTCTTTCAACATATTCAATGTTAAATTCACTTAATAGCATTACCCATTTAGCTAATCTAACTGTGAGGGCAACTTTGCTTAGTAGGTACTTGAGTGGATCAATCTTAGCTACCAAATGTGTGGTATGAGCTAACATGCAATGTCTCAATTTCTGTAATGCAAAGATCACATCTAGACAAGATTTCTGAATCATGGAATAGTTCTTCTCATATGCTACCAATGTTCTATTGATATAGTATATAGCTCTTTCCTTCTTGTTCTCATCATGTTGTGCTAGTAATGCCCCTAGTGATGTATCTGTGGTGGAGACATAGAATCAATGGCTTCCCTTGAATAGGAGGCATCAAAATAGGAGGATTTGATAGATATTTCTTGATATGATTAAAGTTCTTTTGACATTCCTCATTCCATGCAAAAGTCACACCTTTATGTAATTTCTTTGTGAAAGGTTGTGATATGTCTGCTAGCTGAGATATGAAGCATCTAATAGATTGTACTCTCCCTTGTAATGTTCTCATTTGGTTGATATTCTTGGGATGTTGCATCTCCATGATAGCTTTAAATTTTTCCAGATCTACTTCAATTCCTTTCTTTGAAATAATGTAGCCTAAGAGCTTTCCAGAAGTGACACCAAAAGCATAATTCTTAGGGTTTAGTCTAAGACTAAACTTCTCCATTCTATCTAGTATTTTTCTCAAATCATTTAGATGTTCAGATCTTATCATAGATTTAGCCAAGGTGTCATCAACATAATCCTCCATAGTTTGATGCATCATGTCATGGAAAATACACATCATAGCTCTCTGATATGTAGTGTAATACCCCAAAAATGGGCTACAGGTTCATTAACCTCCTACATCTTCAAATCAATCAAAATCGATATCAAAGTCCTAACCTAAGGCACATCTACACATTATCGAATCCTAATTGATTTTATCCTAAATTCTGCATCGGGGAATATTCCTATGTATCCTAATTATCTTTAATTTAATAATTATTTGGTGATAAATCTTATTTATCCTAAAGTTTGATTAATTGAATATTCTGAATATTTAATTAATCAGATTTGATAATGCCACTTAATTATTTAATTACATTTAATTATATTTATTCCTAAATTGTATTATTCAATTTTGACAATAAATCAAAAAATCTTATGACTAATTGATTAAATTCCTATTTAATTAATTAAAGTCAGTTGTCAATATTTAATAATATAGTTTTTGAATAAAAGTTTGATTTAATAATTGATTAACCCATAAATCAATTGTTTTAATTTTAAAATCAATTAAGTTGAGAATAAATCACTTTATTTATTAAATTAATTTATAATTAAATCATGCACAATCAGAAAAGTAGTCAACTTTAAATCAATTTTCAATTTCAATTTGTTAACTTTCTAAACTTGACATCTGATGATGAGTTGAAAAAGAGAACTAAAGCTCTATTTTGAGATAAAAACTGCTTTTGCATGATTTTATGAGTTTATTTATTCTTAATTTTTTGATAACTCAAAAATCAAACTGAGTTTATCAAGAGTGATTTATGGCTTTTCTCAATGCATCCTCAAAGCCCTGGATTTCTATAAAAACAAGGCTTAGCTCTTCATAATCATCAACACTCGAATTTGCACAATTACTCTAGCGAATTGGTGATTGAAGGATTGAGCACTTGCAACAGGTGATTTGTGAGATCTTTCATTGTTGGTCATAGTTGCATAGTTTTCATATCATAGCTTTACATTCATATTCATTCATATCATTTTTAGATTAAATCTGCATTCAATTTCATTTCTAGCTTAGATTCATACAATTTTTCATATTATTGCACAGCAAATCCAAAAATATAGATTAATCTGCATTCATATAGTTTTTCATATTTTGCATTCAAATCCTTCATTTAGGTGTTGCATTGTCACTGATCTCGATTCCAATCTGAGAACATCATACTCGCACCTACTAGAAGGTAGTAAATCTCCTGGTTAGCATAGTTTCAATTACTTGCAAATTTCAATTTTTGCTAACCTCTAATGTGTTGTGTCTACAGCTAGGTACAAAATTCACACACACATTCCAGGGAGTCCTAAAACTCCTAACATGTCTCACAAAGGGACACATCATGGGTCTCAAGGATGGTGAAGATCAAGAAACCACACCTTCTAAAATTGCTCGATATCAAAATGATGATGACTTCAAGAAAATGATGAGGCATTTCTTGAAGGAAGATAGAGAAACATACTTTCTAGAACTAGCTCATCAAGGGGTTAAACTTCCTCCCAAATTTAATGTTGAACATATCATTACGCATGAGGAAGAAACTCCAATCATAGCTATAATGAAACAGATGCATGCCATGCAAGTCAAACTTAACAAACTTGAAAAAGAAAAGGAACCTAAAGAGTTCTCCATGGAGGCCCTATGCACTTTTCCATTCGATAAAGACTTGTACATGCCGCCATTCCCTAAAAGAGTGGAGATACCTAAGTATGATAAGTATGATGGAAACTATGATCCTCAAGATCATGTCAGATAATTCTGTACTCAATCTATGGAGTTCATGCATGAACCAACTTACTTAATGCATATTTTCCCTCGATCTATGGGAGGGTTAGCCATTCATTGGTTCTCAAAAATGCCTCCAACTATCAATACTTTTGAGGAGTTAATCAAACTATTCTATCAACAATAATCCTATAACATCCAACATCTGGTCACCATGATCGACATCTGCAATCTGAAACAATACTCAGGAGAACCATTCCTAATTTTTCTCAAAAGATGGAGGAAGAAGTTTTCTCTATATGCTAGACCCATTCTAGAAATTGAGAAGCTAGAAATCTTCATCAACAATCTTGTTCCAGAACTCAACTACCACTTGCAAATGTAAAATCATACATCCTTTGATAAGATGGTAGAAAATGCAATCAAAATTGAGAAAGTACTTGTGCAAAAAGGAGACATATCACTTCAAAAGGACAAGTATGAATTTGGATCTAGCTCTAAAGATAGAGGCAAAAATTGGAACAAGAATAAAGGCATTGTCATAGATGGTGTTGTTGATAATATCCATCCCCCTTCTAAGGCACCTGCTTTCAATCTCACTATTGGAACCCAAGCCATCAAAGCTTTTGAAGCTAAAGAAATAGAATCTAACAAGAAACCATCTAATTACAAACCTTGGGCTACAGATCCTAAGTGCAAATTCACTCCTCTTGGAGAGTCCTTGGAATCTACCATGAAGACTATGTTGGCTAACAACATCATTTACTTTCCTTAGATCCGACCATTTGATCCTAAACCTAAACCAAAATGGTGGAAAGAGACTGATTTATGTGACTTCCATCATAATAAAGGTCATAAAATCAATAACTATGTATGCTTGAAACACCTCATACAAGACAAAATTGATAATGGAGAAATCACGATTGACAATCATAAAAGCAATAATGATCATACAACATTCACGGAGCCATTTCTGAAACATGGTAAAGAAGATTCTTCTTCTCAACCTAATATGGGTGCTAAAGTCAATTATGCCTACTCTAGAAACAATGCTTTCATCAATATGGCTGAACCATGTCTATCTAAGCATTGCAATTTCATCACAATTATACGAAAAGATAGAGAAAATCAATCAGCAAACACAGTTACTCGATCACAAGCTCAGGCGCATCTGCTAGGACAAATCCCAGATTCATCCAATGTCCCTAAGATGCCTTTCAATATTTCATCTACTTCTAAATAGAAGGCTACATCTAAATCTTCAAATCCTAAAGACATGAGACCTACATCATACAATATTGTCCAACAACTCCAGCATACAAATGCAAAAATATCCATGTTTGAGTTGCTTCGGATATCTCTAGCTCATAGAGCCATTCTAGATAAATCTTTGCTCGGATCCAATGTTCCTGACAACCTTGATTTAGACAGATTCCAGACTATGGTTGGTCATCTTACGTCTCTGCAGTATATCTCCTTTTTAGAGGAAGATGATAACTCCTTGAGTCATTCACATAATCAGCCCTTGCATATTGAAGTCTTGATCCAAAACCATCACGTCAAATGTGTGTTGATAGATGGGGGCATTGGCTTAAACATTTGTTCTTTTAGCTTGATCACACAACTAGGATTTTGAGAAATGGCTATTTGATCCTAGAAAGAAGATAACTATCAAAGCATATGATGAGCAAGAAAGATCTTCCAAAGGCACCATTGTCTTACCTATCAGAACAGGTCTAGTAATCAAAGATACTACATGTCAAGTTCTTGATCTACCTTTGGCTTACAACATCCTTCTTGGGAGACCCTGGATACATGAAATGAAATCTATTCCTTCTACATACCATCAATGTTTGAAATTTCCTGATTTAGGAGTAGAGGTAACCATTCCAGCAGACATATCTACAACTTTCAATGTATTGAAAGAAAGTGCAGATAAACTTGTTCCTAATAACAAAGAATCTTCCACTAAGAAAATAGATGTAGCATCCACATCCAAGATGGAAGACATTGCAAAAGAGGTCAAAATCAAAGATAATGGTACGGGAGAATACACAATGGAACCTTTTTTATCTCTCACATCTCTCCCGTTGTCCCCTAAGTCTTATGGGCAACCGTTAGACAAAGTGAAACCTAATGCTAAAAAATCCCAAGTCCTATTCAATAGAAGCTTTGTTCCAGAACAAGTATCTAAACAAGAGTTTGAGGAAGATGAAGTTGTGCTTGCATGGTTGTATAAAGAGGAATCTAACTCTCAGTCAGTCCAGAAATGTGACTCCACTTCAAGCAGAATTCCTCAAAAGTCATACGGACCAGGGGACAAATTGATCAAAAAAATGGGATATACTGGAAAAGGACCTCTAGGACTACAAGGTAAGGGTCTTCTATCACCTCTTGACCACCATGGTCGAACCAACAAGGATACAACAGGCCTAGGATATAAGAAGAAGCCTTTATATCTTAGTAAGAAGTCCACGCATGTCTTAGAATAGATTGAACCAAAGGAGGAAACAATACAACAGTTTGATAGTGATGAGTCAGACACCACTGAGGAGCTCATTCCTTATGAGTGTTTGCCTAAAGAGATAAAAGGCCTCCTTGAAGTTGAAGATGATCCAGTAAAAAGATTCAATGTAGTAAACACACAAGAACCTACTATAGAACAAGAGATAGTTGCACCACAAGAACCAGTTAATCTTGAAGATAATAAAATAGATAAAGAGGAAGGTGGTAGTTATTCCAAGATAGATTCTCATGAGTATGAATTCAAATCAGAATCTGAGGGTAACCCTTCTTGGGGTATTCACCCTGACTTTACTCATTTTCTCAATTTTCCTAGAGGCATGGATGAGGAATCAAATGACTATGAATGGGGAACCATTCCAAAGGAAGATGAACTTATCATAGAAAAACATATTGATGTTATTCACCTATATGCACCTAAACCCAACATAAGTCTAGAGTGAAATAATGAACTTAACAAGTCTGAACCACCTATGGCTGAATTGGACTCCCACAATGACATTGAGCCTATTCATGAATTGAACATTTTGAGTTGTAATATCACCTTCGAACTCTAGTGTGGGGTTAGGACCAATGATGACAGATTCATATCCATAAACACTATCTCCCAATCTTTTCCCACTTTGACTATCCAACATCCTGACCTTCTTGACCAAGATTCCATGAATCCGAGCCAAGGTATCTTTACTTTCCCGAATGACTATGCCCATGCTTGCTACCTAAATGTAGTTGAGCCTCTGAAGACTTCCATCAGTGAACCAAGTGTTAGCATGACAGAGTTGGACATCAAGTATCTTAGTCAAAAGAATAAGAATAAAAATAAAAATAAAAGGAGTTTTGAGGGTGAAAACCACTTTGTGGTAGTCTTAGAACCTACAAAAGTAAAAATAAAAGATGTATCCAAAGGTGAAAACCTCTCTAAGGTGCTTAAGGATGAGATATTTGATGTCCTTTTGAGTCATTTATAGGATAGATCTCCAGTTCTAATTGAGCCCACTCAATCCATCAACTTGGGAACAGAAGAGGAACCATAGTTGATCCATGTAGCACAATCCTTATTAGAAGAAGAAAAGAAAAAATTTACTACATTCCTAACATAAAAGAAGATCAACTTTGCATGGAAATATTCAAATATGCCAAGGTTGAATCTTGATCTTATAATGCACCATTTATCTATTGCTCCTGAAGTAAAATCTGTCAAGCAAAAATTGAGAAAGATGCATCCACATGTTGCACTCTTGGTCAAAGTTGAATTAGAGAAACTACTAAAAGCTAGATTCATCTATGTTATTGAATATGCTAAATGGATCTCAAATATTGTACCTATTTCTAAACTAGATAAATCAATCAGAGTGTGCACAGACTTTAGAGATGTGAACAAAGCATACCCTAAGGATGATTTTCCACTACCTAACATTGATATGATAGTGGACATGACTATGGGATTTGAGATGTATTCTTTAATTGATGGTTTTTCTGGATATAATCAAATCAAAATTGCTCCAGAGGATCAAGAGAAAAATTCTTTCACATGTGTGTGGGGTACCTTATGTTGGAATGTCATGCCATTTGGGCTTAAGAATGCTGGTGCTACATATCAGAGAGCTATGACATCTATCTTTCATGACATGATGCATCAAACTAAGGAGGCTTATGTTGATGATACTTTATCAAAATCTATGATAAGATCTAAACATCTAAATGATTTGATCAAGATACTAGATAGAACAGAAAAATTTAGTCGTAGACTGAACCCTAACAAGTGTGCTTTTGGTGTAACTTCTAGAAAGATCTTAGGCTACATTTTTTCAAAGAAAGGAATTGAAGTAGATCCATCTAAAGTTAAGGCTATCATGGAGATGCAACCTCCCAAGAATATCAGCCAAATGAGAACATTACAAGGGAGATTACAATCTATTAGACACTTCATATCTCAACTAGTAGACATATCACAACTTTTCACAAAGACATTACATAAAAGTGTGACCTTTTCATGGAATGAGGAATGTGAAAATAACTTTAATCATATCAAGAAATATGTATCAAATCCTCCTATCTTGATGCCTCCTATTCAAGGAAATCCATTGATCTTATATGTCTCCACTACAGATACATCACTGGAGGCATTACTAGCACAACATGATGAGAATAAATAGGAAAGAGCTATATACTATATCAGTAGAACATTGGTAGAATATGAAAAGAAATATTCCATGATTGGAAATCTTGTCTAGCTGTGATCTTTGCATCACAAAAATTGAGACACTACATGTTAGCTCATACCACTCAATTGGTAGCTAAGATAGATCCATTGAAATACTTATTGAGAAAAGCTACCCTCATAGGTAGATTGGCTAAATGGGTCATGCTCTTAAGTGAATTTGACATTTAATATGTTGAAAGAAAAGATATAAAAGGATAGGTTATTGTTGATCAACTAGCAGATGCACCTTTGTTTGATGATACTCCAATGCAAATGGAAATCCTGGATTCTTCTATCATGAATCTTTCTTTTAGAGAATGGAAATTGCTCTTTGATGGCTCCTATACACAGAATGGATCTGGAGCAGGCATATTGTTTATAACACCTCAAGGATACTCAATCCCTAAAGCATTCAGAATAAAGTTTCCTTGCACCAACAATATTTCTGAATATGAATCCCTTCTTAATGGTATGAAAATAGCAATTCAATGGAGAGTGATAGAGTTACACATTCATGGAGACTCACAACTTGTAATACACCAAGTCAATGATGTGTATCAAATGAAAGATGGAAAGCTAATCCCATACAAGAGAATGGTAGATGATCTAAAGAAATATTTCATGTCTATCACCTTTGAGAAAATACCTAGAACAGAGAACAAAGTTGTTGATGCAATGGCAACACTATCTACTTTATTATAGCAACTTGAACATGAGCTATGCTACGAGTTCCTGGTGGAAGCACTATCTTATCTCGCATATGATTCCCCTGAAACCCGCATGATCTACACTATTGTTGGTCATGATTCATCCTGATACAAAAACCTTTTCTCCTATCTCCAAGATCAAATCATTCCTGATACCTTCAACCACCATGAGAAATGATACCTTATCCGCAATGTGTCTCAGTATGTCATCATTGGTCACGATCTGTACAAATGAGGTCTAGATTGTATGCTACTTAGATGTTTAGAATGGGAAGAGTTTCAACGTACATTAGAGGAAGTCCATGAAGGTATTTGTGGATCACACTCGAACGGTTTAACACTAGCTCAAAAACTTATTAGGGTTGGGTATTATTGGCCTGAAATGGAAAAAGAGGCTATCAAGTTTGCTAAGAACTGTCAAAAGTGTCAAGTACATGGTAACTTAATTCATACACTAGGGAGATCTAATTCCCTTTACTACACAATGGCCTTTTCACCAATGGGCATTTGATCTTATAGGATCCATGCATCCTCATTCTTCTAATGGACATACCCATATTATTATAGCTATAGACTATTTTACAAAATGGGTAGAAGCAGTCCCCTTGACTCAAGCAACCGGCAAGCAAATTTATATGTTCATTCTAAACTACATCATATGTCAATATGGTATTCCACACTCTATAGCCATAGATAATGGCAGACAATTCAAGAATAGAGACTTAGATGATCTATGTGCCAAATTCAAGATTACACAACATTGGTCATCTATCTACTATCCTCAAGGGAATGGACAAGCAGAGGCTTCTAACAAGAATCTATTGAAAATATTGCACCATATAGTTAATAAGATAGGAAGAGATTGGCATCTCATGATCAATATAGCTCTTTGGGCCTATAGAACAAGTATCATAATGCCCACTGGGGCTACTCCTTTCACTTTAGTTTATGGGTCTGAAGCGGTACTACCTATTGAGGTTGAAATTGCATCACTAAGAATCAAAATGCATGGTCTAGTAACTGATGATGACTACAGAGTGTCTAGGTTGCAAGAACTTGAACTACTAGATGAGCGTAGACAAGTAGCATATGATCATCTTAGAGTATATCAGAAAAGAATGTCTAGAGGCTATAACAAGAAAGTCAGACACAGAGAATTTTAGGTTGGTGATCTAGTCTTGAGAGAGAATCCTAAAAATCAATCACATAGAGAGTGCAAGGGGAAGTTTGAACCCAACTGGCTGGGTCCCTTTGTCATCACTACTAATTTTGGCTCTGGATCCTATCAACTCTCAACGATTGAAGGAGAACAGCTTTGAGAACCAATCAATGTTCTCCATCTGAAGAAATTCTATGCCTAATGCATTTAGTATTCAAAAATGTCCTAAAAAAATCATAAAAATCAGAAAAAGTCCTTAAAAAATGATCATCCTGGTGAAAACCTAGGAAATAGGCACCTTGGTGATTCACAAAAAAATCAAAAAATATCAAAAGTACAAAAAAATTGAAAAAAAAAATGAAAAATACAAAAAAATGAGAAAAAAAAAGTGCCTTGGTGAAAACTTGGAAACAGGTGCCTTGGTAGCAAAAATAGAATCTCTACCAAGATGGTGAAAACCTAGCAAATAGGTGCCACTTGTTCAAAATGCTCCATCTATCAATGCAATCTTGGTCTTTCCCAGCTTTCAGTCTTGCTTTAGTTTGTACATACGTCTCGGTTTGTTCCTGCATTCCTATTTTCAATAAGTCGGTATGTGCACCAATCTGCTCAAGCATCTATATCCTATCAATGCCTAACACTTGGGGGAAATCAAAGTAATATCCTACAATCCTCAGTATCTCAAATGAGTCATATCCAGTCAGAGTCCTTTGAAATTGCATCTGAGTCAGTCAATCAGTCTCCTACTAGAAAGGATTTTGCAATCAAACATTACCACAAATGAAAATAATCTATGCTTTTACCTGCTTTTATCTCCTTGTATGCTTACTAATTCACATTGAGATTTTTGCATATTATGTCCTTTCAAGCTCTTCGATGATGTCCTTTATAGGATTTAGAGAGTGATGACTGGGGGCATAAGCTTTTCTTTGTTTTCTACTTGTATATGAAAATCTAACAACTTTGGAAATTTTGGATTGAAATGGTGTCCGTCTCTAAGAACCTTTATCTCGTATTGGATGGCCATGTGTACCTCGACCATTGATACCCAGAAAATTCAAGGAAGTTTGATCTAACTATTATCTTTTTGATTGATTTCTTACTCTTACTGTGAAACACGATCTTACCTAGGGATGTGAATGATAAAGGGTCACTACGGGTAATTCACACTAGATTTAGAATGATCTCTTGACTTCTTGGTGTGTTTGTACTGCAAGGTGTATTCAAGTCATCACGACATCTATGTTTTGATGCTTATACAAATTGCTATATCAAAATGGACATGATATTCAGGTCATCCTAGCGTTTGTGCCTTGGTTCTTATATCTAATCCAACATTCCAAAAATAAAATAAATATTCATATGTCCATGGTTGCCTAATCAGTGGGTGTTGTATTGATTCCTACGCATACAAATCAATATTCATATGTCTATGGTTTCATAACTAGTGGGCATTGTATTGATTTTTCTAGTTACCTAAAAGTTTAATTATGACAACAAATCGACACATGATCAGTGACTAGGTCCTAGGTCCTAGGTTTGCATTTCATTTTGCACTTTGCATGATCTCACAAATTTCTTGAACACTTAAATGATTCTTCAAAACCAAAAATGCTAAACATGACACAAGGACTCAGCATTGTATGAAGGTTCCTCCAATGAAACAGCAAGTAGAATCCTTTTTTAGGATCAAAATCAAAATATGAGATCATTCATATTATTAACTACTTGCATAATCGACCTTCAATCATCATAGAAATCTAGAATTCAAGTTAACTAATTATCTTACATTAAACTATCAAAATTTCAACTTGGTCAACTATGGTCAACTCATGGTTTAACCTAGTCAAACTTGGTCTTTAGGACCTCTAAATGATACAGAATGCATTCTCGGACATGTATAACCACTTCTCAAATCAATTAACATGCTTCTAAACTATACAATGCTGACTTTTCTTGTTAGATTTCAATTTTCATCCCAAAGGGGGCATGGTATTACACATCATTCAAGTCTATAAATCTAAGTATGTAAATCAAATCTTTCCTTAGTGATCAAGAAAACAACCACATCTACTTACTGATTCATCTAAAGTCCTCGTCGCTTGGGGAAAACTCTATCATCTCTTAGGGCATATCAGATTCATCGAAATCCATATCAATTTGGTATCCTAAATCTATCTTGTAAACTGTATCAGCTTTTCGTAACCATCGGTTCATTAGTGTTATTTCCTTGGTTCTTCGTAACTGATGGGTTCAGGATGTGATACCAATATGATTCTCTTTGGACAATCAGGTTTGGAATCAGTCACTCACTTCTTCGCAATCATAAGGTTTAGAATTAGGCATTTTGGCACTTTTTTGTAATCACCAGTTCATTGTTGTTATAGTTAACATTATCTTTGGTCAACCAGGACCTAAATCTTGCATCTTTAAATCTTTCAATCAATTTCTATCTTGGAATCAGTTCATCTTTCAAATCAGTTTCATACATCTTTATCATACATAGATTATTCTTTGAACCACTACGCTTTGCACAGTGATTCAAAGAGGGGCAAAATGTAATACCCCAAAAATGGCTATAGGTTCATTAACCTCCTACATCTTCAAATCAATCAAAATCGATATCAAAGTCCTAACCTAAGGCACATCTGCACATTATCGAATCCTAATTGATTTTATCCTAAATTCTGCATCGGGGAATATTTTTAGAAATATTCCTATTTATCCTAATTATCTTTAATTTAATAATTATTTGGCGATAAATCTTATTTATCCTAAAGTTTGATTAATTGAATATTCTGAATATTTAATTAATCAGATTTAATACTACCACTTAATTATTTAATTATATTTATTGCTAAATTGTATTATTTAATTTTGACAATAAATCAAAAAATCTTATGACTAATTGATTAAATTCCTATTTAATTAATTAAAGTTAGTTGTCAATATTTAATAATATAGTTTTTGAATAAAAGTTTGATTTAATAATTGATTAACTCATACATCAATTGTTTTAATTTTAAAATCAGTTAAGTTGAGAATAAATCACTTTATTTATTAAATTAATTTATAATTAAATCATGCACAATCAGAAAAGCAGTCAACTTTAAAACAACTTTAAATCAATTTTCAATTTCAATTTGTTAACTTTCTAAACTCGACATCTGATGATGAGTTGAAAAAAAGCATTAAAGCTCTATTTTGAGATAAAAACTGCTTTTGTATGATTTTATGAGTTTATTTATTCTTAATTTCCTGATAACTCAAAAATCAACCTGAGTTTATCAAGAGTGATTTATGGCTTTTCTCAATGCATCCTCAAAGCCCTGGATTTCTATAAAAACAAGGCTTAGCTCTTCATAATCATCAACACTCAAATTTGCACAATTACTTTGGCGAATTGGCAATTGAAGGATTGAGCACTTGCAACAAGCGATTTGTGAGATCTTTCATTGTTGGTCATAGTTGGTTAGTTTTCATATCATAGCTTTACATTCATATTCATTCATATCATTCTTAGATTAAATCTACATTCAATTTCATTTCTAACTTAGATTCATACAGTTTTTCATATTATTGCATAGAAAATCCAAAAATATAGATTAATCTGCATTCATATAGTCTTTCATATTTTGCATTCAAATCCTTCATTTAGGTGTTGCATTGTCACTGATCTTGATTCCAATATGAGAACATCATACTCACACCTACTAGAAGGCAGTAAATTGCCTGGTTAGCATAGTTTCAATTACTTGCAGATTTCAATTTTTGCTAACCTCTAATATTTTATTGAAGTGTTGTGTGTACAGCTAGGTACAAAATTCACACATACATGTAGCACCTGCATTCTTCAAACCAAATGGCATGACATTCCAAAAAAAGGTACCCCACGCACATGTGAAAGCGGTTTTCTCTTGATCCTCTGGAGCAATTTTTATTTGGTTGTATCCAGAAAAACCATCCATTAAAGAATACATCTCAAAGCCTGCAGTCATGTCCACTATCATATCGATATTTGGTAATGGAAAATCATCCTTAGGGAATGCCTTGTTTACATCTCTAAAATCTATGCATACTCTTATAGATTTGTCTAGTCTTGATACTGGAACTATGTTAGAGATCCATTCTGCATAATCAATAACTCTGATGAATCTGGCTTTTAGTAGTTTCTTTAATTCAGCTCTGACCAAGAGTGCAACATGTGGATGCATTTTTCTCAATTTTTTCTTAACAGGTTTGACACCTAGAGCAATAGATAAATGGTTCATTATAAGATCAAGATCCAACCTTGGCATATCTGAATATTTCCATGCAAAGTTGATCTTCTTTTCTATAAGGAATATTGTAGTAAATTTTTGCTTTTCTTCTTCTAATAAGGATTGTGCTACATTAATCAACTATGGTTCTTCTGTTGTTCCCAAGTTGATAGATTGAGTGGGCTCAATCAGTACTGGAGATAAGTCATGTAAATGACTCAAAAGGACATCAAATATCTCATCCATAGGTTCCTCGGAGAGGTTTTCACCTTCGGATACATCTTTTATTTTTACTTTTGTAGGTTCTAAGACTGCCACAAAGTTGTTTTCACCCTCAAAACTCTTTTTCTTTTGACTAAGATACTTGATGTCTGACTTTGTCATGCTAACCCTCGGTTCACTGATGGAACTCATCATAGGCTTCACTACATTGAGGTAGCAAGCAAGGGCATAGTCATTTGGAAAGGTATAGATAACTTGGCTTGGATTTTTGGAGGTTTGGTTAAGAAGTTCAGGATGTTGGATAGTCAAAGTGGGGAAGGATTGAGAAATGGTGTTTACAAATATGGATCTATCATCATCGGTCCTAACCCAACTCTAAAATTTGAAGGTGATATTACAACTCAAAATGTTCAATGCATGAATAGGCTCAATGTCATTATGGGAGTCCACTTCAACCATAGGTGGATCAGACTCGCTAAGTTCATTATTTTTCTCTAGACTTACATTGGATTTAGGAGCATATTGGTGAATAACAACAATATGTTTTTCTGTAATAAGCTCATCTTCCTCTGGAATGACTCCCCATTCATAGTCATTTGATTCCTCATCTATGCCTCTAGGAAATCTAAGAACGTGTGTAAAGTTAGGATGGATACCCCAAGAAGGGTTACCCTCAAAGTCTGATTTGAATTCATACTCGTGAGAATATGTCTCAGAGTAGCTACCACCTTCCTCCTTGTCTATTTGGTTTTCCTCAAGATCAGTTGGTTCTTTGTGGTGCAAATGTCTTTTGTCCCATACGAGGTTCTTGTGTGTCTACTACATTGATGTTCTCCTTAGTTTTCTCTTCATCTTTAAGGAGGTCTTTTATTTCTTTAGGCAAATGCTCATAAGGAATGAGCTCATCAATGGTGTTTGAATCATCACTATTAGATTGTAGTGTTTCTTCCTTTAGTTGAATTGTTGCTGATGGTTCAATCTATTCTAAGACATGTGGAGAGTTTTTTTTAAGATAGAAAGGCTTCTTTTGATATCCTAGACCTGTTGTATTCTCATTTGTTTGGCCACGATGATCAAGAGGTGATAGAAGACCTTTTACCTTGTAGTCCTAGAGGTCCTTTTCTAGTGTATCATTTTTGTGATTAATTTATCCCCTGGTCCATATGACTTCTGAGGAATGTTGCTTGAAGTGGAGTCACATTTCTAAACTGATTGGGATTGGAACTCATCCTTGTACAACCATGCTAGCATGGCTTCTTCTTCCTCAAACTCTTTTTTAGATACTTTCTCTATGACAAAGCTTCCATTAAATATGACCTGGGATTCTTTAGATGTGAGTTTCACTTTGTCAGAAGGTTGTCCATAAGATTTAGGGGACAAAGGGAGATATTTGAGAGATAAAATAGGTTCCATTGTGTATTCTCCCATGCCATTGTCTTTGATTTTGACTTCTTTAGCAATTTCTTCTATCTTGGATGTTGATGCAATGTCTAGTTGCTTAGTGGAAGATTCTCTATTATTAGGAACAAGTTTATCAGCACTTTCTTTCAATGAATTGCAAGTTGTAGATAGGTCAGCTAGAATCATCACCTCTACTCCTTCATAAGGAAATTTCACACATTGATGGTATGTGGAAGGAATAGCTCGCATTTCATGTATCCAGGGTCTCCCTAGAATAATGTTGTAAGCCAAAGGTAGATTGAGAACTTGACATGTGATATCTCTGATAACTGGACCTGTTCTAATAGGTAAGACAATTGTTCCTTTCAAAGATCTTTCTTATTCATCATATACCTTGATAGTTATCTTCTTTTTAGGATCAATGGCAGCTTCTGATAATCCCAGTTGTGTGATCAAGTTGTAAGAACAAATGTTGAGACCAGCACCGCCATCTATCAACATGCATTTGACATGATGGTTTTGGATTAAGACTTCAATGTGCAAGGCCTGGTTATGCGGATGACTCAAGGAGTTATCATCTTCCTCTGAAAATGAGATATACTGGGGAGATGTCAGATGACCAACCATAGTCTAGAATCTATCTAAATCAAGGTTGTTAGAAACATTGGATTCGAGTAGAGCTTTGTCCAGGATGGCTCTATGAGCTGGAGATATCCGAAGCAACTCAAACATTGATATTTTTGCATTGGTATGTTGGAGTTGTTGGACAATACTATATGATGTAGGTCTCATGTCTTTATAATTTGATCATTTAGAGGCAGTCTTCTATTTAGAAGCAGATAAAATATTAAAAGGCACCTTAGGGACATTTGATGAATCTAAATTTTGTCCTTGTAGATGCACCTGAGCTTTTGATCAAGTAATTGCATTTGCTAATTGATTATCTCTATCTTTTCTTACAATTTTGATGACATTGCAATGCTCAAATAGGCATGGTTCAACCATATTTATGATAGCATTGTTTCTAGAGTAGGCATAATTGACTTTAACACCCACATTAGGCTGAGAAGACAAATCTCCTTGACCATGCTTCAGGAATGGTTCTGTGAATGTTGTATGATCATTATTACTTTTATGATTGTTAATTTCAATTTCTCCGTTATCAATTTTGTCTTAGATGATGTGTTTCAAGTGTATGAAGTTATTGGTTTTATGACCCTTATTGCGATGGAAGTCACATAAATCATTCTCTCTCCACCATTTTGGTTTAGGTTCAGGATCAAATACTTTTATCTCAGGGAAGGTGATGATGTTGTTGGCCAATAGAGTTTTCATGGCAGATTCCAAGGACTCTCCAAGAGGAGTAAACTTGTGTTTAGGATTTGTAGCCCAAGGTTTATAGTTAGATGGATTCTTGTTAGACTCTGTTGCTTTTTCCTCTGAGGCTTTGATAGCTTGGGTGCCAACAGTGAGATTGAAAGCGGGTGCCTTAGATGGGGCACAGATAGTATCAACAATGCCATCTGTGACAACACCTTTATTCTTGTTCCAATTTTTTCCTTTATCTTTAGAACCATATCCAGATTCATACTTGTTCTTTTGAAGTGATATGTCTCCTTTTTATACAAGTACTTTCTCAATTTTGATTGCATTTTGTACCATTTTATCAAATGAGGTATGATTTTGCATTTTCAAATGGTAGTTGATTTCTGGAACAAGGTTGTTGATGAAAATTTCCAGCTTCTCAGTTTTTGGAATAGGTCTAGCATATAGAGAAAACTTTTTCCTCCATCTTTTGAGAAAAGTCAGGAATGGTTCTCCTGAGTTCTATTTCAGATTGCAAATGTCGATCATGGTGACCAGATGTTGGATGTTGTAGGAGTATTATTGATAGAATAGTTTGATTAACTCCTCAAAATTTTTGATTGTTGGAGGCATTTTTGAGAACTAATGAATGGCTGCTCCTCCTAGAGATCACAGGAAAAGATGCATCAATTAGGTTGGTTCATGCATGAAATCCATAGATTGAGTATAGAATTCTCTAACATGGTCTTGAGGATTATATTTTCCATCGTACTTATCATATTTAAGCATCTCCACTCTTTTTGGGAATGGTGGCATGTACAAGTCTTTATCAAATGGAAAATGGCATAGAGCCTCCATGGAGAACTCCGTAGGTTCCTTTTCTTTTTTGAGTTTGTTGAGCTTGACTTGCATGGCATGCATCTTTTTCATCATGGCTATGATAGGAGTTTCTTCCTCATGTGTGATGATATCTTCAACATTAAATTTTGGAGGAAGTTTAGCCCCTTGGCGAGCCAACTCTAGGAAGTATGTCTCCATGTCTTCTTTCAACAAATGCCTCATCATTTTCTTGAAGTTATCATCATTTTGATATTGAGTAATTTTAGTAGGTGTGGGTTCCTGATCCGCACCATGTTGTGATTGATGTCCTTGGGAACCTTGGCTTGCACCTCCTCCTTGAGACATAGTGTTTTTAAGAGAACTACCAGGGATTGATTGATGAGGAGTTGCTTGATGACTTGTGTGGATTGATGAAGGGGGAGTTACTTGATGACCTACGTGGATTGATGCAGGAGGAGTGACGTAACCACCTATCAAGTAAAGGTTTCTAAGAGCATCTTTTGAAAATTTATTTGTGTCGAAAGGTTGATGAAATGTCTCAGCAATCACAGAAGATGCAGCTGAAGAGAGTTTGGGTTTTTCTCCTTGTTTTCATTGTGATGAAGCTCTGGTTTCCACCATTAACCTTGGGTGAAGGAAAATAGAAAGATGAAGACAATTGAAGAATGATTTGATTCAAGAAGATTGAATGATGAAACCTTGTCAAGATTGGATTGATTGAAGATTAGACTAGACATAAATGAAGGATATTGTGCCCTAGTAATATGGGTAGACGCCCAAAAGATGGCGGACATGAGCTCGCAACACTTAGCCATTTTTGTTGAAGATTGAATTGAAGATAATTTTGACAAGGTTTTGACACAAGATGGAAAAGACTCAAATCAATAGATCAGAAGGCTAGATCAAACTCAAGAGACCACTTTTAGGTGAATAGATTGGATTCTTTCTAGTTTTTGTTATGTTCCTGACATAATGATTTTTTTGACAAAATATGGAAGTAGGCTATAAAAACTGGATTTCTAGCAATTTTGGCAAGTTTCTCACAATTTTTCAAAATTCTCATATGACTTTCTCTAGACTCGTACAAGTCTAGGTAGGCTCTGGCATGACAATTCACAAGGCTCATATGACAATTGACACCAGGGTTTGATTTTCTTTGACTTTTCTTGACAAAACTTGTATGACAATATACAAGCTCTCGTACGACAATATAGGGGTTCTAATACTACTTTTGGTGGAAACTCGTATGAGTTTCTGAGACTCTGGGATGACTTTGGACTCTAGAAAGGAATTTTGTGTTAGATTTTGCAATTTTTTAGTTTTCAAAATCAATTTGTTTGTAATATTTTCTTTGTCTAGGTTTGCAGATTTGTGTAACAGTTTGGGATTGTTTGTTTCCAAAGACCAAGTAGATAGCAAACACACAAAACAACAAGCAGAGGAAGCATTAAATCATCTAAAAATAATGAATAAGGGCAAAAGAAACCTTGCGCATGAACAAGCAATAGTGACTTATTTTTCTAATCCCTAGGAATGCTATTTGTGTATGTTCTCAAAAGTTTTTCAATAACGCACATAGTTCTAGAAAAATGAAAATTGGCCTTGCTAGGGTTTGTAGTAATGGTCTGACTCTACAACTTTTGTGATCTCAAGAGGGTGAACTCCAATCTAGGTGCACCGGGGTTTTGACACAGTCTGAGAATTTAATCAATCAGGAGCTAGTAGGGAGATCTGACAGCCCAATAAGAGACCACACTTGTGGAGATTTCTTCCACAAAGACACTTACATAGAGGCTGTTGCTACCATGGAAAAAATGGCTATTACCACTTGAGGTTTCATCCACGTGGTTGACCCAATAAAGGGAATGTCCACTACAGTTAACCCTCTCTAAAGGTGACTCACAAAAGATACCACATGGGGACTTGGTCCATATCCAAGGGTTTGAGTTTCTGATACTACCCAAAAAGGGAGTAGAGCATAATCCTCTAGCCTTATCACTTTTACCCAAACATAGAAAATAGATTAATCTGACACGCTAAGACTGAAATTATCTCACCAATATTTGTGATGTCAAAAACTATGTCTATCGATCTCTCCAGAGAGAGAACGTATCGATCAAAAGCTGAGGACCAAACCTAGTAAAACTATGAAATAATCTCAGTAACCTCCGTACCTACAAGGGGATCCTTCGTTAAGAAGAGCTTCACATGCATAAAAAGGTGAATGAAGCCCACTCTCTCAAGATCATCCACAAATAGTGTTCATAGGGCCTATTTACTATGTGTAACAGATATGCAAAAAGCAAATCTATGTTCTTTTTATAGCCCAAAACTAAAGTCTATGATATGAAAGCAGGAAAGGCACACAAGCTTGACACGTGAGAGTTCATTTTATATCCAAAATTGAAATGTTATCAGATTGAACAGAATACCTGAGTTCCTCGCAACGCGCTTAGTAGATTTTACCTATTTTGCAATTTTTGTTGCACTTTTCCAATCAAAATCAGCAAATACCAATCAAAAATAGAATATCTCAATTGTTAGGGTTAGCTATTAGTCCAAATCCAAAAATCAAATTTGGAAAACTGCCTAAAACTTTGAAATGACAATTGAATTCTAATGGAAAAACTCGTACGACAATCAGTTACCTCTTGCACGACAATCTAGAAACTCGTACGATAGTGGGTGTATGCCCACATGACAAAGTAGCTCCCAAATGACAATGTATAAGAATGGGTATGAGTCTTGAAAATGCCGAATGTCGTATGACACTCAAAGGGTTTTGGAAGGACTTTCTGACAAAACTCGTACGAAAATTGTACAAACATAAATTAAAAATCATAATTTTGGCCAGAAAATGATAGAAAATGTTAGAAATGAAATGGAAACCCATTTCAGGGCCCCACTATGGGCGCCAAAAATGTGTGTGTGAAAATTGTACCTAGCTATGGACACAACACTTTAGTAAAACATTAGAGGTTAGCAAAATCAAAATTTGCAATTTAATGAAACTAAGCTAACCAAGCGATTTACTGCCTTCTAGTAGGTGTGAGTATGGTATTCTCAGATTAGACCAAGATCAGTGATAATGCAACACCTAAATGAAGGATTCAATGCTAAAAGATGAATGTAATATGAATGCAGATTAATCTATATTTTTGGATTTTGAATGCAATAAGAATGAAAAACTTGATATGAAACTAATCTAGAATGATTTGGAATGATATGCAAATTAATCTAACAATGATATGAATTGATATGAAAACCTATGCAAAGCTATGAAAAACTATGAATGATCTCACAAAGTCGCCTATCGTAAAAGCTTAATTCTTTGTATGCAATTTCGCCAGAGTAATTGTGCAAATTTGAGAGATGTAATTATGAAGAGCTGAGCCTTGATTTTATAGAAATCTGGGGCTTGAGGATGCATTGAGAAAAGCCATAAATCACTCTTGATAAACTCCAGTTGATTTTTAAGTCAACAAAAAATTAGAAACAGATCAACTCACAAAATCATGCAAAAATAGCTTTTTGACTCAAATCAGAAGTTTAGATCAGCTTTCAACTCAAAATAGATGTTGAGTTTCAAAAAGATAACAACTTGAATTGATTTTTTGATTTAAATTTTAACTGCTCCTTCAAATGTGCATAGATAATTATGAATTAATTAAATAAATAAAGTGATTTATCTTCAACTTAACTGATTTTTAAATTAAAACAACAGATTTATGGGTTAATCAATTATTTAATCAAACTTTTATTCAAAAACTATATCATTAAATATTGACAATTGGCCTTAATTAATTAAATAATAATTTAATCAATTAGTCATAAGATTTTTGATTTATTATCAAAATTAAATAATATAATTTAGGAATAAATGTAATTAAATCTAATTAAATAATTAAGTGGCAAAATTAAACTTAAATAATTAAATATTCATAATATTCAATTAATCAAACTTTAGGATAAATATGATTTATCGCCAAATAATTATTAAATCAAAGATAATTAGGATAAAGTAGGAATATTCAAGTAATATTCGCCGGTGCAGAATTAAGATAATCAATTAGGTTTTTGATAAATTGATGTGCAAATGTGCCTTAGGTTAGGACTTTGATGTTGATTTCGATCGAATTGTTGATGTAAGAGGTTAATGAACCTATAGCCCATTTTTGGGGTATTACAATTAAATCAAACATGATTTAATTAATAAGAAAACACTTTATTACTCTAACAGGATGGTCACTTCATGCTGATGTTGAAACCTTGGCATCCTGACTTCTCCCTGTCTTCTAAAGCGTTCAATAAGCTGCCCATTTGGGTTAGGCTGCCTAATCTTCCCCTCCATCTTTGGGTTGATTCAACTTCTTGAAACTTTGGGGGATGCATTAGGTGATTTTATATTGGTGGATGATAAATCTTCTGATATGCTTCACTCTACTTTTGCTTGCATTCTGGTAGATTTGGATATCTCGAAATGCCTCCCTGTTGAGATCAAACTCTTTACTCCTAATGGTAGAAGTTGGATTCAACACTTGGATTATGAAGGCCTCCCCTTCAGGTGCAGAAGGTGCTTCAAGATTGGTCATGTTTCAAACCAATGTGGCCTTCAAAAACTTAAAAGGACTTCCTCGTGGTGGTAGGGTGTCTCTTCTCAACACTATATAGTGGAGAAGGTGTCTTCTCTCTATATTTTTTTGCAAGTGGTTGAGCAGGCTGGTCATGTGTCTTCTCCTCTTTCTAGCCATGTCCTTGCTAGATTTTCTATGGGTGTCGCTCCTCTTTTTGGCCTTGTCGTTGCTAAATTTTTTGTGGGTGTCACTGCTCCTTCCTCTTCTAAGTGTGTACAAGATCTCCCTGCATCTGTGGCGGCCTCCCCTTTAGTTGGGGCTGTCACTATTCCTTTTGGTTCCCCAATAGGACTAGCTTATGGGTCTACCTCTTTTGGAGCTGCCCTTGTCACTGGCCCTAGCTCTCAACAAACTATCTTTGGGTAGCGTGCAGCCCCCTCTAGGGGTTTTGTTTCAGCCGGTTTGGATTCATTAGATTGGAAGAATGTTGTTGCTAAGGTTGAAGAAGGTTGGATGAAGGTTAAAGGAAAACATTCCAAGAGGTCTTCACCTTCTTTTGATATGACCATTTGTTCCCATTATAAGGGGGCTAAAGGAAAATTCTAAAATCTTGGGATTCTCTTTTGGCTGGGTTTGCTTGGGGCCTCGCTCGAGCTGTCTGTTCTAGGTTGTGGGAGCCTTTTGGGAAAACCCTCGTTTAGGTCTTGGCTCGTTTCATCTTAGTGGGTTCTCTTTGCCTATCTTTTGTGATCTTCTTGTAAAGGGTTTTAGGTCCCTTCAAAACTTATTTTCCTTAATATCAAAAACATTCATACCACAACACAAAGATTTATGTGGGGAAAACCCTTTCGGTAGAAAAACTGCATACTCCAAAAGTAGCCCAATATATTATTCAGCAATAAATAAAAATATTACAATATACATGTAGAGGAAACTTCTTTTAGGAGCATCACCTACTAGAGATTTAGAGGTATCTAAAAATCTATAAGACTCTTAAACACAATGTAATACCCTCATGGATGACTCTTTTCTATATATGTGATAAGAAATTATTATGGCATAGTTATTATTAATGTACTCTATATTTATGCTTTTACTTTGATAGACTAAAATGATGATATGGTTCAAATTTACAAGATTATGCTTAGATTTACATGTTCATGATTATTGTCATATATGCTTATGATTTTGATTATGAGACTAACCTTAATTATGTGATGGATTATGCTATTGATGCACCTAACCCATACTTTATATCACATTCATGATGCTTATGTATATTTGATACTTACTTGCGAGCCGGTATCTATGATTTGTTTGTATGGCTAGGGGTGAAGTCATAGTTACTCGCCTAGTGAGGTCCACATGATGTTTCGACCCTTGTCATCTATTTGCATTTTCTTCTTTAGATATATGTATATATGCACATGTTTACTCACTTTGGGTATCAACTTCACCTGGCTTCAAAGGTCTAAGTGTGCCCTCAAATCCTCAATGGTTTTTGTTGCGGAGATAGCACCAAGGCCCTGTCAAGTACCTCCTCTTTGCCAATATTGTTCAAGAACATTAGGGATTCCTATTTAGTTGGGTCACCTCACCCAGGTTGGGCATAATTGTGATCCTTATATTATTTGTCATTTTCTGAGTATCCATGCTTGAATTCTTGATTGATGACTTTCTAGATACTCTTGTTTGACCAAGATGGATCATTTGACATGTGTTGACTTTTTCTAGTCACGTATTGTCCTTTTTTTAATTTTTGTACCCTAGAGTGATGATGATTATGATTTATGATTATTCATGATTTAGGACCCTTGTATGTTTGTTGAAAAGGTGATTATATAAACTCTTTTTGTGGTGATTGATGAATATATAAATATTAATGTTTGTTAATATACTTGGTTACTATTTAAATATATATAGATACATAAATATAATGTGTTGAAAAATATAAATATAATAATAAATTTTATATGTGTGTGTGTGTGTGTGTAGGTGCACACATATATGTATTTCTATACATATGTATCCATTATATTTATTTACTAGTATAAATTGTAATTGTGTGAGAATGGGTAAATTACCTTAAGGAGAAAATATTTAAATTAGAATTATTAGTTAATAATAAAAGGGAAAAATTAGAATGAGGAGTAAATAAATAAATAATAATTAAACACTTTTAGGAGACCATAACATAACAAAGGTTAACAAGGCATTTGTTCTGAAATGGTTGGAGATAGTTGGATTCCCGTGCAACTCCTCTCGTATCATAAAAATGAGAAATAAAAATTAATTTCAACCATTTGGATAGAGAGGAGGGAATACACACAAAAGACAAATTAGTATTCATTTTTCAAAGAGGAAATATTTTGGGAGAGGTTGTTGAATTTAGGATTGATAGAGAAGTTTGAGATTTATCTTTTGAGGAGAAGAAAGAATATGATAGATTAAATAAATAGTTGTGCCTTCTGGGAGTCTCCTAAAGAATTGCATTGGGAGTTTTTTTTGGAGGAGATTACTCATCTAGTGGCTTGACTTGGATCTATTTGGACTTGTTATATCAACAGATTCTACATAGGACTCCATGTAAGATCTATTCATGGAAAAAGAACCTTTAGGTAGTTTGCAAATGTTGTCATTTTTGTATTATTTGATGTTGTCTGGATGTTGTTTGGATGATGTTTGATATATGGAGATTATTGTGAGTTATTTATGATGTTAAGATGACTTCTCTGAGATTCTACTTTGTTTTGAATTCATTATACTTATTTTAGGAATAAGTTGATGTAAGTTGGATTCACATTTATGTATTTTTTAACATAAGTCTATGTCAATTCTTGGTTGAAATTATAGATTTATCTTATGTTTAGGAAGGTTTTTATGATTTATATGGAATGGAATTGAGGAGATATCAAATGATTCTTCCTCATATTATTATTCCAAAGCCCTCATTATCTCAGTTTTAGTCGTAAGCCCAATCTATCTTGTATTTTTAAAAAAAGTAGTTTGTGACCAAGTGCCCAATTTTGGGCCCAAGTGAAAAAATTCCATGATCAAGTGTGCAACTTGGATGAAAAAGTGCGAAATTTCAGGTCCAAGTGTGCAACTGTCAAGCCCAACTGTGCAACACTTCTAGAATGTTGCTTTTAGGATTATGTTGATGTTTTCGGGTTTAAATAGTAACTAGATGTTATTAGGATCTGATTTTTTATTCAATTGACCAATAATTTCACTTAATATTGTTATTATATCATGTATGGTTCTTTTTTATGCCTACTTGAGCATTTTGAATTATTTTGAGTTCTAGATTAGGGTTTAGGGTTGTCTAGTGGAATAGGGACAACTAGTGATCACCTAGACTCAATCAATTGATGTTGTGATATTTTTATGGCATAATTTATGTTGTGATAAGACTCTTAATGCATTATGGATATTTTTTATTTTTATTGAACGTAGGTACACTAGGTGAGTGGCACTCAATGGGTGTCAGGGCACAAAGTGGTCGTGAGGATAATCTATTGGTGAGTTGTCTTAATCAAGTAAAAACATTAATAAAATTTACAAGGATGGGGGAATAACATATTAAAAAATATTAATTTGATTCCTCACCCATGCAACTAGTGGTAGTGTAGACTAGGGATAGGAGTGGGATAAGGTGTTTGTGATGGCATAATTGAACAACCTTGTTTTCATGGAAAGGTGTTCGGTTCCACATATGCCTATTTGGGCACCAAGATCTAGAGTTGACCTATAGGATTGTTATAATGGTGAGAAAGACTGATTGTTCCCTTGGTCTCTTTTGCATTTCTAGCACAACAAGGTTTCATGGCATGGTTTAACAGACTCTTGTGACCTCTATAATTCTAGTGGTTGTATCAGGCATTAAAATGTTGAGCTTTTGGTGCAATGGCAATCGCTAGTTGTAACAAGTGGTATCAGAGCTTGGTTGCAAGTTCGAACCATGCACTTGCACTAAGGGGATTGTTACAATGATGAGAAATATTGATTGCACCCTTGGTCTCCTTGGCATTTCCAATGTAGTGGTGGTTCGTGACATGGTTTAACAACCTCTTATGTCTTCTATAAGTCTAGTGGTTGTATCGAGCATTAACAGGTTGATCTTTTGGTAAAATGAAAACTGCTAGTTGTAACATAGGATAACCTAATGTGTGAGGGCTATAGGATGACACTCGCCTAGCTTGTAGTCTAGAGTCTTTATACCTTTGGTTTCTTTGCCTCTAGGAGTCCTATTTTCCTTATTGTCTTTATGGTTACTTTATTCTGGGAAAGGTTTACCACCTTAGGAATGTCTTAGTTATCACCTCTTGTGTGGGCCTTGGTTTCTATCTCCTAGCTTGAGGGAGTCGGCCTATTGGTCCCATGTGGTTAGGTGGTTAATATTTTTTACATCAATGTATTTTTCATGGTGTCATGGATGATCTTTGCACATGTTCCTTCCCAGATTTACAGTTGAATACTTTATATTGTATCATGTATCTTGTTGAGATGTATTTGATGTAAATGTATTTGTGTAATTATAAGCTCCTGAAAGGAGACATTTTTATATGATGTAATGATGTGAATTGATTCAAAGCAATGTAATGGGAAGGGGTAGTTATAGGGGAAATAAAAGGGAAATATTGTGTTGTAATTGTATATGTTACAAGCATTAAAAGAAGTGGATTATGTTATTTATTGATAATTATTTACTCTCTTATGTAACCCTTCTAAAAAGGAAATGAACTTAGGTATAACTGTACTTTGTGGTATCTAGCAAAATGTTGGAAAATAAAGTTATTTATACTACTTGTTCATGTCTTATGTTATTCATCTTTAATAAATGAACTTATATCTAGATTATGTTGATGTATTAAAAAAATGATATATACTGGTTAATGTTCAAAGATGTGTACTAGGAAATGGTTGATCAATAAATTAATTTGTAGGCAAATGAATGGTTATGCTTTCAATGAAGTAAAATGGTAATTTGACTAGATGAATGATTTTTTTATAAGAAGAAATTGTTAGGAAATGATAGAATAGTAATGGAATTTGTAACTAATGGATAGCTATGTATCAATGGAATGAGGAATGAATTATTAGTATTAAGGAATAATTATTTATGTTAGAAAAGAATAAAATGTTATCTTTTGATTTGACGTGAAATGAGATAGTAACTTAGTGAATTGAATTTTTGTGAAGATGGTTAATTTATGTTTAAGGAAAAGAATGAACTAGGAATGTTTATTTGGTGTATTAAAATGAACCTAGAGTAATGAATTTCTTAGGTTAATGTATACCATAATAAATGCTTGATTAGTTAGACAATGTTGTTTAAGTATCAATATTTAGGGAACATGTGGGGACATAGGATTAGATAAAGAATTATATATTCATATGTTGATAATCATGCATTGTAAAGAAACTATTGAAATGATGCATCTCACATTGGATATCTAGAAGACATTAAAAAAAATTACTCTCATCTTTTAGTGGTAAGATGTATTGTCCTCCTGTGTTCCCTGGTGGGGCGTTATACATGACCTCCATCTCATGCACCTACTATATAGGAGATACAATACAAGAAACTATCAGATGGTATTATAAAACCATGGGCTAACACCACCCAATAAGGTGGTGACTATATTATCTCCAATACAAGATGACCAAGGATGTTTCAATACACACACTAACACATGTAACTCCCCTTTACAATTCATTTACATGTTTGACACATTTTTACATTTCCTATTTTAGGAGACCCAACTTTCAAAGGCCATATATTTTGAATCATGTACCCAGATTTCTACTATAACCACTTTTCAGAAGCCTAGTGAAATTCTCTATAGTTGGGACTATGTAGATTTATCCCAGACAAGTATTGACCACTTTCAGAGACTCTAATGCCTTCAAATTTGAGTTTAAATTTTTATACCACCTATGACTACAAGGTTGAGACACAATTTTCCAAAAAATCTCTCACTTTTCAAACACCTTGCAAGAGAAAAGGGAGTATCAATGCCATATTTTAATTGCTAGGGTTCATGAGGCCCATAGACTCCAAACACCATCTGAACTTCTTTGTGCTCATAGACTTTGTTAATGAATCTACAATATTCATCAAATTCTCTACCTTAACTAGCTTCACCTTGACATCCTCAATCATATCTCTAAAAAAATGATATTGAACATCAATGTGCTTGGTTCTAGCATGAAAAGTTGAGTTCTTCACTGGGAAGATTGCACTATGACTATCACAATAGACTATTACTGCTCCTTTTTATTCCAATTTCTAAATGTGGTCTCTTGATTCAAATGGATTCTTTACAAGAAAGAGTAGCTTCCAAATACTATGCTTCAATAGTGGACAAACCAACCACGTCCTATCGCTTACTCATCCAACTAATTACACCACCAACTAATGTAAACACATAAGCACAGGTGGAACTTTTATGGTCAATACCACCTACCCAATCTGCATTCATATAACCATGAATATCAAGGAAAATTTTGTCTCATATCACATTGTATCCCAATGAACTCTACTAGGATTGGAGATATACTTGGAAATAACTCCCACTTCTTGGGAAAGGTTTGGTCTAGTACAGACCATAGCATACATCAAAATTCCAACTGCACTTTGGTAAGGAACTCTTCTCATGTCTTCTATATCTGATTGAGATGTAGGAAAATTTGGAATAGATAATTTTGTTCCAGCTATAAAAGCAACACATAATGCTCTATAATCCTGCATGTTGAACCTCTATAAAAATAACTTCACATACTTACTATGGCCTAACCAAACCTTTATATTCACTATGTCTCTTTTAATCTCCACCCCAAGAATGTGTTTAGCTACACCAAGGACTTTCATTTCAAATTTAGTTGTAAGCTCGAACTTTAGTTTTATAATCATAACTTTCCCTTTACCAATGAATAACATATCATCAACATATAATACAATGTTTAGGACATGACCACCATTAGATTTATATTAAATATAGTGATATGATTTAGAATGCTCAAATCCAAAACTTAACACATATGTGTTATATTTTGGGTACCATATCCTAGGACTCATCTTAAGTCCATACAAGGATTTTGTCAATTTGCAAACCAAATTACCTTTACATTTCACCATGTAGTGCTCTGATTATGTCATGTAAATATCCTCATCCAAATCACCATGAAGGAAATAAATTTTCAAATCCATTTTTTCAACCTCTAGATCATAAGCACTAGCAATAACAAGCAGAAATCTAATGGATGTCATTTTTGCAACATGATAGAATATCTCACCATAATCAACACCGTCAGCCTGAGAGTAGCCTTTTGCAACCAACCATGTTTTATACTTCTCAACGCTTTCATCTGAACCAACCTTTTTTCTTGAACACCCATTTGCAAATAATAGGTTTTCATCTTTTGAGAAATGGTACAAGATATCATGTATCATTATTTCTCAAAGCTATTATTTATTCATCTATAGCAATCTTCCAGGATTCCACATCATTCATACCTAATGCCTCTTCTACAGATCTAGGCTCATCAACACTAGTATTCAAAGAAAAAATACATCTCCAATCAATAGGAGAATACCTTTCAAGTGGTTTTTTTCTACATTGTGGATCTTCGAACAAGTTGAGTTGGAGGTTCTTCCTCCTCTTCCAAATACTCAAATCTAGATGATCTCTCCTAAACTTATTTTCTATCTACGGGTCTCGATTCAAAAAAATTAGGCATAGAAGATAATTGAATCACATCTTCCTTTTTAGTTTATTCAGGTTGCAATGTAATAGAAGAAGGCTTAGTTTCTCTAAAAATAACATTTCTACTATGAATTACCTTATGTGCATCAGGTTTCCAAACCTTGGATCCTTTCACACCATGACTATAGTTGATGAAGTTACATTTTACAACCTTATTCTCCAACTTTGTTTGCTTCTCCTTTGGCACATATGCATATGCCTCACAATCAAGAACTCTAAGATGTCTCAATGAAGGCTTATGAATTGACCATGCTTCCATAGGTGTTTTATCAACAAAATTTGATGTAGGAGACCTATTAATCAATTAGAAAGAAATATCCCAAAACCTTTTTTCAAGGCCAACACTACTCAACATACTCTTAGCCTTATCCATCAATGATTTTTTCATCCTTTTTGCAACTCTATTCTATTGTGTAAAATGTGGAGTTGTCTTCTGCCTATGAATGCCATAATCTTTAAAGAATGTATCAAAATCATTAGAGAAAAATTCACTTCCATTATTAGTTCTCAAACTTTTTATTTTCCTTCTAGTTTGCAATTCAACCATTGCTTTAAATTCTTTAAATAACTGAAAATATAAAATTTACTCTTTATAAAAAATACATGTGTCCTTCTGTTATAATCATCAATAAATGAAATACAATATGTCAAATTTATACCACCTAAAAATAGCTTCCACTTGTGACTGCAAGGTTGAGACAAAAACATCGAGTTCAAATTTTTATACCCCCTAAAAATAGATGCCACATGTGACTACAAGGTTGAGACACATTTTTCCAACATGAACCTTATATAGACAGCTATTTGTAGACATGTATCAATTTATGTCTCAAAATTTAATGTAGTTACTCACATGAACCTCATTAAGACCAAGAATGATATATTTAATATCACGCATTAGTGCAATAATTAAACAACACTACAACATTTGGGGTCAAATTTCGATGCCAATTTACGACAGCACTACCATTTGTGTGTGTGTGTGTGTTTTTTTTGTAAGTGCCCACGATGGTGTCGTAATAGCGATGATGATGTCATAATTTTGACACCCGCATGATTATAAACAAAAAAAAAGAAAAAGAAAGGCTCATTTGTAATTTTCATGATCAAGCTGCATGCGCGAAGAGGGCACTAGACTTTGTGTGTGTGAAGAGTCACTGTGCACAAAGAGGGTACTGGACTTTTGTGTGCATGAAGAGGCACCATGCATGAAGAGGGCACTAGACTTTTGCATGTGCGAACTGGGCCCTAACTCTACACCGATTTGAGGTAGGCATTCAAGTTTCACTCCTCATCTTCTATGCATTCTTTGATGTTTATGTGTATTTTTTGTAGATTCAAATGGCATTGTATTTTATTGGTTTTATGTCATGTTTTTTTATTACTTGGTTTTATGGCATTGTATTTCACTGGTTTGAAGCTAGGGCATCCATTTATTACTTATTTTCTCACTTCTTGGGGCTCGTGAATTTTGATATGGGCATACATGATGTAAATTTGGTCACTATTTTTCCTTCTCCATGTACAGCCTGTGAGTTATAGACTAGGGCATCATGTATTTATTTAGGCTAGTAAGGAAACAGTTTTTCACAGCTACATACTTTGTATCACAATCCACTAATTTGATCAATTTGTCCCCCCGCTGTGCAAATTCACGAGCCATAAAACTAGAACATTGTTAGGATTCAAAATGAAAATTGTGATTAATAGCAAGACCTTGACAGTTGTTAAGGATCAAAATAAGAATATAAAAACCAAAAACACAAAACACCTTACCATACATTGTTAGCCCTTAACTTATAAGGTTTAGAATAGAATTCAAATTCTTAAAGTGTGAATGGACTAGGGTTTGAACAAAAACTTCATTATCAAACTAACACTTAAATACATTTGTTAGGGTTTAAACATAAAATATCCTAAACTCTGAGCAATACGTTAGACACTGAGTTCACAAAATAGGGTTCAACAACAAATCTTTTATCAGAATGATAATCATTAAAAAAATATTTCCCTTTGAAGATACAAGAGTACATTTCTATGGTTTAAGTCAAATAGACAAAATCTATGTAAACCTTACCCTAGACAACAAAAGGAATCATTAATCTTTATTTTAACAAAACCCTTAACAAAAAAGATAATATGAAAATACCACAATACAACCTATACACAATATACACTCAGAGTATTTACATCTAGGGTATTGATAAATACACAAGCATTAACAAATGAGCTTTAACAAAAATAAATCTTAATGCTCAAATAAGAACAATCATTCAAAAACAAATGACCAAGAAATGGAACAAGTACACCTATCAAGAAGAAGTTTGTAACTTCTTTTCAAACCTTACATACTCTTCTCAAATATCTTTCTCATGTTGTTTCCCGAATCTTCTCTCAACCAAAACCTAAATATACTTCACAATATTTTAGGATTCTTCCTCAAACTCTCTGTAGGTGTCCTGCCTTTTCTGCCATCAAAATCTCATGATAAGTGTCATACTAATGTCGTGTCCTAGCTTGGGATATTTAGCTCTTTGAGCTTAAACTAATTACAAAATGAAAATAGCAAAAATGGATGCCTTTAAAAAGTACATGTTGATAAGTATGGCATGTCATTTCATGCCAAATAATAATTAATCCTCTACTAAATGTCAGATGACACAATCTTAGTACATGGTACTAAGTGTTAAGATTTTACAACACTTTAATTCCTAAAAAATGTCATCCCAAATGTTTACTTGATAAAACATTTCAAACATATATTTTTCCCTTTCTAATGACACTTAGTCATTGATATAATACAAAGACAATTTCAAATTCTACTCAAGCATAATATAACTTCATGAGCATTGTGATTCTACAAATCTGATTGTCTAGATATAAAACTAAAATTGATCTATTCAAGTATCAAAATGAACGAAGTGTTAAGCTTAGCACATGGTACTAAGTGTTAAACTTTTACAACACTTTAATTCCTAAAAAATGTCATCCCAAAGGTTTACTTGATAAAACATTTCAAACATATATTTTTCCCTTTCCAATGACACTTAGTCATTGATATAATACAAAGACAATTTCAAATTCTACTCAAGAATAATATAACTTCATGAGCATTGTGATTCTACAAATATGATTCATAATCTGATTGTCTAGATATAAAACTGAAATTGATCTATTCAAGTATCAAAATGAACAAACTTTCTGAATGTGTCAATTTCATAAAGACCATGAATTAATTACCCTATCATTCTATAAAACTGATTATTATGTCATGTAAACATGACAAGTTCCATGTTGAACTTAAATGTGAGTACCAAAATGACATTAAGTGCAAATGCCTTCATAGGACTCAAAACAAATTATCAGTGAAACCAAACTGATTCAACAAAAATTGATTTACCAAATGATCAATGCAATATCATTGAATATATCATAAATGTCATTAAATGTATCATGTAACCAAAACATGTGATAAATGAATGATCATCAAATGAGCATATCCAAATAATGAGTAACAAATTGATCCTAAGCAGTTCATGCATCCAAATGATCATAGGCATACTAACTAGTTAGTGTGTTTGGCATTGAGGACAACATAAGGAGAGGATCAATAGTATATATGTGAATAGCTCTGAATTACCTTTCTAACACTACAAGAATCACAAGAATTGGAGATACTAGTGAAAATATATGAGCTCAAAAGTTGAAACTATAGATCAAAATTTTACTAAGTACGGATTTTTTTGTGGAGTATAATCTAAATATGATACCACCACAACTAGAAAGTTATTTAAATTACCTTACCAATGATATCTCATTTGCCTAATTTTGAAAATGTATGAAAAATTTATGGCAAAAAGAAAAATGTGTTAAATTTTAGCCAACTAATAACCAACAAACACGACCCTTTTAATTTTTGCAAAACTTACTCATTGCATGAAAATTTTTACTTACACCTAGATGATTTTTGGGGGCTATAAACAAAATCTATAATTCTTGTTTCTCAAAAATTTGTAGAGAAAAAGTTATGGCTAAATTTTGATTCATTTTTTGTTTTGTGCTTTTTTTATCTTATTTTTTATTTTTTATTTTTCTCACAAAATTTGATGAATCTTGGCAAGCTAGGATAAATCTAGATGATTTTTTGTACCTATAAGGAAAATACATAATTATATTTTTCCTAAATGAGCCAATTTTTCTCCTCAAGGATAGATCTCTCAGAAAATAGATAGAAACTAAGTAAATTTGGATCTCAGATACCACAAAAGATTTAATTGTTTATCCCCACAAGTCCATGAATAATCTTAAATAAAAATCCCTATCACATATGAAAAGAAAAATCCATGATTAATACTATGCAACCTTGAGAGAGAATTGATCCAAAGAAGAATCTGATATTGAGATTAACCTATAAATCAATTGGATAGATTACAATGAACAAGGAGTTTCTTTTATAAAAAGAAAGATAATCCTAATCTAAAAATAGGAAACTAAAATGAGCTCAAAAACATAAAGCTTAACTCAACTAAGTGAATATATTATTAGCCTAATCTAATAAAGGATAAAATGCACCTAAGTTTAACTTAATTAATAAAGTAATTAAAAGATATAATTAGATAATTAATTAGATAATATTCTAATTACTCTATAAAAATAATGCATAGCTTAATTAGCTTAAAAGTGTATGGTGCCCTTATTTATATGTGACTTAGCTATTAATAATCAATTTCGAGAAGTTGAGGGTGTGCAAAATTTTGACACATGGAAAAAAAATCCACCAATCACCCTTTGTCGTGACTCTAAATTCTATGCTAGTATTTTTCACAAATTATGAATATATTTGAAGAATACACACAAATTAAACTTGGTGGAACCCTCAAAATTATTTTGATCTGACATCATCATAAAAGCCACAACATTCATCAGGATGGATTTTTTCTATTTCGCAGAAGGAAAGACAATGGGCTTGTGAAACAACAAAAATTCACAATTTCTCAAGTATCAAATTAGAGTTATTGAAAAAAAAATTGAAGCATCGTCGTTTCATGAAGGAGCAATTTGAAGATAGGCTCTAGCTTTGGATCCTTAGTCAAGTTTGAATCTCTTAAATCTCTATACAATTCATTTGTGCCAGTGGGGCCCTCAATTGAATATTTCTTGATCAATTCATCTAATTTAGGAACATTTTTGGATACCATATTAGCCATAGGCTTCAAATTTGGAACCTTGGACAAGAGCTTTAAGTGACCAGGAAGCTTATTTATCTAACTTTCAAAAACTCTAAAATTACCAGGAATACAAACTTGCTCAGTTTTTGAAACCTCCATATTAGCAGCAACTCTATCACAATTCTTAGCATTTGAGGCCTCGGTTGGACTTATTCAAATTTCAATCTCAAGCTCAACTTTAGAGGCAACTTCTTCATCGGCATTACCCTCAATGATAAATTTGGGGGAAAAGCATGAACCATTCTCATCAATCCAAGCAATGGACCTTTGACGGTCGGCCCTCAAATCTATTTATAGCATTCGCAAAAAATCAACAAGATGTGGAGAGACATCTATTGCCAACTCTACAGTGGGCATGCCAACCAAAAACTCATCTCTAAGTGAATCCAAAACTTGGACTGAAAAATCATTCCATGTGCCATTCCAAAAATACATCACCCTCGTGGGAACTGAACTCTTACAAAAATTCTCATAGTTAAGCAATGTTGCCTTGCCAGAACATCACTTATACAAACAACTACATTTCAAGCTTTTGTCCTTCTTGCCACAGTTGATCCTATTTTTTCGTACCCACTTAGATAATCCCCTTCTTGAGGATAGGAAACCATATTTATTTCCTTGTTTTCATTTCATTTGAGCTCTCTCCAAAACATTTATGCCAAGCTAATAGAAATGCTTCCCTTCGCCCTTCATTGCAATCAAAACCAATTTACAGCCCAACTGTTTCAACTATGGTGCAATTATTTACAATGTCACTACAACACCATAATCTACAACCACCCATAACAAGAGCCTACAATATACACCAAAATCTGATGCCACATTTTACATCAATACAAAGAGAAACAACATATAGAACAGAGAGTTGATTCCAGCTTGCAGTCTCATTATTCAAACTCCAATCGAGCCATAAAACAATACTCAATTGTCATGAAGTTAAATTTGGACAAGTAAACCCCAATTCCACCATGAAACGACCCCAACAAAACCAAAAAAGAACCCCACCCCCACTTACAGCACCAATTTGGATTCCCAAATTTTCAAAAGCCTGAATGGGTCACTACAAACCCAAAATCGGCCACGAAAATGGCAACACCTCAATTGCACAATAAAACAACCTTAACGAAGCCATAAAGGACCGACTTCCAAAGGATAGGTCAAGTCCTAATTTTAGAAATGCTAATAAGATCATTTTAGAAACATAGTTACCATAAAAAACTTCACACCCACACTTTCCATCAAACGTTACTCAAAAAGAAATCGCTTCCTAGACTACCATGTTTCCAGCACCCTAATACAGAACTAAATTCAGTGCACGGCCAAATTTAGCACAAGGTCAAAGTTAAACCAAAAAGTCTTCATAAGTACAATTGCTTTGAAATTATGTTTAAAGGGAACATATAGGAGGCTCAAATTTTTCAAGACTCCACCAAGATGCCCTTAAAATACACACACAAACACAACCAAATTGGAGGATGAAATTTCAAATTCAAAAAAGAGTGGAGATAGAGAAGCAAGGTCAAGACTCAGAACCTGCAGAGCCAACGACTCAAATGAAAATCTCCTCCTCTTTCATTCCTTACTGGCCTACTATGCTTCACGCTCAGCAATTCAACATCAATGCAAACCCTTGCTCCACTGTTGCACACAAATTGCCCTTCACCTACATGTAAATATATATACACATGTGTATACACTCTACTGTGTTTTATCAATGATTCTTTTCACTTTATGATTTCCAAGTTATTGTGGTCACATTTGCCCATTTTCATTTCAAGTATAAAAGGAAAGAATTGTTGTACTACCCATTTTAATATAGTGATCTATTAAACTTAGTGATTTAATTAGATCTAGATTAATGAAAGATAATAGGAAGAAGCACACATTTTTCACATATATGTACTCAAAATATAATGTAAATTACATTAAATTGTGATAAAACAAAAATCTCTACTAAGAAATGTCACTTAATTTAGAAATTACTTGGAAATTTAAAAAAACTTATATTAAATACATGAAAATAATAACGTCAAATTAAAACGAAACAACATGAAGTTTTTTAGATGAATACTTCCAACTTAGCAATTTTTCATCTTGTTTAGCACTAGTATCATTCTTTAAAATGCATAATAGTCTCCATTTTTATGGTGGTTGCATTTACCACATCTCAAAGCTGATTTTTCTCCTAGTTTAGCTCCTACCAAGGTTCAATTTATTCCACATTTCTACCCACTTGCACATTTAAAGTCATTCACAATCTAGTTATGCTTAATAAATGAATAATTAAAGGAATCAACAACACTTAAAAGCACATAGACAATACAGGAAGCATAATATGTGAAGAGACTCCATTAAGGTATTTATTTATGCTACATATACTAAATTAGTACTCACACTATATGCATTTTTCAAGAAATTCTAATATTCATTTCTTTCAAATCTTTATGGGGTTTGATTGTTAATGAGGCATTTCTAATTTTCAAAGCAGCTCAGAGAAGTCTTCCAAGGTTCTTATGACACTATACCCTATTTAAGCTAGCAGTATTTTGTTGTAAGTGTAGGATGTAGGCTTGCATAGGTTATTATTGTAATTGTATGACTCTAGTGCAAGAAAGGAACAGTATTATAATTATACAAACAATATCATACAAGATAGGATGATACATTTATTGACGAGTTCATAAATATAAAATGCGAAGATAGAAACACAAGTAAATGATTAATTATTTCTACTAACATCAAACAAACATCACTATCTTCACCATATGCCTAGAAATAATTTAGAATCCCATCTATAATTTTTAATTTCTACAAACGCCATCTTTTTAAATCTGAAAATATATATTTAATAATAATTTATTTCTTAAAAAAATGGTCATTAATAACTCATAGTATTCATTAAACACTTGAATCTCTCCACGTTCTTTTGACTTTAGTTTACAAAACAATCTTGTAGAATAACCAACCACCATAGTGTAAAACAATACGATGTGACAATACATAACTAGATATTATTTCTAAGTAGTTTTGTTTATTTTAGTTGGATGGTGCAAAATCTTATTTGGAGTTGAGATAACATGTATTCAACCAAAGATAGTAAGGGTTGGAATTATTCTTTCAGGTCTAGTTAATTCATTAAACAGTGAGCTGAACAACTAGGTTCTTTTCTTTTGTATTCATATGTTCTTGCTTCAAGTTTTTGTACATGGCATAAACTGTAAGCTAAACAATTGCCAGAAGGCTGCCAACACCATAGGGTACCTACAAAAACTCAAATCTATTTAGAAAAATGTTGAAATTGTCACTTATAAGAAAAAATAAAATAAAATGAAAAGCAAACCCAAAAAAATAAGTACTTACACCAAGGAATATGTCCTTTGTGACCAAAGAGAATGAAGCCCACACAATTGCATTCAGGAGGATAAATACTAAGAGGAGGAAAGGCATATACTCAAAACTCTTAGTTCTAATCACAAGTCCCTGCAATATTCATCAGCATGAAAATACCATATAGTCAGGAAAGATACATAGCAAAACAGATAAGTTCATAGCAAACAATCTATTTATAGAGTAGTGAGGAATATAGAACTTCAAGAGCTAGTTAGAATAGGTGCAATAGAGAATAGTTGAGTTGAGTTTACCGCTGGTAATATGTGTGTTATTATTCTTACCATGATAGAAAAAGGAGAAGCATACATTACATACATAACCTATTTTAATCACGTCTATGGGGTTGTATCTCTGAGTTCTAATTTACCTTCTTTTCTCACTCATCGACATTGAGTTCCAATTTACCCCTATCTCTCTTTTCTCTTTTCTTTGCAGGTTCTGGATCACATAGAAGCACACTAGATTCAGACCCGGGTCAAAAATTCATCACTTCAAGCAATGTTTGGTACCCTTATTATTTATGTTCATCCTCTTATGTATGCATATACTCTTGCATATTCTTCTAAAAGTTGGCTTTGATCATGGCCTATGTGAGCCCAGATGATTTTATCTTTCAGTTCCTTTCCTTGTATAGTATATACAAGTTATTTGGTATATATATACATGAAAAATATGGTAACAAGAACCATTACTAAGGATTTAACATATATAAGTCTAAAAGTCCCCAAACCTATTGTTCTATGTGTCCTTATTGCCTTCGTAATTTTGGTTCAACCCTTATGGGATGCCAGGGCCTAGAGGCCAAGGAAAGTACCCAAGAGCACTTGAACAAAAGATGAATGAAACCATTGTCCTTAAGTGGGTAAACCCATATAAGTGTTCTTACACCCACATGATTATAAACAAAAAAAAAAAAAGGAAAGGCTCATTTCTAATTTTCGTGATCGAGCTGTGTGCACGAAGAGGGCACTGGACTTTTGCGTTTGTGAACTAGGCCCTAACTCTACACTAATTTAAGGCAGGCATTCAAGTTTCTCTCCTCATCTTCTCTGCATTCTTTGATGTTTATGTGTATTTTTTGTAGATTCAAATGGTAGTGTATTTCACTGGTTTTATGCCATGTCTTTTTTATGACCCGTGAGCTTTGAAGCTAGGGCATCCATTTATTACTTGTTTTCTCACTGCTTGGGCCCGTGAGTTTTGATATGGGCATACATGATGTAAATTTGGTCACTATTTTTCCTTCTCCATGTACAGCCCATGAGTTATAGACTAGGGTATCATGTTGGATGTGGTTACTCGCATGTTGTGTTCACTGCTTTAGCACCACACTATACATCTGTTCACTATTACACCCAGCTTCTTGAATGATTACAAAGCCCATGAATGAGCTAGGGCATCATTTGATGTGTGTTTAATTTGATTCTCTAGTTATATTTCTTACTACTTTTAGAGCCCATGATCCTCATATGGCATCATTGATTTGTTGGTTTTTTGATGCTCGTTGTTTGCTCATTGATTATGTAGCCCATGATCTTGATCCTTTGAAGGCTCGTAGCATCATTACTTCACTAGATTTGTACCTTTGTTAATTTCACTAGCATCATGTAGCTTTCTTAATTATCCTTTAAAATGCAGATTCAAATATACTCCATGTCATAGCATTAATGTATAGATGATGCAAATTTGTGTACCTCTTTGTTTTGATGGTGTTCTCCTCTGATTTGATGATGATGTATGCCCCTTCCATTGCTTACTCATTTCTTACTCATGGCTTCTCATGACTGCCTTGTGCTGGTGGGCATGGTGTGTTACTGTTGTGGGTGCATCATTTGGAAATGATGTCACAGCAACACCAGATGAAACAACAACATCTGGTGTTGATGTTGCACTATTTGAATGATGTAGTCATAATAGTGACTCACCAAGTGTTCATAGAGACATAATTGCAATGATGCCCTAGCTCTCAAAGCTCGTGGGTCATCAAGCATTCCAAATGCAAAAATGTTGATGGGCATGGTGGGTTACTATTGTGGATGCATCATTTGGAAATGATGTCATATCAACACCAAATGGAACAACAACATCTGGTGTTGTTGTTGCACTATTTGGATGATGCAGTCACAATAATTATTCACCAAGTGTTCATAGAGACATAAATGTAGCTACTTCTTCTTTCAACATTGATCTCCTTTCTGTGCTTCCATGCTTTCTATCTTTTCTATTCTGATAACCCTGACGGGTTCAATGTAGGGCTTCATTTGGATTCCAGCAGCTATACACTGCACATGTTCCTGAGTGCACATGTTTTGTAGCATAGTTCCTTTTAGAAGTATATGGCTTGACTATGCACATGCATAATTGTAGATGAGGATCAGTAATAGGGTGACAGGCATTTCTTAGATTCTTTGGATCTAACCCCATCTTTTCCTTCCTTGCAAGTTCTGGATCATAAAGGAGCATACTGGATTGAACCCCGTGTCAACACTTCATTACTTCAGGAAATGTCTGGTACCTTCATTATTTATTTTCATCGACTTATGTATGTTTTCATTCATTCATATTCTTTTGAAAATTGATTATACTCATATTCTTCTTGTGTCTGAGTCTTCCAACTATGATCAATTTAATGCTACAAATCTTGACATAGAATTCGATATCAACCTGGCATATATCCATTCCAAATGATATAACTCCATTTGAATAAACATACATGAAAACCTTTTGACAAAATTTCCACATGAAATCTAGAGAAATACATTAATTTTATAGTGAATTAATGATTTATAATTCAGTTGTAGCAGCTCAATGTGTTTGAACTCAAGAATACCCCTTAATTGGTTTCCTACAAAGCATTTGGAAAAATCTATCAGAAAATTAAAATTTTGGTCAAAGTAAGTGTATACATGAAGGATGAAACACATAGGAAGCTATGAGAAGCTATACCTAAAGTTAAATTTACAAAGTAACATATCATTTATAAAACATACTGTAACATGTCATTTTTTGTTTGACATTTTTTGTCACAACTAAAGAGTTCTCACCATGAGCAAATAGAGTGACCATTTTCTATCAAAACCATATGTGCAAAAATAAACATTAAGTAAAACATGTCTGATTTTTTTTGCAGATATACACATTAAGGATCATGTCAGATAATACAAGAGAATTTGATCAAAATAGGGAGACAATCACTAGATTGTTGTCTAACTTTCAAAGAGAAGGCAATGACAAATGTTATTATCCATGCAAGAGTTGTAACAGATTAAAGACAAGAAGAATCAAAATCAAAATAGCAAAGAGACATTGTAGGGAGAATGGTCACATTGAAGTGGGGTTTGATTATCATCCAGTGGTAAGTTGTTTGTTATATTGTTTTCACAATTAATATACATATGAACCATGGAAGGAGATTTGATTATCATATTGAAGGGGGGTTTGATTATCATCATTTTTATATAGGTCGATCTCCTTAGTGTGAATATAGAGGAACATGGAGGTGTGAGTATTGAAGCTGAAGATCATGATCCCATGGAAGATGACAATCATGCGCTAGAAAACACATTTGAAGATGATGGTATGAATGCATTGATTGTTGATACATTTGGTACTGGTGTTGTTGATGATGATGATTATGATGAGGATAACATTGACGTCGTCCATGATATACCTCTAATTGAGAAGGTGAACATGGCCCTTTACGAAGGCTTCCAATCTACTCTTCTCTATGTTGTATTATTGTTGGTGAATTTGAAGGTTATGAATGGTTTATCCAACATAGTGATGCAAAGGAGGGAAAGGAGAGGTCAAAACAATGGCACACCCTACCTGATCCACCTTTCTCAACAACATGCAAAAGCAACAACACAGTGAGAGAGAGAAAGTAGGATCATTCAAATATATTATCATTCAAATTGATTCATACATGTCAGGTTGTAAGGCCTTTTTAGTTACGGCCAGATATTACAATAAATTACAAAAGTCCTCAAATATGCGAGGACCTACCAACAATCTTGATTCTACTACTTTCTATCTTCTATCAAAAACTGACTCCTAAACTCTAACCAAACAACTATATTTATACAAGAGGCTACCGAACTGATTTGGCCTTCAAATCCATAATCAATAGAAGGAACGGTCAGATCTGGGATCACACGCTTCCCAATTATGGATACCAATATTAAATCTATGACCCATAATCAATGTACAAGTTAGCCTCAACAGAAACTCAAAATAAACTACTCGGTAAGCAAGGATGACCGAGAAATAGATAAGCATCATCGAGCACCAGTGAAACAACTGACCGCCTAGGAGATAACTGACCACACTTGGTAACCAAAGGAAACTGACCAACTATCGAACCAACTCAGTTAAAGAAGGAACTAAGCAACACAGACAAACTTCATAATATTTTTGGTGACACAGGATTTCCAAGGACCTGAGATGCTCCTGCATCAGACACCTGGGGTTATTTATAAATGATTCTCTGAATCATTTAGTAGGTATGATCTGAGCTACAACCAACTTAGACTGTGAAATCCATGAACTATCTTCAATCGGTCTATTCTTCCACTTTACCAGATATTTCATATATTGTTTACCTCTTGTCCTTTTTCTAACTCTTTGCTCCAAAATCTATTCAACTTCTTCATTCTTCTTCTTAGGATACTCCATCAGTACTATCCAGTCTTCATCAGGTTCATGATACTCATACAAATCAGCAATGTTGAAAATTAGTGATATGTCCATGTCATCAGGTAACTCAATCTCATATGCATTTCCACTGTCAAATTTCTTCAAAATCTTGCAAGGTCCAAACTTCTTCATCTTCAACTTCCCATATGTTCCAATAGGAAATCGACCTTTCTTCAAATGAACCATCACTTCATCACCAAGATCAAAAGTCTTATGTCTCCTTGATCTATTAGCTTTGTCTTTTTATTTTTTATTACTCTCTTCTAGCTTGATTTTCACATCTTCATGCAATGTCTTCATGTACTCAGAAAATTTCACTCCTTCGGCACTTCTCTTACTTTCATCAGTAATGTCTCTCAAATCAGATATACCTCTCGGTTGTATGCCATTCATAATCTCAAAGGGTGTTTTCTGAGTACTCCTGTTCACTAAATTTTTGTATGCAAACTCTGCTTGTGCCAACACAGAATCCCAATTACTAGGTGTGTCTCCAACTAAACATCTCAAAAGATTTACCAAACTTATGTTTACAACTTATGTCTATCCATCGGTTTGTGGGTGAAATGTAGAACTATATTTCAACTTAGTGACAAAATTTCTCCAAAGGGTCTTCATAAAGTATCCAACAAATTTACTATCTCGGTCAGAGATAATACTCCTCAGTAATCCATGCAATCTGACAATTTCCTTAAAGAAAATATCTTTTACATATATTGCATCTGATGTCTTTCTACAAGGTATAAAATGTGCCATTTTTTAAAATCTATCTACCACAACAAATATAGAATCATTCCCTCTTACTGTCTTCGGTAAGCCAAGAACAAAATCCATACTAATTTCAGTCCAAGGTTCCATAGGTACAACAATCAGTGTATACAATCCAGTATTCTAACTTACTCCTTTTGCAACTTGACAAATTCCACAACTTTTCACAAATTTTTGAACATCTTTATACAACTATGGCCAAAAGTATTTCTCCTTAAGAAAATTCAAAGCCTTATCAATACCAAAATGTCTAGCCAAACCACAGCTATGTTTCTCCTTTATCAAATTAGTTCTCATTTGTCCTCTCGATATACATAACTGAATACCTTTAAACAACATACCTTCTTGAATGAAATATTATTCCCATTTTGTACTCAGTTGATTTTGAATAGGTGCTCTAGACTTTCTTCACGGCTTAGAAAAATCAAGATCAATTTCATACAAATCTCTCATCTCATCAAAACCAAGAACTTCAATTTTCATCTCGGTCATCAAAGATCTTCTTCTACTCAATGCATCAGCAACTCGGTTAGTGACTCCACTTTTATGTTTTATCACAAATGTATAACTCTACAAATACTCAACCCATTTCATATGTCTCTGATTCAACTTATTTTGACTACCCAACTATTGTAAAGCTTTATGATCAGTATACAACACAAATTCACTCGGTATCAAATAATGTCTCCATTTCTTCAGTGCTTGAACAATAGCATAGAATTCTTGATCATACATAGAATATTTTCTTCCAACATCATTCAACTTTTCACTAAAGAAAGCAACAGGTTTACCTTCTTGACTCAACATAGCTCCAATTGCACTACCACTTGCATCACATTCCCCTTGAAATACCTTATTGAAATTAGGCAATGCCAGAATAGGCAATTCAACAACTTTCTATTTCAAGGTCTCAAAACTCTTATCAGCTCCATGTGTCCACTTGAATTCTCTTTTATCTCCTCTCATAGTCTCAGTCATAGCATTACAAATTGAACTAAAATTCCTTATGAACTTTAAGTAAAAACTTTCCAAACCATGAAATGATCTTACCTCACTAGCATTCATAGGTGTAGGCCAATTCAAAATAGCTTCAATATTTTTAGGATCCATCTTCAAACCATCAGCTGAAATTACAAATCCCAAATACACAATCTCCTCTTTCATGAATGAACACTTTTTCAGATTTATCAGCAACTTTTCTTCTTTCAATCTCTGCAAAACTTGTCTAACATGCAACAAATGTTCTTCTCTAGTCTTACTGAATATCAGAATATCATCAAGATATACAATCACAAACTTACCCAAGAATTTCTTCAGAACTTCATTCATCAACCTCATAAAAGTACTCGGTGCATTAGTTAAATGAAAAGGCATAACCAACCACTCATACAAACCTTCTTTTGTCTTGAAATCAGTCTTCCATTCATCACCTTCTCTGATTCTAATCTGATGATACCCACTTTTCAAATCAATCTTTGTAAAATACTTTTCTCTAGTCAAACTGTCCATTATGTCATCCATTCTCGGTATAGGAAACATATACTTCACTATTATCTTATTGATTGCTCTAGAATCAATACACATTCACCATTCTCCATTCTTCTTAGGTGCCAATACCGTAGGTACTGCATAAGGACTCAAAATTTTTCTAATCAAACCTTTATCTAGAAACTCTTGAATATGTCGGTTCAATTCTTGATTCTTGGTAGGTGTCAACCAATGAGGTGCCTTATTCGGTAAACTATCTCCAGGGATTAAATCCATAAAATGATCAATGCTTCTCTTTGGTGAAAAATCGTTAGTTACATTATCATATATAATATCACTGTACTCAGTGAGTAACTTATCAATCTCCTTAGGAACACTATCCTCTATTTTCTTACTCAATTTGTTAGGAATCACAGCAAAACATACATCATTCTTCTTCAAATCCTTAACAAACTTTCTTCCTTCCATCAAACAAAATTTCACAGATGTGCAAACATTACTAATAGGTTCTTCCATCAAAGGCAACAAGATTTCTTTTCTTCCATCAGCCACAATAGTATACTTATGCAATCTCCCATCATATATAACATGTCTATCATATTGCCAAGGTCTACCCAACAAAATATGACAACATTCCATAGGCATGATATCACACATCTTATCATAGTACTTTCCAACTTTCAAATTCACATAACATTGTTCACTTACCAAGAGCGTATTCTCATCTTTGATCCATGAAATCTGATAGGGCTTCGAATGTTTCAACCTTTCCAACTTCAACTTTGTGACCATCTCTTCAGATGCCAGATTCTCCGAGCTACCACTGTCAATGATTACCTTCCAAACTTTGTCAGAAACTCTACATCTGGTCTTGAACAAATGTTTCCTTACCGGATCTTCCTTTTTTCTTTCATTCCACAGTGCTCTTCTTACCATCAATTTATTTTCCTTCTTAGGTTCATTTGATGATTCCTCTTGCACCAAAGCATTTCTACTACTACCAACCTTCTTACTAGCATGTGTACATTCAAAAGATTTATGTCCTTCCTCTCCACAATTGTAGCAAGTTCCTCAAAAATTAACTATGCTATAACCAACTTGGTAGTTACTACCTCTGCCTCTAGATGAACTTTCACCTTTCCACTCGGTCTTGCCTTTATCGAGACTTGTCTTGTCAGGTTCAGATCTACCACTTTCACCATAAGATCTACCTCTTCCTCTAGGGAATCTACCACCTTGAACTCTTTGTCTCTGCTCATGTCTCTAGTTCAATTTCTCCTCAACTTTCAATGCAAATTGATAAGCCTCTTCAATGTTCTCCAATTTGACGAAATTGATTTCCTCTTGGATGGAAACTCTCAAACCATTCAAGTATCTATTAATTCTTTCCACATCATCCTCATCATGTCCAAATCTGATATCTAATCTATAGAATTCCTTAGTATAATCCTTTACTGAGCTATCTTTCTGCCTTAGACTTTACATTCACCTAACTAAGTTAATCTGATAATCACAAGGTAAGAACTTTCCTTTTAATTTGTTTACCATCTTATTCCATACCTTGATTTTGTCTTTGCCTTTCTTTTTCCGATCCAATTACAGATGCTCCCACCACAAGGATGCATGACCTTTCAAATTTGTGCCTACAATTTTCACCTTATTTTCCTCAAATACATTTTCATACTCAAAATATTTTTCCATTTTAGTGATCCAGTCTATCAATTCATCAGAATCTAATTTCCCACTATATTCAAGAGGATTGAAATGTGGTGTCGACTTCAAACTTGTCAAAGCCTTCAAGAATCTTTCCTCACCCTGATCCATCACAGGTACAGGTTTTGCTTCACCTTGTTCCACTTCAATTTCATCATCACTAACATCTTCAAGATGTCTACCTCTTCTCTGGGCTATTTCAACAACTTCTAATCTAGCAACAAGTTGTCTCAACATTCCTTCCAATCTTGGATCCGCTTCTCATCTCCCACAAACCATCTTGAAAACCCTTTGCAGTTGCAGGTCAGATCACAATCTGCCACCCCACAACAATTAAACTAGGGCTTTGCAAGAAGGAACCTACAAACCTAGATCCACAGACCTAGATCCAGATCTCACCTCGCTCTAATACCACCTAATGCAAAGGAGGGAAAGGAGGGGCCAAAACAATGGCACACCCTACCTGATCCACCTTGCTCAACAACATGCAAAAGCAATAATAACACAGTGAGAGAGAGAAAGAAGGATCATTCAAATATATTATCATTCAAATTGATTCATACATGTCAGGTTGTAAGGCCTTCCCAGTTATAGCCATATATTACAATGAATTAAAGAAGTCCTCAAACATGTGAGGATCTGTCAATAATCTTGATTCTACTACTTTCTATCTTCTATCAAAAACTGACTCCTAAACTCTAACCAAACAACTATATTTATATAAGAGGCTATTGAACTGAGTCAACCTTTAGATCCATAATCAATGGAAGGAATGGTCAGATCTGAGACCACATGCTTCCCAATGATGGATACCAACATTAAATCTATGACCCATAATCAATGCACAAGTCAGCCTTAATAGAAACTCAAAATAAACTACTCAGTAAGCAAGGATGATCAAGCAACAGACAAGCATCATCGAGTGCCAGTGAAACAACTGACCACCTAGGAGATAACTAACCACACTCAGTAACCAAAGTAAACCGACCAACTACTGAGCCAACTCAGTCAAAGAAGGAATCGAGCAACATAGATAAACTTCAAAATCTTTTTGGTGACACAAGATTGCCAAGGAACTGAGATGCTCCTGCATCACATAGAAACGTCACGTATGCTAAGGTTTGTCATATACATCATTATAGTCTATAAAAGGTGAAACATGTACCATTAAGATTGTTTATAGTAATGAATTATATTTTTTTGTTGTAGATTGATAGGTGAGTTTCTGTTACCACCATCAAATTTTCTCCCTCGCTCATACCAAAAATTATGTGCCACTATGAAACATATTGGAATGGAGTATCAAGCAATAGATGCTTGTCCTGAAGATCATATTATTTATCATAAAGAACACAAAAATGCAACAGAATGCCCTGAATACCATACGAGCAGATATCGAGATGATCAAATGACAAAAAAGGTGTCTCGCAAGGTTCTTTGTTACATCCCCATTATTCCTCGTCTAAAATGATTATTCAGGTGCAATAGCTTGACACAATTTATGGATTACCATGCACGCGGTAGAAGTCGAGATGACATTATTCAAATGCCTATGGATGGTTCATCATTTATGGACATAGAGGAAAAGTGGCCACACTTTAAAGAAGAACCTTGAAATCTCAAGCTTTCTATGGTAGCAGACGGTGCCAATCTGTATGGAGAGATGAGATCTATTTACTCGGTGTGGCCTATTTTTGTTATCAACAATAACCTTCCTCCATGGATGTTAATAAAGAGAGAGCACATTATGTTGGCAATGATTATTCCAGGTATTTTATTATTTTATAGTTATCTACATGTAATTATAAGTCTTGGAGTGAAATGACCACAATAATTATCTGATGTTGTTGTTAATTCAACTAGCTAAGTACCAAGTGAAAGATATGAATGTATATATTGTGCCTCTTATCGATGATTTGTTGGCATTATAGAATGGTTTCACTATGTATGACATCTCTAGACCAATTGGACAAAGACAATTTCAATTCCATGCAATTCTTGTGTAGACAATTCATGATGCTCTAGGGTTGACACATTTTTGTGGTATGTTATGGTGAATTTTAGTTGTACGTGATAATTCTAATTCTAAAAATATACATATTTAATCCAATTGTATCATTATCTTGTAGGTCATCAAACAAATAGAAAATTTGCATGTCCAATGTGTGGTCCAAAGATGAAATCTCGTCATTCCAAAAGTTTAAGAAAGTAGGTGTTTGATGAGTATAGGCACTTCCTCCCCAGAAATAATAAGTATCGAAGTGCAAAAAAACATATTTTCAATGGGAAAGAAGAGACTACATCAAAGCCCCGAAGAATGACACCTCACCTATGGAAGTTGGAATATAATATAATTCAAGGTAATATTGTTCCACCTAATGGTTGATTTTTGAAAATTATATATTTCGATTGTATTTTGTTGGCTAATTATGTAGTTGATGATCTTGAAGGTCGTGAAGGCATCATTAACCAGCTTCCAAAGGGACTAAATGTTATCCTAGAGAATTTAGTAGGCTGCCCTACTATGAGCAGCTATAAATTATGAATTTCTTTGATACTATGCATATTGGAAAGAATGTAACAAAGACACTATGGAAAATATTGGATGGAAGGCATGAAAAAGAAAAACTTGGCAAAATTTGTAGTGACATTCATGATTCCAATCATGCAATGAAAAATATCATTGAATCAAATAGAAATGGAGACTGAATTAATGCAAGTGCTCTTCCTTGGTTATTAATAGAGCAACAAAGTAATTCCAAAAAAGAAGTCATACAAAAAATTCAATTTCCTATAGGATTTGCTTTGAATATAAGCAATCTCATATCAAAGAAAAATGATTTTGGGTCAGGGATGAAAATGCATGATTGGCATACCTTCATCAAGGTAAGTCACAGTCTTTTTAATTTACAATATATTTGTGTAACTGCATTCAATTTTCATTGTATGAAATGATCAGTTGATAATTGTTGCAGTATTTTCTACCCCTATCGCTCCCAGAGAACTTCGACAATAATATCAAACAAGTGATATATGATTTTGGAAAATACATGAGGTAAGTAGTGATATTTATTCAATATATCAAACAAGTAATATATTGTAAAGTCTCGTATTTATATATTTTTGTGTCTTGAATCCCTTGTAGGTGGTTTTCATCTAAATAAATTCATAAAGAAGATATAAAATATTAGAATAAAATAATTTGTCGACTAATGTGTGAAATGCAAAAGTGTTTACCTTCAACTTTTTTCAATGCACAAGAACACTACCTCATACACCAAGTTAAGGAGATTAAATTGTGTGGACCTGTACATGCTAGGTCAATACGGATGGTTGAGAAACACTTGAAATTTTTGAAAGGTTTGGTACAACAAAGAGCATGTACTGAGGGTTCTATGGTTGAGGGATATATGGTATACCAAATGATGGTGTACGTTACTCAATATCTTCCTAATCTTGCAGCAAAGACCCATATAGATTGCATTTGGGATCTTGACTCCATTAAAAAATTTGAATGGGAGTACTTGGTGGGCAACGGGAGATTTAGGGAAATTGAAACATAATAAATTATGAGATTTTATTGTAGTTAATTAATTCTTAATCTTTAAAATAAATTTGTTGTAAGTCATCTATTTACTTTTGTACATATGCTAAATAGTGGGATGCAATACATTTGTTTATTGCAAACAATCAAGATTGCATGATGGTATGGATTGAACGATATCAACATTATGGTCATAGATTAATATGGGAATCTGTGTCTTCATTGGTTATACAAGCTCATCGTAATGGGGATCCCAATGTTACACAAAAGGAAATAGATTTAGCATATGGTTTAAGAGATCGTCAGGTACTTATAAATTTGTTAATTAATCAACCGTATGTTTTTCAACTCATGATGCAATAATTTATACATGTTTGACATTATTCTAGGGGAAACACCACAAGGCTATCTTATGCAATGGTTATAAATTTTGCATCAAAAATTTGGATGACATGAAGAGAACTTGTGATTCTAGGATAAGTGTAGTCTTCCAGGTGACTAATATTTCATCTAGAAATGACTTACATCCTCGAGAGTCACAAAATTGATACTATGGTATTTTGGTTGATATACTTGACTGTGACTTTAATTCCTTCAAACTAGTTATCTTCATCATGAAATGGTACAAACTACGACTCAATAAAAATGATCCTAATAGAACTGTTATTGAACATGATAATAGATTTCCAATGATTAATATAAAGTTGTTTAAGCCAATTGGAGAAGAGCCCTATGTTCTTCCAAGCCAATGTGAGCAAGTATTTTACTCAGAGGCTCCACATAAACCAAGTTGATCATTTGTTGTTAGACATGATCAAAGAGGAAGGCCAATAAATTATAATGTGATGGAAGAAGAAGATATCAAGGAAGAGGAAGAAGTGGAAGATGATGTAGATAATGATCATGATCTAGAGCTAGTCGAAGAAGAATATGAAGAAGAAGATGACAATGATGCTGCTACTGATGATGATGATGAGGAGGAGGAGGAGGATGATGATGATGATGATTTTGATGATGAAGATGACAACGAAGACAATAGTGGTGGTGATGATGTCATTGATGAAGATGATCTTGATGATGAGATGGATGAAGAAGAATATCAATGACATGAATGAAATGTATAATTATGTCAAATGTTTGGCATGTTTTAACGATTATTTTGGGTTGAAATCTGCACTTTTTCCACTAATATGCTTAGGTTTTCATATTAATGGCATTTTTGGTTTTAGTGTGAATATCTAACTACTCTTATTCACCTTGTTTTATATGTCCTACTTATATCTTTGATCTTTTTTTAAGAGAAATTTCATTCTAAAAGAGTGTATTTAATCTATATATGCTTAAACAACCTCACTAGTTAAGATTGTTCTCATTTCTAGTGGGCATGACAAGAATCAAATTACTTGAAAGACACCAGTATTTAGACATGCACAAATTAGTGACATGATTAAGCAAATTACCTTTCTTTATCATTTTCTGGGGTATTTTTTTATATGAATGCATTTAATCTAAATACTATCTTATGAGATTTACTTATGATAATTTTCTATTTCCTTGCACATCAATGATGTTAAATCACAAGGGATTCTCTGTGTTCCCTGTAATGGAGTGAGCTAATTTTGAAAGTATAAATAGATAATTTTAACAATGTATAATGTTCTTCACAAGATGTAATAAAAACATTGGCAAGGCACGATAACAGTTTGACGAAATGCCACAATAGTGGTGTCTCATGCAATGTTGAGATGCTTAGTTATATGCAATGTTGAGATATTCAAAATATTGTAGGATAAATAGATAATTTTAACAATGTATAATGTCCTTCACAAGATATAATAAAAACTATGGAGTGAACTATGTTTGTCTGATTATATAACTATTATCTTTTGTCAAGTATCCCACACAGTCTCATGGATTGTCAAGTATAAGTCAATACACCCCATACAGATTAATGTCTTTTACCATTTATAAAATATCTCTCTCATTACCACTTGTCTCTCTCATTTCATGAAGTGCAGGTACCAGTGAATAGGTATTTGTCAAATTTTTCTTCCTCGAGCGAGGAAAATGTAGGAATGGAAGAAGAAAGTGAGACATTTAGTATGTCTAAATCAAGGAGATCGACTCAAGGTCAAAAGATCAGAAATAAATTCAATAAACGCATGAAATTTTTCTTTGCTCAAGGGGAGTCATTTTTTTATGATGATGAGGGAAAAGGCGAATCTGAGGTGCTCTTTAGGTACAAACATCTACAGAAACAATGGGTCCCTGATGAACTTCCTTCAATAAACACTAATTTTTGTGTTAGAGAGAGGATATATCGCATAGCACGATCTTCATTACATGGTTTGGGCCTATTTTCCATGGATGGCATAAAGGTCTCTTACAACAAAGTTGTCAAATTGATGGAGTATGTTGAACCTTGTTATGATTAGAGTAGTTGGATGCAGATTGTTAGATATAAAAAAAATATATGTAGGTATGCACTCGTGGAAAATTATATACAACAAAAAGTCAATGAACAAAGTAAAATAGTAGCTATATACGTTGATGGAAGGCCAAAAGCATCAGGGAATATTGCAGGTTTTATAAATTATACATGACCTGCGTCAACTAAGAAGCAACCCAATTGCATATTTGAGGTGCGTGAGGGAAATCACATATTTGTAAGTGTGATCAAATCAATATGTGGAGGTGAGGAGTTGCTGATCAATTACAATTTGAATCACATAGATACGAAAAAACCCATGACTATCATGGATGGGGTGGTACGCATTCTGATAATTATCTATTACTCAACGTAAATTAGAATAAGAACAAGTGTTTTAACATGTATGAATAATTTTTTTTAAATACAGGGCTATAGTATGGATCGACAGCCACACGATACGCATGGCGATGATGGTTCTCATGGGACTTCTTCTTCTCGACAGGTAAAACTCATTGTTGTTGTAAAAATGCACGTACAAGAAAAATTTTAATGTGTATTTTTTGTTATGTTTTATTCTGATCTATGATTTTCGATTGCTTTTAAATAAAGTGCTAATAATATTGTTCTCACAAATGAGTGTTGATCAGAAAAAGAGAAAGGAACAAGTAGTCCATGAGGAGCCACAGGATGAGAAGGATCCATTCAATGTAGATTTTTTATCAGACGTTGATCCTATGCTTGCACTGCATACGGTCCTTCATGCAATATCAAAAGATTTAGCTCGAATGGAAGATATTCAACCTCACACTCCTCAAATAAAGATGAGAGAGGATGTGTTGATTCACCATGTTCAAAATTATACAGTAAGTATTAATGCAGTTTTTAATTATAACAAAAGTTCAATAATTATTTTTATAGTATACTCTTTTATTTATGCCATTAACTAAAATATATATGTGTTCTCTTTACAGAGGATGCTAAAAACATTAAAGGGAGATGCCTCAGATGCAAATACTTCAGGTGGTTCAAGTACATCGCATGTTCTATCCTCCATCTTGTCCATGGTTGTCCATATTTTTTTATGATCTAACAATCTTATTTTTAGCACCTACTATTGATCCTATGTTGAGTATACCACCTGCTATGAGAATAAGAACCATAGAGGTACTATCACCTGCAATGTCGGAAACACGTAGAATGGCCTTATATGTGATGGCAACACCTATTATTGGTAAGTAGATTCTGTAACGCCCCACCAGGGAGCCCAGAAGAACTTAACCTAACATGCAACTAAGCATGCTAAATAATTTATTTATTTTTAAGTTAACATATAAGATAAACACCAATGCGGAAGCAATTACCATTTACTCACATAACATAAACAACCAACATAGGTTACAACTCTCAAGGGTTCCTTGACAAGATTACTTAACATAAATTAATAATATAGATAAGGTACAATTATGAAACTCACATAAGCAAATGAAAGATAAAAACAACATCACCTAGAAGATAACATAATTACATCTAGTACCATAAGGTATCCATAATAACCTCCATCCACTCCACATGTCGTAGGGTATGTAAAATAATAACTGGAAAGAAGTACATCATGATATCTCTGAAGAACTGATACAAAGGTACAAGATCACAAGGAAGAAGATCATGAAGAAGAACACCTCTCCAACAATGAAGATCAAGAAGGAACAACTGCTATAGGGATCATCCAGCACTGGTGCATGAATGTCAGAATCTCAAATGGTAAAAGAACCACTACCACCCGACCTCGTGAACCTAAATGGTCCACTCTCACCATGCTAAGGAGACAACAACAAATCCCACTTGAATAACAAACAACAAATAGATCAAGCTAAGGAAAGGATCCTAAAAGCTCTCTAACTCAAGGTGAAAAAGTAATGATGCCATGAAAGACTCACTATTCCAGAGGCAACTGACACATGTAGGATAACTAGAGTATGCATAAGAAGGTGTCATCATGTACGTCTAACCCTTGAGTCTCATCCTGGTAATCTTGCTGGATCCCAACACTCAGGTGACCATACACGGTATTAATGACCTCTCATACTGACAAAGTCATCAACTATGCCAACTCATCCCTTAAAAGGGGGCTAGTCATCTTCTCAACACCATCTTAGTTGTTGGCATTAAGCATGATTGTCATTAGTGACAACACTTATTCTGAACAGTACATACCGACCAGAATAGAGCTTACTGAGTAGAACAGTACATACCGAGCAGAACAGAGCTTACCGCGTAGAAACAGTACATACCAAGTAGAAAAGAGCTTACTGAGCCGAGCAGAGCTTACTGAGTAGAATAGAGCTTACCGAGTAGAATAGTGCATATCGAGCTCGCAAAGTTTCACAGTGTTTACCGAGTGCTGCACGGTTAAAAAGGAAATTTAGTTTCTACCGAGTAACACTTTATCTACTGAGTCTCCAATGTTTACCAAGTTTGAAACTATAACCGAGTGGTTAGTATGGATAGAGTTTCCACTTCTACCAAGTGCATGACGATGTTGAGTAACGCAGTGGACACCGAGTATCAGAAAGTCACCGAGTTATTTTGCAGTAACCGTGTAACTATATTTGGGCCGACTCAGTAATATTTGTGTTTACTTGTTTAAGAGCCAACTTTTTAATTATTTTGGAATTGACTTAGATTGATATATAAACAATGTTTTATGTCATATCCAAGTATGATAAAATAAAGACATATGAAAAAGAGAGAAAGGCAGAGATAAGCGAATTACAAAGGGCTACAGCAGTATAAGAAGTAGAAAAGATCTATCCATCACAGAAGGTGATCAGTACATCAGAGAATCTCAATTAGCAAGTACAATTGCAAGTAAGAGATCTACTGTTTCATCCTAACAGGTGAATCAGCTTGAAATCCTTTAACCAGGTAGACTTAACAGTCTTTGTAAAAATCTCTTAACTGAGTGCATACTTCATTGTATGTTTGTAAAACCTCTAACAAGGTGGACCTAGCAGTCCTTATTGCTCCTAATAGGGCAGATCATTAGAAGTGATCATTGTAAGCCTTAACCGGCAAACTTTATACTGTAGTATTGAAGTTTTGTGGGTATCATCCCCACCCCAGTTTTACTTTCTACTTGGAAGGTTTCTGGGTCACCAAATCTCTGTGTTCTAAGTGTTATGAATGTTTTATTCTTTCTGTTACTCATGCATGTAGTCAGATTATCAATCTAATATTATTAAGATCTGAATATGTTAAAAGTTTTGAAGTTACTGATTCACCCCTCCCCTCTCAATAACCTAGATAGTCTTGAATATTTCCAACAATTGGTATCAGAGCACAGTGGATCTCAGAATAAAGTTTGACAGCTTGAGAAAAGATTCAAGACAATGGAGATATTCAGACTGAACAAAGTAATTGAGAATGAAAAGCTAGATCTGGAAATGGCTTCTTAAACCTACCAAGCAAACCAATCCTGAAGTCACTAATGAAGAGAGTGGCTCTATGAGCTCTAACTAGTCTCCAAGAAAACACTGGAACTGTATCTTCATAGACATATTCCAAAATAGTTCCTGAATTGAAAAGAAGACAGATCCAAATTAGTATGAAGAGATACAGCAGGATCACAAGAAGGTCGGTATCAGTTACCACCGAGCAAGGTCGGGAGTAACCTAACTTCATTTGGTTACTGAGTAAGGTCTGAGAAGTATGAATTTGTATGATCGCTGAGTTGCAGAGTCTTCACCGAGCAATTAATTCATAGTGGATGATAGCCTATCTAATTCAATACCCTAATTCGTACTGAGCATTAATGACAAAGTTTTAACAAAAGGAGTGAAATCAAGTTCACTATTCACCGTGAACAAAAGTCTCCTAGTGCAATCAAGCATTTCGAAGCATATTTCAGCAAGATATTCTCTTTCCTCAAAGAATTTACTGTGTTCACCGAGCTACCATGGCATCATCCAGCGCTAAAATGAAGAAAGATTCAGAAATGTTGGTTCATGGAGAATGGAAAGCACCAGATTTCAAACTCATGCCCGCAATTGCCGGATCCCTAGACCCAAGTGGAGCTCAATCTCAGATTCCTCCTAAGGTACTCCTTATTAATGATATTCATAGTCATTTTAAGTGTACAATTTAAGAGCTTGGAACCCTAGAGATAGATACTATTCATGAGGAACTATGTGTCGATGGTGTTCTCAAACCGGAGCATCAACATTTGGAAGATAAGGGTTTAGTTCACATCACACACTTGCCTCAGAGCTTTCAGATAAAATGGGTCAGATATATCCTCAGTCGAGTACATGAAGGTAAAATATGGCTTGAGCAACCAGTAGAGATTACAAAAAAGATGATTCACTGAATCACTGGTCTTCCCATGCTCGACAAAGCAAAATCTACAAAAACCCTAGGTCGGACGGAACTGGAAGAGAAAACCCTAGCTGAGTGGGATGGTAGAGGTATGAAGATAAGTAGAATTACAGATGCAGAATTGAAGTTTGGTATACATATCATAGCTCACAAGATATACAGTTCAAGTAGGCAGAACAGTGTTCCATGTGAAGCAGTTGACCTAGCATATAAAATTGTAAAGAACAATCTGTCATTTGACCTAGCAGATCTTTTGTTGAAACAGTTCAACAAGAACATGGAGAGCATCCAAACCTCAAAGAACAATCCATGTAAGTTTGGCTCACTGTTGGTTTGTTTATTTTTCTATGCTCAAAATTTTTTCCCATCAAAAGGCACGGTAGTATGGAGAAAAGATGTGTCAGTTCTTTATCAAATGAATGAATACATTTCAGAAATGGGTGACAATTTTGAAAGCATAATGGATAAATATTTTGAATCATTTAAAGAGAAAATGAACAATAGATTCTGGATTCCACAGAAATTGGTGGAAGATTACAAAGATGATATTTGTTTCATGGTGGACTGTGATAATCTGTATATACAGGCAGCAAAACCAAGGATTGTACATGTGAAACCTCTTCCCTATGAGGTAAATATTGATGAAACCAAGAATATTATTGAAGCCCTAATTAATCAACCTGTTAATCCAAAGGCACCATATTTTGGGACATATGAAGAAGCTAAGGAGAGAATTGAGCTTAGTATAAAGCTTCCACAGGCGATTAACAAAGGAAGAAAGAGGATGGCCAAAATACAAGCTAACACACCTCTAATGTCAACCGAGAAAAAAGGAGAGGACTTTGAAGAAGAAGAGAAAAAGGATGAGGAGGAAGAAGAACAACTACCAGCAAAGACGAAAGGAAAAGTATTTATCACCAAGTCACCCAAGCAACCCTCTGCGATATTTACAAGGAGTGCAAGAGGCAAGGCAGGCAAAGACAGTGAAGAAATAGTATTCAAAAGGCCTCCTCCTTCATTAAAAGAAAAGATCAAGGATATGAAAGAAGGATCTGGAATTGCAAACTTCAAATCTCTAAAATATGAAATCAGATCTGAGGAAGAGCAGCAGGAAATTGAAGATGTTGTTATCGAGAAAATAGGAAGATGGAAATACTCACCTGAAGAGATAGCTTCTCAAATCCCAGGAACTCTACTAAACAAAATTAAGTTGAGATGGTCCAATGCAAGACAAACTGTCAAGGACATATATGCTCAAACCTTGAGGCAATTAATGCCAAGTTTGAAAAATGCTGAAATTAATAAGGCATTGATAGATAATGAAAATAAGATGACACTCAAATTTAACAGTTGTTTGATTTTGATCAAAGATATTGAGTCAGTTGTGAAGAGTGCCACTGCCACATGGAAAAACATCTATAATCTTCACCAACCGAGTGTCGAAACTATGATAATCAAGGATATTGATGATGACAGTGATGAACATGAAGAAGATACCGAGGTAGACAAGCAAAGTGATGAGGAAGATAATATTGTTCGGATAGCTGCAGAAGTCATTGCCTCACTTCCTCACTCTCCAGCAAAAGTTGCTACACCTAGCACAGAGATAACTTCAAGTATGATTATGACAACTTCCACAGATACATCAAATGTCAAATCATCACTAGCACAACTCAATGAATCATCAACAGAAATGACTACCACCTCTTTTACCGAGTTGCAGTCTCTTGTATCTACTTCAGTACCTACTTCCATATCAAGTTTTCCAGCAGTAAGTACCTCAATTTTGGATACTTCAGTAAGTATTTCAGTTTTTGATTCTACAATTGTGAATACTTTAGTTTTGAGCCCTTCAAGTATTCCAGTCGGTAGTTTATCATTTTTCACAGCTAGTCCTACAATGTCTACAATAACTTCTACAAAGGCATTAAGTGCAATAACAGTTGATCCTAAGGCTCAACCGAGTACAAGATTTTTGAGTAAGAATGTAGAAGAGGATATAGACTTAGATGAGGAGATAGAGATTCCAAAATTAGACTTTGCAAATCCTTCAACAGATCAAATGCAAAACATTGGTGAACTCCTCCAAAAGAAAGCAAAGCAGAAGAAACTAAAAGAAGAAAGGGACAAGGAATATAAAATTATTGAAGATGCAAAGGATATTTTGTCAGAAGCATTAGGTATTAAAGTTGATTCCTCTCAACATATTTTGTTATAGTTAGCTGAGGCAGTAAACAAGTTCCATGAGGATTCCTCTGCGTCAGAAAAGATTATTGAGAAATCCGAGAAGAAATTTGACAATAAAGTGCTTGAGCACGTTGCTCAGCATATAGCTATTAATCAGGTAGAATTATCTTTAGTTTTGACAGATATTGAGTCCTCCTATTCCAATGTTACCTCACTTGTTGCTAAGCTATGTAATGTTGCCGAGTTCACTAAGGAATTCAAGGAAAAATTGAATAAGATTGATGAGGATCTGAAGGACAGTGTACAGAGGTTGCAACTTGAACCTAGTTCAAGCTCTGCACATCATATGAAAATCACATTCCTATCAAATAGGCAGTCAGAATTATTAAAAGAAGATACAAAGATCCGGTCAACACTGCTAGATATTCAGAACATGATCCTTCCCATCATGGACATAATGCAAAAGCACATTGTTCACTCAAAAGCATTACTCCATGACAATCAATTTTCAATTGTAGATCACATGATTGAACTCTTTGCAGAAGTCCAAATTGCACTCCAAACATGCAAGATTCTATAAGAGAATTGGGACAAAACTCTGGCACTAATCATAAAGGTACATTCTGATTTTCTTTCACATTTTGGATTCTCCCTGTAAAATACTTGTATATACACCTTTGGCATTATTGTCAAAAAGGGGGAGAAAATGTATAGGAGAAAGTATAAGATTAAGGTGTGTAATACGAAAGGGGGAGAAAGTACTCTATATAAGGGAGTCATAAAATATATAAACAGCAGTTTGACAAAGATAAATTTTGAAAAATCAAAAAAAAAAAGATTCAGCATGATTCTTGTATATAAGTTTTGGCTATAAGTGTTTTTGTCACTAATGCCAAAGGGGGAGATTGTTGGCATTAAGCATGATTGTCATTAGTGACAACACTTATTCTGAACAATACATACCGAGCAGAACAGAGCTTACCGAGTAGAACAGTACATACCGAGTAGAACAGAGCTTACCAAGCAGAAATAGTACATACCGAGTAGAACAAAGCTTACCAAGCCGAGAAGAGCTTACTAAGCAGAACAGAGCTTACCAAGTAGAACAATGCATACCGAGCTCATAAAGTTTCACAGTGTTTATCGAGTGCTGCACGGTTAAAAAGGAAATTTAGTTTCTACTGAGTAACACTTTATCTACTGAGTCTCCAGTGTTTACCGAGTTTGAAACTATGACCGAGTGGTTAGTATGGACCGATTTTCCACTTCTACCGAGTGCATGACGATGCCAAGTAACGCAGTGGACACCGAGTATCAGAAAGTCACCGAGTTAGTTTGTAGTAACCATGTAACTATATTTGGGCCGACTCAATAATATTTGTGTTTACTTGTTTAAGAGCCGACTTTGTAATTATTTTGGAATTGACTTAGATTGATATATAAACAATGTTTTATGTCATATCCAAGTATGATAAAATAAAGAAGTATGAAAAAGAGAGAAAGGCAGAGATAAGCGAATTACAAAGGGCTACAATAGTATAAGAAGTAGAAAAGATCTATCCATCACAGAAGGTGATCAGTACATCAGAGAATCTCAATCAACAAGTACAGTTGCAAGTAAGAGATCTACTATTTAATCCTAACAGGTGAATCAGCTTGAAATCCTTTAACCAGGTAGACTTAACAGTCTTTGTAAAAATCTCTTAACCGAGTGCATACTTCATTGTATGTTTGTAAAACCTCTAACAAGGTGGACCTAGCAGTCCTTATTGCTCCTAATAGAGCAAATCATCAGAAGTGATCATTGTAAGCCTTAACCGGCAAACTTTATACTGTAGTATTGAAGTTTTGTGGGTATCATCCCCACCCCAGTTTTACTTTCTACTTGGAAGGTTTCTGGGTCACCAAATCTCTGTGTTCTAAGTGTTATGAATGTTTTATTCTTTCTGTTACTCATGCATGCAGTCAGATTATCAATCTAATATTATTAAGATCTGAATCTGTTAAAAGTTTTGAAGTTACTGATTCACCCCTCCCCTCTCAGTAACCTAGATAGTCTTGAATATTTCCAACACTTAGTCTGTACTAGCACTAATGCCTGGGTGAGGACCATACCTTATTAGGTTCATTTTAATAAACTTCTCAATATTATATTTAGTTATCACTTGATTAAGATACTTAACAATAAGTGATCCTGGTAGCCACTTGTGGGCCCCGGCGCTTATTGCAAGCCACCTCCTACTACATATCTAGGTAAAATACCCTAGGCTCACAGATCTCTCCTAGATCTAATCAGGTATACAACTACATAACCTCATATCCATTTTCACACAAAAGAACTAGATATGGTTACATAGATACCACAAACAAAATACAATACATTATGAGCCCAATGGTCAAATAGGAGTGATAATCAAATTAAATACACACACATCAAAACATAATTGAGATAGAACATCTGACAAATACCCCAGCCTCTGTATCCTCCTAGGTCTTCTAGTACCCGACAACCCATAAATTGCAAAGAAGACACATCAGGCACATTGAATACACACTCACATTCATAGTAATTGAAATCTAATCAAAAGCATTTAAATTTCATGTTCGACACAATTGAATCCAAGCATGAGAAAAAGTAAACTTATTAGGAGAAAGGCAACGTAACGTAAATATCACAACAATGCCTTAAATATAGAATATTCTCTAATGTCGTTCTATGAACCCAATAGAGCAAAAATGCCCAAATTCAGTATAAACTAAACACTTGATAAGTTCCTTTGCCAATATGATTCACAATGAGATATATTACAATACACAAAATATATGTGTTCCAATCAACCTAGGCATGTATGAAAATACATCACATTTGAATAATAACACAATAGATCTAATTTGATTGAATTAAAAATCAAATTTCATAGGAATATAAACATACAAACTATACGCAAAGTCCTATCTATTCCAACCAACTAATAAACAAATTATAAAATAAATAAAATATGAATTAAATAACTTATATATTAATATATATATATATAAATTAAATATTATATAAATTAAACATAATATATAAATTAAAAATATTATATAAATTAAATATTATATAATCAAATATTATATAAATTAAATATTACAAAATAAAATAAACATATTAAAAAAAATACATATTATATAAGTTAACAAAAAACCAAACATCACAGGGGGGCCCACGGCAGTACCCTGGTACTGCCGACGCAGTCCCTTGAGGACTATGCATGGCAGTGCCAAAGGGCTACCGTGACAGTCCCTCATGGGGCTGCTCACGGTACCCTTGGGTGCTGTGAAGGGAGGAGGGTAGGGGTTAGGGTTTTGGATCCATGTTATCTCCCCTCTCTTACCATCTGAGATATTGTGATAGGGCACACTCATCCTGACAATTCAGGGAAGACGATGCATGGTACCTACGAACCTGCATACAACACCCACATGTACAAACATATATAAATACATAACAGACAATGGCAGGGATCGTCTGATCGTATGGATCTTGCAAGCAAGTAACTATGACTCCATCCCACAACCACACCAAGCACGAAAAATAGAAATGTAAAACAAACACATCAACCATACACATGCAAGTATGGGGTCAGTGAAATCATAAGCATTGATGATTTCCTAACATATAATCTAACATCCTAAATTAATCATAACATTAATAAAATTAGACTAGGGGTAGGGGTACTACATCCACCCCCCCTAGGATTAGGCTTACTCCTGGAAGCCTACAAGCAGATGAGGATACATATCCCCGAAACATAAAACATTTACTAAAAATAAAACATAACATCTGAAAATAGGTCATCAAATAAGAACATGATATGCAGTCATTAAGAACAATATAGTATCTAGTTTAGAAATAAACTTTAAATCACATTGATCAATCATTCATTAACAATTCGAAAAACATATCTAAATCTTTATTCATACATCATCATAGAAAACATCTAGGATCAATTGCATAAAGAACACACATTCATATCTATAACAAATAAAAAGTTGAGAAGTTCATGCAAAACTATTTAGTTAATGCTTCACTTATGCAAACATAAAGGGTACATATCAATTCTAATATCACACAACACATATAGTACCATCTCTGTGATGTCCTCCCTTATACATACTATCAGGGGTTCATGTTGAACATGATAGAAACAAAACTTATTATAGAACAGGGCCAACAATACCAAACATTCGGAGTAGCCACCATAAAACTCAAAAAGATAAAACCCAAGTGGGGGAATCATAAGTCCAACATTAAATCATGAGAGCTCTCAATTTCAACAATAAATTAAGTGTGACTTGCGTCACAAAATAGATAACAAAAGAAGAGAGTTAGGTGACTAATCCAATCACAAGAAAGTTCAAAATTTCAATGCTAGCCCATACACATCATGACAATTCATAAATCACCATAAATGAATCATCAATCAAAACACATCCACATAACAAGGTGACTAGTAGTAGCCACACTCAAGGGAGTAATCGCTTCATGACATCCAAAGGTATTTCACCCTAGATGCATTAGAGAAGGTAGCCATATGCAATAAATAGTCAAACACCTAGGACAATCACCAGACAAAGCGATATCTCAAGGACATTAAAGAGAAAGAAAAGCATACATGTTTTAGATGTAGTTTAATGGTTATCAAAACACAAAAGAGTTATATGTCTATGTTTGGTTTCAAGTTTAATAGTTTAGACATCTAATGGGCACACAACTTCCCAAAGTTCCTAGTGTAGAACCCAGTGCTCTGATACCAATTGTAATGCCCTGCCAGGGAACCCAGAAGAACTTAACCTAACATGCAACTAAGCATGCTGAATAACTTTATTTTTTTAAAGTTAACATATAAGATAAACACCAATGCAGAAGCAATTACCATTTTCTCACATAACATAAACAACCAACATAGGTTACAACTCTCAAGGGTTCCTTGACAAGATTACTTAACATAAATTAATAATATAGATAAGGTACAATTATGAAACTCACATAAGCAAATGAAAGATAAAAACAACATCACCTAGAAGATAACATAATTACATCTGGTACCATAAGGTATCCATAATAACCTCCATCCACTAAACATGTCGCAAGGTATGTAAAATAATAACTGGAAAGAAGTACATCATGATATCTCTGAAGAACTAATACAAAGGTACAAGATCACAAGGAAGAATATCATGAAGAAGAACACCTCTCCAAAAATGAAGATCAAGAAGGAACAACTGCTACAGGGATCATCCAGCACTGGTGCACGAATGTCAGAATCTCAAATCGTAAAAGAACCACTACCACTCGACCTCATGAACCTAAATGGTCCACTCCCACTGTGCTGAGGAGACAACAACAGATCCCACTTGGATAACAAATAACAAACAGATCAAGCTAAGGAAAGGATCCTAAAAGCTCTCTAACTCAAGGTGAAAAAGTAATGATGCCATGAAAGACTCACTATTCTAGAGGCAACCGACACATGTAGGATAACTAGACTATGCATAGGAAGGTGTCATCATGTACGTCTAACCCTTGAGTCTCATCCTGGTAATCTTGCTAGATCTTGGCACTCAAGTGACCATACACGGTATCAATGACCTCTTGTACTGATGAATTCATCAACTATGCCAACCCATCCCTTAAAAGGGGGCTAGTCATCTTCTCAACACCATCTTAGTCTATACTAGCACTAATGCCTGGGTGAGGACCATACCTTATTAGGTTCATTTTAATAAACTTCTCAATATTATATTTAGTTATCACTTGATTAAGATACTTAACAATAAGTGATCCTGGCAGCCACTTGTGGGGCCCGGTGCTTATTGCAAGCCACCTCCTACTACATATCTAGGTAAACTACCTTAGGCTCACAGATCTCTCCTAGATCTAATCAGGTATACAACTACATAACCTCATATCCATTTTCACACAAAAGAACTAGATATTGTTACAGAGATACCACAAACAAAATACAATACATCATGAGCCCAATGGTCAAACAGGAGTGATAATTAGATTAAATACACACACATCAAAACATAGCTGAGATAGAACATCTGACACATACCCCAGCCTATGTATCGTCCTAGGTCTTCTAGTACCCGACAACCCATAAATTGCAAAGAAGACACATCAGGCACATTGAATACACAATCACATTCATAGTAATTGAAATCTAATCAAAAGCATTTAAATTTCATGTTCGACACAATTGAATCCAAGCATGAGAACAAGTAAACTTATTAGGAGAAATGAAATGTAACATAAATATCACAACAATGCCTTAAATATAGAATATTCTCTAATGTCGTTCTATGAACCCAATAGAGCAAAAATGCCCAAATTCAGTATAAACTAAACACTTGATAAGTTCCTTTGCCAATATGATTCACAATTAGATATATTACAATACGCAAAATATATGTGTTCCGATCAACCTAGGCATGTATGAAAATACATCACATTTGAATAATAACACAATAGATCTAATTTGATCAAATTAAAAATCAAATTTCATAGGAATATAAACATACGAACTATACGCAAAGTCCTATCTATTCCAACCAACTATTGAACAAATTATAAAATAAATAAAATATGAATTAAATAACTTATATATTAAAATATATATATATATAAATTAAAAATATTATATAAATTAAACATAATATATAAATTAAAAATATTATATAAATTAAATATTATATAATCAAATATTATATAAATTAAATATTACAAAATAAAATAAACATATTAAAAAAGATACATATTATATAAGTTAACAAAAAACCAAACATCACAGGGGGGCCCACGGCACTACCCCCACAGCAGTACCCTGGTACTACCGATGCAGTCCCTTGAGGACTGCACACGGCAGTGCCCAAGGGCTGTCGTGACAGTCCCTCATGGGGCTGCTCGTGGTACCCTTGGTTGTCATGAAGGGAGGAGGGTAGGGGTTAGGGTTTTGGATCCATGTTATCTCCCCTCTCTTACCATCTGAGATATTGCAATAGGGCACGCTCATCCTGACAATTCAGGGAAGAGGATGCCCGGTACCTATGAACCTGCATACAACACCCACATGTACAAACATATATAAATACATAATAGACAATGGCAGGGATCGGCCAATCATGTGGATCTCGCAAGCAAGTAACTACGACTCCGTCCCACAACCACATCAAGCACGCCAAACAGAAATGTAAAACAAACACATCAACCATACACATGCAAGTATGGGGTTAGTGAAATCATAAGCATTGATGATTTCCTAACATATAATATAACATCCTAAAGTAATCATAACATTAATAAAATCATACTAGGGGTAGGGGTACTACAGATTCTTCTTTTTCTCTCTCATTTATCATGTGTTTATTTCACTTGAACTATTCTTTCTTAGGGGGCATTTTGTAATATTGGATTCATTTTATGTAGGAGGCGATGAGGAAATTCCTAGATGTACTCATGTTAGATGTATGGGAACAATAGAGAATTTTGATCAATTGCTTGTGAGCAATAAAGATGGACTTCCCTTCAGAGTAGCCCATCTTCCATGTACTTTAAAGATTGATCCTTTCTTTTACTATAAAATCTTATACTCATAATGTAATGCACTAACCCCCTATGTAGTCCCTTGCAATAACTAATTATAATAATCTCATTATTATTTTGCAGGGAATAATCTATTTTATGAAAAACTTAATGATGAATGTTTGCACATTTTCAGGCCAACCATACGCACATGGTATCATATTTTGATTTCATTGCAAGATCAGATTTCATTTCATCCCTTTCTTCAAGTATATTAAAAGGTAGCTTCACTTCATTTATGAATCTAACAATTTTTATTTTTTTTTAAAAGGTGGCATTTACAAGAGAAAGGGTTAAAGGATAAACTCATTGACTCTATGACAACACTTTTTGGACCCAATGTCTTTCAAAGACTTAAACTCCTTGACAAAGCATGCCAATTTTTGAAGTATATTAAGGACAACTACAGGTCCCAAATAGAAGGTAACCTTTATTATGATCGGCCTCCCTATATTCCTATTAATGAGTGGGAGAATCTTTAAAAGGTTACACTTGAGAGAAGCACAAGACATAGTGGACAAATACTATCACCCGAGGAAAGAAGGTACGTGATAATCTTAATAATGAAATTATGTACTATTTACTCTTTATACTTATGTGATCTAACATATTTCAAACATCACATAGGTTGCCTGACACATCAAAGGCAACAGAAGCAAGAAAAAAAAAACACGGGCAACAAAAGCTTGGCTCGAGTGGATATTCAAAACTTTTTGGACAAGTTGTAAGTATTAGTAAATGAAAAATCGTATGCAAATATTTATAAATTGCAATCAATTTAGTTTTGATGAAATTCACTACAATAAAAATTCATGATACCAAGCAAAAATGTAGGCCTTCGAGTTCAAAAAAATGATTACAAAAGAGGACAAGAAAATAGGCTACAAACAAGGCTATATAGTCATGGCTGAACGATTCCAAGCAATGAGTGCACAAGGTTCTTCTGGTGGATCTGTTGATCGGGTAAATAAGTCAATTGATTTTTATTTCAAGTTGAATACTTTACCAATTACTGTGTTTGATGTTAAGTTCCAACATAAAGTGAATATATTTATTTTAAGTAAGGAAACAATGATTATATATTTGTTTAAAACTTTAAAGTGAATATATTTATATGTATTAAACTGAATGATTAACATTTCTCAGTATTTTTCTTGTATTTATATGTATATATTGTCGATAAATGCACTAATTATTTACATTGGAATGCAGCCTGTCGATCCTGATACACCATTCGAGCACGACGGAGGCATCGATTCGAATGTGAATTGTAGTACTCAAGGTATACATTTTCTATTTGAATTTTGATTATTTAATATTTAATACAAGTAAACATGTTAAATTAAATTTGGCGTAGTAATAAATATTTAATTATAATGTGATGGGATTAATAAAATATTTTGTATTGCAGTTGTAGGGGATGTAGAGATTGTTCCCAATGACCGTGTTGAGCTTCAAGCCATCGAGCAAGATGATGTGGTTGGACAAGGTAAAGAGCATCACATTTATGTTTTTTAAAGTACTGAAATGCTTGTAACAATAATGATAATATGTTTTTAAATTAACCCCAATTTTGATAATATATTTTTAATTTAAGCATTTTATTTTTTATTGCAGAGGACCTGCCTTTGCAAAGGACAGGGAGATCATGTGCACGGCTGAGAAGAAATGATGATATTGACATGGATACGCCTCTACAACAATATAGGGAAGTAGAAAAAAAGAAAAAGTCAAAAAAGAAATGATTCTCATTTATGCAACTTATTTGATAATGAGTGTCTGTTAATGAATGCTAATTAGTAAGATGAATGCTCAATTATTGTAATGACAATTGTTATAATATGTACCATATGTTTCCATACATGTTTAGAGAATATGGAAATGGACAAGGGATGATGATTGGTACTTGTGTGATTAGAGAATACTATGCATGATTTCATTCCCCAAATCATTACTGGCAAAATTTTGAACATATCTAAATGGAATACTTTGTGCCTGACATACTTAAATGAAATACACCAAGAAGTACCAAATGATGAATGCTCAATTTTTGTAATGCTAAAGCATGAGAACCGTCCATTTCTAGAACTTGATTTTCTAGTCTTAATGATTTTTATATAGTCCTAGTGATTTTTCTTATTTCTTGCCATTAGAGCCACTTCATATGCACAGGTGATGAATATGCATATTTGCCTAAGCAGTACTGGGAGTTGATCCAGCAACACATGTACTATTGTGAAAATCATCACAAGTCCATTTGCCAGTGGGTCGTTCCTAGTGGTTTTTGGTCAAATCTGCATGTTTTTCACTTGTTCATATACCAAATGATGAATTCTCAATTGTTGTAATGGAAAAGCATTAGAATCGTCCATTTCTAGAACTTGATTTTCTATAGTCTTAATATTTTTCTATAGTCCTAGTGATTTTTCTATAGTCTTAATGATTTTTCTATCGTCCTAATGATTTTTCTATAGTCTTAATGATTTTTCTATCGTCCTAATGTTTTTTTCTCTCAATAAATTAGGCCTTGAATTTGAATTTTTGTTCACTGTTTTATTTCATCTTGATATTTCATTCATTTTTCATATACACAGAGACCACATGCTGATAAAAAAAAATGAGCTATTTGATTGTTCACTGTTCATGATTGTAAATGGTCAATATTTATGATGGTACTCCTTGGTGTATTCCATTTAAAAATAATCATGTTTCTATGACTATGATAAATGTCCCTTTGTGTTGAGAAAATTAGAGTTGATAAAATGGTTGTTCAGTGTCTATATCTACAAGTTGCAAAAAAATCATCCTTCTTCCACCAACATTCTAGAAAATTAGTTTTGCAAAATTGGCCATGTTGATGATGATTATGAAGAAGATTTGAAAATGTTGCACCAATCTGAATTGGATCAATCATCATTTTCAAATCTTCTTCATCAATCACCATCAGCCATTTGGTGATTCACTTGGTTCAGACTTATACAATAAGTATTAATGTAGTTTTTAATTATAACAAAAGTTCAATAATGGTTTTAGATGTTAACTATGACAATCTCTTGGTTTCAAGAAATGCAAAAGGAGGTGCCTAGTTCAATATGCAATCTTAATTCATATGCATAGGATATTAGGTGGAGCTGAAAGATGCAACAGGTTTGCATTTTTGATAGAGGTCTTTAATTAGGTATTTTAAGTTATAGACCATCGCGAACATTATAATTTTGACCTATTAAAAAAATGTAAATTTGGTGAGTCTTCTCAGCTCCACCTGTTATCCATGGCATATTCTACGCAGTTACACGTGCATTCTCGATTCAGAGTGGGAAAATCTTATTTTAGATGTGAGGGAGAGAAGCCAAACACATAAAGAACATGCACATAAATACAAAAGTTGAGAAACATAAATGTAGATATCGCAACAGCTGAAAAACATAAATGTAGATATCATGGTCACAATTGTTTGGAGACACAACATAATTGAATGGTATACCCAGATGATGCAACACAACCACTACTCCTCTGGTTCCAAGTTGACATTGTGGGATCCAAAAACCATAGATAAGGAATAAATTTAGAGAGCGGAGGAGGGCCATAAAATCCAAAATAATACAGGGTCCCTATATTATTTCGATCATTATGGCCCTCCTCCTCCACTCTCTAAATTTATTGCTTATCTCTGGTTTTTGGATCATGTAGTGTCAACTTGGAACTGGAGGAGTAGTGGTTGTGTTGCATCATTTGGGTATACCACTCAAGTATGTTGTGTCTCCAAAAAATTGTGACCATGATGCCTACATTTATGTTTCTCATCTATTGTGTCTCGGGACCCCTTATGACCCTTTATGACCCTTTACGATCCCTAAGAATACATCTTAGAGGTCTTAAAATGTCGTAAAGGGTCATAAGAGGCTCCTAAGAGGGGCTAGATGAGCTTCCACCTTCAGTGGTTGGCCTTGTTAATTAGAGAATGTTAAACTATTCTCAAAATAAAGAGAAGCTCAATAATTTAAGGTCTCATTCCATGTACGACAAATATTATTTTTTTTAAAAATATATAGTAAACCGTCGCAATTACGATGATAAGTAGAGAATGATCGATGGAAAAACACTACAAACAACAGCTATCTATCATAAATATCTGACAAATAGACATCGCATGTACATTATATCTATCACAAATGTAGCATTTCCGTCGGCATTGCAACAGCAACAAATGGACCCAATGACATGTTCAACATGTTGACAGGCCCTCTTCGGATGCATATTATGATGGCCATATCCATCATAATTATGACTCCTATCCTAGTCATCGGTGATTTTGACTCCAAAATTGCAATAGCGGTTGGTGTCTCTTGATCGACGGGATAGTGTCAGAATTTCGATGAAAATCCGTCGAAAAAATGACTGAAATGTACTAGTGCAATTTGGCCTACAATCTAATTAAATCATCTTCATACATTGAAAATATGATATAGCTTATAATAAAGCATCAAATACAAAGATAGACACATGAACATGTTCACAACATGGAAATTTAAAAATGTTATGATAATTGGATGTATAATTGGTATCACACATCTCTACTTCGATTGATGACCTAATTTGTTGGCTTCAAATTATAGTTTAGAAAATGTAGATACAACTACCACAAATGATATAAAATACATGAAAATCACCTATAAAAGAGGACCAACACACCAACAACAACAAAAACAAAACATAATTTTGGTTGATACAATGTTGACTTAGGATTCTCCTATATCACTATGTTTTGTTCGTTGATGATTTTTCAAAAATGTCTTGGATTAATTTCATGATGTCTAAGATGAAGTCATTGTTAGGATCAAGCAATACTAAGAGGGGGGTGAATCATTATTGTATAACTTTTATTCCTTTCAAGCCAATTCAAACTTAACTATGCAATAACTAAAATAAGAACACACACATAAATTAAACAACTCATAACACCATGATTTTGTTAGATAAATGAGATGGGGGGTTGAATCAATTAATTCCAGTTATCCTATAGTCCCAAATACTCCCATATGTATAAAACAAATCTTTCAAACAATTTAATCAACTCGGTAAAACTTTTACTGTCTATCTGTTCAATTACCTAATAGCGGTAAATTAACTATTGTATGTATCGATCAATCCAATTATAGTAATGTGTAAAGTATAATAACAATTCACCACATTCATACACATATAACACTTTGATTTTTAATGTGGAAACCCTGTTAGGGGAAAAACCACCTGGGACCGGTAACCCAAAATAATTTCTCTTTTGAAGTGAGCTCGGTTAAGAGCCAACCCTATTAAAGGTTACAATAACACATTGTAAGGTGTGACCTGGTTAGAGGGTTTATCACTAACATTTCTTAGTGACCATACATTCACTATGGGGTCAACAAGAAAACAATCAACATTCATCCAATTTCATATTGAAATATAAAGACTGTTAAGTCCCACTCAGTTAAGAGATTTATCTGTAGCAATGGTTAGAATGCAACAGTAATGATCTTATTCAAATACAACTTGTTTTGCATATTTTTAGATCTATGCTAAGATCAAAATACCTCTGGCCATTATACTCAATTCAATCTCTTTGTATCCTCCAACTTTGTTATGCTCGGTGTTGTCTGCAAAATTGCTTAGTTCTATCTTCAACCTGTTTGACCAACTCACATGAATGCAATCTCCTCACGCACATTCAATAAATAATAATGAATCTCTTGTCTCCTTTTATAGACATAATAAAGTTTTTTTTTTCTAGCCATAGATTTTGCCTCTTAATCTTCACCATTGATTTTGTCGCTTTAACCTTCTTGAGCACCTGTTTTAGTAACATGTTTTATTCTCCTTCATATGATCATCCTTGAATTTTATTAGTCATTTGATCATCATAAAAAACTTTATCTTTAACCTTAGAATCATCCATAATTGTCTATCTCATCACCTTTAGTCGGCAATCATATGTTCCATTTATTTCTTTCACTTAGTCAATACCAAAATGTGTCGGTGACTTCTAACTTGATTAACACTATACTCAGTATACACTACACTTTCTCGATGTAGACTATTTCAACTTTGTGTATACTAAGTTCTTCATTTACCGACCACATAAATTTGTTCATTCTTGATCTTCAAACCATAACAAAATTATGTAATATAATCAAATCACTAACATAATGTCATAGACTCATCAATAAGTTACCCAATGAATACCATATCCATATCTTTCTCATACATTTCATCTTCATGTAGATATCTCATTCCTTCATCATTATTTCCTTCTTCAAATGTTTGTAACTATCATGATAAGTATAGTCAAAACTAGTTGACATCAATGACAATACAATAGCTGATTTAATGTACCACATATACCTTAGTAGCTCAGTGATCATCAATCATTGTCTTTGAAGTCTATCAATCTCTCCTTTAAGATATTCAATCAGTTGTAGTCTATCATATTTTTTCTCAAGGAAACCATGGCTAAGGGAAAACCCCGGTGGAGATGATACCCACAAATAATGCACTAAAAGTATTGTGTCCTTGTTAGGAGACATTTCCCTATTAGGAGCAAAATATTACATTAGTACAAGTCCATGTTAGGGGTGAATACAAAATGGAGCTTAGTACTCTTACAATGGACTCATTATCCATTATTACCAAAGTATCTTGTAGCAACAAAAATGAACTTAAAATAGCATTTTCTATGCCAAAGTAGTTCCAATAATAGCTTGTAAAATCCTTTGCATTATCTTTAAATAACAATGCATCCCACTTCTTTACTCATAACTTCACATCTTAAAACATATATACTCGATCTCATAATCTTTCCATTTAGCTTACAAATACATCACAAAATGTGTCCAACACATATTCAAATTGAAATTATATAGTTGGTGATCATACATTCACAAAGATAGGGTAGCACCCAAACAAAATCTAAGGTATCACTTTTGGATTCCACACGTTACTCCCTTAATCATCGTGACTACTCATTTACCTTGTTTCACTGTTGTACAGTCTTCACACACCCAGACCATGTTGTAACTCTCTCCATTCAATTCAAAAATACATGTGACCTTAACCAAAGGTCTGTTACATCCCATAATACATTCCTCTAAGCTCGTGTGACTTAATTCCTCATATACTATGCTCGCAAGGAAAAACTGTACGACTTTACCTTGTCAACTACTTTTTGGACTGTCATTTTTCCAATGCGAACATCCAAAACTGAACTAAATTTCCAATGAGTAAAGTTTCCATAAATGACAACCTCTATGTTGTAATCATCATGCCACTTGCCAACAATCTCCCCATTTGGCATTGATGGAAACACATAGTAAAAAATGACTAAGTGTCCAATACCAAACTACTGTTTATACACTTTATATTTTTCACAATTGTTACTCTCCCTTTGACATCAATGGAAAAGGTACATACAAAAAGTGTATTTATATTCAAGGCAAGAATTTGGGATTACATATCAAAATTTACACCATGCAAAGTATGTCTTGGTTGGAAGGAGGTTTCCAAAACCTTTACATTTGTTTCCCATGTGTATACTAATAAAAGTATCTTCATAGAATTAGGGTTAATCATCAACAATAAGTGAAATAATAACTAAATACAACCACAATTGAGCAACTATTTAACAAAATCAATGACTAATTGAGCATCCTATGGCTCTCTAACTAAGATGTTAATGAATAAGCTCTCAGCAAGCTCTCACTAATGACAGTCCTAGTATGAGAATGATAGAGATAAAACAATATGGTAAAGCTAACAATTATCAAGATGAATGCTAAAATTTCTCTTAAATGTCTTTCTAAACTCAAATTGCAAGAGGTTTGATGCAATTATCAAATAGGTGGTTGATGAATAATGAAGGATTTTAGCCTTCCTTTTATAGATTTTCCAATGGTAGGGGGTGTAGTTGTGGTTGATCATGGTTGAGGTTGAGTTGAGTCTTTGGTTCCACCCTTTGAAGACAAAGCAAAGTTTGTGTCCTCAAAGCTCGGGACAAGTAGACAAGATGGATGGTTAAGATTCCTTTTCACTTTGAGTGAATGAGATTCAATTTGGCTTGATCCATGTGAATGCCTTTCCTCAAATCTCATTGGTTGATTGATTTTCTCTCCTTTTAGTTTGTTGAGAGTAATTGATTTTTATTAATTGATTTCATTGATTTATTTTAGCCATGTACCCCTTGAATGGGTTGAATTTAATTTAATCCAAGACTATACAATTAATTGATTTAATTGTATTTTGATTTGATTGTACTTGATTAAAATGCTCTCAATTTTGATTGATCTCGAATTAAGACTTGATTTTCATTTTGATTGGCTAATTATGCATTGTGATTCAATTGATTCAATTTTGTCCTTGATTTTATTTGATTTAACTTGATTTGCTTTGAATTATCATTAAATTATCTTTGTCCATTTTTAGGTGATTACAAATGCCCCTCTTTGAGTTGACGTGCGAAGCATGTCGATTCAAAGAATACTCTGATCTTTCTTGATGATAGGTCCTAATTCATTGATGGTCGATCTTTGATGTTCATTTTTAATGTCTTTCGATGGTCGATCCTTAATTTTTGATATGAGGTTGATGTAGATATGATTGATATGAAACTCTCCTGATTGATGTGGTTCTGATGATTGTTCTTGATATGATGATTGATTTGCTGATCGGTTCTGATATGATACCTGATTGGATGATTGATATGAAACTCTCTTGATGATCTGATATGATGACCCTTTCATTTGATTACGAAATTTTTTTGATAAAATCTTTCGATTTGATTTGATGATCAATCTCTAATTTTCGTTGATGTTACTGATGATGTTGATCTGATTATCTAATGGTATGCCCCCTCAAAAATGAAACATATTGTTGTTTTCGATAGATAGGTTTAAATGGTTGATTGATATGTTTTCATTTCTGAAAAACACTTTATGATATGCCACCCTTCTCAATTTTCCCCAGTTAATGCAATAGATTAATATAGGTAAAAGTCAATTCTCACCTCAAAATTAGGTCAATTTAGCTTAAATAGGTTGAAAAACTTAGATTTACTATTCATTTTTACTTTTCTCTTCTGTGATTTTTGCTTTGGTTCTCTTCTGCTTTCCAAGATGGTTGTTCCTATTTGAGAGCATCAATTCGAGCGATGTCAAAGATCCATGAGGCCGCCTGACTATGGGCCTCCGATAAGTGCTTTTTGAACCTTGGTATTGCATTTATTGCTCATTAGTTAGCATTTATTGCATTTTTCAATTCCATCACTGCTTTGAAATAGTTAAGTCACGCTTAGACCAATTTCACTGTCGCTTAGGACATTTAAGTGTTGCATCCACAATTTTTAGTGTCGCGTATGATTAGTTTAATGTCACTTAACCAATTTTTGTTGTTGCCTATGAATAGAATATTCACGCATAGCCTTAGGGTTTAAAAACCAAATTCCATGTATTTTGACGCTTGTGAAACCTTAGCATTTTGATGTCGCATAGGAAGAATTTGTTGTCACTTAGGTCAATTCAGTGTCGCTTGTGAGAAACTTGTCGCCTAAGACAAAAGTAATGTCGCCTGACAAGAATTGTGTGTCACTTAAGGGAAATGTCACCTGTGATGATTAAAATCACGCCTGCAGCATTTTTCACAAAATTTTCACTTGTACTTGACTATTTTCATGAAAAAAATTTATAAGTCAAGATGATCGATGGGAATAATATGATTAAGTCAGTCACGTTTGAACTAAACAATCAATTAGAATATCAAAATAGTAATACCAACAAATTTGATTTGTCAATCTATTATGATAGGGTGCTGGTTTGATATTTTACTCTCAAGATCTAGAGAGATAAAACAATGATTTTCCTTCCTCAAGATATAGAGTTAGGAGTTTTGATGCGCTCATGATGAGCAAATGGATTTTAGAATAACTTGATCGACTTTAGATGTTCCTTGATATAATATGTTGATATGATTCTTTTGTTTTTGCTAAACAGGTTGACTTCCCTGTATTGTATATCCAATCAGTTGCATCCTGGGTGATTTACCTTGGACAGGCACTGACTGCGGCTGAGTACCGTGTTATAGAGCTTTGTGGTTTGAGCTTCCTTCTTGATATTCCCTAGTTCTAGCTAAACCGTGGGTTATTGACAGTTGTGGTAGATCATTGGCACTCTGACCACAATACTTTCCATCTTCCACATGGTGAGATGATGATCATGCCTGAGGACGTGTATCTTTTACTACGGATTCCCTGTCGAGGAGAGATTATTTATTATGATTCTATGTATGATTCTATTGTCTACCAACAAGTGTTCGGGGATAATCTGATTGATGATGATATGATCACCTGGCCACAGTTTGCTTCTTTCCCTACATTGCCTGTAGTTCTAGGCACATTGATTGGTGGTCTACTTCTTCCTTACTGACAAGGTTGCGGTTTTTTAGTTGGTTGGGGTAGGATTCTAGAGGGTTTACTAGCAAAGCCTTGACATTTTGATTGGGGTTCTTGTGTGCTAGCAAAGCTATATCGAGATCTCCATGAAGTGGTGTACAGAGAGAGTTCTTCTTTATCTGTCAGTGCTATTATTCTTCAGTTATGGATTTGGGAGCATCTTCCTATTACGAGGCCTATTTCTGATAGGAGATGGCCGCGTGGATATCCATATGCTTTTCTATATATGGGTATGGTGATTCAGCATCATTTAGGTCATCTAGATTATTGGAGACGTCAGATAGATGATCTTGATCAGGTTATATGGCATCCATACCTTGATTGTAATCACTGGTGGGAGGATGATGATGAGTTTCCATATGTGTTTGCTCCTCATTAGATGATTGGCCGATCTGATACTGTTATTGAGTGGTTTTGTTTTGGTCGAGTTTCCAGACAATATGGTAGGATACAGGATATGCCTCTGGGCAATGAATTATATGCATGAGTACAGGCTGAGAGATCTTTATGGGACCCTTGTATTGATTATCGGTTTGACATGACTCAGATTGCTAGTATGCCTTTCTACAGATGGGAGATGTTGACAGGTATGTCTGATGCAGGGATGTCCCATGAGTATCGAGACTAGTGGTCTTGGAACAGGTTTATTCATTTCATAGATCCTGCGGAGCCTATTCCAGCTCGATGTGGTGGTGGTGGTGATGGGCGTGGTGGTGGTAGACATCATAGGCATCAAGGACATAGAGATCCTCTAGTTGTTGAAGGTAGAGGATGGGTGAGGGATGAACATGGTCAAGATAGAGTTAGAGATAGACAGGTTGATGCAGTCCAGGTAGTTCATCCTAGAGCAGCAGTTAGATAGGATAGAGTTCATCAACAGCAGAGAACTCAGAGATAGGCTCATGTTGAGGCTGCTAGATAGGTTCTTGGGGGTTTAGATCCTTTGGTGCAGTTATAGAGAGTTGCCTTGGCACAGTAGGATGATGATGCTCAGCAGGTTCAAGCCCAATAGGTTCTAGCACAGTAGATGCCTCCACCAGTTCAACAGCCACAGGATCATGGACAAGATTCATAGGATGCTCCCACTATTGGTTCTTTAGCCTGAGATATGCAGTCTATGAGGATAGATATGTCCACTATTGTTGGGTGTTTATATCAGGTTGCTTCCTTGATGTAGTAGTTTATTTTAGCAGTGGTTGTTCAGAGACCGAGTGGAGTGAGCACTTCTCAGGATCCTCCTCCACAGGATGATAGAGATCCAGGCAGTTCTGGTGTTGTGGGATTGTGATTGATTATTGACAGATTCATTTATCATTGATGTCCTATGTTGCACATTTCATGTTTTTTGATTGATCAAAACTTTTGATGTACCACTTTCATGATATTGTATCTGGATATACTTTGATGTACTAGATCCTTTGAGAAACATTCTTTTGATGATATATGATGATCTATTCCTTCGTTCTTATTGATGAGTTGATTTATGAGATTATCTTTATATGTAGCTATATGATGTTTATGATGCATTTACTTTTGATTATATGCAATGGATGCAATGTATCTTATTTTTATGATATAGATAGATGGATGCATTGATGTATGAATATTATGAGATGTTTTCTATTTTTCAATGTATGGATGCAAATTGTTTTATGGTCATATGGATATGGATGATCCTATGTTTTTGTATTTTCAAATGTATGCAATTCTATCCATAACTACATGTATGCAAATGATGTATGAGTAATGATTCTTTTTTCTATTTCTGTCTATTTATGTATAATGACTAATGATTAATGTTATGCATGAATGCAAAAGATAATCTCATTTTCATTGTTTTGAATCTAGAATCATGATGTTTGAATTGAACCCCCCAATTTCATTTTTCCCCTTGCAATTTAAGCTAAGGCAAAACAAATATATACAATGCACTTAATCTAACATGTATGCAGCTAACTATCATTATTCAAGATTTAGAGCTTATAATCATCATTGAGCATTTTTGGAATCCCATTATTTGAGTACAACCATCACTAGTTCAACTATGATGATATGAATACTTTTGCCTTTTTCTTTTCTTTCCCATCGGTCTTTTCAGTGCGACTATCACTGATTGAAGCCAATCATGAGAGTGCGAATACCGATTTTGTCAGATTCTATGTTGCAAGTGGATGTTGGTATTATGATATCGAAGATCAAAATAGCCAAGGTATCCGTTTGTGTAAACAAGCAGAAATCTATGTTTTATCCTATGTACAAGTCCTTGATGATTCTTTGATGATCACGTCCTTAGACAAATAATATATGATTTAAAACTTTGACTTTAAGATAGGCAAGTCCTCGATGATTCTTTGATGATCACGTCCTTAGAAAAATAATATATGATTTAAAACTTTGATTTTAAGACAGACATTCAGAAATCAAGAAAAATATCAACCTTTCATCATAGCTTGTCTAGTCTAAAACTTTCATCGATTCGCTAGAAAGGAATGATTTCATCAATTGATCCAACACTTAGAAATATTTTTTCCATGTTTTTCAAATCCATAGTTCAAGTGTAGTTCCATCCATTTCATACTTTTAATCCTGATAAAGGGTAAGGTCATTTAAGTTCTTGGATCAAATTTTCATTTTAGGCTCATATTGGATTGGGACGTAGATTTGATTAAGTGTTCCTCTTTTGAGTGTGATGAATTGATTCTCTGATTGAATAAAGCTTGTTGATGAATCCTTGCTCCTTGAGAGTAGATTGCCCCTAGTTTGATATTGATTTCATTTATGGGACTTAGGACAATTTTTTTATTAGGTGACCAAAATCTTAAGGTACTTGCAAATGCAACTGTGGGGTTTTATTATGCAATATATACAAATGCTAGCGAATGCAATATTTACAAGGTGACCTTCTAAGTATGCAACTGACTTGGACTTTCAATGGTGTCTGTTTACCAGGTTTTCACCGATTGAATGGATCAAGCTCTTTTTTTCTTTTTTTTAAAGCTTTTTCTCTTTTTTTGCTACCAAGGTGCCTATTTGCTAAGTTTTCACCAAGGCATTTTTCTTCTTTTTCAATTTTTTTGTATTTTTTATTTTTCAAATTTTTTCTTTTTTTCATATTATCAAGGCACCTATTTGCTAGGTTTTCACCAAGACAACATCTTTTTGAGGATCCTATTTGAATGTTTTTCCTTTCTTCATGCTCAATTTTCCACTGTTTTTGATCTTTTGTGCTTTCCAAATGTTTTTGATATTTTTAGCTTTTCCAATATTTTTGGTATTTTCAAGATCTCTTTTGAACTATGTACAATAAATATGATGCTCTCCATCTGATACTCTTTATACTCTTTCATCTACCTCATGTATAGAACCTCTTGAGATGTATGCTATTTATAGGTTCTTGTAGCTCTTCACCATCACAATCCGATAACTTGTATGTGTCGGTCCCAAAATCTTCAACAATGAGAAATGGTCCTAACCAGTTTGCTTCCCACTTTCCTTTTTTCTCTCTTTCTGCTTGGTTCTTGGGATTTTCACGCAAAACTAGGTCACCTATTTGGAATGTCCTTGGTTTGATGTGCTTATTATAAGGTCTTAACATTCTATTCTGGTACACCTTTAAGTGATCAAAGGCTTCTTTATATTTTTCATCCAAGAGTTCTAGTTCTTGTAGCCTAGCAACCCTATAGTCTTCCTCATTTATCAATCCATGCATAGATATCCTCAAGGATGGAAGTTCTACCTCCAAAGGCAAAATTGCTTATGTTCCAAAGACTAAGGAGAAGGGTGTAGCCCCTATTGGCATCCTTATGCTTGTTCTATAAGCCCACAAGGTTGGGTTTATCTTGATATGTCAATCTCTACCAGAATTATCCACCATTCTCTTCAAGATTTTCAATATGTTTTTGTTTGTTGCTTCGGCTTGTCCATTACCTTAAGGGTAATAGATTGAAGATGAATGATGTATCATGTGAAATTTGGTGCACAATTCCATTATGTCTTTGTTCTTGAAATGCCTTGCGTTATCTGTTATGATGGCATGAGGTACGCCATATCTATAAATTATATGATTTAGGATAAACAAGGATATCTGTTTGCCTGTTGAAATTGATAGGGGTATAGCTTCCACCCACTTAGTAAAGTATTTTGTGGCCGTTATGATGAATTTATGCCCATTCGAAGATGGTGGATGAATCATTCCTATTAGATCTAGACCCCATTGATAGAATGGCCAAGGTGTTGTCATTGGATGAAGTTCTTGCACTGGTGCATGTATCAAATTTCTGTGGAATTGACACTTCTTACAAGTTTTTGCAAAATTACAAGAATCTTTTTCCATGGTAGGCCAAAAATATCCTATCCTAAGAAGTTTCTTAGCTAAAGATAATCCATTTGAGTGTGATCCAAAAATTCCTTCATGAATTTCTTGTAAGGCTAAGTTTGATTCTTCCTCTTCTAAACACCTAAGGAGCATTCTGTCAAGACTTTTCTGATACAATGTTTCAAAAATTATAGTATATCTAGTGGCTTGTCTAATGAAGCTTTTCTTTTGGTTTGTGGTTTGGTTGATAGGAAGGATTTGGTCTTTCAAATAGGTGTAAATTGGTCCATACCAAGGTGAGTCAGTTGTAGTAAGTAGGCAAATGGTATAAGGATGGGTTGGGTCATACGCGAGTTGAGTCACTTCTTCTACCAAGAACTTGTATCTAGCACTCTGATCAGGCATCTGCAAAAGTGATGCTAAGGTTGCCATGGCATCTGCTGCTTTGTTCTTTTCTCTCGGCACTTGTTCAAATGTGATGATTATGAAATACTTCTTGAGATTATCCACCATGGTTTTTTAAGGTACTAATTTGTCATCTTTTGTATGATATTCTTCATTGACTTGATTTATGACTAATTGTGAATCTCCATACACCTTTAATTCTGTCACTTTCCACTCTAATGCCAACTTGATTCTGATAACCAAGGCTTCATATTCTGCTATATTGTTTCTACATGGAAATAGCAATTTGTATGACGTAGGGATAGTGGAGCCTTGAGGCGTGATTAGAAGTATGCCTTCTCTTGACCCATGGTGAGTGTAGGAACCATCAAAATAAAGTTGCCATGTTTTTGCCTCAACATTCACAATCTCTGCATCTGGGAATTCAACTTGTATAGGATGATCATAATGAAGTGGTGCTTCTACTAATTGGTCTGCAATGACTTTCCCTTTAATTGCTTTTCTGTCAACATATTCTATATCAAATTCACTTAGTATCATCACCCACTTTGCTAATCTTCCATTTAATGTTGTTTTGCTTAGTAGATACTTCAAAGGGTCAATTTTGGCCATGAGCCTTATCTTGTGGGCTAGCATATAATGGCATAATTTTTGGGAAGCAAAAACTATAGCCAAGCATGCCCTTTCCATGAAGGTATAGTTCAGCTCATATTTGACTAAGGTTCTACTAATGTAGTAGATTGCTTTCTCTTTTCCATTCTCATCCTCTTGTGCTAGAAGTGCCCCCAATGAATTCTTTATTGCTGAAATGTACAAGATTAAGGGCTTGCCTCTTATAGGTGGCATCAATATTGGTGGATTCATGAGGTATGTCTTTAGTAGATTGAAAGCTTCTTCACATTTTTCATCCCACTTGAAGATTGTGTCTTTATGCAAAATTTGGGTGAAATTATGGCACTTTTCTGCCAATTGAGAGATGAATCTCCTAATGGATTGTATCCTTCCTTGTAAAGATCTCATCTAACTAATGGTTTTAGGTGCTTCCATTTCCATTATGGCCTTCACTTTAGTGGGGTCAACCTCTATTCCTTTTGTAGATACAATGTAACCTAGAAGTTTGCCAGATTGGACTCCAAAAGCACATTTCTTTGGGTTAAGTCTTACTTTGAACTCCTCTAACCTTTCAAAAAAATTCACCAAGATAGGTAGATGTTCTTTTCTTGAATGTGACTTAGCTAGTATGTCATCCACATAATCCTCCATGAACTTATGCATCATATCATGGAATATTGTAGTCATTGCTCTTTGATAGGTTGCTCCGACATTTTTTAAGCCAAAAGGCATGACATTCCAATAAAATGTACCCCATGCACATGTAAAGGCAGTTTTATCTTGGTCTTCGGGTGCTATCTTGATCTGATTATAGCCACTAAATCCATCCATGAGTGAAAACATGGAGTGTCCCACTGTTAGGTCTACAATGGCATCAATGCTCGAAAGTGGGAAATCATCTTTAGGACATGCCAAGTTTAAGTCCCTAAAATCCATGCAGATTCTAATGGACTTATCCGCTTTTGATACCAGCACTATATTGGAGATCCATTGTGCATAATCAATGGCTCTTATAAACCCCACCTTTAATAGCTTCTCTAACTCCACTTTGACAAGTAGGGCTATATGAGGGTGCATTTTCCTTAGTTTTTGCTTGACCGGTTTGGCTCCTTCCTTTATATTGAGATGATGCATTATCAAATTTAGGTCTAACCCCGGCATATCATCATAAGACCACGTGAAGTTAAATTTATTTTCCTTAAAGAACTTGATGAACTCTAGTCTTTCTTCGCTTGATAGGGATGATGCTAAGTGGATGATCTTTGGCTCTGTTTCTAGTCCAATGTTTATCTTTTCTGTTGGCTCGATTAGACTTGGAGACCTTTCTTCATAGTGATCTGGTAGAACATCCAAACTCCCTTCTATAGGTGTCTCAGTTGGGTTTTCACCTTTAGAAACATCTTTTATTTCTTTTTTTCTTTCTTTTGGATCTAATGTTGCCACAAAGTGGTTTTCAACACTAGATTCTTTTCCTTTTCTATTTTTTTTATTTTTTCATTTTTTCTCAGATTAAGAGTTTGGATGCCCCCTTTGATCATTTCTTCTTGATAGTCCTTGGTAGAAGAAGTTTCAACCATGTTGAGGTATTGGGACAGTGTGTTGTCGTTCAAGAAAGTTGGCAATGTATCGGGTTCAATGGTATTCCATTCAATTAGGTCTGGCCAAATGAGAGTTAAAGGGTCAACACTTGGGTTTGTCTCAATTGAATTTAAAGTGTATATCTCATTGTTGGAGGGTTCATACATTTTATCTTGAAGATCTCAGACATGGGCTTCCTCAAAATGTTCTAAAGAAGAAGGATCAAAATCCTCCTCACTAGACTCCACTATGGAACTGTTGGATAAAAGTCATGTGGATTAAACCTAGCGTTTCATTCTTCCATAGTAGGTCTCCATGAAGGAACATATGGCTCACCTACCCATTGATTTATTTTTATTTCTATGCTTGGCACATCATTTGGACCCTCTTGACTAGAACTAGATGCTTGATTTGAAGTTGATTCCTCCATTAGTCCTTTATTTTTGGTAGAAGCATAGGTATGAATGACATCAATACCCTTGTCTTGGCATGACTCATCTGATAGGGTCTCCCATTCCCATTCATTAGAATCCTCATCACTATGAGATTCTAATTGTATTATTTGATCATATAATTTGGGATAATGTTTTTGTGTATATCCTTCTTCAAGATATCCTAAACCTATTTTCTGCTTGGAATCTCACCATGTGGATTCTAGGGGTTCAATTAGCCCTTCATTTTTTGTGCCTAAAGGTCCTTAACCTTTGTACCCCATCTTTTTCATGATTTCAAACCCTTTACCATATTGATGAGTAGGGATGGTTATATTTTGAATGTGCTTGACATGAGCACTTGATTCTTCATCCGTGTATAACCAATTCAGAATTTCATTATCCTCTTCACTCATGGTAGATGATGTACTTGCCCTTACAAATTTTTCATTATATTTATGAGGTAGACTTGGAGGTTTTCCAAAGGACTTTGGTGATAAGGGTAGGTCCATCATAGATAAGGAGTATTCGCCTACTCCTTGTTGTTTAATTTTGCATTGCTTATCAAAGTTTTTCATCATTTTATCCATCTTTTGATAATGGGCTTCTTTAGTATATCTTTGGACACCTTTGATAGAGTCTTCTTTTTCTTCTTCCATAATATCATCCTCATTAACCTTCTCTTTTCCTTTAGTCGATGTAGTTTGGTTAATGAGTTTTGGAGTTTCTTTAACAACAATTTCTTCTTCCATCTTTTCTTTTCCTTTCGGAAAAGGGATGTCTTTAGAACTTTGGCCTTGTTCCATTTGATTGGGTATAGACCCTTCAACATTTTGTGGAACCAATGAGTCATTTATAGGCTTGACGTTATTACAATATTGGAATGGATTGAGGTCTCCACTTACCATTATTTCTTGCCCTTGATATGGGAATTTTAGGCATTGATGGTAGGTTGATGGAACAGCCTACATTTTGTGGATCCATGGCCTTCCTAACAAAATATTATAAGTCAATTTTAGGTCCAATACTTGGCATATGGTCTCTTTTTGCATAGGACCAACTCTTATGGGAAAGACTATGACTCCTCTTGACGCTCTTTCTTCATCATCGTAGGATTTTATGGTTATCTTTTTCTTTGGGTCAATAGCCTCCTCAGAAAATCCTAAGGCTTTTACCAAGCTAAGTGTACAAATATTTAGGCTAGCACCTCCATCTATAAGGACTATTTTCACCCTATGCTTATGGATCAACACTTCTATGTGTAAGGGCAGATTTTGGGGATGATTAAGAGACATATCATCTTGTTCGGAGAATGATAGGCAATGAGGTGCAATTAAATGCCCCACCATATTTTGGAACTTGTCTACCTCCAAATTTAGAGGCACATTTGTTTCCAACAAGGCTTTTTCCAAGATATCCTTATGGATTGGTGATAGTTTGAGCAGCTCAAGAATAGAGATTTGAGCGGGAGTTCTTTGCAATTGGTCAACCAAGTTGTATTGTTTTGATGATGATGTGGAAGCTTGGTTTGACAACACAACTTTTGGAGAATTATTAGGTATAACAATTTTTGAGGCTTGCCCACTAGTGACCACATTTGTTGATGCTTCTCTTGATTTTCCTTTTATTATAACAACATTTATGCTTTGATCTTCTTCACTTAGGGTATTTATTGTGTTATCATAAGTGTGGGAAAAGTTCACTTTATCATTACCCTTTTTCTGATTTTGATTTGTATTGGATGACTCCCCCTTTTCATGATTCAAAAAGGGGTTCTTGTAGGTTGTGTGATCCCCATTGTTTTGAGGTCCTTCAATTTTGATGGTGTTATTATCAATTAAATCTTGCACTAAGTGCTTCAATTTCATGCACTCGTTGGTTGGATGACCTCTTTTTCGATGGTATTCACAATGATGAGATTCATTCCACCAATGTGGCTTGACTTGAGGTTCATAACTTGATATGTCGAGTAACATGATAACTTGATTGGCCAACAAGGTTCTTAGTACATTCTCCAAAGGTTCACCTAAGTAGGTGAATTTCATTTTGTTATAATTGGAGTTTGATTTTGACTTATCCCAAGTCTTATTGTTGGAAGTGTTGGAATTGTTATTAGAATTGTTGGAATTATATGGAGCTTTACTTGCTTGATTTACATTATTTGAAGAATTTGCTCCATATGGTAGAATAAAAGGGGTAGACTTCAAGTTGTGTGACTCCACAACCCCATCATTCACAAGATTTTTATTGTTATTTTTATTCCATGATTTTGATTTATCGTTGTGATTGTTGGACCCTTGATTATTAAAATATTTAGGAACATAATTATTGTTATTGTTGCTGTTGTTGTTGTTGTTGGATTTATTGTCTTTAAATAATTTAATCTCACCTCTTTTGACCAAAACATCTTCAATCTTAACTTCATTTTCAATAAGTTTTTCAAATGTTGGAGGACATTGAAGTTGTAATCGATAGTCCATTTTCGCAGTCAAGTTATTGGTGAAGATCTCCATCTTCTCTTTCTCGGGGATCGTTCATGGATACCTTGCAAAAATGGTTCTCCACCTTTGTAAGAATCCTAAGAAGAACTCTCCCTCTTTTTGTTTGGTATCGCATAACTTGAGCATCGTGATCTCATGCTCAATGTTATAAGAGTAATGGGTTACGAACTTTGAGGCCAACTCCTCAAAGGTCTTTATTCCTTGGGGTAGTTTTGAAAACCACTCCATTGCGGGTCCTCCTAAGCTTCTAGGAAAGAGTCTCATTAGATAAGTATCATTGTGCATGAACTCTATACTTAGGGTGCAAAACTCTCTTAGATGATCCTGTGGGTCTGTTTTACCCATGTACTTATCATATTTAGGAAAAATGGTGTTGAAATGAAATGACACCATAACTAGGCTCTTATCAAAAGGAAAAGGACACAAAGCTTCAATTGAGAAGGCCTTAGGTTCAGCTGCCTTCTTTAGGGTATCGATTTGTTCTTGGAAGGCCTTAATTTTCCTAGTCATAGCATTCATTGGATCATCTTGTTGCTGGTCTTTCTTAAGTTGGTCCATATCAAAGTCATGAGGGAGCTTTACCCCCTTTTGTGCTAGGTTTAGGAAAAAGTTCTCCCTATCCCTATCTATCAACTTCTCCATAACCTCTAGGAAATCTAGGTCTTGGGCAGCCTTATCAACTTTTTCTTCAAGTGTCTCAATAGGAATTTGGTTGGCATTATTGGTATTTTGGTTATTTCCTGGCTGAAAATTGTGATATGCTGAATTCCTATCCATCTCATCAAGTTTTTGTTTGAATAAATTTGGAAAAAGGTCTTCTTGGTTGTGACCTTAGAACACACTTTGGTACTCAACCTCTTGCCCTTCATTTGCAACAAGAGTTCTATTGCCTTGTAATGATACCCTATATGCTTGGGATCGTGTGGAAATTGGCATCCAACAAGGGTTCGTTTTGGAATTGATCCTTGATATGAGAGTTGTTGATTTTATTATTGAGGAGATTTAAAAATATAAGATGATTTTCAATGGATATCTCTCACTTGTTTATGTATTTCAAACATAACAACCACACATTCACTTGTCTCTTTTACCCACTTAAACACAAAATGTTTGATTTGTAGAACGTTGTCACGGGTTTTTCACAAGAAGACACTTCAAGCACCTACCTTACAACAAGATTTGGTTCGTAAACATGGCTCTAAAAGGTGGTCTTTGCTACTTTATCAAGGTTTTAGTATGGACTCTGTTCAAATACACTTTAATCTCTCATCCCCCAAGTATGTTAAGGAGCTTCCCACATGCACCAAGGTATGATTTTGCGCAATCCGTGAGGAATACTAGAGGAAGTTCAAAAAATTTAAAATCCATTTGTCATAAACCCCATTAAGGATGCATGCATTTTATTTTATAGTGGGTTGGATCCCCGCATCAAAAGCGAGCGTATCCCACTTTGGGTTGTCCCTCTCATCGGCCTTGTTAAGGAAAACTTGGAAGGCGAGCCCACTAAAGTTCTAGCATGTTCATTTTGAAAGCAAGGAAAATGGAATTAAGGTTAAGCTTTTGGGAATTTGGCTTGCCAAGAAGGTGAAGAGCATATCCCTAACTTTCCCTTTAGTTCCCAAACACTATTAACAAGGTTCAATTGATTTCACCCACTAACTATAGGGAATTGAGTATTTCTACTCTCTTCCACAAACAAGGGGCTTTGATTTATGTGTTTGATTTTTTTTTATCCCTCTTAATTATTAGATTTTAAATGCACCAAATGCCACAAGATAAGGGAAAAATTGACTAGTTTAGGCTTGCCTCCTTCTTTGTAGCTAACCGAAGTTAGGGGCATTTTTAAGTGATTTCATTATTTTCATCTCACCTTGGCAATAGCTCCTTCCAAGTGTGTTTGTCCTCCAGCAAGTTAGTCAAAACTAACAATCACAATGAGGGGAAACCAAAATTGAATTTGACAAAGCAAATATTTATGTAATGAATTTTAAGTACCTTATTTGCAAATTTTCAAAAAATTTGAACTAAGGACTAAAGATCCAATTAAGAGAGACAAATTTCTTTTTGTAAGCTTCAATCATAGCAAGGTATTTCTAATATACCTAATTGTCCTCCTCTTGTGTTGACTCAAGAATGGCCTTGATATGTGCTAGGTTCTCCCTTTTGATCTTCTTAGCTAGTGCCTTCCCTTCTTGATTAAACCTACTTTCTGGTTTCTAAACTTTTTGGTGACTATTCATTTACAGTCAAAACATACAAACAGAGAGTTAAATGAAAGAATTTATCAATCTAAAAGCAAATTATGACAGAAAACCAAAAGTGAAATTGTCCAGCAATTACGCGATATTAAATTGTTTGCAGGCGTAACTTTACTGTTAGTAGGCAACACTTAAAAGTGTAATAGGCGACACAAAAAGTTAAACAAGCATAAGCAAATTGTTGTTAAGCGCAAAGAAACTTTAAAATTGCATAAAACTGATTAATTCAAAGCGATGCTTTAAGACAAGTAGGCATAGGAAAGATGATACTAGGCGTGACTTGTTCTGTAAAGTGCTTCACAAAGTTTGGTCAGAAGTGACAACAGATTATCGGCAGGTGACACTTCTCAACTTGCAGGTGTGACTTCTTTAGGCAAAGGAAATATATCTTTATCGCACAGGCGTGATTGTTTCGATTACAGGTGACAATAAAGAATTTAAGATAGAATAGAAAGTATCAACCAAGCATAAATTTTCAGCAAATAAGCGTCGACACAGAGCTTGTAGGCATCATCCAAGTGATTACAGGCGTGATTGAATTGACTGTAGGTGTGATTTGACCTATTTCCTAAAAAAATTCCATGAAAAATAGCAAATACAAGCATACAAAAGATTATCCAAATGATAAAATTGATAAAATGAGGCTTACTACCCCACGGTGGGTGCCATTTTGTATACTAATAAAAGTATCTTCATAGAATTAGGGTTAATCATCAATAATAAGTGAAATAATAACTAAATACAACCACAATTAAGCAACTATTTAATAAAATCAATGACTAATTGAGCATCCTATGGCTCTCTAACTAAGATGTTAATGAATAAGCTCTCAGCAAGCTCTCACTAATGACAGTCCTAGTATGAAAAATGATAGAGATAAAACAATATGCTAAAGCTAACAATTATCAAGATGAATGCTAAAATTTCTCTTAAATGCCTTTCTAAACTCAAATTGCAAGAGGTTTGATTTATTTTAGCCATGTACCCCTTGAATGGGTTGAATTTAATTTAATCCAAGACTATACAATTAATTGATTTAATTGTATTTTGATTTGATTGCACTTGATTAAAATGCTCTCAATTTTGATTGATCTCGAATTAAGACTTGATTTTCATTTTGATTGGCTAATTATGCATTGTGATTCAATTGATTCAATTTTGTCCTTGATTTGCTTTGATTTAACTTGATTTTCTTTGAATTATCGTTAAATTATCTTTGTCCATTTTTAGGTGATTACACCATGTTATCTATAATGTCTAACCAATCTAAATTAAACCATTTACTGCAAAGGATGAGATCTTAGCATCCTTCAGTACATTAGGCATTGATCCATCAAAGTATTTCTTCGTTGTCTCCATGTCCTCAAGATTCTTCTCCAAAATTGACAATTTAAGAGTAATCAGACTTCTCAACTCACTGAATCTTCTCAACACTCTTGACTTCTCATATTGTAGCATACTGATCTTATCCAATAATTTGGATACTTCCTTGTCCAACTCAGTAATAGATTGCGAGGAGGACCCACAATTCTTTGCTAAGTTATCCAATGTCTTCACATTAGTGTGAATTATGTCCACCACATTTTGTACATACTTATAAGTATTTATACAGTAGTTATATATTTTCTTCCCATGCGCAATACAAGTCCTAATTCTAGAGATGGTGGTATCTAAAATCCCTAGATCCCACATAATTGACTTGCATACCTCTGCAAATTTCTTCGCCATGAATTCTTCTTCAACTTTTGCATATGTGGCCTTCTCTAAAGATGAAAAATGATTGTCAAAGTCATCCAAGACTTTGTTCAAGTTATCAACTGAATTATTTTCTTGATGAGTAACATGAATTGCAATAAATTTGTTGAAGGTGTCAAGGGTTCTGTCCAAGACTTTTGCCTTTTTCTTTGTCTTCTTTTTTGACCTCTCATTAGCCTTAGCGAAGGCCATTATTGACAATTTCATTAGTTGATCTTCATCCAAAATATCTAAATCTTCATCGCCTTTCAACGCCTTCCCTAAATCACATGCCAACAATAGATCGGCAAGTAATTCCTCCTTAACCTTACGTTGATCAAAACTAGGAGCCAATTCTATTTCCTTTTCAACTTTACCTTCTTTTTCTTTCTTTCCTTCATCCATTATCTCTCTTATCTCTTCTTCAGCCAGTGTTCCAAGATCTATTATTTTAACATTATTTTCATCTATCTCAAGAGAATTCTCTTGAAAAGGATCATTAACATCTTGTGATGTATCCAAAGATATAGGTATACCTGCCATAAATAATTTTGGTTGATGCATTGTAATATAAAAATGATAAGTACCATCATCATCCTTGGACTGTCCTTATGTTCTAAATTATTTGGATGACTCTTCAATCATTACCGCATTTAATTTGGTTCCCTTAGGGGGATCAATTTTTACTGGTCCTTCTTCCATTAACAACTTATCAATGGCAATTTGGGTGTCTTCTTCTAATTCTTCATATTTCCTAGCCATTTTTTTAATCAATCTTGTTTTAGTCCTCAACAAATGCTTTACTTTCTTCAAGATTATTTCAATTTCTTTGTGAGAGATAACCAGATGCATATCTTCTATTATTTTTACATGGATTTTATTGTCTTCTTCTAAAGCTCTCTTCTAATCTATCAAAAATAAGTCTTTTGGAATACTACCTTCAAGCTCAATTATATTCTTCTTAAATGTTAACATATGATTTATCACAATATCTTCTATCTGAATTTTGTCCTTCTCATCATACCTTTCATAATATTTTGGAAATTGATTCAGCTTTCCCTACTCTACTATCCTCTTTGCTAACATTTTCAGGTCTAGTTTCCACAATTGTCTCTCAACAGGCTTCTCTTGAATGGGCTCTTTTGTCTTCTCTTCTTTCCTTTTCTTGGTAGGGGATTCTTCCTTGGGTGCGGTAACCAAGGTTTTTATTTTAGGACATGTCCCATAACTCATCATCTTGGGTCTAAAAGACCTTTTTGTCCTCGCGGATGCTTCTTCTTCCTTTTCTTTAGTTTTGACTATTGCAGTCCTCTATGATGTTCTCTTAGGAGGGATAGGAGACTTACCTTGTGTTGCAACCATAGCAGGAGGTGAATCAAAGATGATCACATTTTTTAGAGACTGCAAGGGTGCAGGCTCCAAGCTCTCATGTTCAATAGACCTTTTTTTGACCTTTTTCCTTAAATCTTCCATAAGTCCTTTAGGTACCCCTTCTCTTTGAGAAATTTTGTCAACAAAATTTTCTACTTTTCTTTTCCTCTCACCTTTTGTCAATTCTTCACTAACTTTTAGAGAGTTCTCATAAGTTCCACATCTTTCCTCAGTAGGATCTATTTTAGATGCAAGGATATGATCAATGTGCAGAGTCAGGATTTCATAGCTCACATCATATCCCATTGGGGGACACCATCGCACTCTAGGTTCAACTGCCTCAACACATGTACGTGCAATCAGTTTCTACCATAAATCAAATAGTTTCTTTGGTTTCTCCACTAATTCCTTAGGTATCATTTCCCTTTTTTTCATCTCCTTTTGAAATACCTTCAACATGCCAAATATTTCACCATCTATCCACTTCTTATCTTGTATTTTGTAGTATCTACTGATCTGGGAAGCAGTAGGTTCATCTTCTTTCCATGCATGAGGATGCATACCTGGAAACATGTGTACAATGTGAAAGAAAATATGCAATATTAATGAACCAATATGAATACATTTTATTTGTCATGTTTTATTCTTCTCATATTTTCCAGTAGTTGTAATTTGAGGCCATAGTGCCCATTTTGTAGGCCATGTGGATTATCCCCATTTTGCCCATTTTGTAGGCCATGTGGATTATCCCTAGGGAAATAGAGTTTACTCTTCTACTATAGTGTATTCTATAACCAAGAATCATTGTGATTAATCTTACATCTTTCTTCTTGATGTCATTGATGTTCATGGCTCTTTTTTCCCATTTGGAGCCACTAAGGGTCTCAACTTCCTTCTTTGTATTCTTTGCAGCCATAGGAATTTTTCCTGTGTTCTCTAATCTAGTGACCAAGTGAATGAGGTCTTTAGTAATCTTGATTGTTTGTTCACCAATCCAAAAGAAATGATCATGGATCCTGTTGAGCATAATCTTCATCCATTCAGGCTCATCAAACTCATAAAGCTCAACATATGGAAAAATGTTCAAGTTTTCCAACTTCGTGAATGAAGACTTTAGTTTTCCATCTGCATCTAACATATTTGATAACTCACTATGTATCTCTATGTCTCTAATTGATTCATATTTTTAGTGTATATAAGCTCTAATATCTTCTAAATGCAACACTCCGTGTGGGGTTTGCAAAAATGCACCCTCTAGGTCATCTTCCATTGATTTAAACGGATGTTTCTTGAACTTATATCTAGTCCTCTCCTTTACATCAAGAATTTGAGGTGCATCCATGATTTCACATAGCTAAAATTGAAACACAAGCTCATGGATAGATCTAATTACCTTCTTCACCAAATTAGGGTTTTGGATCACGTGAATACTAAAATTACTCCAACTGCTCAAGGATCTCTTTATGCTTCTTTAATCTTTCTTGAATGGTGATCAAAGCAACAAAGTATGCCCTTAAATAGCTTCACAAGGCATCTTTGATAGTATATCCAAAAATCTATTTAAAGCTAGTCACCCATACAATAGCTAGCTATCAATCCAAAATACATTCCAAGCCTTACGACCTTAGACACAACATTGATTTATACCCATGCAACTGTGCACAACCTCGCAGACTCTCATTCTACATACCAAGGGCTAGATGATTTACTAATTAACTCTTTCAATGCTCCCCCTAAGGCCATGCTTGTCCATTTAGGAAAAATAGAATCATTAGCATTAGGAGAAGATCCAATAGCATCTACTACTTTACATTGATCCTTGGTTTCAGTCTGATTCTTTTCCTTCCATACTTTGTTACTAACCTTGTTTCCTTCTTTTACAAACTGGTGGTTAAACTCATTCACATACTTAGTAAATAATTTTCTAGTGTCACCAATATTTTTCTTTATTTTTGTAGGTGGTCTTCTATTTCCAACTGGTCCATTATATTTGCAATACTTGGCTATATGTTTCTCATTGTTGCAATTGAAACAAGTAACAGGTCGTCTTCTAGGTTGAGACCTATCTTGTCTAAATTGCAATTTACTGTTCTTTGCAATGTGCCCAAGATTATTGCATTTGTGACAAATGATCTTATTAGGTTGTCTAACATAATCTTATTTCTTCCATTTTTCATCTAGTTGTCTACATTCATTTCTTTTATGTCCATATGCCCAACAATTAAAGCAATAACCAGAATTTTTTTTGGAAACATTCTTACCTCTACAATCCTTCTTCATGTGACCAAATTTGTTGCATCCAAAGCATCTCCCTTTGAAAGGTTTTATTTTTTCCATATTTTTCTCCTTTTGATTACGTGTCTCATCTGTCCTACCTTCAAAATTATTTTCCTAAGATTTGGAACATCCACCTTCATTGAAGCCAACTCTTGTCTTGTTGCCTTTGGGTTTTTGTCTCTCTAGTTGTTCATCATTTTTTGTATTTCTCACATGAATTTTTTCAATATGCTTCTTTGCCTCCACAAGCTCTCCTTTAATGATGATATTGTACTTCTCCAATTCTTCATAATTAGTTCTGATATCATTGATTTCTAGTTGCACTCTTTCCATCTGTACATTTGCACTTTCCAAGGCTTCTTTAAGTTTTCTCTTTTCTTCTTTCTCTTGTTGAATTTGTTTAGTCATTTGCACAGTGATGATCTCATTTCATGCTTTATTCCATCATTTTATTGTTCAATTTTTCTGATTAGATCAGACAAATCATTCTCAGATTCCCTCATAGGTTCTTTCCTTTTGTTTCTTGAAAAATCAATCTACTCTTTGAGCCTCTTGATATATTTTTCATCTTTCTTTATCTTATATTTTAATTCATCATTTTCAGCATTATCCTCATCCAAGTATTCTAGTGTTACCTCAAATTATTTTTCCAAACTTCTTGAATCCATTTGGATCTCCCTTAAGCTATTAGGTTTTATCTTCAAGAGCCTTGTGCTCTGATACCAAGTGTTAGGATCAAGTAATATTGAGAGGGGAGGGTGAATCAGTATTGTAGAGCTTTTATTCCTTTTAATCTAGTTCAAACTTAACCATGCAATAACTAAATAAGAACACACACATAAAGTAAACAACTCATAACACCATGATTTGTTCTTGAGGAAACCCTGGCTAAGGGAAAACCTTGGTGGGGATGATACCCACAAATGATGCACTAAAATTATTGTGTCCCTGTTAGGAGACTTTTCCCTATTAGGAGCAGAATATCACATTAGTACAAGTCCTTGTTAGAGGACAGACCCTGTTAGGAGTCTATAACCCTGTTAGGGGTGTTCATACAAAATGGAGCTTATTGCTCTTACAATGGACTCACTATCCAGTATTACCAAAGTATCTTGTAGCAACAAAAATGAACTTAAAATAGCATCTTATATGCCAAAGTAGTTCCAATAATATCTTGCAAAATCCTCTATGTTATCTTTACATCACAATGCACCCCACTTATCTACTCATAACTTCGCATCTTAAAACATATACACTCAATCTCATAATATTTCCAGACGGCTCACCAATACATCACAAAACATGTCCAAAACATATTCAAATAGAAGGTACATATTTGTTGATCATACATTCACAAAGATAGGGTAGCACCCAAAAAAAATCCAAGGTAGCACTTCTGGATTCTACACGTTACTCCCTTAATCATCGTGACCACTCATTTACCTTGTTTAATTATTATACAATTTTTGCGTACCCAGACCATGTTGTAACTCTCTCCATTCAATTTCAAAATACATGAGACCTTAACTAAATGTCTATTACATCCCATAATACATTCCTCTATTCTTGCATGACTTAATTCCTCATATAATGTGCTCGCAAGGCAAAACTGTATGACTGTACCCTATCAACTGCTTTTTGGACTTAGTCATTTTTCCATTGCGAACATCCAAAACTGAACTAAACTTCAAGTGATCATGCCAATGAGTAATTTTTCCATAAATGACAACCTCTATGCTATAATCATCAGGCCACTTGCCAATAGTCCTTGGGAAATTTCAAGAGTTCAGAGATCTTATGGAAAATTAAACAATTAGAATGTTTTAAGTGTTGAGATCTAATAATGGATAGGATTATTTATATCTCCAAGGATATTGGTGCTTTTCTAAAACCATAGAGATCAAAATGGAATTGGTAGTTCCTTACAACCTCAATTGAATAGGATTAGAGAAAGGAAGAACATGTCAATTATAGAAACTATTGTGTTTATGACTCTTAACTTAGAATTGTCCATATGTTTCTTTGGGTTTAGACATATGATTGAGTATTCCACATTAGATATGCATTTACATGAAATATTGAAGGAAAAAACTCTCGAAGAATCATTTGTTTGAGAGAAATCTAATGGTTCTCACTTTCAAGTGTTAGAAGTCATATTTACACTCATGCCAAAAGAGAAAAGAAAAATTGTAAACCTCCATCGTAAAGGATGTCTTTATGGGACATAATAAGTCTTGCAAGAGTTTACAAAATGTGTTTCTTCAAAAAGAAAGATAGTAGTGAGAAAATATGTCAAGTTTGATAAGAATGTTTAGTCCTATAAGCATCAATAGCCTTAGTTGGGGTTTAAGGATAGTAAACAATTTTTTCTTCTCAATTTTGATCAACAAAATACAATAACCCCCTCTACTAATAAGATAAATATTAGTAAGATTGACTATCCCTCAACCTCATCTAAAACAACCCAAAAACCCAAATAGACTTTACAAAATTTACAAGAGGCACAAGGCAAAGTTAGAGCACTAAAAATGTTATGCAACGTGATCCACCTAAGAAGTTGCTAAGTTATGTTCTTTGATGCCTTCTATCACTAATATTGAGAGTATTCCACAATTGAAGAGACAAGATCAAACAAAAATGGCAAGATGACATGGTAGATAACTATAACTCCATTATTCATAATTATATTTTGGAGATTGTGTCGATACCTCTTGGATACTTAAGGGTTTATTCTGAGTGGTTGTACAATGTTAAATATGCAATAAAAGGGAACGTAGAGAAATTCAAGACTAAATTTATTGCACTTTGGGTTCTATAATATGGAGTTGACTATGATAATATTTTTGCTCTAGTTGCAAGGAATACTTTTGTACATGTAATTATCTATCTTTTAATTTCGATTTGCCTTATATTAGATGGATGTAAAAAAAAAATTCCTAAATTTTAATATAGAGAAGTACGTTTATATAAATCAAATTTAAGAATTTTAGGTGCATGTGCAAGATACCCATGTATGCAAGCTTGAAAAGGCCATATATGTGTTTAAACAAGTCCCTCATACTTGGTCCTCTTATGTTGATGAGTACTTATTAAGTTTTATCTTCACTAATACTATTATGAATCTCAATATTCATTAATTAATTGATCAAACTTATTTTTTTATTTTAATTATGTATATGAGACATCTTATTCTTGTACATTGTGGAAAGCTCTTTGTATGGTGTACAAGGAATTTGGCATCTAAATTTGATATGAAAGATATTAGCCTTTTGCATTAATTTTTGGGTTTGAAAGCGTGCTAAGGTACGAAGGAAGTCATTCTAATTCCAAGAAAGTACACAAAAAACTTCTAAAATATTTGATATGTTGGTGTAAGCCCGTTATTACTCTAATAGGTTAAAATGTAAAATTGACTACAAATTCAAATTCAAATTGGTACTATCCATTTGTATACAAATAGTTGATCAGTTTGCTAATGTACATGGTAGATATCAAAGCATATATGTGTTTCACATTGAGAATATAAAGTTAAATTGAAGTTGATTTGTATTTGAACTAACACAAGTTCATTGGACTACTAGAAAACATGTAATTTGATACTTGAAGATCATTATTCATTATGGGTTGAAATATGTTGGAGATAAGAAGCTAGCATTGTTTGGCTTTGTATATTCAAGTTGGAAAAGAGATGCTAGTGCTAGGAAGAGGAATTAAAGATTTTTTTCTGAATTGAGGCTAGAACTAATATCTTGTTTGAAGAATAAATTGTCAATTATAACATTAAGTTCATCTATAGAAGAGTACATAAAAAAAATCTTGTTGCAATTTATTGTTTGTTATTACAGTAAAAACAAATTTTGAAGGGACCTAAAACCCTTAACAGAGATTCTTAACAAAATATAACATTAAGCATTATAATCCATAACCATAAAGTTCCCCACAACATAAGCATAGAAACTGGCAATAAAAAGACAACAAAATGCAAAAAATACAAAAAAAACCAGGAAAGAGTAGAGGAAATTGTGCCAAAGTCTTTAGAGTTTCAGTGACCTCCGCCTTGAGCTTATTCATATTAAGCACTTCTTTCTTCAGCTCCTGAATATCTTGAGGGATCTTTTTTTCCTTTCTCTTTATATATTCTCTTGTTCTCTTGCTTGGCCCTGTCAACCCCTATTGACCCTTTTCTTTATCAATTTCTAGGTCCATAATTAGCTTGTCCTAATACGCATTCTCCAAGTTACCCACCATAGTGTTCATACTTTCAATTGTCATCTTAATGACCTTGTGGCTAGTATTCATAACAAATAGAAGGGAATCTTTGATATTTGCAGTTTCTCTTCAAGACCAGATACCTTTCTTTCATAATCCTTCTTAATTTTCTCAATAGCCTCAACAGTTTTATTAAGGCAATCTGCTACATAATTTTTCTCTTCTTTAGTCCACAACTCCTTATCTTTAGTGCCCTACCTTTTTATCTTTTTTTTCCCACTAGTCTCAATCACCTCCAGTTTGTTGTTCATCTCCCTGTGTTTAATTTGCACTTCTTTAATTTCAAGAAAGACCCATTTGATCAATCTAAAGAAATCAACAGCCCTATTTCTATCAATAGCCAAAATGTCATTTGGGTATTCTTGGTTAGGCTTGAAGTATCAGAATCAGCTTTCAGATCATGGGGGAGCCTAGATCTATCCTCCCTATTAGTAGCAGGGTAAAATGTATAAAAGTCTTTCAAAGCAGGGGAAGTCAAGGCGGCTTCTTTCCTAGACCCACAAGGAGGGTCATCCATCGCCAGAGATTTCCATTTATCTATAGAATGGAGAGCCACACAGTAATAGGGGATAAATTGGACGGAGCAGGAATTGATTTACAATGCTCATAACTTAATAGAAGGAGTGCCTCGTGGAGGAGAGTGTTCTTAGCAGGATTCTTTCTATGGTCCTTAATGGTAGCATTCAAATAGGACAATAAATAGAACAAAAAGGAAACTCTCACTTGTTGCATGAAATGGTTGAGGACAAAATGGTGATCAAAATACCTTGTAAACCACTCATCCAAAGTGATGTACTCCATAATAACCTTCAAAACCTCCCTCCAAACCAACTTAATCTTCAACAATTCAAAGCTACTCTTTGAAACCCTAACAAGGTCCTCCCTTTCCTCCTTAGTTTTTGGGAATTTTTTGACTACAACATCAAAGTACTTCCTATCTCTGTATAACTTGAGGCCCTCCATAGACAATCCTTTAATTTTAGCGATGAGATTCTCATCAATAATCACATTCCTCCTAAAAAGGGACATTTTCCTTTCCATCCTTTGGAAAAAATCTATGTGACTTTCGGATCCCACCCATGAAGCTTTTCTAAATAGGGGGTATGCCCACCTCTCACCAATAGCCTTCATATTGTGGCATTTCTCCTCAAACCATCACAATAAATCAGCTCCACTCACTGCCTTTCACCCCCCATCTTGATGCTTATAGTGCTTAAGGGAAGAGAGGAAAAATGCAGAGTAGAGAATCGAACTCGAAACCAAAACTTCAAAACCTATGTGGGAACATAATGCCAAAATCCTACATAAAATCCACCAGCATGGAACACTTTATTGGATATAATGACATGATACATGATATTTGTCATCGTAATTATGATATAAAAGGGATATTAAATCCACTTCCATGAATTTTTTCATACCTCAGTAAGGCGGTGACATCATCATCCAACTTATCACCCTTATGCCACATTATTTTTTCCTTCGCCTTGATCACTTTATTAGCAAAGAAATCTACCACCATATTGGTTTCCTATTAGGCATCAAAGATAAAACATTTATCAAAAGACCTTATGATTTTATTTGATAAATTGATCCAACAATTTATATTTCAAGAGGGCTTGTTTTCCCCTTCCGTACATTAAATGATATTGTTAAAATTTCCTTGAAACCAAACTCTTTTATAATTGAGTTGGTGAGCCAGACTTAACATATGATACATTTTTATGGCTTCGGCAAGGTGGTTGACACTTAAATAAACATACCATTCTCATCCCTAATCACACCCCCACACCTGGTTAGCCAAGGATTACCCTTGGTCACCCCATCAAAATTCACTTTCACCCATCCTAGAGGAGGAGGATTCAAAAAAATGTCATCCTAGTGTTTATTAATAGGTCTTAGAGCATTAGTAATGTCAATTTTCATCTGCCAAACCATGGACACCGTGTAATCATAGTCTTGACATATATGCTTCTCCTTGGCTATAGGATTAGCATTAAGACTATTGAGGTTCTCTCCAATAACCCTAAAAAAGAAATCAAACATAATATACACACGCATGGTTGTGAGTTATTATTATGAAAATTAGAAGTGTAAAAAAATTACAAAGAACACATAAACACACAAAATTATGTAGAATGTTTGGTAAAATTATACCAAGAGAAAAATCAAAGACAAATATCTTTCATATATTATTTCTCGAGAATTTTTATAGTTACAAAAGTTTCCAAAAATATACATGGATGACTTCAAGTAGCATATAACAACAGAGTTGTGGATTCCTAATTGAAGACAACTTACTAAATAGAGTAAGTATGACTCACAGAACTACATGTTTAACATGTGTAGAAATTACTATATGTCACTATTGGAATAACATACTAGATGAGATCCATGATGACTCTATGTCACTACTGGAATAACATACTATTATGGTACTCCAGGATGCTTCACATTCCAACAATTATTAGGCTTTGCACATTGAGAGTGTAACTCACTAACTAGATGTTGGAGCCTACAATAGTTTATTGTGACAATTAGAGTTGCATCAAGCTCTCTAAAAATATGATGTTTCATGATTGATTCAAGCATATCAAATTTTTTTAATCATTTTTTTAAATAATTCTTCAATAATTTTGTTTGAATGAGCAAGTTGTGGGCATTTTGACAAAACCCCTTTAATGGAAAATTTTGAAAACTAAGAAAAGTTGAGGTTGATAAACACCTTCCTCGTGATGAGGGAGTGTTAGATTTTTTTTTCTCACGATTGTTGGGAGTAGAAGTAAAATGCAAATGTAAAACACAAAAAAACCCCATTGCAACAATTGAACACAAGTGTGCAAATAGAGTTCAAATGTACAAAGCACTTTTTTGTCTTATTGTTAAGCACTACTTTTAGAAGTCAAAGATAATGATTTAATGTTCTATTATTAGTTTATTAATAGCTCTGATATGGGAAAAAATAAAGTGCAATTCTATTTTAGGTGGACTACAAATTTTTCTTAGGCATTTTTATTTTTATCATTATTGCTCTGATTAGGTGGATTATTTTTTAGTGTTGAAAGATGGTCTACATTTAGGGTTGTTTTTTTATAATAGATAACCAAATTCATGTGTAATTTATGATCTTTCAACATCCATAATCTATATTCAAAAAATTTTGGAGTAATAGACTCTAGTTTTCTAGCAACTATAGAATTTAAAGCTCAATTTATCATTCTAATATTTGTACTATTAAAAGTTAATGTATACAAACTAGTATGCTCAAAATCATAGGTTTAATCAAAGATTAATTTGATCAATTTATTTAAAACCCTAGTGTTGAACACACCACAAGACTGATGGAGGGGGGGTGTGGATGAATCAATCTTGAGAAAACCTTATGTTGCAGTATTGAGTAGAATGAGTGAGTTTGGATAAGTAGTGATTTAGTATGGTTGTTTTGGTATGACTTTCATTGATGTCAAAACATTGTTGCATTAATGTCAACATGCTTTCTATGCAATGGTGATGAGTATTTTTCTCTACATATTCTTTATGTTCCAAATCTGTTGGTTGTTGGATTCATATTTTATGGTTTAAATGTAGTGCAATGAATTGTATATTTTTTTGAGTGCAACAATGATTAAAAGTATTCTATAAGTGAAATTTGTGCTTTTTATTTCTCTACATAATGGTTTCTGATGGTATAATTTTGGAAATAAGGTATTAATGTCCTTAGCTTCATTCATTTCATTTGGCATGAGATTTTAGGCTTTGGAGATGTGGTTTTAAATCTCAATGGTGTTTCTACATATATGATGCTATTTTTGGTCTCAGTTAAGGCGTGTTGTGGTCCACTTCTCATTCCTCCCCACCACAAGAATGTTTAATGCTTATCTAATTAAAATGTTGTTTGATCCTTGTCTAGCCAATAATGGGAGATTCTGCAAATGTAAATTTTGTATAAATAAAGGATGAATCATTTGTGGCATGGTGTGCTATATGCATGTATTTGTGTGATAGTTGTGCAAGTATGTGTAAGTGCAACGAGTATGTATGAAAGAGGATATGTCTCCATGTTTGCATAAGTTAAGTGGCAAGCGTGGTGCAGAGTAGTGTGAATTTTAATGTGCTAGCTACTAGAAGCAATGAGCCTAAGGTGACTACAGATCTTTCAGTTCTGTTGCGATTGTATACCAACTGTGGATCTATTCTCTCTTATCCTTCTTCATCTAGGTAGTTAACCATCTAGAAGTGAGCCTTCTTCATGAAATGGGTCTCTGACAATGATCCTTTCTTGTAATCCACATTAACCGGTGTTCATATATTTGAGAATAATCTTCTATGTGTTTTTTTTACTAGGTTTTCCACGTAAATTTGGTGTTTCATGTGTTTATAGTTATTTTTTTCCATGCTCGTATCTTTTAGTAATTAAATGTTTAAAGTAAGTTTTGTAGAATTGATTAAAAGTTTTTTAAAGTTATAAGTTTGTGGACAACTAATTCACCCTCCCCCCCCCCTCTTAGTTGTCCATCATATTCAACACCTTAAATTGTTTTTGTCACAAACACTTACCAATTATCTTCATCAACCTAACCATCAATGAAAGATAGTGCAATGAATAGAAAATACATGAACACCATATTTTTTCGTGGAAAACCCAATGTGGGAAAAACCACCATGAGAATCACACTCACTATATGAATAACTTGAATATAATTTTTTGGGCCAAAGGCTAAGGAAGCTTATTGCTCTTGATTTGGACTTGCGAGCTAAGGCGCACAATCTTAGGGCAAGATTTAAGGGACTTGCAAGACTAAGACACATGATCCTAGGGAAAGATACAAGTTGACTTGCAAACTGAAGCACACAACTCCATGACAAGTACAAAACTGCACAAACTATCATAATGACTCATTTTCTTCTAGCAGACACAAGGAATTGATTAATCAACCCACTTTGTCAAGTGACCAATATCATCCCAAACACAGCTCACATATTCATTGCCTCAAACTCTGTCAACTCTAAAAGATATTATCTTCAAAGTCCATCACAACTAATATTCCCACATCTTCTCTTCCACATTTATATTTATGATCAATTCACATTCAATGCACACCTATATATATCATCTTAATCGCCAAACTCACAACTAGTTTGGCCAAGGTACATATAAATAATATTTACACAAAGTTGGCCTCCAAGAACACTTACGCTCAATGTAATCCACCCCATGAGATAAAGGGAATCAAAATAAATCACAGCACACTTTCCACAATTGATTTAAATGAAGTGCATGCAATACAACATTCACCATCAACAGCATCAAGTGTAACATGTAGAAAAATATTAAAGCATGTTAACTAGTCAGTCCAAAAACATCCTTTGATGCACATAACTTAATGCAGATCTAAACATGCAATGGTAAGATCCATAACAAGTTCTTAAATCAGGTTCCAATGCATATCCAGTGAGTCATCCAGAGACCAACATGGACAACAATGTTGAAAAAAGGCTCTTCACCTGCAGAGAAAACCAATGCATGAATTCTAAACCGGAGCACTACACGAACTTATGAACATGTCCACCAAGTTGCACACCCAAAAATAATAATGTGGAGAAACACGGAGCATTCTTTGAACCAATCCTGATAGACAACCTTACTGTTAACAAACATCAAATCACAACTTCAACCATTGAACTGTTTGGGACCTAAAAACGTGAAAGTGCAACATTCATAGACCATAGATATTAAAACCAAAGTTGCAAGCCACCAACTTCTTATGTGGAGGAATGCAAAGCATTCTCCTATAAGGACTTCAAATACGCTTTCCTACATATTCCAACTTCCCATACTATGACCTTTTGGAAACATCGCATACTAACTCAATATCACCACTAGACATCATAACAACATCTAAATACTCATTTCCAAACCTCTATCATCTTCCATACATTAGTAAACACATCACTCCATCAAGTTGACATCGATTCAAACAATAGGCTGAAACAATAACATTGAACACTCATTTCAGGACCTCTATCATCTTCCACACATTAGTCAATGTGTCACTCCATCAACTTGGCATCAATGCAAATAGCAAGTTGACATTAATGACAATACTAAACACATATTGCTAACAATCTATGCCTTTGTCATTGGTGGAAATGCTAATGACAAACATAACTGCTATCATCCTCTTAGTCATCAATATCAATAAGTTTGACAACAGTGACAACACAATGCAAACTGCCAACACCTAGAGTGTATAATACGCATACCATGTATTAAAGTTTAACACCAATCTTAATCTAGCAAAGAAAGTCTATTTTTTTCAAATTAAATGCATTCTATTAAGCCAACCAATTATAAATCTTTTTTGTATCCACTTCTTCCAATGGTGGAATCTCAATCTTCGTCTCACCCTTAAATTGGTTCATTCATGGTAGACTTGAAGCATCACGTGAAAACTATTTTTCTTTCCTCTTATGCATTTAACCTTCTAAACAACATTTATGATCCAAATGAGCCTCCTTGATCCCTCTTATTCTATATCCCAAGGATGCATCCCCTAGGAAATTCATGGAATTCTTGTACTTGGGAAGTTTCACAAATGGTTAGGCAACATCCCCAAGGTGTTCCTATATGAAAAGAATCTAGAAACATTTTTGAGACAACCATAAAGGAGAAGGGGTGACCAATAATCCCTAGTAATGAAAAGGACAAAAAATGTGGTAGGAGAATATTTTGGCCCTTATACTTTTGAATATTTCTCAATTGCATTAGATTTTGTTCCTTATAATTTTTTTATAATAAACACAATAAGTAATCAACTATTTTAAGGGTTTGCAATAATATTGATCGAAAGAGATAGAAATATCAAATGGATATGGAAATATTCAGATAGAATTATTATCAAATAAATTAATAAATGTAATTCATTACACACTAACAAAAAACTAATAATTTTTTGTGGGTTTGTTTGTGCAACATAAATTGCACATCCTTGCAATTTCACTTTACATTTTGGGACCATTTTGATGTTGATACCCCTTAGAAATTACAAGACAAATTAATCTAGCCAAAACAACCCACGACAATCCAACCAAAATAACCCAACAACAAAACATCCTAGGGTAACAATAACCCAACGACAAAATAACCCTACATTAAATTACCTCATATCCAAATAAATGTTGCAACCAAATAACACTTAACGGTAATCTGCATACAAAGGTGAGGCATCAATAAGCAATTATGTGCCATATTTTTTATCCACGTGGTAATTTAATGTATGGTCATTCTGTCCTTGGGTTATTATTACCCAATGTTTTTTTTGTCAGATTATTTTGACCAGGTTAGTTTGTCACGGGTTATTTTGGATGTGTTAATGTGTCTAGATTAATATGTTTTAGGCTTATTTAGCCCTTTCCATAACCTTTCCATGTATGGTATCAAGTTTATGTCCTCTTGTAATCTCTTTTATGAAAAAATATGCTTTTGTTGTGTTAACCTTGGCATTTCCTAGTCTATGGACCTTTCAAAAATAGTAATTGTACAAACACTAATTGAACATGCTAACATATTGTCACTGAGTTGTACAATGACGTCCTTGTTTTCACTGCATCACTTTGTATCTAGATCTTAAGTAATGACTCTAAACCAAATCCAAACAACTCCTTAAGACCTTAGACTCTAATATTTTCCTCTTAACTCCATATTTGAATCCATCTAGTAAACTCTCATGTAACTACATTCCTCCACTCATATGCAACAATCTTACTTTTTGGGCATTGAAATCTTCATGTGAGCCAACATAGCACTTACAAGCACCCCATTGAAGGTTTTACCTTTTTTGAGGTGAACTTACTCTTGGATTTTTTATAATTTTTATCACTTGAGGCAATAATGCACCTACGTTCTCTTGTATTTCTTTTACTATTTTAACATAATTGTAATGTTATTGTTACTCAAAATGAAAAACACAACACAATAGGCACTAGTAGAGAAAGATTGCATGTTTTAGTCGTCTAGTTAACACTGCCTTATAGGTTTTGTTAATTTGCATGTCCTTATTACATTCATTTCCAAATGTCATTAATGTAATCTAAGTATTGATCAACTGTTACAAATTCAAAATTCATCAATGATCATTACATTGTGCATTCATAAAGAATGTAATACAAATGTCCTTTTGTTTCATATTTCATGTTTCAATAAACAAAGTACATTGCAAAATAAAATAGAAAACTGAAGTATGGAATAGGGGTCCCATGCATTGCATTGTGTTTGCATTCGAGTCTGCTGGTTGTTTTGTTAGGTCTTCATCTGCATCTAGGTCACTCCCGACTCTTCATCAGCATTCAGGTCCTTAGGGCTCGCATCTGCAAGAAAGAGAAAAAAAGAATGGTTAGATCTTGTCGAATCTAAGCAATGCAAGAGAGGCAAATTACATACATCAGCAATCTAATTTTTCATATCTGCATATCAATCTGGAATGATAAATGTAACAAGAAAACGTAAACTAGCACTCACTATAAGGTAGTTTTAAAGGGACGTGTTTTTGAAACATGAAACCTTTCGCTTCTAATGACTATTGTGGTGTATGTTTTCTTTTGATTAACTAGATATCTGAATGAAAGGGACTTAGTTTGTTTCTGAATTGAGAAACCTTTTTCAGAATATGTATTTCATATTGATGCTATTTGAAAGATTAACCAACTATTTTATAGATAACAGCTGACTGGTTTACATTTTCAGTCATTTTCAAGATGCAGAACAAGATGGTTTCCAGTGCCAGGTTGCTACAGGAAGTACCAAATTGCTGATTTTCAAAGAATCAATTGCTTCATAATATAAGACAGATGTTCATTACATGATTTCCTAAGTACATTTTTCAACTTCTGAATGATTTTATTGTTGAATTTTAAACAGTGCTTCAAGATAACATCATGATTTAAATGTTTACAGTTTGTTATGAATGGGTGTCACGAACCCGTGTTTGAACCTCAGTCATTAATATTCTATCATTTTTTAGTGTCACGAGCCCATGCTCGAACTGTTGGAAATATTCAAGACTATCTAGGTTACTGAGAGGGGAGGGGTGAATCAGTAACTTCAAAACTTTTAACAGATTCAGATCTTAATAATATTAGATTGATAATCTGACTGCATGCATGAGTAACAGAAATAATAAAACATTCATAACACTTAGAACACAGAGATTTGGTGACCCAGAAACCTTCCAAGTAGAAAGTAAAACTGGGGTGAGGATGATACCCACAAAACTTCAATACTGCAGTATAAAGTTTGTCGGTTAAGGCTTACAATGATCACTTCTGATGATCTACACTATTAGGAGCAATAAGGACTACTAGGTCCACCTTGTTAGAGGTTTTACAAACATACAATGAAGTATGCACTCGGTTAAGAGATTTTTACAAAGACTGTTAAGTCTCCCCAATTAAAGGATTTCAAGTTGATTCACCTGTTAGGATGAAACAGTAGATCTCTTACTTGCAACTGTACTTGCTGATTGAGATTCTCTAATGTACTGATCACCTTCTATGATGGATAGATCTTTGTTGCTTCTTATACTGCTGTAGCCCTTTGTAATTCGCTTATCTCTGCCTTTCTCTCTTTTTCATACTTCTCTATATCTTCCTTTTTGGATATGACATAAAACATTGTTTATATATCAATCTAAGTCAATTCCAAAACAACTACAAAGTCAGCTCTTAAACAAGTAAACACAAATATTACTGAGTCAACCCAAATATAGTTACACGGTTACTGCAAACTAACTCAGTGACTTTATGATACTCGGTGTCCACTGCGTTACTCGGCATCGTCATGCACTCAGTAGAAGTGGAAGCTCGGTCCATACTAACTACTCGGTCGTAGTTTCAAACTCGGTAAATACTAGAGACTCGGAAGATAAAGTGTCACTCGGTAGAAACTAAATTTCCTGTTTAACTGTGCAGCACTTGGTAAACACTGTGAAACTTTGCAAGCTCGGTATGCACTGTTCTGCTCGGTAAGCTCTGCTCTACTTAGTAAGCTTCGTTCTACTCGGTATGTATTGTTCTACTCGGTATGCACTGTTCAGAATAAGTGGTCACTAATGACAATCATGCTTAATGCCAACATGAACTTCATTAACAAATAGAAAACATTTTTGTCTTGTTGTACTTCACATGTCAAAATTACAAATTCAGCATCAAAAGGAAATATGTACAGTAAACAGAGCTACAGGAACAGTTTCAAAATGTTGTATGTGTCAACTGAATTGATCACATTTTACAAAGCTTGTCAGAAAATGGAAAAGTTCATATTCAGAATTTTTGTCAAGATATTTGTCAAACTTATATGCTGGAGTATGAGTAAATTTATGAAAATTCCTGTCTCAAGCTCAAAATGATATGCAGTAAAAGCTTGTGGCTGCAATCAAACTGGCATAGTTCATCTTTTAGCAACAGTGAGTGAAATATTTATGTTGAAACTGAAGTGTGGGAAGAGGAGCAATATGATTCAGTAAGTGAATATTGAGGAATCAGTTGTAGTACTACTATAATGCATGAGAGATATATCACAGACTAACTTGCTATTCATTTTTATTATAAAAAAAAACAACAATGATTTTATGCAATAGCTGACTTGAGCTAAAATAATCAATGCATAAATGAATAGCAAGTTAGTCCAACTAAGAGAATATGTTAAGCTTCTGAAAGTTCTTTTGAAACAAAAGACTGAGAGTTCTATTTAGAACTATAAGTTTTTCTTCAAAGATATTAGTGTGTATCTTGAATCAAATGACAAGTATCTCCTTTCAGCAAGCAACTTGCGATTTTCAGCAAGTTTGAATCATATCTCAAATTTGGAACTCTTCATTTTGAATTTATGCAAGACAAAGCAATATATATCCAGGTCAAAATCATTTTGAATTTATGCAAAGAAAGGTGAATAGCAACTGTAGAGAGGAATGTAAACAAATAGTGTATGTTTTGAGAACAAACACATGAGCTTCCTCAAACATTGTCGAGGGTTTCATCTTCAGGGTAACTAAGCATGTTGTGAGCCTATTTTTATCAAGTCAATGTAGAGAAAAAGCTATTCTCGAAGTGCTAGAAGTTAATCTTTCAGAACCAGCAGTTGAGTATCGGTTATCAGCATGAGCAACAGTGCATCATCAAAAGCTTATTTGTAACAGCAACTACTACAAATTCAAAACCGTGAGTATAGTTGCAAATCAAAAATTACACAAAATGGCAAACAACACAACATACATGACCATCTAAATCAGCATGAAGAATAGGGCATTTTCAAATAAAAAAGAGTGTTGACAGCAAGTTCTTGCTGAAACCGTGGGTTTATCTACAAGTAGTGGCTGTGAAAGCTCCTAGTAACAACAGAGATGCATTATGAAGAAGATGAAACTAAGAGACAAAATCGTAAGTCATTTTTGCTGGAGACCGTGAGTGCATTTTTGAAATCTATAGTGCATCATTCTTCAAACAAACAGTAAACTATTTAAATCAGAAAGAAGGGCATGTTCTTTGTACACTAAGTGCAAAATGGAACAGGGAGTTTTGTTGAAAACTAGAAGTATACTTTCAAAACAATGGTGCATCATTTATAATAAACAAGCAAATATTTTATAGAGGCTACGTTTTGAAAGAGAGAACGTTGATAAAGGAAATAAGAACAGAGAGTTTTGAACTCCTCAATAGCTATTTCAGTTTGCAAAGTAAAGAATATTAGAGAGTTTGAAAGTTGAACTTACAGTTTTGTTTGTAAAAGTTAAGTTCGATAAAAAAAATTGAGATGACAGAGGGTTTCCTAACATTTTTCTAGCAATCAAAGTTTAGCATTGTTCAAATTCAAAGACATATCTCCAGCAGAGACCCTATTTCCAGCAAATTTGAAGACATCTACCTCCAGCAAGCTAGGGTTTCGACCCTCATTTTTGCAAATAATGAAGCACAAATAACAAATGCCCAAATAAAATCAAAGAGAATTTGGAGTCCGTGAGAGGAGTGACTGACAGAGACATTCAATGCGGTTGCAGGAGGGCAGTGTCACCTTGCACTTCGAAAACATCATCAAATGCCACCTTTTGTTTCTATTTTTTTCCCTCATGTATGTGATAGCAAGTGGGTGGAAGTCTTGTCGACTCCCCACTATGTTATTTTTTTATATACTTAGTTTTACCTAAGTTAGGGATTAAAATTAGAAAATAGGATAAGATAGTTAATATTAAAATCTTTTTGATATTAATTTCTTTTAATAATTTGGCAATGCATTGTAAAAGGGATTTATTTTAAATTCCTTAATTGAAGCCAAGTTTATTAAAAAAAGGGGCCTAAAATTTTGGCAAAAATTATGGCCAAATTAGGGCATTTTGTAGAGGCATTGGATTCCCAGATTAGGGTTTCAGAGCTTAGAAAAAGAAGATTGATGGACTTTTTTGAGGGTCGCAAGTATTGGAAAGAGAGCCCATAGTGAACTGTTTTGTTCCTAAAAGTTTGAAAGTCCATTTTGTAGCCATTTTTGCAAAGATTTTTGAGGAAATAAACCAAATTTGCAACTCATATTTTGCGTTCAAGTTTTCAATTCTTGTTCTTCTTTTCTTGTAAGAGTCATAATTCTGATTATAATCTGGAAGTGAATGACATACTATTCCTTCCTAATTAGTTATATATATCAGGCCTTGCTTGAAGAATGTATGTTTGTTAAGTATTTGAATTATTTGTGGTTCATCCTAATAGTTTGAATGCATTAGCCTATATGTTGAGCAGTGAACCAAATTGTCTGAGTTTCATTATGTGAGTTAAGTCTGAAGTTGATATTTCTTTACAAAATCTAAATTATTCATTGGTGTATCACCCTCATTTCTAAGTTTTAAGTTTTTCTGTTCTCTTTGCCCAACAAGTCTTCAGATTTAGAAAGTGATAACCAACATTGTATAGGAATTGGCCTAGAATCCAGAGATTCCTCTCTAATCATAGTCTACCCACAAATAGGAGAGGTTTCCATTGTCAGCTAGAATTGTTGTTCTACCTTATTGCCTGATATAGGTAACAATTCTAGAGCTGAACATTTTTTGGCACGCCCGGTGGGACTACGAACTACTTCTCAGTTCTGAGCTATTAAATCTATGGTGGTATCAATTTTCAGTGTCAATTTTAATGAGCAGAACTCCAACTAGAGCAAATAAGGAAGGTTTTGTGTATCAAGAGTTACAATCAAACTAAAGGGGAGGAAGATCATCCAGAGGTGGAAGAACATTGCATGATTCTAGAGGTATTTCTTTGAATTCAAACTTCTCATCATTTGATAATCCTATTTTCCAACAGCAAGCTGCAAATTCAGAAGAACTTGAGGTTATCATTAAGGAGATCAATCTTCCTGAGGATCTAGACATTCCTAATCATACTGGGTCTGAATTTCCAAATTTTGAAGATTTATCTATTAACAATTCTTCTCTTGAAGCTTCTACAAATGGTGATGTAGTAACACTCCAGCATTTAAAGACTTATCAAAGGAAGGTAGTTCAGTCTACTCAACCTTTTGTGATGCAAGAGCATCCTGGGTGTAAGAGCAAGTTGCAAATTCAGAAGAACTTGAGGTTATCATTGAGGACATCAATCTACTTGAGGATATAGACATTCCTAACCATACTCGGTCTGAATTTCCAAATTTTGAAGATTTATCTATTAACAATTCTGCTCTTGAAGCTTCTACAAGTGGTGATGTAGTAACACCCCAGCATTTAAAGACTTATCAAAGGAAGGTAGTTCAGTCTGCTCAACCTTTTGTGATGTAGGAGCATCCTGGGTGTAAGAGCAAAGTTTGAAGAAAGCAAGAAAATCTGTTCAGGAGTATACAGAGGAGTTCTATCGAATCCTCATCAAAACAGGTCATGTAGAAGCGGATAAGGAGAAAGTTTCCCGTTACCTTAATGGGTTGAGGCTGAACATTCAGGAGGAGTTGAATCTGGTTCGAATGAACAGTATTGAAGAGGCATACCAGTTTGCCCTAAAAGTGGAGGAAAAGCTGAACAAGAAGTTCGAGAGCAGATAAAATGGAAGAGGTCATGGTGGATGATCTGGTGGACCATCATATGGAGGCCAAAGTGAAGATCCAAAAAAGGAGGCCAGTAGCAGTCAAAATCAGAGAGGAAAAAATTCCAATCGTTTTCAAGATCAAAATAATAGAGATCAGAGAGGAAGAGGAAGAGGACAAGGTTCAGGAAGAGGAGGCTTCCGTGGAACATGTTTTCACTGTGGAGAAGAAGGTCATAGGGCATTTGAATGTCCTCAACACCAAGGAAGGACAGATAGGAGGAATGAAGGCCAGGCCAGAGTTGCACATGTAGATGAAAATGTCAGATCATTAAATTCTAAAGATGTTGAAAGAGGAGAAACGTTGATTAACAGAAGAATCCTGCTGAGTGGTGAGAATGAACCTGAACAAAGGAGCCTATTTCGCACTGGATGCAAGTGTGAGGGTAAATGTGATGTGATTATTGATAGTGGAAGCACTGAAAATTTGGTGTCAGAAGGGATGGTGACAAAGTTGAAGCTCAAGAGACAAAAACACCCACATCCATATCGGATTGCCTAGGTGCAGGATGACCACAAGGTCATGGTTAGTGAACAGTGCCTAGTAAAGTCCAAGATCGACAGGTACCACGATGAGGTACTATGTGATATCATATCTATGGATGCATATAATATGTTGTTGGGTAGACCGTGGTAGTTTGACAGATGTGTTGTACACAATGGTCGTGCAAATACCTATTCCCTAAGAAAGGATGGAGTGCGACATAAGCTAAAGCCATTGAAGGAGACCGAAGAAAAGGTATGTGGTAATGCAAGAATAACATTTGTTGATGGAATAAAATTCCTAGATGGTATGAGGCATGAGCATGCATGTTTTGCTTTAATTCTAAAAGCTGGTAAAGAGGAAGTAGAGGATGTACCTATAGAGGTTGCAGATTTGTTGAATGAGTTTCAGGATATTGTATCTGATAATGTACCTAATGGATTACCACCGGTAAGGAAGATCAATCATCAGATGGATTTGATTCCAGGATTCAATTTGCCAAACAAGGCAGCACACAGAATGACACCAGCAGAAAGTGAAGAGTTGAACAGACAAGTACATGAGTTGTTACAGAAGGGATTGATTCAAAAGAGCCTGAGTCCATGTGTTGTACCAATAGTATTAGCACCAAAGAAGAATGGAGAATGGAGGATGTGTACAGATTTCATAGCAATAAACAAGATCACAATCAAGTATAGGTTTTCATTGCCACGAATGGATGATATTATGAATTGTTTGAGTGGAGCTGTGTATTTCTCAAAGATAGATCTGAAGAGTGGATATCACCAGATTTGGATCAAAGAAGGAGATGAATGGAAGATTGCCTTCAAGATAAAAGAAGAACTGTATGAGTGGTTAGTCATGCCTTTTGGGCTAACCAATGCACCGAGCACTTTTATGCGGCTCATGAACGAGGTTCTGAAAGAATTTCTGGGTAAGTTTGTCATTGTGTACCTAGATGATATTTTGATTTTTAGTAAGACATTGGAAGAGCATATGATACATATTCATATGGTGTTTGAGAAGTTAAGAGATGAAAAATTGTTGATTAATTTGAAGAAGTGCAGTTTTGTGAAGAAAGAGTTAGTGTATTTGGGATTTGTAGTTTCAGCAGAAGGTCTAAAAATAGACCCAAAGAAGGTACAGGCTATCCTTGAATGGTCTACTTTAAAGGAGTGCTACTGAGGTAAGATCTTTTCATGGTTTGGCTAGTTTTTACAGAAAGTTTATCAAGAATTTTAGCAGTATTTGTGGTCCCTTGACTGAAACAATGAGAAGAGATAGAAAAGAGTTTAAATGGACTAATGGGGTAGAAAAGAGTTTTCAATTATTGAAATAAAAAGTTACAGAACAACCTGTTTTAGCACTTCCAGATTTTAATAAGGTGTTTCAAGTAGATTGTGATGCTAGTGGTACTGCAATAGGAGTTGTTATAAGCCAAGAAGGTAAATCTATTGCTTATTTTAGTGAGAAGTTAAATGATGCCAAGAAAAAATATTCTATTTATGATCAGAAATTTTATGTTATAGTTCAGGCATTGAAGAAGTGGAGACACTATCTGCTTCCTAAAGAGTTTGTTTTGTATATTGATCATCAAGCTTTGCAATAGCTAAATAGTCAAGGAAAGTTGAATCAAAGGCATTTGAAATGGGTTGAGTTTTTGTAGAGTTATACATTTGTTTTGAAACATAGAAGTGGAAAGTCTAACAAGGTTGCAGATGTGCTTAGTAGAAGGCAACTATTGCTGACAGAGATGCAGATTGAGGTGGTTGGGTTTAAAGAACTCAAGAATTTCTATCTAGAGGATCCTAATTTTGGTGAAGCTTGAAAAGCTTGTAAAGAACCTGTTACTCTAGACAGAATGAAGTGGTTGGATTTCATCATTCAGGATGATATGCTATCTAGAGGGAGTCAGTTGTGCATTCCAAGAAGTTCTATGAGGGAGAATCTCATCAAGGAGAAGCATAGCGGAGGATTGGCTGGATATTTTGGTCGTGATAAAACCCTTGCTTTGGTTAGTGAGAATTATTATTGGCCACAGTTGTAGCAAGATGTCAAGAAGTTTGTATAGAGTTGTAGAGTATGTCAGATAGCGAAAGGAGTGAAGCAGAATACAGGGTTGTATCAGCCATTACCTATATCAGAGAAACCTTGGGAGGATATCAGTATGGACTTTGTTCTTAGTTTGCCAACGACACATTGGGGACATGATTCAATTTTTGTGGTAGTTGACAGATTTTCAAAGATGACACATTTTATTCCCTACAAGAAGACTAATGATGATGTTCATGTAGCAGAATTATTTTTCAGAGAAGTAGTGCGACTACGTGGTTTGCCAAAGACCATAGTTTTAGATCGAGACACTAAGTTTGTTGGATATTTCTAGCGTACATTGTGGAAGAAGTGGAAGACAGATTTGAAATTCAGTTCATCACATCATCCACAGACTGATGGACAGACAGATGTGGTGAATAGGAGTTTGAGAAATTTGCTGAGATGTTTGGTTGGGGATAAGCCAATAGGATGGGATTTGATTTTACCATAGGTAGAATTTGCATACAATAATTTTGTCAACAGGAGCACTAGTAAATCACCATTCTAAATTGTATATGGGAGTAGTCCAAGAAATGCATCTGAGTTGAGAAAGATAGATAAAGGAGAAATAAGTAGTGTTGAAAGTGAGGATTTTGCAGAACATTTGAAGAACATCCATGAGGAGGTGAGGAAGCATATTACCAAGATGAATGCGCAGTATAAGGCTAAGGCAGATGTGAAAATGAGGCATAAAGAATTTCAAGTTGGAGATGAACTCATGGTTCATTTGCGGAAGGAGCGATTTCCAGTTGGTACATATAACAAGTTGAAAATGAAGAAGTTTGGGCCATGTAAGATATTGAAGAAGCATGATTCAAGCAATGCATATGAGGTAGAATTGCCTACTAAGCTGAATATTTCACCAGTGTTTAACATTTCAGATTTGACAGAGTATCATGAAGGAGGTGTTGAAGATGAGGTTACAACAGCATAGTGGAGTATTCCAGCAACCACTTCAGATATCAAGGAGATTGAAGACATACTGGATAGTCATGTTGGTAGAAGCATAAGGAACATGACATATGAAGAGTATTTGGTCAAATAGAAAGGATGACTTGTTGAAGATTCATCATGGCTAACAAAGGAGGAGGTTAACCATCTTGGTTTTCCTCTACACACCTAAGTGGTGACGAGGTCACTTCTCAAATTACCCCGGGTGTTTGATGCAAGAGCATCCTGGGTGTAAGAGCAATCTTGCATCACCCAAAAATATTTTTGTTTTTGTATTCAATAAGGGCTATCTTGTGCAGAGCTGCTATTTATGGAAACTTGTTGTTTTTAGTAAGTTGGTCATAAATCTCAGAATGTTCTGATTTTACATGTGGAGGTTCATCTCAGTCATATCAACATGCCAGTAAAGTTTCATGGCTAGATCAGGTCTAGTTTTGAAGATATTGAAGATTTTTGGTATTGGCAGTAGGGTACAAAAACTTTGAACTCAATTTTGAAAGCTTTAGAGGCCTCGGATGAGGTTGAAAATTTGGGTGACAAGTGTTTGCGTGAGTCAATCCTCTAGAGCACTTTGTGGCCTTTCTGAAATGAGGTTATAATAGTCCATCGGGTCAACTGGTGATGACTTATGGTCTCCGGAAGTTGGGTCACCTGAAATGGCAGAAAATAATTTTCCTTCAAAATTTATGTTCGGATTTCAAAAGTTATTTTGAGCCAACTTTGATGTAATAAATTGAAAAATAAAATAATTCTAAATTTGGTCAACCCTTAGGGTTAAATTTATGGAACCTTCTCGGCGGTGGAAATTGCCTATATAAAAAAGGTCTGTAGTGTTGTCTAGGACAATTCGAGGTAGTAGATCTGGGTATTGATTCGAGGCTTTGTCCTACAAAATATTGTAAGGGAATGCCCATGAGGCTTTGCATATTGTAATTCTGAAAGTTTGCAATTCCACATTTGTGGAGATAATAAGAAGCCAATTTTCTGTTCTTGCATATTATTTCTTTGTTTCTGTTATGTGTTTGTGGTATTAAGGGGAGCACCCTTCATCAAGTGGTATCAGAGCAGGTGTTCCTAAGTGTGTAAATAGATCACCAATTATGAGGTAGTTTGCACCAGGACCGTGGTTAGGGTTTCAGTGCACATCGTGAAAATGCCTCCACGAAGGGAACGTGGTTGAAGAGCTGGTGTTGTAACACCTGAGGTTAGAGTGCTCCAGAAATAAGTGCGAGCATTGCAAGAGGAGATTCACAGAGGAATGAATCTTAATGTCAAAGATGAAAGCGAGGATCAAAGCCGAAGAAGAAGATCAAGAAGGAGAAGTCGAAGTTGTGAACCAAGAGGAAGAAAGACTTTTTCGTGCCATTTCCAAGATTGAGAAAAGACCTAAGATTGAGGTTCCTGCATTTTCAAGAAATCTTAACCCAGAAGAGTTGATCGACTGGATCAATGAATGTGAAGAATATTTTGAGTATGAAGATATTGATGATCCTGATAGGGTCAAATTTGTGAAGGCCAGACTGAAAGGTCATGCCAAGATCTTGTGGCAAGAGATTCAATTGGAGTGAAATAGAAGAGGAAAAGATAAAATCACAAGATGGGATCGAATGGTGGATAAATTGAAGCAACAGTTTATTCCTGTTGATTATGAGCTTGACCTTCTGAAGAAGATGTAAAGTTTGAAGCAAGCAGAAAAATCTGTTCAAGAGTATACAGAGGAGTTATATCGAATCCTCATCAGAATAGGCCATGCAGAAGCTGATAAGGAGAAAGTTGCCCCTTACATTAATGGGTTGAGGCCGAGAATTTAGGAGGAGTTGAATCTGGTTCGAATGAACACTATTGAAAAGGCATACCAGTTTTCCCTAAAAGTGGAGGAAAAGTTGAACAAGAAGTTCGAGAGCACACAAAATGGAAGAAGTCATGGTGGATGATCTGGTGGACCATCATATGGAGGCCAAAGTGAAGATCTGAAAAAGAAGGATGAGGCCAGTAGCAGTCAAAATTAGAGAGGAAACAATTCCAATCATTTCTAAGATCAGAATAATAGAGATCAGAGAGGAATAGGAAGAGGACAAGGTTCAGGAAGAGGAGGCTTCCGTGGAACATATTTTCACTGTGGAGAAGAAGTTCATAGGGCATTTGAATGTCCTCAACACCAAGGAAGGACAGATAGGAGGAATGAAGGCCAGGCCAGAGTTGCACATGTAGATGAAGATGTCAAATCATTAAAGTCTAAAGATGTTGAAAGAGGAGAAACATTGATTAACAGAAGAATCCTGCTGAGTGGTGAGAATGAACCTGAACAAAGGAGGAGCCTATTTCGCACTGGATGCAAGTGTGAGGGTAAATGTGATGTGATTATTAATAGTGGAAGCACTGACAATTTGGTGTCAGAAGAGATGGTGACAAAGTTGAAGCTCAAGAGACAGAAACACCCACATCCATATCGGATTGCCTAGGTGCAGGATGACCATAAGGTCATGGTCAGTGAACAATGCCTAGTAAAGTTCAAGATCGGCGGGTACCACGATGAGGTACTATGTGATATCATATTTATGGATGCATGTCATATGTTGTTGGGTAGACCGTGGCAGTTTGATAGATGTGTTGTACACGATAGTCGTGCGAATACCTATTCCCTAACAAAGGATGGAGTGTGACATAAGCTAAAGCCATTGAAGGAGACCGAAGAAAAGGTATGTGGTAATGCAAGAATAATATTTGTTGATGGAAGAAAATTTTTAGATGGTATGAGGCATGAGCATGTGTGCTTTGCTTTTAATTCAAAAAGCTGGTAAAGAGGAAGTAGAGGATGTACCTGTAGAGGTTGCAGATTTGTTGAATGAGTTTTAGGATATTGTATCTGATAATGTACCTAATGCATTACCACCGGTAAGGAAGATCAGTCATCAGATGGATTTGATTCCAGGAGCCAGTTTGTCAAACAAGGCAGCACACAGAATGACACCAGCAGAAAGTGAAGAGTTGAACAGACAAGTACATGAGTTGTTACAGAAGGGATTGATTCAGGAGAGCCTGAGTCCATGTGTTGTACCAATAGTATTAGCACCAAAGAAGAATGGAGAATGGAGGATGTGTATAGATTCCAGAGCAATAAACAAGATCACAATCAAGTATAGGTTTACATTGTCACGAATGGATGATATTATGGATTGTTTGAGTGGAGCTATGTATTTTTCAAAAATAGATCTGAAGAGTGGATATCACTAGATTCGAATCAGAGAAGGAGATGAATGGAAGACTACCTTCAAAATAAAGGAAGGACTGTATGAGTGGTTAGTCATGTCTTTTGAGCTAACCAATGCACCGAGCACTTTTATGCGGCTCATGAACGAGGTTCTGAAAAAAAATTTGGGTAAGTTTGTCATTGTGTACCTAGATGATATTTTGATCTTTAGTAAGACATTGGAAGAGCATATGATGCATATTCATATGGTGTTTGAGAAGTTAAGAGATGAGAAATTGTTGATTAATTTGAAAAAGTGCAGTTTTGTGAAGAAAGAGTTAGTGTATTTGGGATTTGTAGTTTCAGCAGAAGGTCTAAAAATAGACCCAGAGAAAGTACAGGCTATCCTTGAATGGCCTAATCCAAGGAGTGCTACTGAGGTAAGATCTCTTCATGGTTTGGCTAATTTTTACAAAAATTTTATCAATAATTTCAGCAGTAATTGTGGCCCCTTGACTGAAACAATGAGAGGGGATAGAAAAGAGTTTAAGTGGACTAATGGGGCAGAAAAGAGTTTTCAATTATTGGAACAAAAAGTTACAGAACAACCTATTTTAGCACTTCCATATTTTAATAAGGTGTTTCAAGTAGATTGTGATGCTAGTGGTACTGCAATAGGAGTTGTTATGAGCCAAGAAGGTAAATCTATTGCTTATTTCGGTGAGAAGTTAAATGGTGCCAACAGAAAATATTTTATTTATGATCAGGAATTTTATGCTATAGTTCAGGCATTGAAGAAGTGGAGACACTATCTGCTTCCTAAAGAGTTTATTTTGTATACTGATCATCAAGCTTTGCAATATCTAAATAGTCAAGGAAAGTTGAATCAAAGGCATTTGAAATGGGTTGAGTTTTTGTAGAGTTATACATTTGTTTTGAAACATAGAAGTGGAAAGTCTAACAGGGTTGCAAATGCGCTTAGCAGAAGGCAACTATTGCTGACAGAGATGTAGATTGAGGTGGTTGGGTTTAAAGAACTCAAGAATTTGTATCCAGAGGATCTTGATTTTGGTGAAGCTTGGAAAGATTGTAAAGAACTTGTTACTCTAGACAGAACGAAGTGGCTGGATTTCATCATTCAAGATGATATGCTATTCAGAGGGAGTCAGTTGTGCATTCCAAGAAGTTCTATGAGGGAGAATCTCATCAAGCAGAAGCATAGCGGAGGATTAGCTAAACATTTTGATCGTGATAAAACCCTTGCTTTGGTTAGTGAGAATTATTATTGGCCATAGTTGTAGCAAGATGTCAAGAAGTTTGTATAGAGTTGTAGAGTATGTCAGATGGTGAAAGGAGTGAAATAGAATACAGGGTTGTATCAGCCATTACCTGTACTAGAGAAACTTTGGGAGGATATCAGTATGGACTTTGTTCTTGGTTTGCCAAGGACACATCGGGGACATGATTCAATTTTTGTGGTAGTTGACAGATTTTCAAAGATGGCACATTTTATTCCCTACAAGAAAACTAATGATGTTGTTCATGTAGCAGAATTGTTTTTCAAAGAAGTAGTGCGACTACATGGTTTATCAAAGACCATAGTTTCAGATCGAGACACTAAGTTTGTTGGATATTTCTAGCGTACATTGTGGAAGAAGTTGAAGACAGATTTGAAATTTAGTTCATGACATCATCCACAAACTGATGGACAGACAGAGGTGGTGAATAAGAGTTTCAGAAATTTGCTGAGATGTTTGGTTGGGGATAAGCCAACAGGATGGGATTTGATTTTACCATAGGCAGAATTTGCATACAATAATTCTGTCAACAAGAACACTGGTAAATCACCATTCCAGATTGTATATGGGAGTAGTCCAAGAAATACATCTGAGTTGAGAAAGATAGATAAAGGAGAAATAAGTAGTGCTTAAGGTGAGAATTTTGCAGAACATTTGAAGAACATCCATGAGGAGGTGAGGAAGCATATTACCAAAATGAATGCATTGTATAAGGCTAAGGTAAATGTGAAAAGGAGGCATAAGGAATTTCAGGTTGGAGATGAAGTCATGGTTCATTTGCGGAAGGAGCGATTTTCGGTTAGTACATATAACAAGTTGAAAATGAAGAAGTTTGGGCCATGTAAGATATTGAAGAAGCATGATTCAGGAAATGCATATGAGGTAGAATTGCCTACTAAGCTGAATATTTCACTAGTGTTTAATATTTCAGATTTGACAGAGTATCATGAAGGAGGTGTTGAAGATGAGGTTACAGCAGCACAGTGGAGTATTCCAGTAACCAGTTCAGATATCAAGGAGATTGAAGACATACTGGATAGTCGTGTTGGCAGAAGCACAAGAAACATGACATATGAAGAGTATTTGGTCAAATGGAAAGAATGACATGTTGAAGATTCATCATGGCTAATAAAGGAAGAGGTTAACCATCTTGGTTTTCCTCTGCACACCTGAGTGGTGATGGGGTCACTTCTCAAATTACCTCGGGTGTCTGATGCAAGAGCATCCTGGGTGTAAGAGCAATCTTGCATCACCCAAAAATATTTCTATTTTTGTATTCAATAAGGGCTATCTTGTGCAGAGCTGCTATTTATGGAAACTTGTTTTTAGTAAGTTGGTCATAAATCTCAGAATGTTCTGATTTTACATGTGGAGGTTCATCTCAGTCATATCAGCCTGCCAGTAAAGTTTCATGGCTAGATCAGGTCTAGTTTTGAAGATATTGAAGATTTTCGGTATTGGCAACAGGGTACAGAAACCTTGAACTCAGTTTTGAAGGCTTTAGAGGCCTTGGATGAGCTCAAAAATTTGGGTGACAGACGCTTGCACAAATCAAGCCTGTAGAGCGCTTTGTGGCCTTTCTAAAATGGGGTTATAATAGTCCATCGGGTCAACTGGTGATGACTTATGGTCTCCGAAAGTCGGGTCACCTGAAATGGCAAAAAATAATTTTCCTTCAAAATTTATGTTCGGGTTTCAAAAGTTATTTTGAGCCGACTTTGATGTAATAAATTGAAAAAGAAAATAATTCTAAGTTTGGGCGGCCCTTAGGGTTAAATTTTTGGAACCTTCTTGGTGGTGGAAATTGCCTATATAAAGAAGGCCCGTAGTGTTGTCTAGGGCAATTCGGGTAGTATATCTGGGTATTGATTCGAGGCTTTGTCCTACATAATATTGTAAGGGAATGCCTATGAGGCTTTGCATATTGTAATTCTGAAAGTTTGTAATTGCACATTTGTGGAGATAATAAGAAGCCAATTTTTTGTTCTTGCATATTGTTTCTTTGTTTCTGTTATGTGTTTGTGGTATTAAGGGGAGCACCCTTCATCATTTTGTTACACCGACTATTCAGCAGCAAGGTCAACAGCAAGCAATGGCCAAAAATTTCCATTCGTTACATTCAATCAAGGTAGTCCTTTGAGGATTGCAAATCACAACAATGTTCCATTGGCTACTCTTAAGGGATTGCCAACATTTACTGGAGAAGGACCAGTGACAGCTATTGAACATATTAGAGATTTTTCAACCCTATGCAATGTCCATCATATTACTGAAGAAGATGTAGCTTTGAAGCTATTGGCAGCATCACTCAAAGGCAATGCTCTTGACTAGTTCAAAACCCTTACGGTAGATTCTATTGCTACTTGGGATGCTTTAGGTGAAAAGCTATCAAAGTTTTTTGAGGACAAATTTGATAACTTGTCTCTTGTGGAACAATTAACTACAATCAAAAGAGCGGCACAAGAGGAGATGAGTGATTTCAACCTTCGATTTCAGAAGACTTGGAATCGGAGCCCTACTACGGTAAGGCCTTCAGCTGAATATGCATTTTTATATTATTTGAAGAGTCTGAATAGTGATATCTCTGTAATGATTCAATCTATGGGGGGTAATGCATTGCCTCAAACTTTTGATTTTGCTATTAGAGCAGAGAATAGTCTTATCCAGGCAGGGAAGATAGCTCCTAGGCCTCCTATGTCTTTCTTTCCCCATATTCAGTCAAATATGCCATTAGTGGTTCCACCATTAACTGTTGTCCCATCCTATAAGCCCTCAGAAATAGCTCCTGTAGCTTATCCAAATGAGTTACAAACTATTAAGGACAGCCAGTAGAAAATTGAAAGCTTATTACAATCTTTTGGTAATGATTTGGTAGCCCTCAAGAGGAGCCAAGCTCAGGTTAATCCTACTGTTCAGAACCAATTTGCTGGTTCTTCTTCATCACAGTACCCTAACCAGTCCAATTTTCAGTCTAATAGGCAGCAATTTCAAGGAAATCCTAATGCAAATAAACATAATTGGAATATGAGACCAAATAGATAGTATAATCCAGCACCTCTTAATGTTGTTAGGGATATTGTACCATCTCAGAATAACATTGCTACTGACTGGTGTTATCCATGCAATGAGCCACATGTCCAGTCTACATGTTCTAATGGTATTTTGAATCAAGCTCTCATGGTACAAAATTTAATGAATTCACAGCAAAATGTATCAGTTGAAGAGGCTCAGAATTAACCAGATCAAAATGTTGAAACCGGATTCTTGAATTGGCAAGAAGAAGAGTTTTGTGGACTTAATGAAGATTCATCAATTGCAGCAAATACTAGAGCAAAAAAGAGAGCTCTTGAAGCAGATCAGTCTGCTGGAGATGCTTCTTCTCCACCGGTTTCTATTTTGAAGAATCCATTAGTTTCTACTAGTAAGGAACAAAATCCAAAGGGGGTTGATCAAGGTTCTCCTAGATCATCACATAAGGTACAATTTTCTGTTCCTTTTAATATTGTTGATGCAATGAAGAAAATGAATGTTACTTTGTCCACTTGGGAAACTCTATCTATTCTAGGACAGGTTGAAATTTTGAAGGAAGAGTTATCTAAGTTGGCAACTAATTCTAAGCAAACAGTCCAGCAGCCACCAAATGTGGTAATGACTAATTCAGAGCCTTCTAAAGCTCAGGAAAAGCCATTGAATGAAGCAAATAAGCCTATGAAAGTTCAGCAGCCAGCAAATTTAGAAGTTAAGAAGGTTGTAAATGTTGAAAAACCAGCAGTATCTGCTGATAAGAAACCTTCAAATGTGCAGAAGACATCAGAGAAAGAAGGTAAAAAATCTCCAAACCAGAAGCCTCCTCCTTTCTATGTCACTCTGATTATTGGAAATAAGTTAGTTCATAATTGCATGGTTGATAGTGGTGCAACTAGTACAGTTATGCCAAAGAAAGTGGTTGATTCTCTGAATCTAAAATATGAGCCTCTTGAGAAGGGTGTAGTACAACTTGATGGTACTGCTGTAAAGACTTTAGGAGTCATTAAAAATGCAAGTTTGACCCTTCATTCATGTCCAAATTTTTCAATCCCATAGGATAAATATGTGATTGACTTACCAGCCTATTTTGCCATGTGCTTATCTAGGGATTTCACAGCTAAACTTGATGGATATTTTTCATCAGATTGGTCACATCTATTTTTCAGAACAAGGTATGGTATTAGAGTGACAATAAAGTTTGAATCTTTGTCAAAAAATCATATAGAGCCATACAATCCCAGTCCCGTTAATGCAAGTTGTATGAATATGGATCAAGATGAAATACTTGAATGTTCAGCATATAATACAAAAACCAAAGCATATCCAGATATTGTTTTAGATGAATGGGCTTTTAGGAATGCGCAGAATGATGATTCATTTGATGTTGGATTTGGGAATTATATGATGTTAGAATCTGATTTTGTTATTCCTAATTTGATTAAAGATCATGAATTTGAATCTGTTGTGTCTAATCAACTTTGGGATTTATATTTTGATGGTTCAAGGAATAAGGATGGAATTGGTACAGGAGTTATGTTAGTATCTCCTGATGGTGACAGATTTTATGTTGCCTATAAGTTAACTTTTCCTTGTTCTAATAATGTGGCTGAGTATGAGAGTCTAATCCAGGGATTAGAATGGGCAAGGCTGAAAGGTATTAAGTGTATTAGAGCTTTTGGAGATAGTGAACTTATTGTTAAACAGGTGAGAGGCATTAATACTGTGAAAAATGACTTACTTAAGATGTATAGATCTAGAGTTTCTGATATTCTAGAAGAATCTGATGCCTTTAATTTGATTTCAATTCCTAGAAGAGAAAATCTACATGCAGATAGGCTGGCTGGAATTGGTGCTCATATTGCAATAACAAAGAATAAAGGACTGATTTCTAATCAGTCACATGTTAAGATAATTGTTAGACCTTCCATTCTAGATAATGATGCATACTAGCAAGTTTTCAATACTGATGAACATATCTTGAGTTTTTTAACAGAAACTAATGATTTTTCAGCTCCTAAAGATAGCAAAAACACTCAGCAAATGGAAGACCAAATCATCCAGCTGAAGTCTAACAAGCTACCAAAGGGATTAGTCAGTTTGGAATCCGCTTTCAATTCAGATGATCAGTTCAGAAAAGGCAAAACCAGCTTGCTGGTTAAAGAGGATCATTATGAAGAAGTGGAGATTTTCAGAGATAAATGGTTAAAGGTTGGTAAAATAAACTCTTTTAAAGAAAAGGAACTGTTGATTGATCTTTTTAGGGAATATAATGATGTCTTTGCCTGGGATTATTCTGATCACAAGGGTTTTGATCCCCAATTAACACAGCATACTATAGAGTTGGAGCCTAATGCAAAGCCAATTAGACAAAGACAAAGGCCTATCAACCCTAAATTGGAACCATTGATGTTAAAAGAGCTAAGAAAAATTTTAGATGGTGGTATTGTATTTCCTATTAAACACACATCTTGGGTTTCTAACTTAGTTCCAGTAAGGAAGAAGAATGGTGAGATAAGACTTTGTGTAGACTTTAGAGACCTTAATAGGGCATCTCTGAAGGACAGGCATCCTCTTCCTTCCATGGAACAGATTTTGCAGTATGTATCAAGATCAGAGAGATTCTCTCTTTTAGATGGATATTCTAGTTATAACCAAATTTTAGTGAAGGAATCTAACCAATATAAAATAGCTTTTACAACAAAGTGGGGTACTATGGCCTACAGGAGAATGCCATTTGGATTGTCCAATGCTAGGGCAACTTTTCAGAAAGCAATGGATATGGCCTTTAAAAATTTGATGTATAAATTTGTTTTGGTTTATCTTGATGATATAACAATTTACAGCAAAGAAGCTAGTAAACATATTGATCATTTAAGACAGATTTTGCAAAGATGTAGGGAATTTGAAATTTCCTTAAACCCTAAGAAATTTGTGTTTGAAATTCATGAAGGTAAACTCCTAGGGTATAAAGTGTCTAAGGGAGGAACCATAATAGACCCTGAAAGAATTCATGCAATCCTTGAGTTTTCATTGCCTAAACACAAGAAAGGTTTGCAAAGTTTTATTGGGAGAATCAATTTTGTGAGAAGGTTTATTCTGGATATTGCAAATACGTTAAAACCATTGACTTCAATGCTTAAAAAGGATGTTCTCTTCAGCTAGACTGAAGAAGGGAAAAAGAACTTTGAATTGATTAAACAAGCTTTGTCTTCAGCTCCTACTCTTGTTAATCCTGATTTCACTAAAGATTTTATTTTGTATGCTTATGGTGCTTCTAATACAATTTCAGCCATGCTGGTCCAGAAAAATGATGAAAATCAGGAGCAGCCAATTGCTTTTTTCAGCAAAGGTATGGATGACTATGAGAAAAGGTACACTTTTGTTGAAAAGCATGTACTTGCCGCTATTAAAGCATTGAAGAAATTTAAGCATTTGATTGCCAGAAATAGAGTGCATTTAATGGTTGCACATCCAAGTATAAAAGAGTTCTTACTGAATAAGGATGTAAATGAAAAATGAGCTGGTTGGATAACTAGGGTGATGAAGTATGATGTGCAGATTCATGTTACTAAGTTGGTAAGAGGAAAGGGCCTTTGTGCTCAAATAGAAAAGGAAGAAGAAGATGTTGAAATTTCTAAAGAATCTGAGAATTCTCAAATGGATACTGTTTTGTTTTTTAATACAGCAACTTGGTTATCTGATATGACAAGGTTTCTTCAAACTGGACAAATGCCAAATGATCTAAATAAGGCCCAAAGGAGGTACTACAGGTTACAATCTATCCCATATGTCCTTATTGATGGTATTTTGTATAGAAAAGATTATTCTGGAATGTTTCTTAAGTGTATTGACTCACTAGATCAAGACAGAATTTTATCTGAATTTCATGATGGTTCCTATGGTTGTCATTTTAGTCCCAAAACTACAGCTTGGAAGATACTAAGGGCAAGCTATTATTGGCCTGATCTATTTAAAGATGCTTATGCTTGGGCTAGAAAGTGTCATAAATGTGCATTGTTTGCAGGAAAACAAAAGCTAGCTGCATTGCCATTGAAACCTAGTGTAGTTGATCATCCATTTGCTAAGTGGGGTATGGACTTTATTCGTCCTATTCATCCTAATTCTAGTGCAGGTCATAAATAGATTTTGACTGCTACTGACTATTTCACAAGATGGACTGAGGCAATTGCATTGAAAGAGGCTACTGGACCTGTTGTTCTAAAGTTTTATGAAGATATAATAACCAGGTTTGGGGTTCCTCAATCTATTATTTCAGACAATGCTATGGTTTTTATTGGATTATCTATTACAGAATGGGCTGTTAAGAATGGGGTTTACCTTAATACTTCCTCTAACTATTATCCTCGGGCTAATGGTCTTGCAGAATCTACAAATAAAAATCTAACAAGAATTATCAAAAAGATTCTGCAGAAAAATAAGAGAGATTGGCATTCTAAATTGAAGGCAGCCTTATGGTTGGATAGAATCACACCTAAACAGGTAATTGGGAATTCCCCTTATGTCCTAGTTTATGGTAAAGAGGCCAGATTGCTAGTATCTACAGAATTTCCAGCCTTACAGCTAGCTGATCAGATGTTCTTGTTTGAGGAAGAGGATCCTTTGAAACTCAGGTATGTTGATTTGTTACAGTTGGAAGAAGAGAGGAGAAGAGCATTGAATACATTGGAGCTTAAGCAAGCTCAAACCAAAAGATCTTTTGATAAGAAAGCTAAGTTCAAGAATTTTAAAGGAGATTTGGTACTTAAGTGGGATGTTCTCAAGAGTAGGCCAGGGCAGCATGGTAAGTTTGATAATTTTTGGTCAGGCCTTTTTGTCATAATAGCCTGCAAGGAGAACAATGCTTTTCAATTGTCCACAACTGAAGGAGAAGAGTTGCATATTATAGTTAATCGAATACACCTCAAGCTTTGCTTTGAGGGATAGGTTAAGTTCAGTTTTCACTTTCAATAAGTGTTGTCCAAGCACTAGGTCTTTAGGTTGCATTTGAGTCTAGTTTTGGGTGCATTTTCATTTCAATAAACTGCATTCATGGTTCAGTTTTCCAAATTTATGTTGCCCTAAGATAAGTCTACAGGTCATGTCTAGCAGGCAAACATCCAGCATAAGTCGCCAAAATTGTTACTCAAAATGAAAACACACAACACAATAGGCACTAGTAGAGAAAGATTGCATGTTTTAGTCGTCTAGTTAACACTGCCTTATAGGTTTTGTTAATTTGCATGTCCTTATTACATTCATTTCCAAATGTCATTAATGTACTCTAAGTAATGATCAACTATTACAAATTCAAAATTCATCAATGATCATTACATTGTGCATTCATAAAGAATGTAATACAAATGTCCTTTTGTTTCATATTTCATGTTTCAATAAACAGAGTACATTGCAGAATAAAATAAAAAACTGAAGTATGGAATAGGGGTCCCATACATTGCCTTGTGTTTGCATTCGAGTCTGTTGGTTGTTTTGTTAGGTCTTCATCTGCATCTAGGTCACTCCCGACTCTTCATCAGCATTCAGGTCCTTAGGGCTTGCATCTGCAAAAAAGAGAAAAAAAGAATGGTTAGATCCTGTCGGATCTAAGCAATGCAAGAGAAGCGAATTACATACATCAGCAATCTAATTTTTCATATCTGCATATCAATCTGGAATGATAAATGTAACAAGAAAACGTAAACTAGCACTCACTATAAGGTAGTGTTAAAGGGACGTGTTTTTGAAACATGAAACCTTTTGCTTCTAATGACTATTGTGGTGTATGTTTTCTTTTGATTAACCAGATATCTGAATGAAAGGGACTTAGTTTGTTTCTGAATTGAGAAACCTTTTTCAGAATATGTATTTCATATTGATGCTATTTAAAAGATTAACCAACTATTTTGCAGATAACAGCTGACTGGTTTACATTTTCAGTCATTTTCAAGATGTAGAACAAGATGGTTTCCACTGCCGGGTTGCTACAAGAAGTACCAGATTGCTGATTTTCAAAGAATCAATTGCTTCATAATATAAGACAGATGTTCATTACATGATTTCTTAAGTACATTTTTCAACTTCTGAATGATTAAATTGTTGAATTTTAAACAGTGCTTCAAGATAACATCATGATTTAAATGTTTACAGTTTGTTATGACTGGGTGTCACGAACCCGTGTTCAAACCTCAGTCATTAATATTCTTTCATTTTTGAGTGTCGCGAGCCTGTGCTCGAACTTCATTAAGAAATAGAAAACATTTTTGTCTTGTTGTACTTCACATGTCAAAATTACAAATTCAGCATCAAAAGGAAATATGTACAGTAAACAGAGCTACAGGAACAGTTTCAAAATGTTGTATGTATCAACTGAATTGATCACATTTTACAAAGCTTGTCAGAAAATGGAAAAGTTCATATTCAGAATTTCTGTCAAGATATTTGTCAAACTTATATTGTGGAGTATGAGTAAATTTATGAAAATTCTTGTCTCAAGCTCAAAATGATATGCAGTAAAAGCTTGTGGCTGCAATCAAACTGGCATAGTTCATCTTTTAGCAGCAGTGAGTGAAATATTTATGCTGAAACTGAAGTGTGGGAAGAGGAGCAATATGATTCAGTAAGTGAATATTGAGGAATCAATTGCAGTACTACTATAATGCATGAGAGATACATCACAGACTAACTTGTTGTTCATTTTTATTATAAAAAAAAATAGCAATGAGTTTATGCAATAGCTGACTTGAGCTAAAATAATCAATGCATAAATGAACAGCAAGTTAGTCCAACTAAGAGAATATTTTAAGCTTATGAAAGTTCTTTTGAAACAAAAGACTGAGAGTTCTATTTAGAACTGTAAGTTTTTCTTCAAAGATATTAGTGTGTATCTTGAATCAAATGACAAGTATCTCCTTTCAGCAAGCAACTTGCGGTTTTCAAAAAGTTTGAATCATATCTCAAATTCGAAACTCTTCATTTTGAATTTATGCAAGACAAAGCAATATATATCCAGGTCAAAATCATTTTGAATTTATGCAAAGAAAGGTGAATAGCAATTGTAGAGAGGAACGTAAACAAATAGTGTATGTTTTGAGAACAAACACATGAGCTTCCTCAAACATTGTCGAGGGTTTCATCTTTAGGGTAACTGAGCATGTTGTGAGCTTGTTTTTATCAAGTCAATGCAGAGAAAAAGCTATTCTCGAAGTGCTAGAAGTTAATCTTTCAGAACGAGCAGTCAAGTATCGGTTATCAGCATGAGCAACAGTGCATCATCAAAAGCTTATTTGTAATAGCAACTACTACAAATTCAAAACCGTGAGTATAGTTGCAAATCAAAAATTACACAAAACAGCAAACAACACAGCGTACATGAGCATCTAAATCAACATGAAGAATAGGGCATTTTCAAATAAAAAAGAGTGTTGACAACAAGTTCTTGTTGAAACCGTGGGTTTATCTACAAGTAGTGGCTGTGAAAGCTCCTAGTAACAACAGAGATGCATTATGAAGAAGATGAAACTGAGAGACAAAACTGTAAGTCATTTTTGCTGGAGACCGTGAGTGCATTTTTTAAATCTATAGTGCATCATTCTTCAAACAAACAGTAAACTATTTAAATCAGAAAGAAGGGCATGTTCTTTGTACACTAAGTGCAAAATGGAACAGGGAGTTTTGTTGAAAACTAGAAGTATACTTTCAAAACAACGGTGCATCATTTATAATAAACAAGCAAATATTTTATAGAGGCTACGTTTTGAAAGAGAGAATGCTGATAAAGGAAATAAGAACAGAGAGTTTCGAACTCCTCAATAGCTATTTCAGTTTGCAAAGTAAAGAATATCAGAGAGTTCGAAAGTTGAACTTACAGTTTTGTTTGTAAAAGTTGAGTTTGATAAAAAGAATTGAGATGACAGAGGGTTTCCTCACATTTTTCCAGTAGTAAAAGTTTAGCATTGTTCAAATTCGAAGACATATCTCCAGCAGAGACCCTATTTCCAGCAAATTCGAAGACATCTACCTCCAGCAAGCTAGGGTTTCGACCCTCATTTTTGCAAATAATGAAGCACAAATAACAAATGCCCAAATAAAATCAAAGAGAATTTGGAGTCCACGAGAGGAGTGACTGACAGAGACATTCAGTGCGGTTGCAGGAGGATAGTGCCACCTTGCACTTCGAAAACATCAACAAATGCCACCTTTTGTTTCTATTTTTTTCCCTCATGTATGTGATAGCAAGTGGGTGGAAGTCTTGTTGACTCCCCACTATGTTATTTTTTTTATATACTTAGTTTTACCTAAGTTAGGGATTAAAATTAGAAGATAGGATAAGATAGTTAAAATTAAAATCTTTTTTATATTAATTTCTTTTAATAATTTGGCAATGCATTGTAAAAGGGATTTATTTTAAATTCCTTAATTGAAGCCAAGTTTATTAAAAAAAGGGGGCTAAAATTTTGGCAAAAATTATGGCCAAATTAGGGCATTTTGTAGAGGCATTGGATTCCCGGATTAGGGTTTCAGAGTTTAGAAAAAGAAGATTGATGGACTTTTTTGAGGGTTGCAAGTATTGGAAAGAGAGCCCATAGTGAACTGTTTTGTTCCTAAAAGCTTGAAAGTCCATTTTGTAGCCATTTTTGTAGAGATTTTGGAGAAAATAAACCAGATTTGCAACTCATATTTTGTGTTCAAGTTTTCAATTCTTGTTCTTCTTTTCTTGTAACAGTCATAATTCTGATTATAATCTGGAAGGGAATGACATATTGTTCCTTCCTAATTAGTTAGATATATCAGGCCTTGCTTGAAGAATGTATGTTTGTTAAGTATTTGAATTATTTGTGGTTCATCCCTAATAGTTTGAATGCATTAGCCTATACATTGAGCAGTGAACCAAATTGTCTGAGTTTCATTATGTGAGTTAAGTCTAAAGTTGATATTTCTTTACAGAATCTGAATTATTCATTGGTGTATCACCCTCATTTCTAAGTTTTAAGTTTTTATGTTCTCTTTTCCCAACAAGTCTTCAGGTTTAGAAAGTGATAACCAACATTGTATAGGAACCGGCCTAGAATCCAGAAATTCCTCTCTAATCATAGTCTACCCACAACTAGGAGAGGTTTCCATTGTCAGCTAGAATTGTTGTTCTACCTTATTGCCTGATATAGGTAACAATTCTAGAGCTGAACAGTTATTAGCATCATTGGGTTTTTGTATTCTTTTTCTCTACAAATGCTATTTTATTGCTCCTAATAGACCGTAGAGTGATATGCATAACTTCTAGTCACTCCTTTTAGTTTTTAATACAAAAGTAAGTTAAGGAACTTTTATCAATTTTATATCTTGGGTTGTCCATTGAGGTTAAGGGACTAAAATAGGGACTTGACCATTTATGGAAAGCTCCTAAGCAACTCCAACCTTTCACCTATAGCTCTCAACCACACAAACATTTACATCTTACCTCCTTTTATTCATCATTTTAATCCATAAATTACATAGATTAAATTGTTTACTTTTATTTCTAGTATTACCTAGATTCATCACTCTATTTTCCTCATTTGTTATGTGCAATTAGGTGTGAATTTTGCCACAAAAAAAAGTCTTACCAAGATCTTGTGCTACAAAATGTATATGAACAACACATCATTCAAGTTTTTGCACAATACAAGTATCCTTGTTTAGAATTTCTAATTTTGATCCAATTCCTTTCCATTTATAATTTACAATTATAATCTAATTTCCCAATTTCGTGTTTTAGTCCATTGTAAATAAGCATTTTCTAATTTAGCATCTATGTTTCAGCTAAGGAAAAAAATATTTTCTCAAGTTTAAAACATATTGGGGTAGTCTAGTAATATAATGTTTTTTATTAAGGTAAAAACAGGTTTTGAATGGAACTCGGAACCATTTACAATAAAGCATAAAGATATAGCATGAAAGTTATCCATAAAGAAACGCCTGCTGGAAAAATGAAAGCAGGACCCAAAACACTCCTAGATACGACAACAAAACAAAGAAAAAAAGTTACTAGCACTACTACCAACAACACCTAGCTACCAACCAGACCTTACTAATTATTTTTTATCATTTTCTCCGCCTTCATCTTCAAGTCCTCCATCTTTTGGGTAGCGTCTTTCAAGTCCTTCAGTTCCTTAGGCTTTTTAGGGATCTTCCTCTGAGTGCGCCCTCTAGTTCTCGTTCCTGGACCAACATTCCCAGCATCCTCCTCAATAGTTATAGTCGTATTTTCCAGGTGGCTTTTTTCGAGGTAGTTGTGTAGCATATTGAGGTTCATGACAGCCGCACCAAGTCCCTCAATGTTGTGACTCAGGACTTTGTTAATCATTTTCACATTGTTACTGACTTTAGCCTTTATGTCTTTGACCTTGTTATCAACTATCTTATTAACTTCAGCAGTTATATCCTCATTCCAGTTTTTATTATTTACCTTATCCAAAACCTTATTCTCCAGCTTCTCCAGCTTAGTGATCAGGGTAATCATAGTTTTATCCATGGCCTGAAGGTGGAGCTTCATCTCCTACCTCTCCCGCTTGATCCAATCCAGAGAAGTACTCAGACCATCGGCTTTGTTAACCTCATCCCGCTTAGTAGCACCGAACAGGGGATCTAAGGTGTCCTCCTTGTAGCTCTTGCCTTCCTCAATGATAACCTGGTCCAAACCCGCTTCAGAGTCATTGTGATCCTCTTCTTTTTCATCCACTACAGGGGGGTTCTGACCAGCCTCCATTTCCTCTTCAACCTGGCCCTCCAGGAGGCCCAAATTTTCCCCCTTTTGGTTTTTACCATCCTCTTTACTAGTCAAGTCTATACCATCCTCAGTGTCAAAATGAATTTCATTTTTTTCTTCTTCAGCGGGGAACTCTGGAGCATCATCCTTAACATCCTCAGTAGGGGACTCATGGGCATCTTCTTCCTCCTCTTCAACTCCTTCCTCGTCTTTTTCTTCCTCCTGATTATCCTCATCTTTACCTTCTTCTTCCTCCTTATCATCTTCCATGATGTCATTCATGTCCTCTTCCTCCTTTGTATCATCAATATCCCTACCCTCTTTTTCCTGGGCTCTCTCCTCGTTACCAAAATCCACCTCCACATTGTCTTCCTCAGCAAATCCCTCTCCCTGAGAAAGAGGGTTGTGTTCATTAGTGTCATCTCCGCTGACCCTTTCTTGTTCCTCATCTTTTTTTTCATCTTCCTCACTACTGTCAGGGATTTTTTCTTTATTTTTCTTCCTCTTTTTGCCTTCTTCCTCACTACTTCTTTCCTTGTTTTTCTTCCTCTTCTTGCTAGGTTCAACCTTTCTATCAACCACTTTGGACTCTTTCCTTTTTCCTATGACCCTTTTAGGAATTGGATCCGGGATAATATCTCTGGCGTAGTCAAAAATGAGGAGGATCAAACCCTCATGCAACACAGGGTTACTCAATTTCTTCCTATGCTCCGTTATGTTGTTGTTCAAAGAGCTCATAAGAAAGTACGGGAAAGAAATCTGCTTATTATGCCTAAAGTGATTAGCTAGGATAAAATGCAGGTTGTAGATTTTGGAATAGCACCCGTCGAATGTGAAGTACTTGATCATAACCTTCAGCATTTTGGCCCAGAAATCCTTAATTTTAGTAATATCTACATAATCCCCTTTTCCTTGTCATGAGAGCTTTTTCATCAACAGTTTTTGGGAAGAGATTAAAAGCTTCAGAACCAAGCCTATGGTTGCCTCTATGGAAATGAGTTCCCTCCAAGGGTAAGCCAGTAATCTCAACCAAAAGGGAAAGAGTAAGGGGGAAAGATTTGCCCCATATATTGACTTTACCTCTAACCCAGCCATCAGCGAACAAGGAAGTTACTTGTTTGTCATAGTCATGGAGCTTTTCCATGTACTAAGAGACCCCTCCTTTTCTCAACTTCTTCCATACCTTCCTCTCTTGTCTCCATTTCTCACAGTCAACAAGCTCCTCTCTCCTCAGACCCCCTCCCATTTTTTTGCTTTCTGCTACTTTTCTAGTTCGGCTCCTTACCAATAATCTTCTTCTCACTGCAATGCTTCCTTTTGTTTTCCTGATTACTTAAGATAACCCAGGATCTGTATATCATTAACACCGAACTAATTATCCCACACTTCGCATTACATGCATCCCTCCTCGAAAAATGTTTTGTCCTTGTCATCATGATATTAAGTGATTTTCCCTTCATTGTGATTTATTTTGTCACAAGTGATTAGACTTATGATCTCGACATTAAGATTTCTTTCCCCTCTCCACATTTTGATGATGTCACTTTGGGTACCTTCATTTGTCAGCCTGTCCGTCGGCTTATTACCTTCACGGTAAATATGAGTGACATGGCATTCCTCAAAGGAGTTGATAATTGTTTTGATTTTGTTTATTGTATGAGCTATAGTCTAGGAGCTTATTGAATTCCCTTTAATACAATTAACAATGTTGAGGGAGTCACCCTCGAGCCAAAGTTTCGAGCATCCCATATCTTTGGCCAACTTAACCACATAGAGAGCCGCCTCAGCTTCCGCCACGTGGTTGGTTTGAATCTTCAACGGAATAGCAATAGCTCCAAGGCAATTTCCTGCCCAATCTCTTATGAGGCCTCCTCCTCCAGCCCTTCTAGGGTTTCCTCTAGCAGAACCATCAAAGTTCCCTTTTAACCATCCCAAGGGAGGAGCAGACCACATAACATTCTCTCTAGGATTCAAATCATTTCTGCTCTTCAAGATCTCCCATGAAATAGTATTGTCCTTTTTAAGATTAGGGTTCCATAAGTTGGTATCCTTCTTACCAATACTTCTGTAGTTCTCCATAATGCTTCTGGAAACAGAGTTGGCAACCAAAAGGGGGGTAGCTTTTTTATCTCTAAAAATTATGTTGTTCCTCTCCTTCCATATCTGCTAGGTAAAATGAGGTAAAACAAGTTTCCAAAGATCCTTAGCATTTTTGTCATGAAAGGGGCTCTACCATTGCTGAATAAAGTCTTGGATATTGTGAGGCTTAACCCACTTCAGATTCAAAGACAAAATGATGGAGTCGCAAACCTCTCTAGCAAAGGAGCAATGGATCATTAAGTGGTTACAAGACTCAGCTTCTTCACAGCACGGGAGTCTAGTAATATAATGTTATTTCTATATTTAAACAACAAAATAATTATTTTCTAAAATTGGCTTTATTCTAGTGTAATGTAGTGAAAACATTTTAACTTAGAAGACATAGCATTCTAGGCTAGACCAATTCTCCTACATTATAGTTTGTCAACTCTCATTTGAATTCTTGATTCATCTCTAATGTTATGGCATATGATTCTATAACGCATATGACATCATAGGGTATGCAATGGAAGTCTTATATATGAATAATGAAAAATTTATTCTTTATTTAAATTTACATCCGCTAAAATAGCCTATCATCCCCTTATTGTCTCAAAAATGTACTCATTCATCCCCTGCCATCTCTATCATAAAAATGTCATGGAACATAGCTCCCATTTTCACCATTGACTATAAAGCACTTCATACATCAACTTCTAGCTTAAGGAATATTCCTTATTCATTAAGAAGTTCTCTTTTCTTTCAATGCTTATTAGTTCTCTTCTCCAACTAAGGAACTCAATGCCTCTTTGCAAGTGCAACAACTCTTCTCCACTTGCTCTTGTTGTGGATGTGATCCTAGAAAATCACTCACAAGTTTTAAGACCAATCAATCCTTAAACTAACATAGATTCCATGTTTTAAATCATCAACAATGATCCTAACGAAGAATATGAAAGATTGAAATTTTTTAAGCAATGTTGATTCTAAAATTGAAAGGAAATGAGAGTTAGCAATTATACAGTTGAAGCCAACAAAGATTTGCTTTTTGATAACTTCAATTCTAGGAAAAAGCTCTAGCAAAATGGAAGACAAATTAATCAATCACAATCTCCAATGGCAATACAAATTAAACCTAGTGTATGATCTAGTTCAAATTATCCCTACAACATCTTACAATCTCTCTTAAACTCCTCATTGTTTTGCTCTATCTAAACAAAGTCTACTAGAACACTTATAATACCATTTCCTAAAACCCCAATTGTAGATGTAACTCTTCCTTTTTGCTCTATCTAAACAAAATCTACTAGAACACTACTAATATCATTTCCTCAAACCCCAATTGTGTATGTAACTCTTCTTTTTGACTTCATAGTTATGCCCATTGATACAAATTCTTCACCAATTGTGAGTGTCATCTTGACCTTTGTCTTCCCTTCAACTTCACTATTTACTTCAACTCATGCCTTCATCTTGCCCCCATATACAATCTAAAAAAACTCAAGTTCAGTTTACTGAAGTGTAGTATAAGGTTTGTCATGGTTATATATACTTCCAATAGTTTCACATCTTGCAAATAAAACCCTCCAAAAATAATTAAGGCAATGAATATATGGGTATCCATGGTAGAAGTCTCAAGTTCTCAAGCCTAGAATGAATTTCAACATCCACAATCTAATATATACATATAATTGAATTTTGTGTAAAAAAAGCCCACTGTATTCATTCAAACATAACAAATTATCCTTTGAAAAGGTGACTCGTTCCAAAAGACAAAGCTAATAGAAACCATGGTTGGAGGCGAAAAATTGTTGTTTTTTGTATCTTAAAGCATAGAAGATAACAAACTAATCATCCTCATCAAACACCATGTTAAAGCCAACACAGTATCTGGTTATTTTCATAGGAAAGTAGGAAAGTGGCCAAGACCAAGGAGACCCTCTTGTAAAACCTTAGCCATTCAAAAAATATCTCAACTAAAACTCAAAACAAACATCCATAGTTAATGATCACACAAAGGAGGAAGTGGTTGATGCACATATTGAAAGCATTCAGCACAAACAATGAACATATTTGTAGAGCTACAAGATTGTTGATCAAAATCACATATCCTTAGTGTACTTAATTTGTCCTACTTCACATTACATCAGTTCAAAAATGACCTACTAGTGCTATATAGGTGAAGTCTACTGAGAAACAATCATTGATCCAAATTAGATTATAAAAATGTTTTCAAGTGGATAACTCAATTTGATGAGTCCCCTTAAGTTAATCATTGTTGCATACCACCACACGGTGTGGTGTGAATATGTAATGATCCTACATGTGTAACTCATTATTTTGACGTTGTAGCCTTCACAGGCCAAACCACCCTTGTGTCATTTATTGAGAGGTCTACAAATAAAAGCAATGCATACAAGATTTTCCAAAATAATTCATTCCTCCAATATTGGGGATATAAACTTAATGGGTCAGCTTACTCTTACATCATTCATTTATTTAGAGTTGGTTGATGTATTACTTTACATCTTTCATGATCTCTTTAAAATTCCCTCATTGGGAGGATCCCAACAATTCCTATGTTCTTTAACAAATACCAGAATAAAGTGTACCTCATTAAAATCAACCCTGGTTAATACTCTCCTAGAATATAAGGGACCTATAAGATAATAGCTTGGAGATGGGGTCACTGTTTTCACATAACCTTCTGCATCATCAAAACCTGATACATGTGAATCAACTCCATAAAAATGTGAAGCTTTATTAGATTTCATCAGAACATGACAAAAAAGGTTCCTAAGAAAGCACATAGAAACTCATCTTCACGAAAATAAATTCCTTTTCTCACTCGTAATAATGGAATAAGGATGAGCCATCACTCCATGATTCAAGCTCAGCATGTTTCATTCCCATCCAGGCCTTTGGGTAGCATTTGATGAAATAATTTGGTAATGAGGGAACATTTGAATAGGAACCCCAAAGATTTCTGTAGGCAACTTTGCCAATTTGGGATTCAAAGATGGTGTTCTAACCCCCAAATCATGCTAGAAAATTCTGTGTTTATAATCAAACATTCAATGATGTGCCATTGTCTGCTGCTGTCAGGCCAAGAATCGTTGTGGCAGCATGGGGAGCCCTGATAAACAGAAATACTGTATTATTATTAAATTATACAAGTACAGCTTCAAAGCTACCACAACTCAAGCAGAAGAAACTGAAACTGAAGTTATGCAGCTTCTAAAAGTAGAACTACATGAGACAAAGATAAAATGCCACTGAAAAAACCATGTGCTTAACCTTTTTGTGTATTGTTTTACTATATCACAACAATATAAAATAGAAAACTAAAAAACAACTCATTTATCAATCATATAATTGATGCAGCATCCAATTTGGCTCGTGGCAAGACTTGTATTGTATGATTCAGAAAAATAAATATTTGGTATTGAAAACTTGCATGGAGAAGTATACAAAAAATATCCCAAAAAACATTATACTCGGTATGAAGTTGTTGCTTTCATTTGAGAGCACAATTTGAATTTGTGCCATGCATACGTGCTGTCTGATAAGTTGTAAACAGCAAGATAAACTAAACATATAATAATTTGAAATTGAGATTTCATCTAAAGTTCTATAAAAGGTTGCAGCTGGTACAAACTGGATATACTTTCATCTAAGATAATGAATTGAATGTGTGCCGTGTATGAGTTTTTCTCACAAATTGTAAAACAGTATGATAAAATGAGAATTGCAAAAATTCAAAAGTGAGATAATCATTATGAATGTGTTGCATATTTATATGCTTTTCATATCTTCTACCCATGACCAGCTGGCAGGTGGGTGAGCAGATCTCATCATGTGTTTGATCAATCAGTTTGTTTCAGTGGGTTTGAGGAGAGAAGCATGGGTTTGCTCCAAGTAATGAATGACATGGGCATTATCACCACTCCCTGTTCATGAGATGAGCCCTTCACACTGGCTATCAATCTGATTTGATGGAATAAGGACCTGTCCCTTTTCATAGCCACTGAGCTATTAGTAAAAGATTTTCCCTGGTGAGAGTAGCCAAGGTAGCCATCTGAATGTAGCTAGCCATTAGCCATGCACCCATTTATTGATAGTGCTTCCTCTTAGTTCCCAAGGCAACCCAGTGATTGTTTGTACTAATGCTACTGAAGCAGTTATAAAAGATATGCAAGACGTTTCCCTTGAATCTCTGGGGTGGAAACATTTCCAAACAGTTTATAGTAGGAAATATCATTCAATGACACAAATTTCATTATAGTACTCCGTTTCAATATCATATTGTATTGAATCCACTCAAAAATGAATGACAAAAGGAAGAAACAAAAAAACGTATTTGTACAAATACAAAAGCTCATAATTTTAGAAATTGACAACTTGGGCACCTCATTTCTCACACTTGTTTGTCTTGTGAACAAAGGGCTGGAAAAAGGTTCTTTCAAGTTTAGAAGATACATTCCAGAGGTTAGAGAGCAAGGCTTTCCATATTTTCTGTATACCTTCTCTTGCCAATCCGATGCATCTTCCTGCAGAAACATGAAAGGAACCTCAAATCCCCCATGAAACTATTTGTGTTATTGATGTCTCCTATCTTGTGATGTATATCATAGAACTGAGTAGTAAGGAATGGTAACACAAGTTGTCTAGTATCATCTTCAAAATCTTAATGTTATGAACCCAATTTTAGTTGATAAGTAGGAGATATTTTCCACAGCAAGTCAAATTGTGATATTGCTATCAGGATTCAACTGTGTAGTTTTTTTAGTCAAACTCATTGACCCATGTTTCATGAGTAGTGGTTCACACGAAGTAACTCTGTAGTTTTTTGAGTTTTCACACTTTGTGTGAGCCACTACTCATGAAACATGGGTCAATGAGTTTGACTAAAAAAACTACACAGTTGAATCCTGATAGCAATATCCCAATTTTAGTTTCTCTAACTGCTATTGACCTAGGATAGGAACCTATTTTGGGATACAAAATCCAAATCTAGAGTTTGGAAAAAAACTGAAATTCTGAAATAACTTCTATTATTCCAAATGCAAACTTAATCTCAACTGAAATATGCCATAAAAATCTGAAAACCAAAAATTAACGAACTTCTATATATCTGGAAATCCAAATAGCAAAGAAACTTAAAACCAGAAGTCTTTAACACTTTAGGGAAAAAAAAATCAAAATGGATATAAAAGAAGAGGACCTTCCTGAAAAGGTCAAAACCAAGCCAAGCCAAGAATGCTTTACTGAAAGGTACAGTTGCTTTCCTGTCCACAAAACAGACTCAAACCTGTGGACAAGGACTAATTTCCAAATTGATATCACAATCAAGAGAACACATCTCCTTATAGAATTTACCACGAGACATACTATAACTGCCAAACAGCATGCATACAAGAAATACATGACACATTACAGAATAGGTTGATTGGTGAACCCACCGCCTTAGAGGATTACCAATGTAACCCGTATATGGTGTGCCCTTTTACAGAAAAAATATCGTTTGGACCCACTACCTAATATGGTTTTATTATTGGCATGGATTAGAAAGTTTACGATGACATTATTTGAACCATATGCTACAGTCAATAAGCATTTCAGAAGCTATGTCCAACACTGGAGGATGAAAGAAAGATATTATATTAATCCCCATGAATGACTAAGGTTTTTCCATGCCACTAATAAGCACATCCAATCACAGTAGTAAGAGGAAGTAAAAAATGAGCTCCAACTTCTAAAGCATACAAGAGGATACAAGCCCAAACATTCTAAGAAACTAGGGGGGTTCAAATGATCCAGATTTCAGTGGCTAATTGGTGAACACACTAAATTACACAAATTTGATGTCTTGTGATAGCAATAAGGTGACATAAAATGAACCCATCAGAGAAACTTTATTTTCTCACTTGTAACAAGGGTACAATGATAATCCATCACTCTGTAGTTCAACTTCAGCAAGTTTCATTCCAATCCAGGCATGCATAAGCAGCATGTCTTGAAAAAGCACATTAACAAGGGAACTTTGGAATAGCAACCCCAATGACATGTTTACAACTTCTAACTTGGCATCCATAGATGGTGTTTTAAGCTCCAAAATATGATACAAAATTGTATTTTTATAATCAAACTCTCCATGATGCACCATTTTCTGGTGCTATCGCGCCAAGAATTGCTGTGGCTCCATGTGGTTCTACCTGCTAAAATCATCCAAAATGCAGCCTAAAATGTAATAAATTTGCCATTATTGCGAACACTTTTATTTGGGGGTTTATTTCATTTTTGGCATGTGATTTTCTCCATCAGGTAACTGAGGACATGGCCCTTTTTATCTGCAAATCAGGGCACACAATGAACAAAGGTTTTGTTGGTTCCCAAAACCACAAATTGGAAATCCAAGAGCTTGCCAATTCTCCAATAGGATTCCAAATCAATTCTGGCCAACAAACGGGAATAATCCAAATTCCCCTGCACTTTAGGCTTCACTACACCTAGGTGGGTAAACCTTCACCTCGAACCTGATCACTTTCTTCAAGGTTTTTCTATAGCGAATCTAAGCTTGTGAGTTTTCCGGCTGGCAAATTCCTCAAACTCAATCAATATGAAATTAAATACTGAATGTTTGAATTAAATGTTTTGTGTAATGATTCTTAATAATGGATTTGAGGTTTTGTAGGAAGGAATTGATAGATTTTCTGACTTCACATATAAACCCAATACTTCAAAAATAGAAAGACCAATGCCTCTGCTCATTCGGACAATAGAGTCAACTTCAGTGAAGATTACATGCAACTTTGTAATGTTCTACGCACTTATACTGCCAATCAATTAAATAATCAAGATGCGACAGATCAAATATTTATGCAATCTTAAATTAGTCCAGATTGAACTTTAACTCCTCGGAGACAAACTGGACACAAATTCGGAAATAATTAAATATTTCACGATATCTGTGATGATCGAGTTTAAGATGCTAAATGACCATGTCCACTTATCTGACATTTAAATTGTATACAGAATTCAAAAAATAATTACAAAGGACAGTTCACCTGCAGTTTAATTCTCCACACCTTTAATAATAAACAAAAGACATTTTATTTTATTATTAAAATAAAATAATTGAATAATAATAAAATAATTGAATTTATATTACAAAGTCATATTACTCCTTATTCCTCCTTACAAATAAATATATATGCTTGTATTGCTTCTTCGAATATCTCCTTTTTTTTGTTTCAACATCCTTTTATTACTTATATCTTTTCTTTCAAGCAAATGGTGTGTCTTTCGAACGGATAAGGCACCTCTTAGAGACTTCATACCTTTTCATTCTAATCGCAGCTTAGACTTGGTTTATATTTTTAATTCTTCATAATGATGCCTTTATCGGGTTTCATATTTTAATTAATCCTCCGCTTCTTTCATTATTGATATTGAAGATTTTAAACAATCGCTGAAGCTATTACAAATGCCTTCGTTTCTTAAAATGTTTATACTGATTAATAATGAACTTATCCTCTTGTTATTTGGTGAGACCATACTAAACTGAGTATTCTATTCATGACTTCAATGCGGTGTTTTTTGTTTCTCAACTTACGTGATTTCCAAATGAATTCAGGTTCCTTCGAAAATGATTACTGTCACTTTCCAATTTCTCAAACTCTCGAATTCTCCCACTTCTGTGGCTAGTATGATAGGTTTTCGATTTTGATTTTTGGTATCAGTAATCTCTGCCGCCATCAGTGTTTTTATTTAATCTGCTCTTTGTCTTTGTTCATCAAATACATACTTCCGTCTCTTTGTGTATGCCATTGCTTATTCACGCTGTACAGTGTATCATTATATGTATGTGTCGCCCTTCAATAACTTTAATAATTTCATATGCATATGACGAGTCTTTATTGGAGAACATAAGCACACAGCAAGCTATGTTTGCAGTAATCAATTCTTATCTTAGACTCCTGATGGCATTGTATTTTTCATGTCACATTGGGTGGGCATATGCTTGTTTGATTGCTGCTGATTAATATCCAGTCAATATTAGTGTTTGAATACACCTTGGTACTGCTATGTATAATATTAATGTTTGAAAACAATATGATGTGTTACTCATCCGTACTCCCAGGAGGTCCTTTCAATGGAAACTTTCTTGGATATTTTCAGACTGTCTCCTCTGTATGCCTCATGCTGGTAATCACTTTTGTAGTTCTCCACATTGCTATAGAATACTGCTGTCAAGTTTTTAAGATTCGTATTTAATGTTTCAATACATATATCTTTATTATTAGTTATGAGTCTCCAACAATGAAGTATGTATCAGTGTATCATCTTCTATGAAGTTCTGAAGTTCAAGTATGTTCTGAAGTATGAAGTTCTCTATGAAATGTTTGTCTCTTGGGCATTAGTGATGCTTATAGTTTTGTTTGTGTTCGTGAGAATCTTTCAACATTAATTTCTAACACTATTTTTCTAATGGAGATCCCAAAATTTTGAAAAAGTCTGGACTCCATCAGGTTCTATTCTATATTTTCAACACATCACAATTCATAGTTAAACCTTGATATTAGCACGCAATTGATTTTGTGTTTTATGTGTTTAGACCTTCATCTAAAGGAGAGGTGGGCTCTCACTATTGGATTCTTGTTCAGAGGCCTCAAAATTATATGGGCTTTGTTCAATCCTCTGCTAGTTTAGATATATGAATGTTTCTTTTTTTTACAGTCTTTGTCAAACCCTCACAGTAGCTTCAGGACCTCTTAACTAATTTCTTCAAAAAATATTATTTATTTAAGACAGTACTATGTGCAAGACAGAAATTCTAGTCAGCATGGAAGGTATTCATGTATGTGAACATTAGTTATTATTTATATAAATTCTCCTCACAAACAAGATCTATTTTGTATTTACATTAATAAAATATAATCAATAAATACAATGAATTTAGATATAAACAATAAGATTAAAACCTTAATATCTTAGGACTTACTGCTATAGCAGCCAGGTTTTTATTGAAAGATACCAATTCAAACAACTAGTCCCTCAACTCATCTCTTTGCCCATAGAAATGCATTTAGCCCAGCCCACGTTCTTAGTAACCTCTCCATGAAATAATTCTGTGCCTTTTCAGAGAGCTTCATATTCTCTTCCACAATTGCACAATTTTGTTTGGGCCATAAATTGTTTTAGAAGGGATTTTTCAGATTTTCTCCAGATCAGAATATTCTATAGCTAGGGTTTAGAGGACAATAACAGTATGAAAACCAACAAGACACATTTAGAGTAACTTATCTCACTGCTAAATAGAATTGCAAGTGCTCAGACTGATGAAATACCCTTTCAACTTCTTCCTACTACAAAGGAAATGAAACTCTTCCCTTTCCTTTTGGCTGCAAAACTTTTCCAACGGAGATGTAGCCCAAAGGAGGCACCTTAAAAATAAATCAACATTTCTCTTTCTTTGTGCAGCAATAAATAGGCTATGTAGAAATATACCAATTATGCAAGACAATATAAGTTATGCAAAAAAAAATTAATGACAAGCGAATATGGACTTACAATTTTCTGTAGTCACATACCAAAAATCTGGACAAATAAAATTCCATCTAATGAATCTCCAGACCCCCTTCTCTGTTTCTGACCAAACTGACATGACACAATTCCTCTCAAATATATCTCAATCTTTCGAATGTATCTCATCTGAACTATCATAGCCACTCTCCAATATGCATCACCTGGAACATCAAACTAAATCACCAATGACCTCCTACTCCATTCATCTTCCTTAAAACAACACATACTATTAGATATTAGGTTGACATCAATGACAACTTGTTGGCATTAAGGGATGGTAACCGGTAAGATTGCAACCGGTACATGGCAAAAGAGGTATTGTCATTGATTGGCAAAGAGGTGTTGACATTTGTGACTAAGGACACCAGTGTTAGATCTATGAAGCAAAGACAAATACAGTTGACAACAAGAAGTGTGAGGAGAGATTGGTTTGGCAACCGGTGACACTGTGCAAGAAAGAAGAGACTATATCTAGTCATCAGAGCAACCGGTCACCAAGGGAGATGCAACCGGTAACCGGTATAGCTAGAGGAAGGGAAGGTGACAGGTCAAAACTCTTACCTGCGCACAACGTAAGGATCTTTACCAATCAAGTGAAGACTTCATCATGATAGATGAACGAGGGAAAGTCATAGTCAACAAACAATTATCTAACTCTTTGACCGGGATTTACAGCACTAAATCCGGTAGATATTGAGTTATCAAGACGATCGGTACAAGGCGCAATTGAAGGTTTTAATGTCGAAGTTCATGGCATTAAATCATGGAGATATCTCTTGTGAAGGAAAGCTTTTGACACACATCTATCGTTTTCTTTCATAAAGCAGATAAAGCATAGCATGAATCGGATGTTTTCTCAGTGAACTAATACTCCACTGGGTGATGGATCCGAAGGTGATCTTTAAATAGGTCGTGTATGAGAAAAGCAAATAGAGCAAGAAGTCTATATATTCCTCTGCCTAACAAGAATATAGTTTGCCTTCATTTTGCCAAAGTAAAGAGTGAATTTGTATGCTGAAGAAGCTAAGGTGAAGAGAGAAGAGAAGAAAGAAGAGTGTGCAGAGGAGCACAACAGCAAAGGAGAACATACCTGCAACGACCGATGATGTTTCTCAATTGAGTATAACAGAAATCTTATCAGGCTAAGCAAAGCCATTTCTAAAAGGTCAAATCCTCTATTGTTCTTTAACAATTACAATAGCAAAATCTCAATATTTTCGATAGACATTAACAAGAAGCCATTTCTAAAAAGTCAAATCCTCTATTGTTCTCTAACAATTACAATAGCAAAATCTCAATATTTTCGATGGACATTAACAGGTCCCTTGTACTAAATCCCTTAACCGGGTGACATCTGTTCAAGTGTTCTAAGTCCTCTAACCAAGCAAGCTCTAACAGGCCTTACTGTATCAAATCCCTTAATCGGATTGCATCTAACAGTGCATTTGTAATCCTTTAACAAGGAAGGCTCTTAACAAGGCGCACTTCACAAGAGTGCAAAATTTGTGAGGTTTCCTCACACTGTGGTTTTCTCCCAATTTGGGTTTCCACGTGATAAATCTGGTGTTTCTTATTGTTAATTGTTTGATGCTATATTTTATGCTAGAATTTGTTCTGCTTACAGTTGTAGTATACTACATCAGATTTGTTTTAGAAATTGAATAGGTGTTGATTCACCCCTCCCCTCTCAGCACGAGTTGGGACTGTCAATTAGTATCAGAGCAAGCTTATTTTCTTTGCTGCTTACCCACAACAACAAAAAAGTCAAGATGATGAGAAAGGAAGGACCAAAGTTCTCCAAGGAAAACTTTACTATGTGGTGCAGCAGAATGAAGTTGTACATGAAGACCACCGAAGATCAATATTGGACTCATGTAACCCATGATTACACTGAACCCAATGGTACTCTGACTCCTGATGAATTGAAGATCAAGACAGAACATACAGTTGCAATGGATATGATAGCAAGCACGCTACCTGACTATGTCTATGCAGAGATTGAAGATCTAGATATTGCTCACAAGATGTGGGCCAAGCTGCAAATAGTGTATGGTGGTGACCCACATGTACAAAGAGCTAAGGTAAAAAGCATTAGAGGAAAATATGATGACATGAGGATAGATGAGGGAGAAGATATTGAGCAATACACCAACAAAATCAAAGAAGTGATTAACTCCATCAAAAGCGTTGGAGGAAAACTAAGTGAGGAGGAAATGGTAAGCAAAATACTGAGAACACTAAAGCCTCAGTATGCTATCAAGATCTCAGTCATTCAGGAGCTCAAATCAGTGACCACATATCAAGTCACTCTTGACTCCCTAATCGGTAAGTTGGATGCATCTGAATTGAGCAATTTTGATAACAGCTTACCCATGCAAGAGGTTGCTTTTAAGTCTTCTGTTAACACCTCTTCCACCAAGAAAGGAAGAGAAACCGGTAATAGCACTACCGGTAAAGTTGGAAGATTTGTTGAGAATCTGCTCTAGGAAAAGATGGAGCAAGATGAGTTTGAAGCACTCATTGCTAGGAGATTTCCCAGAGGAAAAGGGAAGTACAAAGGAAAGCTCCCACTAAAATGTTTCTCTTGTAATAAGATAGGACATATTGATGCAAGATGTCCTGACAATGATAATAAAAATAAGAGCAACCGATTCAAGAACAAGCAAAGAAGGAATGCTATCTTGCAGGAGTCACGGACAACAAATCTGAAGACTCTGAAGATCCAAAAATTGCATTTGTTGCAATAAAAGAAGAAAGCCCAGTAATAAGCGAAATGGCACTTATCTCAAGATCTCATCAACATGATGACTGGATCATTAATAGTGGATGCACTCACAACATGACTGGTGACTAGAACAAGTTCACCAGCTTAAAGCTCAATGATGATGGATCGATAACCTTTGGTAACAATGCCCCCTGTGCTATCAAAGGTAAAGGCTCTATTGCACTTAGCAATGATGTTGTATGTGAAGATGTGTACTGGATAGGACTTAAGTACAACTTAATGAGTGTTGCTCAACTAAACAACAAGGGGTTCCTGTTGGAATTTGGGCAAGGTTCTTGTACTATCAAGAACCAATCAGGAGCTCATGTTGCTACCGGTAGACAAAGTAAAGGGAATCTATTATATCTGGACTCAATGGAAGGAGCCTGCCTCATAGCATCAGTTAAAGGAGAAACAAACAAGATCTGTCTTGCAACCAAAGAGGATAATAGTTGGTTGTGGCATAAGAGGCTCTGCCACATAAACTTTGACAGTATTATCAAAGTGAGCAAGAAAAAATCAGTAAGAGGACTTCCTGAGATTACAAAACCTGAAAAAGGTATTTGTAAGGATTGTCAATTAGGAAAGCTGACAGGAACAAGTTTCAGTAGTAAATCTTTTTCTGTTGAAAATATTTTGGATCTTGTACACAGACTTGTGTGGACCTATGAGAACAAAGAGCTACTATGGAGACAGGTACTTCATGCTTTTTGTAGATGATTTTTCAAGAATGATGTGGACACTCCTTAGAGAAAAATCAAAAGCCTTTCACATGTTCAAGATCTACAAGGCTCGAGCCTTTCACAAGTTCAAGATTTTGTACCCCTCTCAAGTGTTCACTCACTACTATGAGGAACAGGGAATAAAAAAGCATTTATCTGCACCAAGGACTCCTTAGCAAAATGGAGTAGCAGAAAGAAGAAACATCACGTTGATTGACTGTGCAAGAACCCTAATGATTCAGAAGGATCTCCCTCATCACTTCTGGAGAGAAGCTATCAGCACTGTTGTTTACACATTGAACCGAGTTCAAGTCAAGAAAGGAACCGGTAAGACTCCCGATGAATTATGGTTCGGTCACACTCCTAGTGTAGGCTACTTCAGAATTTTTAATAGTAAGTGTTTCATTAAACGAGATATGTATTCTAGCAAGTTTGAGCCAAAGATGATGAAGGCATATTTTGGGGTTATTCTACCAAGAGTAAAGCCTACCGGTGTCTAAATAAGAGAACAGGAAAAATAGTAGAAAGTATCAATGTAAAGGTTGACGAATATTCAGAATCAAAGGGGAAGATCAGTCATAATAAACATGACAGTATGGAGGATCATAATGTTGGAAATCTTTTGGAATTCAATGAAATAACTAGTGAAGATGAAAGAAAAGAGCGTGAGAACAAACCTCTGGAGCAGGATGTTGTACCTGAAGATGACAGACCAACTCAAGATGATGAACAAGAAGTTGTTCATGACCATGCTGAAGAAATTGCTCAACCGAAAGAACTAGACCAGGAACAGAGACCGGTTCTTCCAAGGTATGTCACATATCACTCAACTGATAACATTATTGGTGACAAACATGCAAATGTCTTGACCAGGAAAAAGGCTAGAGAAAAATCTATTTATTTTCCTATATAGAGCCCAAAACCACCAGGGAGGCTCTGGAAGATGAAAATTGGGTCAAGGTCATGGAAGAAGAGATTGAGAAAATAGAGAAGAATGACACATGGATTCTTGTGCCAAGACCACAAGACAAGAATGTCATTGGGACAAAGTGGGTCTACAGAAATAAACTAAATGAAGAAGGAAAAGAGGTAAGGAAAAAGAGGTAAGGAACAAAGCAAGACTGATCTACAAAGGATATGCACAGGAGGCTGGACTAGATTATGGCGAAACCTTTGCACCTGTGGCCAAATTGGAAGGAGTGAGAATTCTTCTTGCTTATGCTGCTCACAAAAAGTTCAAAGTAACCAGATGGACGTAAAGTTTGCATTCCTAAATGGTATACTGGAGGAGGAAGTCTACATTGAACAACAGGAAAATTTCTCATCCAAAGAGAAGAGTGGTATGGTCTGTAAACTGAAAAGGGCTCTTTATGATCTAAAACAAGCCCCAAGGGCATGGTATGAAAGACTGTATTCATACCTCCTGACAATAGGATTCACAAGGACCGGAGACAACAGCAATATGTATCTCAAGACTGGAATAGAAGGGAACCTGATTGCTGAAATTTTTGTGGATGACATCATCTTTGGAGGAGATGACAGAATGAGCAAAGCCTTTGTTGAAGAGATGAAGAAAGAATTTGAAATGTCTATGATAGGAGCCATAAAAAATTTCATTCCACTGCAAGTCCATCAACTAAAGGAAGGTATTTTTATTTCTCAGTCCAAATATGTAAAAAAAATTCTTAAAACCTTTGGGCTAGAAGAATCCAAACCGATTGGTACACCTATGATAACTAACCTCAAGTTATCAAAGGAAGAAGATGCAAAAGAAGTAAATGAGACACTATATCGGTCTATGATAGGCAAATTACAATATGCAGTACATAGTAGACCAGACATAGCACATGCAGTAGGCATTGTAGCAAGATTCTCTGCTAATCCAAAAAAGACACACAATAGCAATGAAGAGAATTTTTAGACACCTGAAGAGCACTGAAGAGTATGGCCTATGGGTTTCCTCATAAAGGAGGCTTCCAAATAAAAGTATTCACTGATGCAAATTGGGCTGGTAATATTGATGACAGAAAGAGCACAAGTGGCGGTGCATTCTTTCTTGGAGAGAGAATTGTGTCTTGGACAAGCAAGAAACAGAACTGCATTTCACAATCCACAGCGGAAGTTGAATATGTTGTTGCAGCAATCAATTGCACACAGGTAATCTGGATCAAACAGCTTCTTTAAGGAATCCAAGAACAGATACCTGAACCGATTGCAATTTACTGTGACAGTACAAGTACAATAAACATATCCAAGAATCCTATCATGCACTCAAAAACAAAGCATATTGCTATCAAGTATCACTACTTGAGAGAGCGGGTACAAAATAAAGAAGTGAGATTGGAGTACGTTCGCTCAAAAGAACAGACTGTTGATATTCACAAAGCCATTACCAAAGAGTACATTTGAGTATCTCAGAGGTAAATTAGGGGTGATACCCCTTCCTGATCTTCAGTAAATAGGCAAACATATTCATCAATTCATTATGCTTCAACAAAGGAATCAGCCTCATCTTTACTGAATTGATGAATAAGACTATTGCTCGAAGAGGGAGCAGATTTCTTTAAGATAGTCTTTCTAACTAGCCTTTGGCATTATTGTCAAAGGGGGAGATTATGACCGGACACCAGTGTGGACCGGTAGTGTCAGTATTTGTTATGGTTTTTGCCATCAATGCCAAAGGGGGAGATTGTTGGCATTAAGGGATGGTAACCGGGAAGATTGCAACCAGTACATGGCAAAAGAGGTATTGTCATTGATTGGCAAAGAGGTGTTGACATTTGTGACTAAGGACACTAGTGTTGGATTTGTGAAGCAAAGACAGGTACAGCTGACAACAACAAGTGCAAGGAGAGGCTGGTTTCGCAACCAGTGACATTGTGCAAGAAAGAAGAGACTATATCTAATCATCAGAGCAACCGGTCACCAAGGGAAATGCAACCAATAACCGGTAACAGAAACTGAGGAAAGGATCCAATAATCGGTAACAGAAACCGAGGAAAGGATGCGATCGGTATAGCCAGAGGAAGGGAAGGTGACAAGTCAAAGCTCTTACCTGTGCACAACTTAAGGATCTTTACCAATCAAGTGAAGACTTCATCATGATAGATGAACCGGGGAAGTCATATTAAACAAACAGTTATCTAACTCTTTGACCGGGATTTACTGCACTAAATCCGGTAGACTTTGAGTTATCAAGACGATCAGTACGAGGCGCGATTGAAGGTTTTAATGCTAGAGTTCGTGGCATTAAATCATGGAGATATCTCTTGTGAAGAAAAGCTTTTGACACACATCTATCGTTTTCTTTCATAAAGTAGATAAAGCATAGCATGCATCGAATGTTTCTTCAGTGAACTAATACTCCACTGGGTGATGGATCCGAACGTGATCTTTAAACAGATCGTGCATGAGAAAAGCAAATAGGGCAAGAAGTCTATATTCTCCTCTACCTAACAAGAATATAGTTTGCCCTCATTCTGCCAAAGTAAAGAGTGAACCTGTACGATGAAGAAGCTAAGGTGAAGAGAGAAGAGAAGAAAAAAGAGTGTGCAAAGGAGCACAACAACAAAGGAGAACATACCTGCAACGACCGGTGATGTTTCTCAGTTGAGTATAACAAAGATCTTATCAGGCTAAGCAAAGTCATTTCTAAAAGGTCAAATCCTCTATTGTTCTCTAACAATTACAATAGTAAAATCTCAGTATTTTGGGTGGACATTAACAGGTCCCTTGTACTAAATCTCTTAACTGGGTGACATCTGTTCAGGTGTTCTAAGTCCTCTAACCAAGTAGGCTCTAACAGGCCTTATTGTATCAAATCCCTTAACCAAGTCACATCTAACAGTGCGTTTGTAATCCTTTAACAGGGCGCACTTCAGAAGAGTGTAGAAGTTGTGAGGTTTCCTCACACCGTGGTTTTCTCCCAATTTGGGTTTCCACGTGATAAATTTGGTGTTGCTTATTGTTGATTGTTTGATGCTATATTTTATGCTAGAATTTGTTCTACTTACAGTTGTAGTATACTACATCAGATTTGTTTTAGAGTTTGAATAGGTGTTGATTCACCCCTCCCCTCTCAGCACCGGTTGGGGCCTGTCACAACTCATATTGCCAACAATCTCCCCCTTTGTCATTAATGGGTACACCATTTGTGTGTGTACAATCTCTTATCCTTTCACCAACATCTCCTCCGCAAACTAAATTTATACAATCTCTCCCCCTTCGACAAAAGACAAAGGGCATATTACCTTTTTAGCAAAAAATAGTACTGTACACACTCCCCCTAACAAAGCGTATTAGCTCAAAAAATTCTCCCCTTTGATGCAGATTCCTCATCAAAACTAATAATGCAAAGATCTTCAAATGTACATCTACAACTGCAAAATTGTAGAACCAGGACTAATCGTATCTATGTCTTTTTGTCTTTTTGGAAGTCAGGATGCTCTTATATTTTTCTTTTAGTTTGCCCAAAGCAGTGTCCCATGTCTCCTTTGCTAAAGAGAATCCAAGTTTGGCATTCAAATCGCAAGAGTAAATCCTCAGCAGCATCAATATTATCCAAAAAATCCATTTTTGTTCTACCTACTCTGCATCTCCCATAGTGCTAACCAAAGAAGCCAACCTCATCTCCATTGCTTCCCTCAACACACAAAATTGCTTTTTAAATTGATCTCTTTACTCTTGTAGCAAAGCTATATGTTCATGGAGTTGTTGGATTTGGGCTCTAACAAAGACATCTTTATCCTTCCCTATAACATATGTGCCAGCTAAAAGAATAATTGTGACTCAACTGAGTCAATCTGTCCCTTGATGTTCTGTGTGATCTGGCCACCTCAAACAAAATTGATATACTGCAACCGCTTCACTAATACTATCTTTAAATTTCCTTATGTTCTTCTGTAGTGAAATATGTGCACTAACACACTAGTCAAGGACTTCAACAAGTCTTTTATTATTGAACTTTCTAAGAGCTTCCTCCTCTACTTTCTTCTCCGTAAGAGCTTAATGAATCTTAAATGTATCCGTTAGCAGTTTATTGTGAGGTTTTCACAACACCACCCCATCATAGATGAGGACCCCCCCTTTTTACTGCCTTACTGCTGTTAGCAAGGCCTTGCTTACGCCTTCTAGGCTGTTAATAACGAAGCGTATGGCCTAGATTTCGAAGGGGGGTGGTTGTGCTTACATCTGCCCCTTTAAATTTGACAATATAACCACAAAATTCGAAGTTTTGGCTCTCCAAAGCGGCAGTTATACCCAGAATCCGAGCTTGACCTGCAAAACAAATTAAAAATGGATTAAAATGGCTTTGAGTTGCCTTTTATATGAGGCGGTTTGCATTTGGACTAGGCCAGGCCTAAATCGCATGGGTTAAAGCATCAATATATGCCCATGCAGCCCCTTAATTAATGCAAATCTAGGTATTAAAACACTAAAATCTGTGCATCACAAAAGTAAATCTGGCCCTAATTATATAGCGTGTGGCTTTGAAGCCCCCTTTGGGCAGTTTGAAATTAAATTAGGCCTGCCCTATATGCAACGAAGGGCTGGAGTGTACATCCCAGATTTAAAACCAATTTAATATGGCCCAAATCCGAATTTGATCTGGCCTTATGTGAAACGTGTGGCATTGGGACTTAAAATTGAGGCCTATTATTGTAGAGTGTGGCCAATATGGCCCCAAACTAACCTAAAATCTGGGCATTTAAATGAATTAGGGCCTGCCCTATTCCAAACGTATGGGCTTATAGACTTTAAAATGTGTTTTAATTCCAAATTAGGCCTGCCCTAAACACAAAGCGTGCAAGCTGATTAAGGATCAGATGTAATAAATGGGACCCTTTGAATTATGAAGCGTGTGGCCTCATGAGGCCCTAAATCTGGGCACCGCCTCTTCCCAGCCCACTTGCGATTTTATCTATGAATTAAATTGGCAATTTTTGAAATAAATTAAATTATCCTTGGGCTACGATTTTTGGTGCATTTAATTTGGGGTTTTGAAATCAATTTTATTTATTTTTGTTTTCCCTCCAATGCAGGTCGGCCCTATTTGAGGAGGCAAAAATTGGTATAAGAGGAGGACCTCCCTCCTCATTTCCTCATTCATTCATTGCTTTGTCAAGGGGCTGCAAGTCTGGTCTGAGGTGCGAAATTCTCCAAGGCAGCAAAGTATTCCAAGGGCTGCGATTTTTGAAGAAGGTTGTGATTTCCCAAGGGCTGAAAATGTTTGTCTTGGCTGCAATTTTTGGTGGTGTGATCTCCTCTTTTGGAAAAGGAGAGATTGTAGGTGTAGAGGAGGATCTTTAAGTTTGTGGGAGAACGCTGGTCTAAAAGGCAGAATTTTCCTTATTCTTGCTTGGTTCATTTCCCCCATTTCTTCTTGCACTACTCATCCACCACTTCATCATTCCATCTCTAGGGATTGAAGAGGCGATATAAGGGTAGTTTCATTCATAGGATTTGAAGAGGCGATATAAGTGTAGTCCCACCCCTAAGATTGAAGAGGAGATATAAGTGTAGTCCATCTCATAAAGATTCGAAGAGGCAGATATAAGTAGTAGTCCCATCTTTAGGAATGAAGAGGCAGATATAAGTGTAGTTTGATAGGAATTGAAGAGGCAAAAATAAGAGGTAGTTCCATCTCTAGGATTGAAGAGGCAGAGATAAGTGTAGTCCATCTCATATTATAGAAAGAATAGGCAGAAATAAGGGTTAGGATGGCGGACGCTAGTGCAAGCAAGAACCCAAGGGGAATGTATACCAAGAAAGACAAGGAAGACATGATGCCCAAGACCGCCGCCTTCTTAAAATTGAAGCGAGTGGGTGACACCAACATTGGCACAGTGGACATGGTACAGTTGAGAGATAGACTGAAGGAAAGTCACTCCCCTATGGTGAAGAGGATCAACAAGAGTGGAATTGTGCAAGTTGCCGCCTTCCCTCCTACCTTGCCCTGTCTGGAGTTAGTGATGGAGTGTGCATCCCGGTTTGATATTGTGACTAAGTCCATCATCTTTGGTGAAGGGCAGAGGGTGTTGGCCAACATCAGTGGGTAGGTGGTAGAGGAGGTGTTCAATATACCCCAGCACAAAGGCATGACAGTGGTGTTGATGGATCAGGCGGCCAAGCTCTTTCAGGATAATCAGGATGCCTACCTCACTCTACTAAGGCAGAATTGGTTGCAAAAAGGCAAGAGGGGAGTCACCAAGTCGTCAAGGCTCACCAGGTCAGATTTCAAATCAAAGTATGGTGACCTTATTGTGCTTCTCAATTGAGTCATGGGCTCCGCTCAAGGTGAACTAAAGGAGACATTCGAGACTCCAAGGAAAGACAACCAAAGAGAAAAGGGCTGAATGGAGAGCAAATCTTGGAACTCTTGGCAACGAAGTCATAGGAAGCTACTTCCCTTGGATGGAAAATCTTGGAACAACTTAGAAGATCAAAGAGAGGATGGTATCCATATCCTCCATCATCTCGCCAACAGGTGGGAAGGAAGTTCACATCAAGTTACCGAAGGGACAAGTCCAATTATTTGAAGGCATTTCCAAGTACAATCAAGTTCGAATCAGATCGGGGGCAAGTTCAAAGATGCCCACCCAAGTCATGCCATGAGAAAATTGACAAGGAGTTGATAGTTTCGGAAGAGTTAATCAAAGTTAGAAATGTTGAGTATCAAGAGATATCTTCCCTTCATCAAAGATCAATCAGACCTACATGACAAGGATGATGAGGTGGCAATTAATTATCTCCTCCAATCAGAAAATTCCAAATTTCAAGCACAAGCAATCGCAACACGCCAAGTGTCCCATTTTCTCATTGGTGGAGAAACCTTTGTATTTTTCTTATTGGCCCATGATTTGGTGCCCTCATGTAATTGGTTGTAGTTATGGCAACCCTAATTAGGGTTTATAGGATGCAATCTAGGCCCTTGATTTCAGATTTTTTGCCTCTTAATCTTGGCCATTCATTGTACTTGAGCCTCCTATATAAGGCCATTTGTTCTCATTTGTAAGAGAGAGTTATGTTGGAGAATTGTTGCCAAAATACTATCAAAATTGTTCTCTATTCATTGTTGTGGCTTGCATGGTGGATATACATGATCATTTTGGTGTATTTGCATGGTTCTTTACATCTCTCAATTAGAATAGGATTTCATTTCAAAGTTGTTAAGGTAAGAGTAGAAGTAGATAGATTGTGTGGTGATATTGGTGGATGTTTGATTGGATTCTATAAAACTAGGCCACTAGCTCCTTGTAGATGCAAGGGTGCTTTGTGTGATAATCTAGTAATTGCGCTAAAGTTCAATTGGCATTAGATCCTTAATTTGTACTCAAGTTGGATTGAGGGGAACATGTTGATATGAAAACCTTTTGAGATCCTTTGAAGCTTTGCACTAGGTGGAGTTGAAGTCACAGGAAAGCCTCCATTTGGTAGGAATCCTAGTCCATCCATTAGTTTCCCATCCATAGTTAGAAATAGAAGTAATCTAGATAGTAGAAGTTTGATGAGCAAAGTTGGAAGTGATATAAATCACGGATATACTTTATCATATATTGCAAAGCCAAATCTTTAGCAAAATAAGTTGACACCCTTGAGTGAACAACGTAAGTCTGCCTACGTGATTAACCAGCAAATCACATTAATATAACTGAGTTAGTATCCACAAGTGTAAGGAACCTTGGAGTTTTCTCATGTTCTTCATGAGTATTTACTTTTCAAGAGAGGGTTGAGTGTTTGGTATTCTATATCAAGTATTCAATTGCTATATGTTATGTAGTGGTACAAAACTGACATCAACACAGTTTCAGCTGCTGTTCCGGAGCTAATGATGTATTAATATTTACATCTGGTAAGCCCTCATGTATCAGCCTTACAGCTTCACCCATCATACTTGCATTTTTCTCATGCTCCTATAGTAAATCCTTCTTAGCTGAAAAGTTCAGTATGTCACCTAATTGAAACTTGTGAATGGGGGAAATAGTTGACAGATCAATCTGCCCTTCGCGTGTTGGAATTTGTAACAATTGTGGTGTTACCACAGGCATGAACTGCATCTGAATAACTAATAGGTCTTTAATAGAATCGGAGGATTCTTTGTCATCATTTGCTTTATGGGAAGAAGCCTCTTGATCCTCTCCTTTTCCTTTTGTCTCCATATTCCCTTTTATGTTGATGTACATTTCCCTTTTATGTTGATGTCCTTTCCAATGTTTGCTTCTGTATTTTCGGTGTACTCCAGAGAATTTTGCTTGTTTGGTAATGTCCAGAAGTGGGGCATTCATTTCACTGTCTTTTTCCGGATTTAGTGTGCTAGTATCAGATTTCTCTGAAGGAGGAAATTCTCTATCTTCCTTAGCACTAACAACTTTATTAATGTTAGTCATAGGGGTATCAAAGCAGATACATCAATATCTTGAATATTCGAGAGATCTTCTAGTTCATAATCCAATAGTATACTCATTTATTAATGTTTTTCCTTCCTTCATTTCCTTCAGAACTCTTGCAGATAATTCTTCAGATTCTTTCAATGTATCTTCTTTGTCTTCTTCTCTCAACTTTGTATTAGGCTTCATAGCCTCATTTCTCTTCTCTGTTAAAATATCCATAAGACACCAGCGATATCACTCCTAGTTAGGTTGCATTTCAGCATATACATGATAATGGCCTGTTCCATGATTTCTTAATTATATAGAGTTGCTTCCAGATACAGCTCTGTTGTGATTTTCAAACCTCCATGGTACTCAATTAAATTCAAAACTGTATATTGATTAAACTCTTCTTGTTCGGGTAACTCCAGAGGAATCTTCTTACATTCCTTTTCCTCTTTGTTCATTATTCTCTTTCCTTTATCTTCTTCTTTGGGCTGCCTTCACCTTTACTTCACTTTGTTTTGTTTTCACTTTTCAGCACAAAATCCTTCATTTCATCTTCTTCATCATCAACATCATTTTCTACATTTATTGGATCAATTTTCAAAGTAGATTTCTCCTTTTCAAGCACAATTGTTGGAGATCTTTTCCTGATTTGAGGTATTTGTCCTGTTCTGGAAGGTGTAAGAGGTGGACCTATAGCGGCTGTCCTCCTTGTTCTCCGTTATGCCTGAGCGGGAGAAGGGATGTTAGCAGATCTAGATGCCTCAATCGTGGTTCTTGAGGTCATACCTAGCTTTCTCTTCCAAATCGCCTTCCGTCTTTTCAAATTTTTCGTTCACCTTCTTTAGCAGATTATTTGATATTTCATCATAGGTACCAAATCTTTCTGCATTGGGATCCTTTAGAGGGATCCTTTAGTTTGCTGACCAGAGTTTCAACAAGAGCAATCCATTCAGGTCCGGAGAACTCATATGGCGATTTAGGGATCCAAACAATTCTGTGCTCAACAGCTTCCGTAAAGCAGTTGTCCTTATCCACCATAATAGTTATTTATCCCTTGTATTTTTCTAACACATGCGCTGGTATCCTATACTTCATATTCATCTCATTCTGAAAGGTTTAGAAAAAGCCCCAGTAAGCTGCCTCATTAGCCTTCAAGTCCGGAAATTTGTGCATATGATCCCTAATCTGGGATCCAACCAAAACATTCTTTACTTTGGGCAATTCTTTCATGAAATAAAGCATCGAACAAATAATCTGAGATCCATACTGGAATTGGTGCTTGGTTTCCTTTGTTCTACTCAGGTTTTCAATTAGCTGTTGCCATAGTAGCTCACACAAATCAAACTCCTTGCTTTCTTTTGCCATCAAATATGCAGTATGCATGGCATTCACAGAGGCTGAACCCTCTCTGTTGGTGAAATAGATTTTATATGCTATGCCCATAGTGGCATACCTAAAGCCCAAGTCAGTAAGGTCATCAATTGATAGTGCCCTCTTTGTCAGATTTAGTCCCTGTAAATTTTATGACTTCATCATTCTTTACAGATTTCAAAACTGGAACTTTTCCAGTGGAGCACAAACCAGTCACCTTTATAGCTTCCTTAGTGATCATGTAGGGTTGGTCCAACCTAATGAATTCCTCATGTATCCAACTCAAAACTATCCAGATAAATTCTTCTTGATAGAACATGGGGAAATGGCTATGTTGTGAAGTTCTCACACCATCGCCCCATTGCAAATGGGGACCCCTCTTTTCGCCTTAGGAGTTTGTAGGTGTTAGGTGTAGGGGCAGATTGGCAGCAATTCAAGAATCTAGAGTAGCAATGTCAAGATCGTGAGGTAGCATGCCTGTCTAAGAGCAGTCATCAACTTGTAGCATCTACGTAGTTGTAAGGTTCAAGTCATGGGAGAGGTGGAGCCAGAATATCATAAATAAATAACCGATAAAGCAAGAAACACAAGGACACCAGAGATACCCTGGGAAAACCCTCCTACTCGACGGAAAAACCCAACCACACGCAAAAGTACTCCTTTATTTAATAATTAGAGGACACAATACAAAGCTCACAAGCTTTATCAGAAGAATCGCTTCTTCACTGAGACTAAACTTACTTAACAAACTCTAGTAGAATGTCATTTCACACTTGACATCTACAACATACAGAATGTCTTTAAACAATTTGAGCAAAACTTGCTTTGCATTTGCACTACATACAATACTTCACATATCTTGCACATACTAAAACAACTAAGATGAATCACACGCACTGTAATGATCATACACAGATCATACACCCAGAAAATAGAACTATCGCAGACACAGAGCTTACAATAGCTGGTATACAATACTCTCAACAGTCACAAAAATGTGATGTTTTTCCTTTTGCTGAAGTCATGCCCAGTTCCGCTAATCAATCAGAGCACACACTGAATCTCCCAGATTACAATATATCTCTCAAAGAACGCAATATGTAATGCCGATTACAATCTGAATATAAAGCAATAAGAAACAAAGACTATATCGCCTGTAGCAGACACCAATATGCAAAGTGCGGATATCGAACACAAGAAGCAGACCCAATAATAATTCTCCCTTCGCAACAAATAATACCGTACTCAATTCTTGAATGAATATACATAATATATTTTTCTCTACATGAGCTTGATACTGCCCAGAAGAATAGGTAATGTCCGGGAAACCAAAAGTCACCACTCGGGACATATTGAACACTTGACGGCAGTTACAATTATGCCGTTTCTTCTCATCAGACATGTGGACTCTTTCTTTATTAACACTTGAGCAAGGAATAATAAAATACTGACTCTTGCCATTTCTTCTCATCAGGCATGCGGACTCTTTCTTTATTAACACTTCAGCATGGAATAATAAAATACTGATAATAAGAACGATTACATTTCCACCATTCCCAGCAAGCACAAATAAATATATACAACTTAATACCCGATGACGATGCCAACAAGTGATATATACAGTGATGGTTATCATAGTGAGCCGATACACCTTCAATGATATTCAAAGCATCAAGGACAAAAACCACCACATGAATTGGAAGAGAATGATGACAAAGTAGTTGGAAATCATCGCAGGTACGGACGATATCTCCTGCAGCTACTAAAAACATTAACACTCCCTCTTAGCAAAGGAGATATCATTTGCAGATGAACATGTCATGGAGTCTCCCAACATGACAAACACAATGGCTACACCCATATGTGTTAATAACAAAACTTTATCACGGATTCTCTCAACGTGATAGTATCATGGATTCACTCAATATGATGTTCACCATGGCTACTCCCAGAGGGTGGATCCATCATGGCTACTCCCAAAGGGTGGATCAAGGGCTTTCACCTCAAACTTCTCTCGTGGAGAAGAATGCATTAACAAGGGCTTGCACCTCAAACTTCTCTCACAGAGAAGAATGCATTAACAAGGGCTTGCACCTCAAATTTTTCCTTCTCGGAAAAAAAATGCATTAAGCTTATTATAAGAACAATTGAATGTTGAGACTCTCTCTCGGTAAAGATTCCCTCTCAGCAGAGGCAGCATTCTCACAGCTTGATTATCACAATAAATTATAGGCCACTTCAATGTTTGACCAAACAAGGAGCTTTTGCAATCACACTGCTACACGAGCTTCCTAATCCTCTACAAAGGACTTGGCACTCTCCCTCTACCACACAAGCTCCCTCTGAATCTTCAAGCACTTGCATCAACCTCCTAACCTCCTCGTACAAGATTGTCTGCAATTCTTGCCTTAGAGGAATGGTTTTCAACACACCTCCAAAACTTCAGACATACTCGAGTCCAGTACTATCCTCCTCGACCTTATTCCAGATCACCCATTTCTGGAGCTACCAATGTCAAATTCAGATTGACTATGCAAATCTGTTCTCTACATTTGAAGAGTCTCCCTCTAAATATCATTTCTTCCTCTTCGAAGAAACAAATCACAATGACAGACTGAATAGGTTCTTCCTCTTTAATGATGTTATGTGACACCAATTCAGTCCCAAGGTTGCAAGAAGTGTCCCCATGTTCATTTCTACAAACTGCATGAATTTACATGTAATCTCTCATCATCTCATTGCTTCTCAATCCGTCTTGGAAGCATTTTTAGAGAGATTAGTAGAAGTTCATAGAATCAAACTATCCTGAAGAGACATATACAAATCAATGCTAAAAGCATACATGATACACTAATCCCAGTGTTGTAATATGAATTAATATTAACTACACAAAAAATCATGATCAATATTCAAAGATACAATCATAAAATACTTATCTCTTTATTGCCTAAGCTTCCTCACAATCCACCAACTATTCTTTTGCCAACACACAGTTATAGTGCAGGCAAAGAATGCAAATTCGAACACCAGCACAGTTGCTATCCTCATAGACATGAATGTCAAACATGTAAAGCATAGATGGGCATGACTGCATCCTCCCCGTTAATGTCAAAATGGAAGCTTTGGCCAAGGTTCCATGAGAAGCCTCCATGGATGAGATTGAAACACCCACAACAAACATCGAACAGCATATTTGACACCCATTAGTCATCACGATTCTTCTAGAATCCATTTGTCCTATTCTGGTTTTAGATCATTTCCTTAGACCCACTCTAATACCATGTTAAGTTTTCGAACCAGAATAGCATAAATAAATAAATAACAGATAAAGCAAGAAACACAAGGACACCAAAGATACCCTGGGAAAACCCTCCTACTCGAGGGAAAAACCCAGCCACACCCAAAAGCACTCCTTTATTTAATAATCAGAGGACACAAAGCAAAGCTCACAAACTTTATCAAAAGAATCGCTTCTTCACTAAGACTGAACTTACTTAACAAACTCTAGTAGAATGTCATTTCACACTTGACATCTACAACATACAGAATGTCTTTAAACAGTTTGAGCAAAACCTGCTTTGCATTTGCACTACATACAATACTTCACATAACTTGCAGATACTAAAACAACTAAAATGAATCACACACATTGTAATGATCATACACAAATCATACACCCAGAAAATAGAACTGTTGCAGACACAAAGCTTATAATAGCTGGTATACAATACTCTCAACATCACAAAAATGTGATATTTTTCCTTTTGTTGAAGTCGTGCCCAATTCCGCTAATCAATCATAGCACACACTAAATCTCCCAGATTACAATATATCTCTCAAAGAACAAAATATGTAATGTTGATTACAATCTAAATCTAAAGCAATAAGAAACAAAGACTATCGCCCATAACAGACACCAATATATAAAGTGTCGATATTGAACAGACGAAGCAAACCCAATAATAGTCCTCCCTTTGCAACAAATAATACCATACTCACTTCTTGAATGAATATACATAATATATTTTTCTTTACATGAGCTTGATACCGCCTAGAAGAATAGGTAATGTCCAGAAAACTAAAAGTCACCGCTCGAGGCATATTGAACACTTGACAGCAATTACAATTATGTCATTTCTTCTCATTAGACATGCAAACTCTTTCTTTATTAGCACTTTAGCATGGAATAAGAAAATATTGATAATAAGGAAGAACAATTACATTTCCACCATTCCCAACAAGCACGAATAAATATATACAACTTAATACCCAATGACGATGCCAACAAGTGATATATACAGTGACGGTTATCATAGTGAGCCGATACGCCTTCAATCATATTCGAAGCATCAAGGACAAAACTGCCACATGAATTGGAAGAGAATGATCATAAAATAGTTGGAAACCATCGCAGGTATGGATGATATCTCCTGCAACTACTAAAAACATTAACAAATGGCTCTGTTGTGAAATTCGCACACCATCGCCCCATTGCAAATGGGGACCCCTCTTTTCGCCTTAGGTGTCCGTAGGTGTTAGTGTAGGGGCAGATTGGCAGCAATTCAAGAATCCAGAGTAGCAATGTCAAGGTCATGAGGTACCACGCCTGTCTAAGAGCGGTCATCAACTTGTAGCGTCTAGGTAGTTGTAAGGTTCAAGCCATGGGAGAGGTGGAACAAAATGGATAATGATTCATATGATCAAATTGAAATTGAGCAAACATGAGATGCAAGCGAGAAGCAAATTGAGTCAGGCCTGATTGGACTTGACAAATTCTGATTTGAAGTGGCTGTAATTGAAGTAATGTCAAGAAAGATAAGGTATTGGTCAAGGAAGGGATGATTGATCAAAGCAAGTGTGAAAAGCCATCAGATGGATGAAATTCAGATGCAAGAAGATCAAGGAGGGAGTGTGAAGTTTATGATGATAAACAAGAGGTGGCAAGAATACACAATCATTTTTCGGCTCGTCCAAGTCCAAAATCATGTTAGAATCATAATGGAAATGCCCAAGATCAAGCTTAAGTTTAAACGTAAAGTACCCTATTTGACTTCAACGTCCAACCATCCTTCATGATGTTGCACCTTACTTGATGATCATTTCCGCCCTTGACATGAACTTGGAGCCTTATTGATGTGAAATTCCGATCTGCATATCATGGTAGCACCTTATTGATGTGCAATTTCTGACCAAGAGATGGGGAGGGCACCTTATTCATCCCATATTTCCGCCCTGACTGTATTGAGTACACCTTATTTAGGCTTGATTTCTGCCCAAAGGTTTGAAAGTGCGCCTTATTCATTTGTGATTTCCAACCTGCAGTTAGTGCATTTGCCTCATTAGGCCCTGATTTCCAACCTTGATTTATAAGGGCACCTTATTTGGGTGTTACTTCCGCCATGTGCATGTTGTGAGCGCCCTATTGGCATGAGATTTCCACCATATCACTTGGTGTTGCAGCCTAATTAGGGGTGATATCCACCCTTGGCATTTATACATGTGCCTTATTTGGTTGACAATTCAGCTCAGTCTATGGGCAACGGAAACACATTCAATTCAATCAAGGCGTTAGCTAAACCGTCTAAGTCAAGGGGATGAGCATCAAACACAAATGGGGATTGTTAACAAAGGGTGAATAATTGATTAAAGGGATCAAATTCACAGCCATATTTCAAGTGCAAATCGAAATTCCAGAACTTCAAGTGCAGATTGCACCCTATAGCCAACAAATTGAGAAAGATATTAATCAAGTGTGGGCAAAAATCATTGTATTACAGACCAAAGTTGAGCTTACTGGGCATAGAAACTCAAGCAAGGCATCAATATCAACCCAGATTTGGTGAAATCAGACCTTGTTAAGAATGAACATTTCCAGCAAGGTAAGTATCACCACACATAGAATTTCATGACGAACTAAAGACTATAGATGCATGGTTTGATGAAGATTGTGAATAGAATCAAATGGTGGTGAAATAGTGTGAATCTGAACTCTCAATGTCATTTAGTCACAATCAGATCTTCAAAATGGAAAATTCGATAATACAAACTCAGATTGAAGAATTTGATTGAGAGATGGGTTTAAAATGTTTTGGGTTTTGCTCAAATGCGACCGAGTTTTACAAGATCATGAATTCATATGTATGTTCATATAAGTTGCTACAAGAGTTTAGTTTGCTATCAATAACCCTATCTTTGATTGGAAATGAAAATGTAAAATGTAAATGGCCAATCGATTATGTTGTATTGCAGGGGCTGATGATAGTGACAATCCGAAATCAGAGTAAAGGTGCTCTCAATTTAAAGATTAAGTCCAAGGCATCGAGGTGGAATTCAAAGAGCGAGTGCAACATCATGGTCAAGTATGCAAATGAAGGAGATCATCGCAAACTTGAATTTCTTTCGGAAATCCAAGTTCAATTAGATCGATCTAACTACATGAACTACATCATTTATACTAGTGCAAGATCAAGGCTACATACCAGTACAAGCAAGTTCAACATGGCAATGAGAAAGTTTCAAGGCAAACAACTTCAAAGGAGGAAGGACTTTATGAAGATGAAGCAGTTTGGGAATATGAGCCATCACCATCTATTGGAGATTGGACAATGTTAAATATCAAGAGATATTGCTAGAGATGCAGAGACTTCTTTATGAAGATAGAGAAGTTGACTGTATGAAGTGTACAAGATAAGCATGTTGAGGTGGCAATCATTCATCTTCAACTAGTCAAATTATGCCAAGTGTTCCCATAGAAGAGCTTAACAATATTATGTCCAGATTCATTGAATTTGCCAAAAGAAAAAAGTCAAACAAAATTATCTTCTTGAGGAAGATTTGTTGTAGGCCCACATGGCATTTTCTCATTGGGCCATTGATTGGTGTCTTCTTATATAAGCTTCTACGTAACCTATTTTCTCATTGGTCAATAAAGGTAATGTAGTTTTTTCATTGGCCCACAAGGTGGTGCCTAATTGTAATTGGTCAGCATTTAATGCTTGTAGCAATTAGGTAGGTTAGGGCTATGTTGGCATAATCTTGGCCCTTGATCTTGAATTGATCAAAGCCACACATTGTACTTGGAGCCTCTATATAAGACCAACTCAAATCATTTGTAAAAGGAGAGGGAGATTTGGAGAAATTATTGGCATAATGCTATCAAAGTAATTGCGAATTCATTGTTGGTCTTCATGGTGGATTACTTGTGTTGCTTTGGAGTATTGCATGGTTTCTACATTTCCTCACTTAGAATAGGGGTTTTATTTCATGTTGATTAGAAATAGGGTTTAGTTGAATGAAAAAAAAATTGAATGCATCTTTATTGAACTTGCATAGACCATACCACTAACTGCTTGTTGTTTGTAAGTTTGCCTTGCATGGTCAACTGGCAATCTTATAAACGTAAACTTCAATTATTGCTTGCACATTGATATGCATCGATCGATGGTGTTAATGGAATAGTAATAGTTTGAACATCTCACATTTACCTTGGGAAATCGCACTAGCTTGGTTGATGTCAATGGCTAAACTGAGTCTAGTAGAGTCACAAAGGCATTCATAATCTCTTGCACTCGAGGAGTAGAATAGTTTTCTAAACCCTTTCCCTTTGCAGTTTATTTGGTTGGAAGTAGTTGAAGTAGTTGTTATTCATTGAATGAATAGCATAAGTCCCTTTGTGATACCAGCATATCACATCATTATAACTAAGTGAAAGTCCACAATATGAAGGAACCTTGGGGTTGCCTCATTTGATCACACAATCTGTATGCATTGTTTAGCATATGAGCATCCTTATTCAAGAGAGAGTTGGAGATTTGGTGTTTCATCTGGAATACTAAGTGTTCAATTATACACGTTGTAGTGACATAAAACTCACATAAACAGGCTCCATTCATCTGATTTCAACATGCAACAATACATTTCTGAAAATATTATCATAATTACAACCCCACTGTATGAGCTACATTTTCAAGTTGGAAATATTTGGATTTCTTGTTGAGATGTCCTATAAACCAAATGGTAACACTTTCCTTCCCTAGCTAGTGTTTTGAAATACATTGTAGAGTGCTACTCACAGTTGCTGTGGGATGCTGCTGAACACTTCTTTTTTATGTGTTTCTGTCAGACATTGTAGCGTATGGCTGCAGGAGAATGTTCATATTATTGCATGGTATAGTGTGTACATTGTCACAGGATGCTGCAGTGCTCAATTGAGGCTGCTACTGCCTGCAGAACATTCTTACAAGCTGTTGCGGGACTTGGTTGTGAGTGACCACAGGACCATGCTCATATTATTGTGGGGTATTGTGTATGTTACTGTGGGGCACTGCAGGGCTTCGTTGCAGCTGCTGCAAGACATTGTTTGGGAGATTGCACAACATAAGTTATGTTGCTGCAAGACAGTGTTATGTGTTGTTTGGTACTACGATTTCCACTTGATCTTTGTTATGTTGTATGACTGTGAAAACTAAACCCTGTCCTATGTATATTTTCAACCTTGTGTGGCACTTAAACAACTCTGAGCTCACAGATGGTGAAAGTCTAAGGGATTGATGATGCCGACAGGTCAGGAGGAGAGCATTACCTCCCTCTTGAGTCTGTAAGACTGCTTGACAGACAAATTGGGGAGCTAACTGCATTGAGATCATGAAGGATATCATGTTGAGGACAAATGAAACCAGCCTGGTCATTGTATCAGATCAATGTTGTCATACAAATGTATTGTAATGATTTATATGTGATGATGACAGGCAGGATGCGTATTGATTTTACCAATGTATTGTATTAAGCTATATATGGTGAGAATCCAACTTATGTAAAACTAAATTGTTGTTTTCACACCTTAACTTCTGGTTCTCAGTATGTATATTGCTGATTCCAAATGTAAATGATATCACTAACTCTTCTTGAGGATTTACCGAGAAAAGCTAGGATATCTTTGTTATTTAAAGTATCATAGTATTGACTTATTGGGATAAATGCATAAATTTTACTATGCATGAGCAAGACATCATTACATCTGTACATATTAGCTGCAATTGAGGGATATGTTTGCTGCAAGAATTTATGTTAGGGCTGCAACTTATTGTTTGGCAGAATGTTTCACATCTGCTACAAATTATCTCTTTCAGTGCTAAAAACCAGCTATGTAGTTTCTACAGCTGCTTCAGTGAGTGTTTTAAGTGCTGTGAATTGTGTTTCATGAACTCTAAGTCATTGCAGTGAATTATACAGTGTTCCTTCAGCTTCTGGACAATGTTGTAGGACATCGTGGAGTGTTCCTGCAGCTACGACAGTTTACCATAGGATGCCGAAGAGTGTTTTTGAAACTCCTGTAGGATGCTGTTTTTTGTTGCAGTCTAATAAGTTTAGCGGTATAAAGGATAACAGCACAAACTAAAATATAAAGCAGGAATAAATAAGAGGAGATTCAGTTATTGGCAAAAGAGAAAAATGTAATAAGAAACTCTGAACGCATTTTGGATTTTAAGTCCTTGTCAGCAAAGCAGGTGAATGATTACAAATGAGAGAGTGAAACCCCAATATATAGGCTTCATTTAAGTCGTTATAAAAGGTCATAACCCAAAAGAGATGTATTAGCCAAAATAAAAAATGTGATATGAAAGGACAAAAATAAAGAAAAACCCTTTTTAAAAGTGAAGGCTTCACCTACCTAGATTGGTCTGTGGCAAAATACAATAAATGACACCTCAGTGGAGCTATAGAGGGGATCTAGCAGGGCCTAAAAGCATGAGATTTATAATTAGTTATTTCCAAGGAGGCTTTGTAAGGAGCAAAAATTTCTCAAACTCACCAATGGACTGCCAATATGTTTCAACTCAGGTCATGCAACAATTTCTCCCAAAGAGGTCTAAGGATGTGATGACCAATTCCAAGAGCCTTGGAGAACTCACTGCCGTAACTTAAGGACCACTAAGGTCTTAGAAGGACCAATTTTCTTGCTCTTGGAGAGAAATTTTTGAAGCAAAGTGGGCCTGTCCTCAAAATTGACCTTCATGAAGATGGGAAGGAGAAAATGGAACAGATACCTGTGAGCATGATGTCATCAAAAAATTTATGCTTAATCTCATGGAAATTTTCTTTGCAACTTTCACAAACCAAGTACCTCCTTAACTCACGATGAATAAAAACACTTTTTTGAGGAACTGGATGGTTGGAGTTATATTGAAGATACCAATAAGCATTCAAGAGGTTTCTGGTAACATCTGGCATTAAGAAATCCTCAAGCAAAGAAATCTGGACCCTTGTAGAAGGCAATATCCAAAATGTTAACCTCAGAAATTGAAAATATGTAGTGATCTTGACAGCTGGATAGACAAATGAATAATTGTTGAAGAAGAGCGGCAAACTATCAAAAGAACCACGCCAGATACCAAAGGGCATCTACAAAGTGCTTGTAGAAGAGACATTAATAAAGATTAAGATCACCTTCTACTTGTCACTCAAGGAAACAAAGAAAAGACGTGTAGTGTAATGGGCACCCCTGAATGCCCCAAAAAACTAAACCAACTGTTGAAAGGAATTATGTCAAACAGTTTGCATTCAACTTCTTATTTCTCCATTTAATGTTTTAAACCCCTTATAACTCCGGAAATCAAACATTTATTTGTTTGTTGTGTTTTGTGCATGGAAAAGGAATCATACAACATAAACAAGAAATAAACTACAATAATATGCAAAGTGGACAATGAACTGCTGCCGATAAAATGTTATTTTCAGAATTAATAAAACCAAATACATGGCAGATTTATCAACTCACTAATTACTCCAGCATTATTGACATAATACTCCAGCTCATGCTTTCGAACTTGCTGCTACAGTGATGTGAATAGTACCGCGTGAATAGTGTTGCCTGAATAGTGCCGCGTGAATAGTGCCGCATGAACAGTGCTGCTAGAGTACTTTGTCCTTCAATCATTCCACTACCTTCATAAAATCACTCCCTCAAAGCGGCATAAGCATTGGACAAGTAGTGAAGAAGATATGAGCAAAATACCAAATCTGCCTGTAGCTGGAAATGCAACTAAACTGCCTGATAATGAAAATGATAACAATGGATTCCAAAGGCCAAACCCCAAGGGAATGACGTCTAGAATGTCACAAGAGAGAATAAACGTCCTCAAATGCCAAGAATGGATCTGCAACTCACACACCAATTTCTTCTCATATTCAACCTGTCTAATGAAGCCACAAACGCTTCCTTTTATTCTATTTCCAAAGGTCGATTCAACTCTCATGGGCAATGTGGGATAAAAGATGTGCAATATAAAACATATATTAAAATATCCCCTTATGTCTCCCTTGGGTACACATCCCCATAAAATAAATATTAAAGTAACACTTTAATATTTTACAATTAAATTAAATGTTACTTTAATAAAACTTCAGGCATTAAAATGTATTAGCAATCGGACTCCGAATAATGCAAGTGATAGCTCGTCGGAAAGCTCTCACCGAAGAGTATCAAATCCAATCACCAAAACTGGCCTCCACTATGTCCTGTTGACTTAAAAAATAGTAAGTATGCCTGAAACTGAGTAAATCAACTTCATTTTGGCCCAAACTAGAAATGACTAGGCCAAAACACTCCAAGATCCCCTTAAACCCTTCGTTAGCCCTCGGGACCATGTAGAACAAGGCTAACGCACACACGCTCGGTCAACTGCTAAAGTGGGGACATTACATGTAGGCAATGGCAAAGTTGCTACCCATGGTTGTCCCTAAAATCTACCTATGTTTTTCCATTGAATTCGAAGTAATGTTCCTTAAGAACCAATTCTTCAAGTCTAACAATGAAATTTACCTTGTCAAAAAGAAAATAGCATTGATGAAAAACTCACGAGCATGAAGACCAGCAACAATGGGAATGCTAGAATTATTAAAAAGGCGTTGTCAGTGTTCTCATTAATGTCAAGGTATCAAGGAGTTTGCTGAAGCATTAATTACTTAAGTCATGTCATGCCAAAGCATTTGATGAATAGAGTCAAGTATTGGTAGAAAGTTCACATCTTGTACCGGTATGAGCATATGTGCTGTCTGGAAGTGTCTATGGTAGGATTCAAGGACTATTGCTTAGAGACAGTATGTGGACCTGCTTGCACAATAATGGTGTTTGGTACTGTATTCTGCCACAATGATGTCATATGGCATGTGGTTTGGAAGATAAGTAAGGCTATATTTGAAGACAAACATTCAGGAGTTTCAGAGAATTTGGTCAAGCAGATTGAAAGCTAGAAGAGACGAAGTGTTCAGTGTTAATGTGCGCCAGCCGCAGGAAGTGTGTGAAAGTAGTTTGGGACCAGTTGAGACCGTGTTGGGTAACGCATAGCATGATCCTACTACTAGTGTAGCATGTTAACTTTAGGACCCAGGCGACTACACATTAAGTTCAAGAAATGTTCTTGTGGCCAACTTACAGATATTGTAAATATGTTCTAGGCCGACATAAATATGTAATTATCATTGGAGTGCATATATAACGTCCATCATATTCATTTCAAGTGAGAGTAGGCAAAAAGTGGAAAAGTTGCGCAAGTTGTTTATTCAATAAGAAGCTGAGACGAATTGAAGTGTGCAAATGCAGTTGCAGATCCTATACACACTGAGAGAGTGCCTAATGCAGATCAGATCAGACAGAAGTTGAAAGTTATGAAGGTCCCACATAATATATATTTTGTATCTCTTATCTGTATTTTGGCGTTGATGCCTCATTATCTAAGTTGATGCTTGATTCTTAACATTGGGGGATTGGTGTCTCCTGAGGGTTGGTGCCTGCAAATCTGATTGAAGATTGGCATCTCCATCTCATATTTAAGAACCCTACTATAATTTCACTAAAATCATGTCTTCCTATTCATACACATTTTGTCAAACACTTTGCATACTTCTGAGAAGGGTTCTATTGCAGGTTTGTTTACTCAATTTTGCATTGGTTTCATTTTATAACAAGCATCGCATATTGAAAACAAGGCTATAATGTTTCTTCAATTGATGGCAGATTATCAATAACAAAATAGTTATACATAAGAATCTGAAACAACATTATATCTATTTTATAGCTGACTGCCATATTGATTCACAGAGCTAATAAAAGAGAAAAACCTACAATTAATTATCTGACCTTAATGGGCAGCAAACTGTCAATTCTGGCTGCCTGATGAAGACAATACCTTATACATTGAACAGCCTTTAGGTTTCAGACTTCATGCACTAACCATGAGCTTTTAAATCAATGTTTACAACAAAGGAATTGGCCCAGCAACTACATATGATTCATATCTGATTTAGCCAATTAATGGACCATGTAATTCAGAATTTCAGTGATCACACTCCTAGCAATCCACCTGTTGCAGAATACTGATGTTGGATGTTTTAGGGCCCCAAGAATGGCAGATAAAGATGGGGATTGCATAGTTCAAAATATCGTTATCGGCAACTTATCGCCAAGGGCTAAAAAAAATATCGGGAAATATCGGAGATAAGTCGGAAACTTCTCGGGGAACTTCTCGGGAACTTAATAAATGGTTTAAATTTAATTAGAAATGCATTTTTTTTGCAAAATTCAATAAGGAAATGCATCTAATGAGTTAGTAAATGAGTAAACAAACCAAACAAACTGATCTAGATATATATAAATGCAAATATGTAACAAAATCGCATGCTCATGTGGAATGCTGATGGCTGGTAGCCATAGTCTGATATTCTGGACTCTGAAGAAAACTAAAAATAGCAAATTGTCTTTGTAAAACTAACTTACCAGATTCTCTCAGCAGACCTGGAATTCACAGTTTGGTTCAGTGCAAATTCGACTTCGGTTCAGATTTGTCCAAAATTCGCTACAGGCCTATCAAATTCTCTGCACATTTGCCCAACGGAACCCTGGACGACTTTCAGGCAAATTCCGCAGACTTTGATAACTGCCGCGTGAGCCCGGGAGGAATTCCGGCGAATTTGGCTCCAAAAGGCAGTTTTGTTGACTTTTCAATAAAGTTTTTTGGCCATTTTAGGTCTATTTCGACCCTCCAACCCTAAAAGAGACTTGTCTGTAAAGTTTTTTTGCCATTTTATATGTCAATTGTGCATTTGTTAATATATATGGTGGTGTATTTTGCTATGTTGCTTTAATATTAACATAGTGGTGTATGAACTTAGTTGTTGCTGCATATATATATATATATATATATATATATATTAAAAAAAACTTGTACAGACGAATCCAAACCCAACCCAGAAAAAAATTTGGACGAATTTCGAACCCGAATCTCAAACCTGCATCCGTACCAGAATCCAAACCGGCAACTTAGCTCAAACATGAGTATAAGTTTTTGTTCTTGATCTCATGCAAATTTTTCTTTGCACTTTCTCAAACCAAGTTCCTCCTTAACTCACTAAAAATAAAACCACTTTTTTGAGGAAGTGGATGGTTAGAGTTAAAAGAGAAGATACTAAAGAATTATTGAGCAAAGGTCTCAGGATGAATTATCTTTTTTGACTAAGTCACCGAATTATTTTTCTATAGCAAGTGGTTAAAGAATGTAATGCTTTAGCTTTTCATCTCAATCTCAAGCAGCTCTTTCATCCCTGGAATCAGTCTAGTGGCCCTTATTCTCAATTTCTGATGATGATGGAAACGATTCCTAATTCTAACTTGGAATCCTAAAGACAAAAAAAGTCTGGAATAGACAAAAAAGGCTATTAACTCTATAGAAAAAGTCTGTAATAGACAAATAAAGATATTTTCTATAGAAGTTAAAAAATCAGTTTGACATTCCAGTTCATTAAGCAAATGCCAGAAAATACATCATACACAACGAATATGCTCAAATAATTTTGGTCTCTACCAGTAAAACGGGTTCCCATGTTTCAACAAGTACTCTTTTAGAGAGCTAAAGGAAATGTGGAAACACAAAATGGGGATGCCTAGAAGTACCTCCAGAATCCTTCACATGATATTTGAACGGGAAAGTAGGATAAGTGCAGGAATCAAAGGCTGTGGAGACATCCCCAAGGTGCATAGCTTCTTTATATACTTATTTAGATAACTAAGAAGATAAAAATAAACAAGCAAGAAAACTCTTAGTTTGATATTTTCAAGCAATGAATTTTTTTGAGAATGATGCTTATATTAAACAAGAATTTAGGTGTTAAATTGATACCAAGCTTCAGGACTCTGGTACAAGGCAGCAGATGCACCAAAACAAGATGCCAGCAAGTCAGTGTTAATCACTCCTGGACTCAATGCAATAACGGCCAATCCTGGAGGTATTTCTTTTGCAACTGACTTTGTTAAACCCTCTATTGCCCATTTCGATGCACAATAAGGAGAAACCTGTTCAAGAAATCTCTCCAGTGACATGTTTGCAAAGCCAATTGGCATTCCATTTTAGTACAAAAACTGAAATTATGAAACAATTTCAAAAAGAGGCAAATATAACAAACCTCTCCAGCAGCAGACCGACCCCATCCTGATGACAAATTCACCACTATCCCTCTTTTCTTTGCTATCATATGAGGTAGAAAATGACGAAGTATGTTTGCTGTTCCCTTCAAATTTATGTCTATGACTGAATCAAATTCTTCTGCAGGGATCTCCCATAGCTTACCATTTTTGTTAATGATACCTGCATTATTCACTGAAAGACCAAGAATATTCTTTGCTTACAATCTCCCCTCATACCCTATAAACTGAAAATTCATTCTTACAACACAGATAGAAATTGAAGCACTAATGATCAATGATTATGGCAACTATGAGTTGAATAGTAAAAATAGCCAAACTGAAATCACATTTATCTTTTACATTAATGCCAGAAATTGCAATTTCAGAATTATTGGTAAAACTGCGCCACATACAGAAAAACAAAAATACTAACACAATCGAATCTAGAAGCAGCATTCAAAGAAAAAAAAATTCCAACAAATGACTGAAGTATTTAGCTATTAAAAAGTTTCAAATTTTCAATTAATGATTGAATCAGATTCACTGCATGTATTTAAAATGATGCTGGTATAAATTTGGAAAAAGAGCATGTGATAGCCACAACAAAAGGTAAACTTTTACAAGCCAATTTATTAATATTTCCCATCATCTTCCAGAAGATGGACCCTTGAAAGGAGTTCATTCACTTTCCACCCAGACAATTTTCTAAGAACATTGGAGTGTGTAAACCAATTTGTGTCAACAAATTACTTTAATTTATTCTCTTTTTATCTTATATTATTATTATATGATCAGTTTAATAATTAATTATACTGGGACTAAACACCCAACCATCATGGTAATGCACCCATGGTAAGTGGTCCAATTATGACACCCTGATGGCATATCCCTGTAAAAAGATTAAAATAGTGCTCCAAAGTTTATGACCTACCTAGGACATCACCTTAACATTATATTTTACCATCACGATAAACTTATGGCAAAAAGCTCATTAATACACATAATAAAAAGAGATGTGCGACATCAACTTAACATTATATTTTTTAATTTTTACTATTGTAAATCAGCTTAGGGGAAAAAAACTCATCACTACACATAATGAAAAAGATGTGTGCACACAACATACACTCCCCTTGGAAAGCTTCATTACCAAAGTTAGGGCAACATCATAAAGATATTAGAAAATGATAGCAACAGTCAAATAAAACACTTGCGAATTCCATAATCCACAACGAAAATATGTGGCATAATAGCTCAAAGAATGTTGACACGTGTCTTCAATCTGAAAATGCATCAGGTTGCATAAATTTTGTGATTTGACCCATAATTTCTCAAGATATATGCTTGCAGTGTGAGTGTTCTTGCAAAAACGAAGTGTGGAGCAATGCTGAATTTTGATAAACCCACAAAAATAGTTAAGAAAGCCCAATCCTCGGTCACATTTGACCCTCAAATATTATTCACTAGAGCCCTAACAGTTGTACTACTATGACATTATAACTTTTATTTCCAAAAGTCAACTGGTGAAATTTTAACTCTTAGCTAACAAGTGACTTACAATGGCGCTTGCAAGAAAGGTTTAACCCTCCCCGGAAGACCGTGTTGTTTACCTTGAATGGCTCCCTTCCTTTTCTTTTCATTTTTCTTACTTTTTCTCTTTTTTTACTTCCCCTTTGTCATGCCAACACTGTTTTCATCCTTTTGCCAGTAGGATTTCAAAGCAAATCCCTAGCATCAACCTACTCTATTGCTTGTGCTAACAAATGAAGGAGCATAACATTAAAGTTGGAGAGGATCCACCTTGATCCTAATAAATGCAGATTGAGGGCCCAAAATCATACAATTCTGTTCTCTTTTCTTCTATTGTCCATCCTTGTGCCTCTTCATTTTACTTGCACTCATCTTCACCACTTCTTATCTTTCTAAGTCAAAAAATGAAAGCTTATCACAAGATTTCTCTTCTTGTTCTCCAAGCCAAAAAGAGAAAGTTGATCGTATGATTCCTATTCTTGTTCTCCTCCTAAGAAAAAATGTGGACATTCATCACATGATTCTTATTCTTGCTCTCCTTCTACATCAAAAATTCGAGGGTCGTCTTCCAGTTCTGAGTCCTCTTCTTGATTTTCTCAGTGCTTTCCTACCCCACACTCCTGCATTGCATATTTTGCAGCAGCATCTTCCTCTCTTCAACTGCTCCATAATATTCTGGGTGCTCCTGTACATACACAAATACTTTCTTCTTTTCCATATTGTCAAGAAATGAAGATGGCCTCCTGTCACAGTTTGTAGAACATAGGTTTCCTTCAGGTCCTCCATTTAGCTCCATGATAATGCTCTAGAACCACAACTACTGATCTCTTACCTTCCACTCCTAAGGAGACTTCAGCTCAATTTTAGCAATTGAGAGATTTTCACTTTGGCCTTCCTCATGTTCAACAAATCTCTGATATCTATGTCAGCTCTAATGATATTAATATATTCAACAAAAATAAATTTCAAATTCCAGCAAGATAGAAGTAACACTTCACACAATGACAATGAAAGACTGAATAAACACTCACATATAAAGAAATCAATCAAAGAAGAATGTTGGAAAAATGAAATCCTGAAAATAAAAAAGCAAAGCCACTTCGAGAGAGGAACCTCCCAAAAGTACTCTGGCAATTAAGAATTATAAAGCTGACAATCTCCTGATGAATTCTAGCTTCCTATCTTAAGATATAAGTAGGTTGCAGCAACCCCATAGGCCTAACCAAGTCAACTTCCTAGAAATTAAAAAATCAACAACTCTTATAACAACTAGTCAAATGCATGCACAAAGTCAGCTACTCCATAACACAACAATACATAGTGATGAGAGGATGATCAGGGGCATAACATGCCTCCCCTTCTAAAAAGTGTTTCACGCAACTTTTGTCACTTGAGGACGTTTCTGCAGGAAGGCATCATCCCCTATTGTTGCTGGTTACAATTGCAAATAATTCCACTTGATACATATTCCGTGATGGCCCAATTGTGCATCTTTCTCCTAAAATGACTAGATCGGCATGAATAAAGACAGCAGCATGGGATTCATAACCATCATGCAGCTGCCTCTCTTCTTAATGTAAAAGGGAAGCACTTGAAAGGTGCTATCAGGCAGATAAGTAAGCGGAATTGAAAAAGAGTATCCAATGTCAACTAATATCTGTTAATTAACTAATATCAACTATTAGTTAATTAACTAATATCTGTTAATTATCTGTTTTTCAATTCCGCTTACCTATCAGGTAGATAGGTAAGCAGAATTGAAAAAGAGTATCCAATCTCAACTAATATCTGTTAATTAACAGTGATCTTGGAAAGACATTGGAGCCATGTTTTTTTCTGGCATAGAGCAACACAATTCTCATATGGGCTTCCAAAACTTATGGCTAAAAACTAAAAGTTAATAAGGAGCAACCCATATATCAGAGAACAACCTTTATGACAAAGTTCAAATCTAGAAGGATCATATCCCTTGACTAGGGCATAGCTGGCATGAGATGAAAACCTCAAGGTGCAAACTTGAAGACTGTGCAAATCAGCATATTTGCTCTCGGTCCCATTTTTAACTTGTTACGAGGACGCTTGGTATGCCACTCCCTACTAAGTGTCAGCCCATTTAAACCTGGGTTTAATATTTTTCGTTGAGAGATGACACTTGAATGTTTTGGCTCCATTGTGATTGTCTCAATCCTATTGAGCATCTCCACCCCTAGATAGAGATACACTTATAAACTAAAAGAAGACATAGCATAACTAGGAGGCCAAGCTTTTCTATGTTTGTCCCATACATGATTGAGATTAATATAAGATATAAGAGATCAACGTCCATCAGGCCTACAGTGCAGAATTGTAGAAAGACATAGAAACCACTCTACTACAGTAGAAACTGGCTAGCAATTAAAAAATGGCAACCTTGTTTAAATGTAATATATAATTGTGGATTGAAAATGTCAATGATCCCAAGAAAAGATGTTTTGCAGAAGTATAGAAAGATTAGGATTTTAGCTGTAGGGAAGCAACTACCCAGGTCAGCTACAAATCTGTAATGTCCCCTTTTTGGATCTGCAGGGACAATCACTATGATCTTCTTTTCTTGCTATGTTAACAGCGTATGAATTGATGCAGATGATGGAAGTCAATGAAATATTAATGTGATTGTAAAATACATTCGATGCAAAATGACAATATCTTATATTTGCAATATCTGATATAGAATTGTGAAGTTGATGATAACAATTGTAATGTCTGATATACAGCTGTGGTACATACAATGTCTTATATTTGCAGTATCTGATATAGAATTGTGAAGTTGATGATAAAATTGTAATGTCTGATATACAGCTGTGGTACATACAATGACAACTATCTCTTATCACTTGAAATGATAGAATGATTGTGCAGACAATCGTTATATATGTTTTCTGTTTCTGATTAAGGCACTTAATATATGCAAAGTCTGAAAGTGATATTGCTACAGCAATATGGTTGCTGTCTCTGATCTATAACTATGTCCTTGCAACAACAATGATGGATGTGTCTGATATAATTAATATATATATGCACTGTGTAGATGCCGTCTCTGAATAAGGCTTTATGAACTTGCACCAGAGATGCCGTAAGGCAATGCGCTCTAAGCAAAGAAAATCTGTGAAGGATAAAAATATAATATAAAATATTTGATCATGTTTCATGGAGTGAGTTCGAACACCATCTTATATCTTGCAATATTGAATGGTTGCACCTCTTGATTATTGGAAGAGATGTATCTCTTCCAAATCATACCTCCTCAAGCAATAAACAAATCGGTTTGTTATACAAAGGGTATCTCTTCATGTCATTGATTAGTTTATTATACCAATCAACTTAACTAAGTCGATTAAAGATATAAAAGCCATCAACTTACTTGGTCGAGTAAGATATTCAAGTTATCGACTTAATCTGATTTAATAATATCTGTAGCCGATCGGCTAAGGATGAAAATGCAAATATGGATGTGGATATGAAATACATCTGAGATATGCATGTGATGCATGGAAATCAATACCAAGCAGTGGTATCACTGGTTATCTCAAGGAAACCATCTTATTTATAGGACTTCACGGTTTCCTGGTAATTATCATGGCCGAAAATAAAATGATGTAAAATCGAATATGATTGTGCAATGATGGTGGAATATGGAAATGTATGGCGGGCATGAAACGTGTGGAATAAATTTAATATGAATGCAATTTTATGACTTCTTATGCAATCATGAATGCTGGTTACATGATGATGGGTGGGCCTAGTGTACCATCATGTCAACAGTTCTTCATGAAGTCAGCATGGCTGTGGTACCATTTAAGAGTGATCAAATGATTGATCACTTTTAGATAGTATCATAACAATAATGGCTGCATGGAGTATCAATGTCCTGATGATGGACTAAGTGCATCAATCAGCGTACAATCAGGAACCTTGCTATGGTTCACTTATTTCTAAATATATTATATAACTTATGTACAAGAGACAAGGTCTGCCACCCCTTGTCATAAATTTTACTTGTTCATGAAGAATGCAAGTAGTTTAATATTAGAGACATCACAGAATCCTTGTATCTCTGTTCGGCCCTTGTTTTCTGTCTAATTGCGCAGGCATTTTTATATGATTTTGATTTGCTTTCATTTTCCTCATTTGTGATTCTAGGATCCCTGTTGAAACTATCTACTCTCTAAGGCTTATCTCTGCTTGATTTCCTTTACAATCATTGCTCCTCAGTCATATTGAGATCTAGGACCCCTGTTGAAACCGTCTACTCTCTAAGGCTTGTCTCTGGTTGATTTCATTCACTCTCATGGCTCCTCAGTCCTATTGAGATCTAGGATCCCTGTTGAAACTGTCTGCTCTCTAAGGCTTCTCTCTGGTTGATTTCCTTCACTCTCATGGGTCCTTAGTCCTATTGAGATGCAGCTGCTAGGGTGAGCAATAAAAAGAATCCAATATTGAATCACAAGCTCTACAGATTTCCGAAATCTTAGCTTGAGAATGAAAATCTTCAAATAGCTAAGCATTGAGGAAGTTAACTGATCTATTTATCTCGTAACATGAGCTAGCTTTGGTGGACAAGTTTAAGGGTACTTGGCCTCTTACAAATCACTGGAAAATTATGTGAATATAGAATGAAAACCAAAAATTCAAGGAGATATCGACATTTCACTATGTAGGAGGGCTTCTTTCATTCCAACCTTACCTATCAAGAGGACAAAGATCCCATTTTCCACAATGGTCCTTGGTTCATGAGCACCTACAACCTGTATCTAAACAGCTGGACACCTGCTTTTGATCCAACTAAAGAAATGTCAATCCTGGGTGCCAATTAGGGTAAGGCTCCCTTTCTTCCTTTGATTTAATGGAAAGAGGAAGTGCTAAAAGCAATAGGAATGCTATTGGGACATATAAGACTTGGGCTCCACATTAAAAAAAAAGTCAGTTGCCCGTATTTGTGTTGAAGTGAATCTTCTTAACAGGATTCCTCAGTCCATTAACATGGAACTGCAGAGTTTTGTCCACTCAAAGAATTGACTGTGAGCATATGCCTTTCAAATTTAATTTTTGGTCAAAGGCATGGGCATTTTCAAAGAAACTACCTTAAAAGGTGATGCAGCCTAGGCGATGGGGCCAAATTAAGGACAACCTAAACCTAGCAACCTAACACTTCCTAAAAAATGCACACAGCCAACAGAAGCAAGACAACAATACTTTGTACATTAAATTGCAAACTTTGCCATGAACCTTACAAGCATGCTCATGAGAACCTACTGAGCATAAAGTTCAAGAATGAACCACGAGACTGTTCCTCATCCTTGAATGATTAAAATCAAACTCTCTTTTCAGCCCCTCATTCTCCTCTTTGCCTAGGGGACCAGCTCCTATCCTCAATTCCTCTCTACCTAGAGGATTACCACTCTTTCCTATCTACAGTCTCCTTTGCTTCGATAAGCAGGTGTTGACCCTCCTCTATCTACCCTCTATCCAAAGGATCTCCCCTTTTCCTCAACTGCCCCCTACTAAAAGAAACAGATTTGCCTTGATAATCAATGGGTCTTCCTCTATGATGGTTCCGCCTTTTGGGCAACTAAAATGTCGCCTAGAGTGACTGTCCAACTTCCAAGATGCTGACTTCCGACCAAAAATGCCCACAAACAGCCCATCCAAGCAACAGCCAAACAACCAAGAGAACAGCCTGCCCACATCGAAAAAATAAGTAATTGATGCCCAAAAACCTAAAAAGCTACCTACTCAACAAAGTTGGACAGCTGCCAATAAACAACCAGCAAGAAAAATGCACCCAAACAAATAAGAGAACATCTGCCAAAAACATAAAGCATGTGATGCCCTAATGCCACCTTGTCAAGAAAAGATAAGAGTTTGGTCCTAGTAGAAAGTCAAACGGCAGCCAAAAAGGAATAAACAACCACATTCATGACCTCCAAGACCTCAACACATCATCAACACCAAGACACATTGCTAAAAGCAGTGAAATCGTTCCAATACCAATTATCAAAGGAGAATGTTGCACCAACAACCTGTATGGGGTGAAAGAAACACCCCTCAAGGGACCTTATACCAATTAAGTGCAGGAAAAAACACCTACGGCAACTTGCAGACAGCGTGTAAGCAATCTATAGCATAGTTGAAGTGGGTATGTGGCCTAAGGGAACATGTCCAGGTAACTTGTAAATAATTTCAATGACCTCTCTCCGATCTACAGTAGTCTGTAGTAGCATGTACTAATCAATGGCAACCTTCAGAATATGCATGTTTGACAAAAAAGTCCTACCAAATTAAGCAACCAAAACTTGAAACGAACACTTTTTTGGCTGTGCAAGATCGCTTGTAGTCCAGGATGCTCCTACATCAAAAGGCTTAAATCTACTAAAAGTCAGAATGATGACTTTGAAAAATATTGTAAGAAAAGTAACATGCACAAAGAAAATCTGAATAATTGTGTTAAAGACCCCTCGTCTAACCCCTTATTTCTATCCCCATTGTGACTACTATGAAAAACTTAGGTGCTTCTGTAATCAAAGTGACTGAAGCGATGACAGTAACCCAAGAGGCAACATCACAAGACGAAGAGAAAATTGCCTATAAAAGATGTTGCTAAAGTGGAATCCTTAGCACATGGTTTAGATGATGAATAGGTGGCAAATGAGGATGGTGCCTTCGCCTCTCCTGTCATTAACCAAAAAGGTAAAGGAAGGAGGAAGAATGCCAAAATCAGACCCAAAAAGATTTCAGAAAACATAGGAGCTGGCAAATAATCCACCTTAGACTCAAATGTCGAAGTAAAACGAAAATCTGACAAATAATGACGGTCGATTTTATAAGCTAGATTTGTAAGCAAAACATTGGTGTTCTGGCTTTCTTTCTATTGTAGATTTTTTACTTCCCCAGGAAAAACTGCCCGCCCAAATTTCAGGACAAAAATTATAAGATAAAAAAGTAAAGAAAAACACCTTACCGATGATATCAGGAACACCCTTTAGTTCCATCACGAGCTTTGCGAATTCTCTCACACTGATGTCTGAAGACTGCAAGAAGGAATAAAGCATTCATCAAAAATAATATTCTACCAGAAAGTAGATTTTTTTTTTTTCTCTTTCAGAGAGCAGAAACAGACCACGTCTACTGGGTGGAAAAGGTGGGTGGAAGAAGGGTGTTTAGCAGAGATTTGTGAGCGAAGAGTGCTCAATTTTTGTTCAGTTCTGGCGCAGCCAACGAGTGTGTGCCCTCTTGCCGCTAATTCCATTGCAAGAACTCTCCCCAGCCCTTTGCTTACCCCTGTGATTAGTATGAGCTTGGGCATTGAACCTTTCTCCTTCTGCTTCTCCTTGCCCGCTACTATATTGAACATCCTCCTTCACTATTTATAACAATTCAGTAGACTTGGCACGGGAATCCAAATTGAATTCAACCCCAACATGCAGGACGTTGTGCTTCACGTGCTTGGTAGTGTATGAATCCATACATAAATGGGCTAAGGTGCCATCAAAAACAATTCCCTCCTGCGCTCGCAGAGCAAAATCCCTTATATTTTTTTTAATTGAGAAAGAAATAATTTATAGAATTGAGGAATCATAGAAATTGATTATGTTATATTTTTAAAACATCTCGAAAAAAGGTCTATGAATTTGTCTTTATTAGTCTCGTTAACTTTAGAATATTCTAAGAAAAAAAGATTTGTTCCTACTCTTAGTATTCTTTTACTATTAAATAATTTTAAATTATACTAAAAAATAGCTGTGAAAGTTTCAAGAGATAAAATAAGTATGATATATATAATATTTTTCTAAGGATTAAAAAAATTACATATCTAAATTATATTAAGAATATTTAGATTAAATTCTTAACAATATGTACTCTCTCTTAATTGAATGGTAATATAAATTATAATCATATATAAATCTTAATCTAGTTTTAGTCCTAAATAAATTCTAATTTTAATACTAATTAAATCTTTAATCTTAAATACAACAATAATTGAATTCTAAAAAATAGTGTAATCCTAACTAAAACCTAATCCTAAAGTCAAACCATAGTTAAATTTTATCCCTAACTCTAATTAAAGTGTAACCTTAAAATATGATTGAATCCTAATCTCCTCTCTAATACCAACTCTACTTGTTAGTGTGTGTGTGTGTGTGTGTGTGTAAGAAAGAAAGTCGATCAAGGTTTTAATTGTTAGATTATATAAAAACTTTATAATAACGATCAAATTAAAGCCTTGAGAATTCAAATTAGTCATGTTTTATCAAAGATTGAAATTTATTTATATCAAAGGTTCACCACAAAGTGTGGTGGTCAAGTAGTGTTTGTATTGTTGTGCCCACAAGGTTCAAACCCCTATTGGGCCATTGTTATTGTAGGATTTGAGCAATACAAATTCACAAAACCCGAAGATCACCTGCATACAAAAATCTGTTACAAGGAGGTAGAGACAAGAAGAGGGCAAGGGTTTGACTCAAAAATATGAAGAAGAAATATCCTCAATAATTGAATGAATAAAATATACAATGGATCAATCCTTATAAAGGAGATCGAAAAACTTAGAAGGGTAAACCCTAAAAAGTAAAAGTGCATGTAATAATTAATTTAATTATTACATGACTAATGCTTACAAGTTTATATTTAAGACAACTAGTGCATGAGTGTTTTAAATTTAACACGGCTAATGCAAGAGTGTTTTAAATATAAACAACTAATGCAAATAGCATAAAGTGACATCTTAATAAGGGAGTAAAGTTAATTTAATTAACACAATTAAATTAATACTTTACTCTAACACCCCCCCCCCCTCTTAAGATGAGCAACAATGCAGTTACTAATAGTGCAAAAAGAAAGTAAACTACAGTGCTGAAAGAAAAAGAAAAAAATGGGTCCCGACAACATGGTCTGATGAGGTACCCAGCACAACCAAATCTTTGTAAAATGGAGAAAAGAGAAAACTACATGGGAAAAAACCCTACTCCAAAAAGAGATAGAAGTAGAAGGAAGGAAGGCCTCATCATTGAGACCCCCCAAGGACAACTTCCTTCACCCCAAGCATAGAACGCAGCTGAAGATATCGCAGGGATGCAAAAGGTTTAGTGAAGATGTCAACAACCTGCTCAGCAGTGGGAATGTACTCCAAACTCAGAGAGCCATCCTAAATCAAATGTCTGATGAAATGTATATGAATCTTAATGTGCTTGGTCCGTTGATGCTCAACTGGGTTGCGAAAAATATGTATAGCACTTTGATTGTCACACCAAAAAATAGTGGGACTATCAAGAAATGTGTGTGTCAGGTACAACAAACTACCCACTAGCTGTCGGTATAATGTGGAATCCATGGTAGAAGTAGAGCAAGTGGTAGATAAAACAACACCTAACTGAAAAGGTGTGGGTGCAGGCTTGCAATCAAGCATGTTGAACTTCTGAAGCATATCAAGAGCATACTTCTGCTGAAGTATGGAAATCCCATCCGAAGACTGAATAACTTGTAGGCCCAAAAAATAGTGCAGAAGTCCAACATCAGTCATCTCAAACTGCTCCCTCAGTGCATGATGAACACTTTGAATCATAGAGGATGAGCTACTTGTAATGATGAGATCATCAACATATAGCACAAGTATCAATATATCAGCCCCATGACATTGAATGTACATCGTAGGATCAGAATGACAGCGTGTGAAGTGTGAGGCAACCAAAAAAAATCCATCTTCTGATACCAAGCCCTAGGGGCTCGTTTGAAACCATATAGAGACCTCTGAAGTCTGCACACCATAGAAGAGTCTTGCACAAAATCTTGAGGCTGCTCCATGTAGATTTCCTCCTATAGGTCTCCATGGAAAAAGGCACTCTTTACATCCATCTGATATACTGTTCATCCCTGAGAAGCTGTAAGAGATAGTACAAGGTGTATAGAATTCATCTTGGCAACAAGAGCAAAGGTCTCAGAGTAATCAATACCCTCCAAGACGTGCCTTATACCTATCAATAGAACCATCGACAACATACTTGGTATAATACACCCACTTGCACCGAACCAACTTCCTTCCTTTCGAAAGAGGACAAAGAACCCAAGTTTGATTCTTCATCAAAGAAGAATACTCCTCCTCCATAGTCATGTCCCACTCAAGTTGACCTGTCGCCTCTAAAAATCTCTGAGGATCATCTGAAATAGCATGACTCAATAAACCGGTACCAAATGTCTGAGCATGAGTGCGATGAGTATTTGAAGGATCACTTTTCAAAGGTCCAGTTGCATCAACAGTATCACGAGCCCACTTGGGCACATGTGGAACATCTGGTGGAGGTGGGGAAGGTGGAGCATCATCTGAATCTTCATCAGAGGAGAAGATGAAGAACTAGGTAGTGAAGAAGAAGTTGACGATGGAGGATCCATCTGAGGATAGCGCTCATCAAACTAAACATCTCGTTGAAACAAGACTTCTCTAGAATCATGATCAAACAACCTATACGCCTTCACATCCTCATAGTAGCCAACAAATATGAGTGGTCATCTTTTCCTCTCCATGGCTTTCCTCTGAGCATCTAGAATAAATTCCCAAGGCTCACTACCAAAAACTCATAATGTAGAAACTTCAGGCTTGACATGAGTCCAAGCCTCCTCAAGAGTCAAATGTCGTAATGCCTTATTCAAGGCATCCAATTCTAAATATAGCTGGCACAATTGATAGCCTCGGCCCAAAAGTAAGCACTCATAGCTCGAGACTATAGCATACAATTGGCCATCTCTTGTAATGTTATGTTCTTTCTCTCTGCAGTCTCATTCTACTGGGGGATATGAGGAACTGTGAACTAATGTTGTAAACCATACTCAATGCAAAAATCTCGGGAAGACTGATTCACATATTCCCTCCCATTGTTAGTGCATATACACTTGACAGAAAGACCAGATTGCTTCTCTACAAATGTCTTAAAGATTCGAAATGAATCAAAGACATCAGACTTGTACTTCAAGAAGTACACCCATGTGCAGCTAGAGAAATCATCTATGAAGGTGAGTACATATCGAGCACCAGAAAAAGGAGTGGAAAATGACATAAGATCACTATGTATCAACTCTAAAGGTGCTAGAGCATGTGAGGATCTACCTGTCAGAAAGGGATCTTTGTGATGTTTTCCAAGCACACAAACTCGACAAACATCCTCAGTATAAGAGATCTGAGGTAGTCCAAGCACTAGTACCTGTGTACTTCAAGGTTTTCCATGTGTGATAATTATGTGGGGTCAGAAGTTTTAGACAAGAAGAGGTCTCAGGCATATTATTTTAGAAGGGGTTTTGTTTTGATGAATATCTGGTTTAAATGACAGAAAGAAGAAAAAAAAACACCCCCCACAATCCAAAAAACTGAACCCATAAGGCTAGAATGATTTGCTTTAACAAGAAAAAAGTAGAAAGGCTTCAAATCTAAATCATGTGTGCCTTGAAAAAATTCAGATGAAACTAGACAGAGATCTGGATGGTGCTAGAGAAGATATTTCTGACACTTCTTCTGGATTAAAAAAAAATGGAGCTAATTTGAGCAAATTAGGCCCCTCGAAATGCATAAATGTTTATCTAGCTTTGACAGCATAAACAACAAGCTATATAGAGAAGAAAAAAAAAAACTAGATTAAATTGCATGAGAGCGTCGGGCTTAGAACCAGCTTTCCGGTGATATCGCATTTGCCGAAAAATGATGTTTGGATCTCCTGGTATGTCAATTTGAGTGAAAGGTCCTCCAGAAAAAAATTCCCCCAAAAAAATGGGTTGGGGACCTACTGCTAGCCCCTTGGGCCTTAGTGGTCGGTCACATGTGGGGGCTCCACCACTAGTGGTTAGCCTCGGTCACTAGCGATGGCGCATTGGTGGCCTACGGCCTGAGTGTGGGCGACATAGTTTTTTTTTTTAAAAGTTGCCTCGTAAAGCATGCCAAATTTTACCTCAAGGTGTGTGCACAACCGTACAGCCCTAAAGCAAAAAAAAATGTGCCTCTCCCTACAACTTTATCCAAATTGGACGTATTTTATATTAAAATAGGGGTTTTTGGGCGTTGCGAGCTCAATGGTGAGGTGCATTTGAGCTCAAAATGCACCAAAAATTAGTGACCCCCTAATTTCAATAAAAATTATCTGAAAAAGCCCTAATCTGAACCAAATGATCCTCTTATCTCTGATTTCTTCAAACACTAACAAGTTGTAGCATATTAAGCTCTGATACCATGTAGGATTTGAGCAATACAAATCCACAAAACCCAAATATCACCTACATACAAAACCTATTACAATGAGGTAGAGACAAGAAGAGGGCAAGGGTTTGACTCAAAAATATAAAGAAGAAATATCCTCAATAATTGAATGAATAAAATATACAATGGATCAATCCTTATAAAGGAGATCAAAAAACCTAGAAGGGTAAACCCTAAAAAGCAAAAGTGCATGTAATAATTAATTTAATTTTACATGACAAATGCATACAAGTTTATATTTAAGACAACTAATGCATGAGTGTTTTAAATTTAACATGACTAATGCAAGAGTGTTTTAAATATAAATAACTAATGCAAAAAGTGTAAAGTGGCATCTTAAGAAGGGAGTAAAGTTAATTTAATTAACACAATTAAATTAATACTTTACTCTAACAATTATCATGCATAGTTATGTTTGCTCTAGATGAAACTTTTTAATAAGAAATGCTAAATTTTAAATAAAAAATATTTTAATTGTAAATCTAATATATTATTTTGTCTTAATAATTTTATTTTTTATTGATTAATTTTTTAAAATATTCTCTCAATTAATTTTTAAATAATTGAAAATGTAATGTCTCATTCAAAAAATTATTCGTAATAATATAAATTACTTATTTTAAAAAGATTTACATTAAATTATTGCTTTATAAAATATAATTTTAAACAATTTCATTTAATATATATAAGAAATAATTCAACTAAGAAATATAATATTACAAATACAACTTATAAAATGCTAATTTGTTTAGTTATGCTGATTGAACTGAGAAATATAATATTACAAATGCAACTTATAAAATCTGGACGCTAATTTGTTTAGTTATGGCGATTGCATTTAGGGTTGGTCTTTAATATATTTCAATCTAATGGTTTAATTTAATTTCATGTTATGTTATGTTTCGTTTAGTGTTATTGTTAGGAATCAATTTAATTTAAGGTATGGATTCAATTTTGTAAAGGATCAGGGCTAAACTTGGTATCTAGTCTTTCATTCTATTCAAAATTGGGGTTCAATATGGTTTTCTGTTAGGGAAAATATTTTGTTGGGTTTGTGCTTAAGAGTAAATTGGGTTGACTGTAGTCTTATTGTTAGGGTTCAATTTGGTTCAATGTTCAAATATGAATATGGTCAATATTTCCCAGGTGTAGGGTGTAATTTGATTTAGTGTTAGAGTTAGGTTTTAATTTGGTTGAGGATTTCGATTCCATTTAGTTTAGGGTATTTATTCAATTTGGTATCCAAGCTAATGGTTCAATTTATATAATGTTTAGTTAGGGTTCATTTTGGTTCCCTATTAGAGTTAGTGTTTCTTTTGGTTTGAAGTTAGGGTTTGAATAGGCTTAGCATAAGAGTTATCATATGATTTGGTTTAGTATTAGGCTCTAGTTTGGTTTAGGATTAGGGTTAGGGTTCAATATAGTTTAGCTATGGGTTATGTTTAATGTTTAATTAAGTTTAGAATCAAGATTTATTTTAGTGTACTTTTAGGGAGAGGGTTCAATCTGGTTCAGTGTCAAGGTTAGGGTTCAATGTTAGGGTTAGGGTTAAGCTTTGTTTATATGGTGTTTAATTAGTTTATGGTTATGTATCAATTTGGGCTATTGTTCAATTATATTTAAAGTTAGCATTTAATTTGGTGAGGGTAAGGATTTAATTAGGTTTATGTTTTGGTTTAATTTTAATTTTTAGGGTTTAACTAATTTTAATTTTTAATTAAGTTTAATTTTGGTCGGGGTTTGATTTATTTTAGTTGTATGGTTAGGTATAGGTATAAGTTACATTTATGGTTTTCTTAAATTACCTAGAGGTTTATGGTTCAATTAAATATAGTGCTCAATCAGGTTTAGAGTTATGTGTTAACTTGGCTTAATATTTGAGCTAGCATTTAATTACATTCACAACAATATTTAGTTTATTGGTTAATGGTAAGGGTTCAATTTACTTAATTCTCAGTGTGCAATCTTGTTTAAAGTAAGGCTTTGATTTGGTTCACTATTAGTGTTAGTGTATAATTTTTGTTCCCTATTAGAGTTAGGTTTTCATTTGGTTTGAATTTAGGGTTTGAATAGGCTTAGCATAAGAGTTATCATACAATTTGGTTTAGTGTTAGACTCTAGTTTGGTTTAGGATTATAGTTAGGGTTCAATATAATTGAGTTCAAGGTTTTGTTTAATGTTTAATTAAGTTTATAGTCAGGATTCATTTTACTATACTATTAGGGACGAGGTTCAATTTGGTTCAATGTTAAGGATAGGGTTAAGCTTTGTTTATATAGCACATTTAATTAGTTTATGGTTATAGATCAACTTGGGCTATTGTTCAATTATATTCAGAGTTAGTATTTTATTTGGTGAGGGTTAGGGTTTAAATAGGTTTATGTTTTGGTTTAAAATTAATTTTTAGGGTTCAAAGAATTTTATTTTTTAATTAGGTTTAATTTTGGTTAGAGTTTGATTTCTTTTGGTTGTATAGTCAAGTTTAAGCTAGGTTTAGGGTTTTCCCTAAATTTTCTATAGGTTTATGGTTCAAATAAATATAGTTCTCAATCAAGTTTAGAGTTGTCACATGTGAACTTGGCTTAATATTCAAGGTAGTGTTTAATAAGATTGACAACAATATTTACCTTGGTCATTAATAGTAAGGGTTCAATTTACTTTACACTTAGTGTGCAATCTTGTTTAAAGTAAGGCTTCGATTTGGTTCAAAGTTAGTGTTAGTGTATAATTTTGGTTAACTATTAGAGTTAGGGTTTCATTTGGTTTGAATTTAGGGTTTGAATAGGCTTAGCATAAGAGTTATTGTATGATTTGGTATAGGGTTAGGTTGTAGTTTGGTTTAGGATTAGGGTTAGGGTTTAATATAGTTTTGTTTAGGGTTATATTTACTATTTAGTTAAGCTTACAGCCACGATTCATTTTAGTATACTATTAGGGAGAGGGTTCAATCTCATTTGGTGTGAATGTTGGAGTAAATGGCCTTTTTCCATTTTACTCTTAACTTAAGTTTACTTAGGTGAACTTATTTATTAGGTGGATATTATTTAGGTGGATAATGTTGAGTCCAACTTGGACTCTAACTCCTCCTATGATATGGTTGAGTCCAATTTGGACTCTAACTCTTCTAGAAGATATTGTTGAGTTCTATCAGGACTTTACTTCCTCCAAGTTGAGACATTTGTCTCGACCTTGTCCATGCTTCCTATTAGTTCTTGCCTTTATAAATAGGTTACATTGATTGTATTTTGGATATTGGAAATATTGGGATATTGGAGTTTTCTCTTGATGCTATTATGCCTCTGAGCATTCACATCAAGTTTATCTATAATTGTTATTCTGTCCATTTTATTTCTAGTTGTTTGATCTATTTCTTTTCATTTGATTCTGGTTTAAATCTATTTTCTCATATTCTAACATAGAATCAGAGAATGTTTTGAAATATTAGATTATTTAGAGATCTTGTAAAACCTTAATGCGTTTTCTTTTGCATTTTGCATGATTTGGAGAACTAGCAAAGATTTATGAAGATCTAGTAATGCTTGTTTAACATATATCTTTTTATAGATTTGGGTGATTGTAGCATTCTAGAAGCATTTTCGGTTGTTCAATTATGTTTGGGAGGCTAAAAAACCCCCATTTTCATATAAGGATCATGTAGATTTGACATTGGAGGTTTTGCATGTCATTTTTTCCTTGTTGGAGGTTTTTTTTTACATTGTCATCTCATCATAAAACTATCTGGGTATTATTTTTTTTTAAAGCCAAAGTGGGAGGCCCACCATAATTATATTTATATAACTGATTCAATGACTCATCCGTGGAAGAATCGGGAAGAAACCCCAGAGTCGTAGTCGTATACATGCTAGAAAATATAGATAATTACAGTTGGTTTTATGCATGAAAACCACATAACCATACATGATGGTTGAAAATTACACAGACCCACTAGATGGGAAGATACAAAGCAGTTTCAAGTTACAAGTCAAAAAACCCATACACCGCCACAAGCCAAAGCCTAGTGCTCATCCATTAGAGAGGAAGGACAGGGCACAAAATTCCAAGCCTACTCCCAACCCACAGGCAGGCCTGTGGTAGTCACAACATCCCACCCATCTAGTGAAGGTTGAGCAGCAGGAGGAATAGTGGAAGATTGGACAAGAGACAATGACACATTCAAGTCAAGCATTCTACTTGAAGAACCTGGATACTCCTTTGAAGCAAGGAATGCAGGCGGAGGCTGAACCAGAGGAAGTGGAGAGAGGAGAAGATCAAGAACAGCATGTGTTGTTCACTGAATTTTCTCTGTGAGGTCCTTCCCAAGAATCGGGGATACAATCTGCAAGTTATTACTAACGATACGGTAACTCCTCTGCTCCATTGCCCATTTGAAACAGTCGTATGCCATGAAGTGCTCATGAATACCCATAAGATCATGGTGAGAGAACAATCCACCAACAAGCACCTTACTTGACCAGAAATCATACTTGTGGAGTGCAGCCATGAGCCAAGCATCTGCAATGAATTGGGGATGGACAACTTTGTTTGCAATGAGCATCACAAGGTCAACCGATTGCAACAAATCTACTAAGTTGGACAGGAAGATTGAAACGAGTTACGAAGGGAAGACCAATAATTTTGTCCTCGGTAGAAGCACATGTTCACCAATTACCCGATGAACAGTCCAATAGTGGAGCATGGAATTACAAATGAACACTTGCTCGAGTTTATGACCATCAATCCTATGATGAAACAGAAGCTCAGAAGGGAGTGGCTGAATGAACGCATGGTAGTTTCTAGGTAGGAGTTCCGCATGAAAAATACCACAAGTATCACAACAGGGGATCTCCATGTTCAAATACAACTCAAAAATTGCTAAGGGAAAACACCAGCATTAATGTAAAGCACAGAATCTCAACACAGAACTACAACATATATACAACAAGCAGGGTAAAGCAGGCCACGAATGAGCAAAAACACATAGGAACAGAGTATTTGAAGGCAGCGAAGGGGCAATCAGAAAATGGGCCAATAATAGAAAATCTCCCATTACCTGTATTTCAGGATATAGATGTACCAAATACATGAAGAGGCAGGTGCATGTCAATTTGGCCACACATATCTTTGATGAAAAACATGTAAATATTAATAGGCCAATGTACTTAAACTGAAATGTGTATAAGCATTGACGGCATATGAAAATAGGGAGATGTTGGCATATGTACTCCTCCAATAGCACATTCATTAGCACATCATCCAACCGCACAAACAAGCTGATACAACACTGATATCATATGCACAGGTAGTACGTTGTCCCTAGAATGATGAGATAACAAGTTTAAATGACAGGGAAAACATTGAAAGCAGTCACATCCGCACAATTTGGCATGAATCAACATTTAGTGGCTTTTCCTTACTAAGAATGTCTTGAATTCTAGCATCTTGTTTGATGATATCATCCAGGTTCAAGGACATAAAATTTTGTCCATCACACCCTTTATTTGCCAGGTGATCGGCCAATACATTTCCTTCTCGCAGAGTGTGTGAGATGTAGACATCTTGGAATGAATCTAGTAATTGCCAGATCTATTGTAGAATATAGTTAAGCCTCCAATTGTGTGATACCCAATTAATACATGCTTTGATGATCACCAACGAGTCACCTTCTATATGAATTTGTTGAAAATTTCCAATTTTAGCCAAAAATAAACCTTCAAAGAGTGTCTGGGCTTCTGCTATATTGTTTGTTCCAAAGGGGAGAGGGCAATATTTTATTGCTAATAATGAGCCTAGATGGTCACAAATGCATATACCTGCTCCTGAAATTCTCAGGTTTCCTCTTGATGAGCCATCAAAGTTAATTTTTACAATCTCTTTAGCTGGTGGTATCCATTTAACTGATGCCCGATTATTTACCTTAGCAACTGTTGGTTGATGACACCAACCAAAAGGTACATGTATACTTCTCCATTCACGCAAAATAAAAGAATCCCAAGGGGTCATGCATAGGTTAAACCTGAGCTTGTTGTGTCTAGCATTTACTACTTCCGATATAGACCTTTCTAGTCCTGTTGTGACTTCTTGGATTGGCGAAAAAGTACTACGAAAGATTCTTTTGTTTTGCTCCCACCATATTGCCCATACAACAAGTGCAGGAATACACTTCCAAATAGTAGAAAATAAGGATGAAGGATATAGATCTGGCTAGGATTCAAATAGATCCCATAATTTGCATGGAAGTGGTGTGAAGTAATGAAGTTTGTTAATGACAAAGAGCCAACAGTCTTGTGCATATTGGCAATTTAGAAATAAATGATCTGAATCTTCCTGCTGTTTATCACAAACTAGGCAATTAAAGGGTTGTGCTATGTTGAGTCTATGTAGTTGATCACTAGTTAGTGCCTTATTCTTCAATGCTATCCAAGCAAAGCATCCATCTTTTGGGAGGGTAAGGTGATTCCAACAAAATGAGTCAGCACGCGAAGGAGTAATAGCAATTAGTAATCTAGGTAATCTAGTAATTGTAATCATACAATAACAATAAGATCTCAACCACAAGAAGATTGTTAATAGCAATTAGTATCCCAATACCAAAAGAGGAAAAGAGACAAGAGAAAAGCATACACAAATCAAGATATTGAAATTAAATAACACAAAAGCATGTGCAAACCCATAATTCTTCCTTTGTTGTTCTCCTTATCAATGCAATGTTATGCTCTCATAATTGATCACGAGCTCATGCCAACATAAGAATTTGAAGCATGTGGTTCCTTGTATAAGAGAATAAGCTCTCTATTTATAAGAATTTTGGGGGTTTCAATCAAGATTCCTGGATTGATGGGTTGATTGGTGATGTGAAAGAATTAACTCAAAGTGAGTAGGAGTTCAAGTCAACTTGATTGCTTTGATGAGAGGATTGACTGATGAGGTGGAAGATTTAGCTCAAAGTGAGTAGGAGTTCAACTCAACTTGATTGTCTTGATTGGAGGATTGGCTGACGAGGTGGAATAGAAGACCGAATAGGTTGATTAGCTAGAAGAGAGAATTGTGGAGTCAAGAGTTGTGATTGAGAAGTTAACTCAAAGCGAGTGTGAGTTAGATGTTAGGAGGATAAATATGATTTAAATAAATAAAATAATTATTTACTTGCACATGTGGAGAATTTATAAATAAATAATTACTTATTTATTTATGAGAGGAATGATTAGTTGTAATTAAATAAATAATCATTAGAGGAGAAATTGATTTAATTATTACATAAATGTAGTAATAATAAGAAATAGGGAATATCAATTAAATATGATTATTTAATTAATTATAATGAGATCGGGAATAATTAAATAATGTTTAATTATTTAATTACTTTATAGACAAATAGTTGATGAATAATTAATTATATATTTAATAATTAAAGTAATTAATTAAAACCACTTAATTATGAAATTATAAAACATGATGATTTTGAGCTTGGAATATAGTAGAAAGACGCGAATTGATTAAATAATAAAAATTATTTAATAATTGAAGAAGAATGTTAGTAATGTCATTGCATTAGAGCAATAGGCCATTTTTAAGTGTCTATAGGTATTAGTTAGTTTTTGTATGTGGCCAACAAATCGTGAGAAGATCACATCAGAATGCTTCAGTTGGACCCCTCACCATTGTAATTTTCATTTTTGTACCTGATCTTCAAATGACTTGTTCTTAATAGTCATACAAAGATATTTTTCAGTGCAATTTAAAAAAAATATGGGTAGAATTCCATGCTCTTTGTAGTGGTCTAATATTTTTATTCTAGAAAATTCTCATTTTACAAAAAAAAATAATCAATAATTTGAAGGGTAGTCCTCATTTTTTGAACTTCAAACCCCTATAACTTTCATACGTGATCTCGGATTGAGGTTATTCTTTTTTGAAAGTGGATATTTTTTTTTATCATAATACATTGGTGTTGGTTTGATGTTCTTATTCTAAGATTTTATTTTTACCTTCCGTATTTGGGTCCATTTCTTGGTCATTGTAAAACTCTAAAAAATAAATCCAGCATTATAAATGCACTAAACTATAAAGTGCCAACTTTTAATATCTAGGGGGCAATTTCTGATCTAGTAAAGTGGGGGTCTCATTTTCTCTCTTCTTTTTTGCACAATAGTCTTACTTCCTACATTAAAATGGATCAAACCATAGTACCAATACTCACACCCTATAACTACTATGAGTAGAAGTAAAAAATGACAATCTATCTTAAGAATTTGGGGTTGTTTAGAATAACTATGGGTCTTGAAACTAGACCATCAGTACTTGTAGAAAAGCCAAAGGGCTTTAACAAATGTGATGAAGCTTTATGGTACTCTACACATATTTATATCTCTTGATCTTATTTTTCATGTTGAATCTAATACAACTCCAAATGATGTATGGACAACATTAGAAGGGTTGTTTGGTAAATGTTGATCCCATAAATAGGCTCCTACCTAAATGAGGCGAGTCTGGGAGCTTCATAGGGGTGAGATAAATTATGCCCTATGAAACAACCTCTGGGATTTTATAGAAATCAAATATTCTCTTTTGTGGTTTCGAAAAAGGGGATGGAAAATTAAATAAAAACTGAGGTGATGCACCAGATATTTTGAAACCCTTCAAGCTCATGTTAGCAATAATAAGAGTATCAAACCCCAAAAATAAGCACAAAATGCCATAGACTCTTCATTATTGGAAAGAGAACACAATGGCAAGATCCTAGACACAGGCCAAAGCATTCGTACCTTTCCATGAGAATCACTTGTTAAGGCTCGCAAGGAAAGCCCTCTTATTATCCCACTAAAAGAACTATTCTCAAAGAAAATTATTCATAGAATGACATGGTATAACCCTAGACCACAAGCATTGAAAGAGTAACCAAACATGATCCAATAACTTGTAAATCAAAAATATTATAAGAGATTCTCTGATAGTTTTTTTGGATTTGATTGTGTAGAATTTTTTATCATAACATTTTGGATCACACTACATGATCCATCATTAGGATGTACAAGAGAACATAAGGAGAAAAGTGGTAAATTGCCACAATTTACCACTTTTCTCCTTATGTTCTCTTGTACATCCTGATGATGGATCATGTAGTGTGATCCAAAACATTATGATCAAAAATTCTACACAATCTAATCCAAAAACTATTAGAGAAACATCATATGAATTGTGGAAATCTAATAAATTTTATTAGATTATAAGAGCTTTAAAAGCAAAAAATGATAGCTATACTTGTTCTGAAATGACACAGAACCTTAAAACTATCCACAAAACAAAAATAAATATACAGTAAGAGCAACACAATGTATAGTCCAATGTATTCCTTCTATTAAATATGTAGAGATTACAAGAGTAGGGTCAAAAGATGCAAATACAACTATATTACAATTTTTTGCTAATGAACAAAACTCCTAGAATAGAAATCCTAGCTCTAACTAAACTCTCCAAAAAACCCCTCTTATAATGTGTCCATAGGTATTTTATAGGAATAATCCCTTTAACTAAATATTGTAAAAGCAACGTAGAAGGATCTTGTAGTTGTGCCATCTGGAAGAATGATCATGTCGGCTATTATAATAGTCTCAAAAGTGTTGATTTTTGCATTATTTTTCTCCTTCCATGCGCACAACATGGACACCACTTGTGCCTTTTCAAAATTCCTCGCCATCATGAGGGAATAAATTCCCAACTCTGCTTGTAGTGATTCCTCATTTTTCGTGCATGGAGGCAATTGCAAACTCAAATTAAATCTACCTTAGGATTTGTCGCTCACTAAAAAGTGATACTTTTCCTTGAAAGATGTGGACCAAGACACTTTTGAATCATGTGACCATGGACTAGACACATGTGACCACAGTGGAACTCAGAGAGGGAAAACCTCGCATTGAGGCCTTTAAAACTCCATGATGTTGACACATGGCACTCTAGCCAGGGTTCTTGAGTATTTGCCTCCCGTTTAACCTTATGTCATGCCCAAAACTAGCGCAAAAACACACCAACAATTTTTTTTAAGCACAAAGTCATCTTAGGATAACATTCTAAGGTACACTAACATGCACGTAACTCTAAACACAACACAAGTTAACACTCAAGAGGTATCATGTCAAGCGCTGGCTTTCCAACATCCCTTGATTAAAAATTGTGTTAAATAACTTCGTACCCCTAACTGAGCCTCTAAGAAAAACTAACAAAGTTAAAAACAAAGCTTTTAAATAAAATGCATAATAAAAGAAGTAAATTAAACTTATTGATTAACATAAGTTCCAGTTAGGTTATCTTACTCAAAATGATTTAATTAAATGATTAATTTAAGCAACATATGATAATAACCCTCACGGTTCCAAAACATGAACCAAGTTACTAGCTTAGGGTAGGATTCGCATGGAAATTTAATAAATTAATAAAATAAGGACATAAAAATAACCTTATGCGGAACCTAGGATAACAATTTAAAAATAATACTTAATGTTAATAATTTCCTAATATTTTAATTAAAATATTATACTTTAATTCAAAATATAATGTTTACTTTTGTTTGTTTAATTGAATTAAATTTAAATTACAAGATTAAATTAACCATTATAAAGTAGTAATAATAAAATATTAAATTTAAAGTCTAAAGGAATAAAGAAATATCTAAGTCCCAACTTAGGACAATAAAATAATTTCCCTTAGATTATTTCATCATAATTTTTTTTTATTGTAATATAAGAAAATTATTATTATTATTATTTTTGATCGGTAAAAGGCCGAAGCCAAAATATTATTAATCTATAAATAAAAAATACAATAGACCCCGCTCTGTGCAGGCCCTGGTAGGAAAGAGCGGGGTTGAGAAAACCTCCAGCCATGCCTGGGACCTTAGTCTGGAAACTTGATACAAACAATTTCTGATGGGCATACCCATCGCTTTGATACAATTTTGATCGTAAGCCATGCTTAATACAAGATTATTTTAAGGTAGTAATTTATGGTATTCGCAAAGTCCTTATGGGACTTTATTTTGATGGTGTTGTTGATTTTCTAAAGACGGTCATGTGTAAGAGCCTGAAGATGTCATAAGGATGCCTCCCTTGGTGACTTATCTGAGGGGTGCTTCCAAAAGTTGATGTTTGAACCTGTCATTTAATAGCTCAATTTTCTAACCTTGTTGATAAGTCCACACAAAAAAGTACCACCATGCTTGGATAACTCGTAACAAGAGAGTTAGTTGATTAGAAATGAAGTATTGCTAGCAAAAAGAAAGCTACTTACTCTTTTACCTGTGTTATCTGCTTTAGCTTAAAGAAATGGATTTGTAGCCATGTTTCCTAAATATGATCTAGAAAGTACTATCTTCATATATTGTTAATAAATCTCCCATATATCATTGCACTAAAGAAAGAAAATCCTTTATACTAAAGATCTAATCATTAAATGCTTTATCCATAGCTCTTAAAAAAAAAGGAAGTGCTTCCTAATCCACAATTGGCCTGTGGCTGCCATACTTCAATATTTGATTTATTCAACTGGAAAAGAACATCGTACCTAGAAGCTATTAGTAATTTTAGCTATCTTATATTGAAACAAAATTTTGACTTTATAAGGCACATTGGGCCCGGTAAAAATAAATCCTATTTCCTTCTTGTTGAAAAAACCATAACAACTGGTCTTGATAAAACCTTGGGTAGTGGATCCAATCATTCTTATGCTTAAGTTTCCCTACTTACCAAGAAAGAGGGTATAAGTTTTAAAATCATAATGATGATGTACCATTTAAAAGAAGGATACTTGGCTATCGATAATGAGGTTAAGCTAAGAACCCATAACATCAAAGAGGGTCTACTGGATAGGTTTCTGAGTCCACAATATACTCTAATCATCTAGAGGAATATCAACCATCTTGATATGACTAACAAGGTATAAGAATATCTTAAATTTACTTAAATCTGCCATCTCTATACTTCAAAAAGCCAAGAGTAATATAATTTGATCAAGATCCGTGCTTAATACTGTGCCAAAAAAAATGATATATTTGAGACAAGAAAAAACTTCAAAGTATTGTTTAATTAGAAGGAAACCAATACAGGATTTTACACTAGAATTTTTTATAAGAACGAGTTGTCAATACTTATGATATCAGACTTATCCTCCAAATCCTAACTTTGTTGGCAGTAGGGAAATATTGCAAGCCTTAGTCTCCTTGATTTTAGGTTCTGTAGACCATAACGTTCAGAAGACTTAACTGATATTAATAGAGAACTAATTTATCACCTTCTAACTACCACAACTTCAGGGTTCTGGGCTGATTATCTAAAGTGGTCTTGTTACGGATTCATTGCCTTCTTTCAACCACAAATCCACTAGATTTCCTATTTCAAAGTCTAAGAGGCTCATCATGTCTGTGAAGCCTACTTCATCTTGGTTCCAGTATGCATAGAACCAGTCCTCCTTCTCTGGCATTCGAATGTGCAGGAAATTCATAAGGAAGGATATGTTTCTCTTAATGATGCCTTCTCTATCCTTGAAGGCCTCCACATTTTGTGTAAGGATGATAAGCAGGAGTGGGGAAGCAAGTGATGATTCATGGTGTCCTATACCACTGGGAAAAAAGTCCTTATTAATGTAATGAAGGGCTCTATCTAAATCTCCAATAAATCTTCTTTTAAAGATTTTGCTGCATAATGTATATATATCCTAATCATGCACACCCCATAACACTAAAATGGCTACAAACATAGAGGTGATCCTGGTGAGGACCCTTTTCTTATCCCTAATGTTGATAAATTATGAGCCTAAAATCCTGAGTATGGCTCTGATAGTGAGAGCTTGTTTGTTTCTTAGTACCTTTTTCACATGTTTTGTCAACAACTCTCCTTCAAATGTTAGGTGTCCCCTACTACAGGTGAGTTCGGTTGGGGTTTCCATGATATCCTACAGCAATGGTGAGATGGCAGGGTATAGTGGGCGGATTAGTAGAAGCCAAGACTATATATAAGATTAGAAAATTATTTAAGCCTGCCTATTAGGATTCTCTGACTATTCGTGTTGCCCTTCCTTATTTAATAACATAACTCAATCCTCTAGAGAGAATACGAAAAAAGGATGCAAAGTAAAGAGTTTCTTTAAGTAAATTTATCAGTCAATTCGAGTGCCAATATTAGAACAAATGAAGAGGAAAGAATCTAAAATAGCATTTAAAGCTTCCATTGTTTAAGGAAATACCAATCGGAGCTTGCATATCTGGTTATACTTCATTTGCTAAGTATAGGAATTTATTAAATAAGCCGAGAACAAATGATAATATAATAAGTCTATATTAGCAAAAGTCCCTTTGTGAACTGTTTGTACAAGGTTTTAGAAACCTACTGTATTTTTTGTACTTATGGCGTAGAGTCTTGCAGCCTAATATATGTCTACTACTATACATATGACAACGATTTATAGGACAACCAAAATGTTCTGACCATAAAACTAGGCTATATACATATATTCTTATCCCTTGGAACCTATACTATTTGTAATATATCAAAAAGTTGTAATATCATATGTAAACTAAGCATCACCATCTTTGTAAACCATAGCATACTTCCAACTGGTATTGCCCTTAACCATGACCATTATACATTCTTCTTCTAGTTCTGGCTTCTTATGGTGGGTGCACCGTTGAATCTCAAGGGTCACGATATGAATCTTAGATGCCTCTATTTTATCCAGTTCAGCTGGGATATTGAATCCCTCTTTTCTCCAAAAATTGAGCTTCTCTGTTGTATCCACTTCTTCCTGGAGGATTTCGTGATATAGGTAATCCAAACTCCTGCTCATTTTGGGCCAATGAGCATCAAAACATTCCTCATTCTTGAAAGTTAGCATAGGAATCCGTTGACTTTGAGGGATTTCATCCAATTTGTCTTTCTTAGTGTTCATAGTCATCTCCGAATATGGGATTGTTAGCAGGTTATCTACACAAAAGACCATTTTTTCCAAGCCACCAAGGTGTTCTAGGTTGAAAACTTCGTTAGCTACTTGTAAGATCTGTTCTTTCTTCCTTCCTGCAAATATTGAGATGGCGATGAACATTCCTATAATTTCTCCATTAGTTTTGAAGGAGAAAGATTTTTCGAAGAAATGATCCCCCATAGATTTTATTATTGCCCTCCTGGAAGAATCTGGTAATGGATTTAGTATTTGGTTCCATCGTTTGGGCAAAATGGGGCCTCTAAAAGCCATAGCCCTGTATTCCTTATTTGAGAATGTGATTAGTCCGGTTTCCATCTTATGGCGCTGGGGGTAGCTGATCAGGTTAACGATCTTTTTCTATCCTGCATTACTTAAATGAGGTCGTAGAAGGTTCTAGGTTGGCTCTGAGAAGGAGTATCGATTACTCTTTTATGAGTCTGCTAGAGAGATTGAATGATGATGCAGAAAACTCTCGATCTAACATGATGGGGTAAGGAGGAGAGGGGGAACAATTCTGAGAGGCTATACAATCAATCCTCGTTACATGTTTCAATCATACCTAGTTACTGGTAGAAATATTAGGATAATGATTAGCACAACCCTATATAAATCTTCAATAATTGAAAACCTCCCTAATTATAATATTGTTATTACAGTTAAACTCCATGCACTGAGGCTGACATAGTAATTATAATTAGGGAATTCTTAATAATATGAATAAGATTAAATAATCAAGGGATGCTACATTATAAATCCATATAGTATTATATGGGTGTATCAGTATACTAGAAAGAGACAGATCTCTTTTAGTTATACAGGCACTGGTTGTTCTTTCCACTAGATAAGAATCTATTTTGATTAATAAATAGACAAGCCTGTCTAAACTACTACTGATTGAAGGTTCCTTTCAATTGGAAAGACTCATGTCAATCCATTCTGAAAATGGTTCTTAGAAAGGGGAGACCATGTGATAGAGTTGGAACCTAGGTTGGCGGATAATTAAAGGTGGAAATTCAGTACTAGCCCTTGGTTATGTCTGCCATGGTCCACAATCATAGATAGGTTTCTATACATGTCAACAAATGGGGCTGAAAAGGGTGGAGGATTGATAGCAGTAATAATGACTAGGATGGCACCTAGATTTCAGCTGAAATAGGGAGGACACCTAACATACCTCAAAATAATAAGTTTTTGGGTCATCACTTAAAGGCATACTAATGAATACTGATTTAATGATTACTATATCAGATGCTTGTCCTCCTTGCTCTTTTGAAGAAAATTATTTCTTCAAAATTATGATCTATCATATCATGACTATCCTTAAGTGATAAATATATAGTCATTTATATAATCATAATTATGATCTATCGATGCTGGACTGCCCTACCCAGCTAAAAGAAAGTCGAGGAAGGTTCAAGGTGAGTGTCTGTGAGAAGGGCAAGTTATACTTAATGTTCTACCAGCAAGAGAGAAGATGAATCATGATTCTATACCAATCATGAGCGTCTATGCAGAAAGGGAGGAACTTCATGCTAGTCTATATAATCATTCCAAGTCACATGTTCTTACATTCTCAAAGATAGATTAGTAAGCTATGCCAATATACATTAATGATCGAGATGGTTAAACTGCTAAGCTGCTATTTAGAGGATTTCTACTAATGTCTGATATTGAATAGGACCTCTAAGGCTAAGAAGTAACTAAGGCTGAATATTAGTCCTTCTGAAATATAACAAAAATTTCTTGAAACTAGCGAATTATACTAATTTGTCTTAAGCATAGTAAGGATAAAATCTAAGGACTTACTAATGACGAGATGTTTGGTTAGCCTATAATGTGTAGGGTGTAAAGGTTAAGATAAAAATACCGAGATCTACTAAGTGAAGGGCCATTCCTAATATTATCAAGGAAGAATCTAGCACACTAACCTGGTTAAAAGGTTTTATAAATCCTAAACCAAACCTCTCTAAGAGTCTCTAAAGAAATTGCCAAAGAGTCTACTAATGCTAAATACTAGTTCAATTTCCTACACAAGAAGGTACTATCTCTACAAATGTGGATATGTTTCACTTAAAACAAAGCTAGGTAGGATAAGTATATCCTTCTATAACCGTAATCCCTATCATAGTGGCTATTGAGCCTAGCCTTAGGTCACTAATGTAAACTATAGATGACAAGAAGTTGTAAGATCCTAGAATGTCTGGTCGATCCTTCCTCCAAAGAAATAGGGTCAATGAAAGGGAGCCCAATTATAAATTGACATTCAATTTTCATTAAATCCCCATGGAGGGGATTAGGAATTTAATGCCCCATAGGTATGCATTAGGATCTACAAATCTTAGGTTGATCTGGGAGTGGTGAAGGATCCAACTTTAACTAAAAGGGGACCCTAAAGATGTGAAACCTATCAATAAAGTCAGGAGGTGCCTAAGGTCCTATCGAGATCTAATGAGAAAATAAGACTAGGAGGTCTAAAGGAAAATGAAAAGGCTCAACTAAGGATGCAAAGCTAAGCCTAATCGTAGGCTAACTCTAAAGAGGCAGAAAGTTACAAACCCCTAGCTAAAGAGGAGGACCTAAATAAAAATAGTTAAGAAACTATGGATGGCGACCTTACTAGCTAAGATAAACAAGGTCTGATAAGTCTACTGAGGCACACCCTATAAGTAACCTATCCTAAGGCAACAAACTAAAAGGATAAATGCTGAAAGGAGAAAGATCTGGGTTAATAACCTAATGATGAAAATGTTTAAAAAGCTAAAGAGGCTTCTAATAATTATGATGAGAGGGTTATATAATATGAGCCTTCTGACTATGATTAGAGTACTAGGAAAGCTAGTGCATCGATCTTAACTTTTAATGTTTGAAATTATTATCAAAGAAACTATGGGCTTCCAAGTTCATCTAAACCGCACAAACATTTGAGCCTATTAATATTCAATTGGTACCATGGGGAAGTATATAATTTGGGCAGCTCTAAACTAGGACGATGTACCTTAGAGTTAGCATGATAACCCTTTGTACAATTCATACAAATTTAGAAGATCAAGTTATTATGCATGAGAGGTATCGGTCTCCTTGTTGGGAATATCAGGCTGATTACTCATACCTTTTAATCAAAAGTATGGATTGGGTTGAAAAGAGTCATATCGCCTAATGAGACATCTAGTTTTCCAGGGTACCTATACTACTAATAGATGATTAGACCTATTAATTGAAAAGAAATGTGATTATCCCTTCTAAGACTAACTTTGCACTGGGGTAAACCAAGTGAGGTGGGCATGACCAAGATAGATGTCATTTATTAAGGATATTATATCTGTGTATGTATTGGTATCTATTCAACCATATCTTATCTCCAAAGATTCTAAATGTGAGAAATAAAATAAATCTCAGTGTAACTAATCAGAAGCACATGTGTTTCATATTGCTATATATATGTCAATTATTAATATTTAGGGAATAAAACTAAATTTCTTCAGGTTAAAAGGTCTGGGTACATCAATTTAAATATCTATGAAATAGCTATTTAGTATTCTTCAAAGGGCCAGAGGATATATTCTAGGATTCCAGGTTTTAGTCTTTTAATTCTATATTATGCAATTTGGTTGATCGATGAAAATGTTATGATGGGAAAATACATACTTAACTTATTCTAAAAATAGTTATTCCTATACCTTTTCACCATTTGCTCCCTAATTTTCCAGTTGATCTACTTCTGTGTTCCCTTCTCTATAAATATGCTTGATTTCGTATTGGGGGATAGTATCCAAGATCTTATTAATATCTTCAATTTTTGAGTTGATTTTCCAATTAGGAGTTTTTTTGGTTCTAATTGCATTAATGATTATTTGAGAGTCCCCTTCAATTATTAGTTTAGAGATACCGAGGTGTTTGCATAATTTAAGTCCTTCTAAAGTTGTCTTACATTCTGCAATATTATTAGTTGTGGGCTTGATGGGTTGAGCATATTTAAATACTATTTCTCCATTCCAATTGCGGATGATCCCACTAATACCAGCTATTCCAGGGTTTCCACGGGAAGCCCCATCAAATTTTAATTTATACCATCCTTCTTTAGGTGGCATCCATTTGCATGAATTTCTATCTGATTTTGATTTGGTACCCCCTCTTCCATATAGCGGTGGGATTGCCAATTTAGGCCACATGAATCTGATATTATTATCCCACAATTTGAAGGAGTTTTCAAAACTAATCTTATCTCGAAGTCTATTATTTGTAACTTCAACAATTGATGCTTCTATTTTATTTACAATTGATTTCCATTCAAGTTTTTGGTTTGTGAATATCCTTTTGTTTCGTTCTTTCCAAATTTCCCATACCAAAATGGAAGGGGAGATTGTCCATATATGTTTGTAAAGACTATCTTTGTTAAGGGAAGGTCATGCTTTAAGATGATCAACCAAATCAAAGGGTGTGGTTGAGTTCCAATTTAGGCAGTATTGTAACCACTTCCAACAGTTTTGGGTGTATGTACAATTTAATAACAAATGATTTGCATCCTCCTCTTGACATTCACAAAGGGGGCATCTAGAGGGACCTTCAAATCCTAACTTTCTAAATCTATCTTTAGTTAAGATCCTTTTTTGTAGGGTTGTCCACAAAAAAATATTCCAGCCTTAGGAAGGCATGCTTTGTTCCAACAAAGGTTCAAAGGGATATCTAAGGTGTCCATGTTATGACTCTGTACAATAGTTTTATATACATCCTTAACTGTATATGCTCCATTGTTAGAGCCAGGCTAGATCAAATTATCTGACCTGTTTTTAATAATAATTTCTCTATCTTTGAGGATATCAATGAGTTTTTGCTTTTCTTTATAGTTGCTTGAGATATCATTAACTAATTCCCATACTGTTTCCTCTATATTCGTGATATAATTTTCTAAATGTATCCCCTTGATGTTTTTGCAATCTTCAATAAAGCTATGTGAGAAACCCATCTTATTGAGGGGTGTAAATCCACCCCAGGAGTCTTCCCAAAATAGGGCCTTGTCTCCTCTACCAATATCCCATGTTAGTAAATTATTAATGACATCTCTAGATTCCTTAATAAAGTTCCAAATGTGAGATCCTTTAACATGGGTTCGTGATCTGAAGATATTGATGGGATCCGCATCTGGGATATATTTGTGTAATAATATTGAAGCCCATTTGCTGTTTGGTTCATTGTATAATCTCCAAATAAGCTTGGCACCCAATGCTTTATTCTACCACTGGAGATTTTTAATACCCAGTCCACCCTGGGATATTGGTTTGCATATATTCTCCCATCTAATGAGAGATAAAAAAATTTCTTCTATCGTACCTTGCCAATAAAAATCCCTAAAAAGTTTGTCTAAACTGGCTTTGATATTAACTGGAAGAGGAGTATCAACATTTGATAAGTGGGGATGGCTGTCAATACAGATTTAATCATTGTGGCTATACCAGCTTTAGTAAGCCACTTGTCTTTCCAAGAACCTTTTTTAGTTTGAATATTGGAAAGCACTTGTTGCCATAGCTTAGAGCTATGTAAGCCCTTTTCCAGGGGAATGCCAAGATATTTGAAAGGAAATTTGCCAATTTTATAGCCTAGAATATTGCATATTTCATGTTCTTTGCTTGAAGGGGTATTGATGAAAAAGATTTCAGATTTCAAAGGGTTCACTTGCTGTCCTAACGCCTTCACACACACACACACACACACACACACACACACACACACACACATATATATCTCTAGAACATCTTTGAAAGCCTTAGCTTCTCTACAATTGGAGGCTCCCAAGAGTATGGTATCATCAACAAATTGTTGGTGAGTAATATTAGGGACATGTTCTGTTACTTTGACTCTAGAAATCTTACCTTCCAAGTGCACCTTAGATATGCCTCTTCTTAGAGCTTTAGCCATGATAACATAAAGGAAGGGAGATAAGGCATCACCTTGTTTGATACCTCGAGAGATTTCAAAGAAACCTTCGGGGGTTCCATTAATAAGGAGTGAAATTTTGGGTGTAGCTATTGTGCACACAAAATAGTTTACTTCTATGAATCATTACATTCAAGAACACTCAAGAATGAGGTCTCAAAAATTGATCCATAGCTCTCTATGTATGGAGTTTCAAGATTGTAAAATTACTCTCAACTAGAGCTAATAAACTTAATGAGCTTGCTAGTCAACCACACAATGAGAGATTCAAATGAAGACAAGGGAAAGAATGCCAATATCTCCAAGAATCAAAAGAAATGCAATGCAAGTAAGCTAAGAATGAAGATGCAAATATGCAAACTATGCTATGAAAATGAAAGTGCAAACTAGGCTATGAAAGGAAAGTACAAGTCTTACAATCCCTCCTAACTAAACTATGTGAGATTAATCTATGGCATAAAGAAAGTCTATATTAAGAATGCCATGATGATGCAACTATGAAAGCAAGAAAGTAAGCTAAACGAAATGCAACAACAATGTCTTCAAAGCTTGAATGCAAGAATGTCTTCAAAGAGCTCCAAATGACCTAGAAAACCTGCAGCATAACATTAGCATAAAAGAGATGGGTATGCAAATGAGGAAGAGAGCTCTCCTTTTATAAGAAATGAGAAAGAATGAACCATGGAGATTAAGAGGAAAAAGATTTAATCAAAGGTGGAGCTTGAAAGAGGAGCAATCCATGTGCACAAATATCCTCCAATGAGAAAATAAGAGTTGACTTTTGTGTCCATATGAGACAAAAAGTGCTTTTCTCCTTTTTATAAAATAGGAATAATGCTTTATTTGTGCAACTTAGGATAAGAGGAAAAGTGGGGGCTTTTTTATTTAATAAAAGGGGAGGAAATTCCTTTAAAATAAATAAAGACTTTAGGATAAAATGGTTAGCCCAAGGCAAATAACTGAAAATGATAAAAAGGATTTGATCAAGGAAATTGATATAATTGATAAAATGCTGATTTTTTAAAATATTGATTCAGGGATTTGATAAATTGCTGAATGGGGGCCCAAAGTCTAGGCGACCATTTTAGGGTGCATACAGATATACAACAAAAGATTAAGTTAATCCATTGTTTAGAGAAACCAAAAGCTTCTAGGCATTTGCATAAGAATCTCCAATCGACTTTATCGTATGCTTTTTGAATGTCAATTTTAATTAGCATACACGTTGCTTTATTGTATTGTGCTGAATGGATTAACTCTTGTGCTATTACAATTCCATCTAAGATTGAGTGGTTAGGAAAAAAGCCAGTTTGTTCTTCTAAGATAATCAAGGGCAAAAAGATTTTAAGTCTATTTGCTAAGCATTTGGATAGGATTTTATAAATGGTGTTGCAAAGAGAGATAGGACGATAATCTCTCAGATCAGTGCAGTCATTCTTCTTAGGGATAAGAGTAAAGAAGGTATTATTAATCTCAGTTAGGAGTGTTCCCGAGTTTCTAGAGGCTTCCACTGCTTGCCATAATTCTTCTCCCAATAAATGCTAGCATTTTTGGAATAAAGCTGTCTGAAAGCCATCTGGTCCTGGAGCTTTATCGGGGTGTAATTGGAATAGAGCTTTTTTGACTTCTTCAATAGTAAATTTGCTATTCAACCATTTATTATCTGCATCAAAAATTAATTTAGGAATAGACGATAACATATCATTTTGTGCTCTAAGGTCAATAGCTTCATAATTGTTAAGAAGATTGTTATAGAAATTTATGAACTGTTCATATATGAGTTTGGGGTCATCTATAATAACACCATTATTATCACAAATTTTGGTAATTCTATTAATACTTCTTTTGTTATTAGTGTTGTTATGAAAAAAAATTGTGTTGCAGTTTCCTTCTTTCAACCAGTTCTCTCTAGATTTTTGTTTCCAATATATTTCTTCTTTTAATAAGATCTCTGCATGTTCTGCCATAAGCTCCTTTTCTCTTAAATAACTTGTTTTGTTCATCCCTTTTTCTATAACTAGTTTATTTAGACAATTGATTTCATCTTCAATTCTATTTTTTACTTCAAAAATATTGTTAAACTTATCTTTGTTCCAATCTAATATCTTGTGCTTAATGATCTTCAATTTCGCCACTAGACAAAACATTTTTGATCCAGTGATTTTGATCTGTTTCCACCATTGTTCTAGAAGTGGCATAAAGTCCTTATCCTGGAACCACATGAATTCAAATTTAAAAGGGCTTCTAGGGGGTTTAAAGTTTTCCGAGATAGAGAGTCTTACTGGAAAGTGATCAGACCCAGCATATGAAAGGATTTCTGCACTAATATTATGATTTAGATTTCCCATATCTCCACTTATCAGGAATCTATCAAGACATTCAGCTATATGATTGAAACCTAATCTTCTATTATTCTAGGTGAAGATACCATTATTTGTACTAATATCTACTAAATTATTGTCTAAGACCCGTTGACTAAAGTCCTTCTGTGATTGGGAGATATATTGTGAACCACCATATTTTTCCTTACAATCTATAATTGCATTAAAATCTCCACCTAAAATGTGGATGCCATTAGGGGAGGAAGATAATTGATTCTATATTTCTTTCCATACTTTCCTCATATCTGTATTATGTGTAGGGCCATATGTATTAATAAGTTTAAATTTCAAATTTGTCTTGAAACTTTTGACTGTAATTAATAACCAGTTATTACTTTTAGAAATTACCTCAATCACTACTTTCCTAGGGTCCCATATGGTTGCTAATCCCCCTGATGCACCTGCTAAGTGAATTATTTCATATTTCCATATACCTAATTTGAGACTAAATTTCAAGCTTTCCTCTTCATTTAGCTTAGTTTCCTGTAATATTATTATTTCTGATTCAAAAGAGTTTAAATATATTTTAATTAACCTTTTTTTGTTAGGGGCATTAAGGCCCCTAACATTCCAATTAGTTATTTTCATTGTCCTTTGTGAAGGCTCTTCCCCTTCCCAGCATACAGAATGTCAGATAGTTTTTGTTGGTTATCAGCATTGCCTGCTAAGGTTCTCAGCTCCTTAGTTGATTTCCTACCTCTTTTCCTCTTATTCTTGAGGATGTTTGGGAAGGTTAGACCCTCCCTATTCATAGAAATACCTAGCTACATGTCCTTGTTGGTAATTCCAATCATACAGCTAAGAATATCTTGTCCATCTACTATCTGTTCACTATTCCCAGTAATCTTTTCTGTAAGGCCGTCCATTCTAGCCTCTCCCTGCCCCATAGCTAAATTAATGAAAGAATCTTCATGGTCTGCCATTTCTTTTCCATAATTCTCCATGATGTTTTCAAGGCTACATCCCACTTCCTTATTGAGGGATTCTAATTCTATAGGTGTAGATAAGAAAGGGAATCTGGCTTGAGACTCTGTTTCCTGTAGCTGTTCAAGTGTTGCATCTATTTTTTCTTTCCTCACTTCAATACCTGCCTTAATAATTTTAATTAGGAGATTCCTTTGAAGAACTAATTCATCCCTGTCACATATCTCATCCACTAGTGAATCCATTAAGTCATGTGTAATTTTTTTCACCCATATGCTCTATGATTTCGTTAACCTCTCTCTCACACTTCTTTTCTTCATCTTCTCCTTCATTCAGAGTTTTTTCTTTGGAATTACTTAAAATTTCTGGGACAATTATACCCTTATTTACACTTATTGTACTCAGAACTTGGTCCTTGTTGCTCTTGGGTGCTTTATCTATCACAATCATTGGTTCTTGATTTTGCTTTCTATTACATTAATAAGATACTAAATCTTGGTTCTCAGCAATATTATTATTAGCGGTGACAAATTTACTTTCTTGAGGGATATCTAATGTCACATCTAAACCAATAAAATTATTTTTAGATTTTTTGTTACATTGTGCAGCTTCTTTACTGACATCTGTTTGAGCATCTCTGGGCACATCCACAATACTATCCACCTTAACTGCTACAGATGGAGATATATGCTCTGAAGTTATGTTTAGGTTATGTTTTGCATTCTTAATCTTACTTTGATCCTCCTTAGCATATCCTGCAGTCAGGGATGTAATCTAAAGGTTGTTGTTTTTGGGAGATGTTGGTGTAACCGTAGTCTTGCTTTGTGAGTTGCTTATGAAAAACCCCCCCTTATTCTCAAGGAAGTCTATCTTGAAATCCATTTTCTTCAAATTAGGGGTGGTTATTGGCCTGATAGGGATTTCAGGGAAGTCTTCCACTTCCTCTATGTAGTCATCGACAATGGTGGGATTGATGACCACCATGCTTGACTTAAAGCATAATCTGATAGGTGAAATAATCTTTTTGTGCAAATTCATTTTAACTATGATTATTTTTTCTACTTGATTATGTTCATTTTGAATTGTCCCTATAAACTTGCCTATGCTATTACGTATTTTCCTAAGGTTTTCTTGCCAAGCACATTCCAAGGGAAGATTTTTGAGGAGAATTGCTTTGTCCACCATATAGTTAGTAAGTTTTTTCAGGTTGAAGAGGGGAATCCAATCAAAGACGGTAAATGATATACTTCTATATTTAGGACAACCTTCTGATAGAATCTTTTTCTTAAGTTCCTTATTACTAAAATCTAGATAAATGAAAAAATTTGTAAGAATTGTTACCGCTACCTTTTTTTGCCATTGAGATTTTAACCAAGTTTCTATGTCGTAGACTGATGCTCCAACTTCATTCCATCTGCAAATAATCCTGAAATCTACACAAACACTTTGAACTCTTTCTATGCAACTATCTTTTAGATCTAGATTAGTAATCTCCCTATCAGAACATGAAGGATTAGGATTTGGGGGTATAATGTTTTGTCGCATGGATTTGTCTACTACAAAAGGGATTATCCTTGAGCTTTCCGCTCTCCTATGAGGGGGTGAATAAACAGAGTTATGCTTAGCTACAAATTGATGAGGATTATTGACTTTTTCATTTACTTCCGGAAGCATAGCAAAAGGATCTAATGAAGATTTGTAATCAGAATTAGAGTGTCTTTGTTTGCCCTTACCTTTATATGCATGATGCGAGGGTGTGAATGACTTCTCACCTTGCTGACTTTATGCATTGTTGACCGGACAATGTGGATTTTGGGAAGTGACCAGATTGCGACGCCTTTCATTAGGGTTGGCTGGTATGCTTTTTGAAACAAATCCAATGTGCTGTTTATGAGGGGGAGAATATAGGGCCGATTTCTCAGTGCTAAACTTATCAAAATTGTTGCTAAGGGGCAAGATGAAAGGCGCTTGGTGTTGAGAGTTAAGCTGCAACCTATTTTTCTTCTCATGCTACTTTGCCCTCCTGGCATTTTGCTTGTGTGCTGGAAACCAGTAATTGTCCTGACCTGGGTTAAGCATATCCCGAGGTGGTGCCCTAGAAAAGTTTATAGGGGAAGAATGCTTGATAGCCCTGACATTGTTGAGCAAATATATCGGTGAAGACTTAGGACATAAAGCATATTTGGTTTTACCAAAAAAGTGCAATTGAGCGTCTAGGTAGACTGTGGTGAAGATCTTTGAAAATACCCCAGCAGGTTTTGTCATTTTCGCTATGGCAAAGCGCACTGCTTAATATAAGAAAATTATTACTAAATATTACCACAAACATTAATCAATAATAAAATAATATCTCATTTAAGTAACCATTAAATTTTAAATTCAAACATAATCAAATTCCAATAATAGCCTTAAAAAGATTAATTGACAACTTAATATTATTTGCTAAAATAAAATAAGTTCAAAGATATCTAGCAATAAAATAAATAAATCCCACCTAAAATAAATAAAATTTTCATTACATATTCCAATGAATAAAGACCTAAATAATTCAAATTTTGAAATAAGACAACTCCCAAAAGTCAAACAAATATTAATTATTAATAATCAGAGATCCAATTTTTAAAACAGAATTTAATAAAACTCATTTCAAAATTTGATGAGCCCAAAGGCCAACCCTAACCCTAATTCAAAATTAGGGTTGGGTTATAATATAAAACACCAAACTAACCCTAATTCTTCATGTTGTGTGTGCAGGTTTGGTTGGGAGAAGAAATAGAGAAAAAGAATCAAGTTCAAATATACACATTAGTATACATGTGTGTGTGTATACACATAGGGTTTGTATATACACATATATACTTATGTATATATATACACAAGGGATGAATGAGATGGACAATAAAATCAGAATATTCATAAATTAAAATCAATAAGAGGGTTTATCAAATCTTTCTTCCATTGTCATTGTATAGCCTATTTTGAGAAAATTTTGTTGCAAGTCAAAATTGGAGCTTGCTGGTGAAAATCAGAGGTTGGCATCATATTGAGGAGGTCCAAAAACCCCTAAATCAAATTTTGTTTCATCCAGATCAGATATCTAAAGCTAAATCTAGAGCCATTTGAATTTTGGAAGTGCAGCGGCGACGATTTAGAAAAAATAATTTTAGAAGTAATTTTTAAACAATGATATCTTAGTCATCTAGACTCCTTTTTTCGAGCAATATTTTTTGTTTTGGGGGTAGAATTTCACAATCTACATAATGATGTCGGTGGTTGTTGATCTCTACTTCTAATATTTTTTGAAAACTATAAATCTTAATTTTTACAACTTTAGAGGCTTCGTTCAGGCTCATATGGACACATTTTTAGGTGCTATTTTTTTTTAACATCAACATAGTATGTTATCTTTTGCAAACAAGGTATATAAATCTATGTATATACACATATGTATATATAAGTATATATATAAGATTATTTTAAACTAACTTGATATCAAAATGAAATCCTCTTTACTAAGATAGGAGTTTAGGAAATCAAATCTACATTTATTTTTCTCTTTTCAAATAAGAAAACATAAAGAATATTTATTGAGAGAGAGAGAGAGAGAGAATCTAACTTTTCTTTTTTCACATAGGAAATAAAACCAACAAGTTTCTTTTCTTCTAAAGCAAGAGGAAATCAATCTTTTTATACATTTCTTTTCTTTTGAAATACATAGAATATAAGTAGAATCTTTGCACATTCTAATACATCTTTTACAAGCATTTTACATGCAATAAGCATTTACATGACCTTAAAACAACTTATATTTTTACACATGTCTCATGCCCCATTTTACAACATAAAAAACTGCAACAATACATGACATAAATCTTTCTTCTTTTTTTTTAGCCAAAACCAACATCATCTTCAATGAAAAATCTGCAATAAAACCACTTTGACCATGGAGGCTCACCTCCCAACCCAGGACATTACATGGCCACCCTTGAGCTTTGGGAAATAAAGATGGATTAGGGTTACATACATGCTTCAACTTACATACACATAAAAAACCAACAAGTACATGTAAACACAAAATTCTCATCCCAAAGATATTCACATAATGGGTCACCTTGGACCCATAAAAGGGGTGAAGGTGGAAAGTACTAAAATAGGAGAATCCATTCAAAAGTAAAAACCATGTCTTCAACAAGGCCAAAAATCCATAACCATTGCCTTCACAAGGCCATAACAAAAAGTACCAACTCTTCCAAAAAAATTTCACAAAATACAACCCTTCTATTTCCTTTCACAAAATGCATCCCTTCCATTTTTCTTTCACAAAATACAACCCTTATGACCCCCAAATAAGCATACAAAAAGAATGGAAACATGAAGCTCATGCATCCATGTCTCATCCCCTTCCTCCTTGAGGAAGGACTCTACACTATATGGTCATTCCCAACTTAAGCTCTTCACCCATCAAGGCTCTCTTCCCTTACAAGGGTGAGTTTGGCCTTGCACACCTCAATAAAATAAAACACTAAAACAAAAACCATAAAATAGACATAACAAGGAAGCCATGAAAGTAGGCATGAAGCTACACAAAACCATGACAATAACATAACAAAGAAATTTGCATTTTACATACAAGAAAAATAAAGAGTCTTTCATGTCAAGGCAACCAACCTTACTCAAAACTATGGAAAAAGAGGGTTGAGAAGAGCTCCATTTTCCTACAATCATTTGTTTCTTTGGTAAGTCTACCCAAAACTTGCTAAGTCCACTAGAAGTCTCAAAAATTGGAGAGTGGGCAATCAACCTACCAAGTTCCTCTCCATCCCACTAAAAAAGAAAACTCTACTTAACCTCAAAGATAATTGGGCACACTCACCTAGGGTTCTCTCTCAACAAGAGGGAAATTCAAAATTGAAAGGAGAGGAAGGCATGACACACTTCCCAAATTTTTCACCTTTCAAAAAGGCATCTTAAGAAGAGGCAAAAATGGTCTAAAATCATCCTATTGGTCAAAATTTGACCCCTAACCCAAAGTACACCTATGGGGTTATCTTATTTTAACCTTAAGTAACCCTTTCAGTTACTTTTTGCCTCTCAAAAGTCCACTAAGAGTTGACTCACAAAAATTCAAAATAAGAATCCCTCCCAAGGCTCAACAACCAAGATACCTAACCTTGGTCAAAATGACCCAAAGGTGGAAGACAACTAATAAATAATGCACTTGGTCATTCCAACTCACAACACATGTGTCAATTGACACCACAAAAAGTTACACCACATAACTACACACATGGCATGCAAGTAGACATTAATTTTAAAATAAAAATAAACATAATTAAATAATACACTCAAACATTACTTTACAACATTATACATCACTACGAGGTTATTTCTCCCTTTGGAGATAACCTTGGCTTCACAAGATTTTTTTTTCACATGCATCCATCTTTTATTTCCCCTTATTTAATCCATGGTCAGTTTCGTGCACACTGGATGAAAATGTCAATAGCTCATGAAAGATCAAATGACATCTAAATATTTAATACATCATAAATAATCACACATAAATACATTATACAATCCAACTGCATCCTCACTACATCACAAGAAATTCATATAATCTCAATAATACATTTCTTAATTTAAATCAAGATAATTCAAGAACACATAAAATTATCAATCAACCTAATTCATTAACCATGATCATCTCACATAAATATTTCTTGCATTAACATGAAATTAAGGCATTATATTCTAAATTAAATAATTCATCAAATATCATAACATTAAGACCTAATAATCAAATCATGAAAATAAGTCTTAAATCATCATCCCCATAATCATAGATCATCGCATAGTATCAAAAATATAAAATCCCTGTCCAAAGAGTCTAATATATCAATAGTTCAAGAAGAAACCATAACACACATATAAAAATGCAACATTAATGGTCACATAAAATACACCATAAAATCAACTTTGCATTTTTCACAACATTCTATAATTTTGACTTATCCATTGTTAATTTACTTCATCACAACATCTCTTGAAACACAAGAATCACAAGCATCTCAAAACCTTTACTTAATCAAGACAATATTTAACATTTCAATTGATTTCAAAAATCTACTTGATTCACATGTCAATCAAACTAATGCATACAAACCAAATAAGTAGATATCTTCAATTTAAAGTTGATCAATATATAACAAAATTTATTGCCACACAATCAAAGAACACAAAGTCTAAAATTTAGACCAAGATTGGAAATTATCCTAAAATGGTAATAATCCAGTCTAAATTTCCACACAAATAATTTCTTAGAATCAAACCTTCATCGTCACCAATCATCGTTCAAAAATTGAAAACTACTTTATTTAAAAGCACAACAATACCGAGGATAGCTGTTTGATTTTGTAGATGTTGTATGTGGATTTTGTGCCGACGGGTTTGGTTAGTTTGGTTGGTGGGTGTCGGCAATGATGTGAAAAAGCTGAGGCATGACCATGGGCTGGAGTGCAACAGTAAAGTGGTTAAACTGGTGTCTTTGGCCACTGAGAAGCTCCAGCCAGTATGAATCAGATGGTATGAATCAAATTTATAAGATGCGGGCAACAAAATAATCAAATTTATATGTTGAGCCTGTAAAGCACAAAATCTTTAATTATATAATCAATTTGGCTGAGTAATTTTTCTCAAAAGAAACAAGAAACATGTGTATTTTTCCACACTGAAGAACGGTTAATATTTATCTATCCAACATATGTCGCAGAAGATTGGAAACAAGGCTTTTATGTGCAAAAGGAAAAATAAGCAATTGGATGGTGTGAATAAAAGTTATTTGAATGTGTGCAGTGTTGATAAAACAAAGAGAATGCTGAGATAAAATAAAAAGAGGTAGAGATATTAGAAGGAAAAAAAAAAGAAACTGAGATCTATTAGAACCTAAAATATTAAAACCTGCAACCATCAATAAACCAGAGATATCTAAACAACACAGAGGAATGAATCTGAGAGAGAAATATGAGCAATAATTTCAAATCCTGCACAAAATGATTAGAGAAACAAAAAATGAATAAAAAACCTACAAGAAATGTTAGAAATAGATTTAAGATTGATTTAAATAATAAATATAGAAAAGGCTTAGATTTGGTGGCAAGCCATCCAGAACTAAGAAAAATAAAATTGAAAAGTTAGATTGCAAGAAAATAATGAAGAAAAACCTGCAAAAAAATGGTTAGACAACAAAAAAGAGCTTTCTCCTTCACAACCAAAATATCCTTCAAATTTCCCTACATGCAACACTCAACAAACAAGGGTTAAACTTGCTCTGATACCATGTTAGAAATAATAATAAAAATAGTAGATCAAAGGAAAGAACCCAAGTGCGAGTGCATGAAAGGATTTACCAAGATCACCAAGAGAGAAAGAGAGGAAATGCTTCAAAGAATCAAGCCACAAGATCAACAAAGTGCTCCAAGAACAACAAGAACTCAAAGATTTTTGAAAGGGGAAAAGCAAAGAAAAACCCCTTGTGAATTATGAATGAGGCTCAAAGCCTAAGAAGAAGAAATGAATGGAGCTCAAACCTCATTACAATATGGAGAGAAAGAATGAGAGAAGAGAGAAGATTGTTGAGCAAGTGTGTAAGAGGCATCTCTTTAAGTAGAGATGAGTGGAGGAGTTTGCATGTAACTCCCATCTTAGATGAATTCCACATTCATATTGTGTGTGTGACACATATGAGATTCCTCTTAAGGAGGAATATCTAAATTACTTATTAAACAAAATACAAAAAGGTGACATGTCCTCCTACTTGGACTAGAGGACAAATACAATATAGGATACCTTGGTTTATCCTTTAATTACATATTTACACCAAGGAAAGATTAATTTCTAACAAATATATCATCAAAGTGTAATACTGAGAATTTCCTTCTTAACATCATGACCTAAAAATCAACTTCCTATTATTTCACATCTCAGTATAATATAAATTCAAATGGTCATTTATGTAAGCATACATTTCCAATAGTAACATTTCAATATTCTTAAGTGTACATAACTACCTACTCAATTTATGACTCTACACACCTTTCCTACTACATTTTCTATTAGAAATTACATACACAAGGAAAACACCATTTAACTTCATTAAAATCTACATCTCATCTTATTATAATTTAAATTTCCTAGTTCCCATAAAAATCCCTCAAAACACACACTCAACTTCTCTATTAAGAAAATTAGTTGAATTTGTTTATCCCTTAAGCAAACATAGTGTATCTTAGAAACATTGACATGAGTATATAAGCAACATGAAAAAGAGTGCATCACAAAATAGTGTGGTTAAGCCTCTGTTCATTAGAATATAAATCCATAATGCATCAACATAGTGTATCTAAATATTGAGTCTATAATGCAAAAAGGAGAAATAATATGAGCGGAGCGGGATAGGGTCCCTCAATAACTCATCAAAAACCCAATGATAACCTCCCGATTAACACAAAACAAAGTTGAATTAGGTGCATCTCACGATGTCATCATAAGACATAATGTGGGGAAAAGTCACTGCATCTTAAGATTGACTCAACCCTATCTCTAAGGATCACTAAAATACGATCCTAAACTACACCCAATGTCTCAAGCTAATGCATGGCATTGAAAATATGCTAAAAAATCATATCCTCCTTGCGGTTCTCCCTCATATGGGACCAACATGATCATACTCAATGAATGTGAAGTTTGAGACCACACCATCAGGATGTTCATGCAAAGAGACAAATGAGGGAGGCACTACATCATCCCCCCTAAGGATTAGGCTTACTCCTGGAAGCTGACAAGTCAAGCTGAAGGAAACACTACTCGTGCACGGTCCAACTGTCCAAGAAACAAGAATACTTACCAACCTTCCCAATATAACAACTTCGACCCATTGGTCTGACAACCACTAAAGGAATCTATACTTCAAAAAAGAGCATCCTCATACCTCCCAAAGTCATTCAATCATGGCCCAAAGCAAAAGGAGGTCACATAAAAACATTTTCGTCACCATTATGGTGTAATTCTACCTCAATACTTCACTATGAGACACCTTAAATCCAATGTTGCTCCCCAAGATATCTCTAAGGTTGAGACACCAAAAGCTTTTAGTTAACAACTCAGAAATAAGGACCAATTTCCTAATACCAAAATTGCATTCTCCTAAGGAATGTTATATCCTACTCAAGTGTACCAAGGGCACATCTCAAAAGATTTCCTTTTGCAAGCAAGGGCTTTCCCAAATTAGAGGCCCATTAATGCACCCTTCCCATGTATAGGGATAAATAGAGTACCGTAAAATAATTCCAAGAGTGGGATAATTATGTTTCCATGATGACGTGTGGTCATTAACCTTGGGGAATAGGGTCTCTTGCCCCACAATATCTTAGTCCTACCACAACGTGGAAAACAAGTTCAAATTTTTTTAATAAAAAAATGACCTCAACCACTCAACCTCCAACCCCAAACTTTAGAAGAAAGACAAGCCTCCGAATCCATTACCTTCTAGTCAAGCCTATGGATACCTCAAATCAAGCCATCCCCTAATAGCTCCCAATAATAACATGGATTTTACCTAAGAGGAAACAACTTAATTGATAAAATAGCATGACTAGAACATAACCAAAAGGGTGTAGACACCACCAAATAGTAGGGCCATCAAGACCCACCACCTGGATCAAATCTCCAAAGTGGTCTAAGTCACGCCAAACACTCCATCAACAATGCTAAGAAGAGGAAACTCTCCTAGCTTCCCAAAACACATCATGAGATCAAGGAGGTTTCCCATTAATCATATATGCTAGAATCATCATGGAAAAGAAAGGTTTATACATCATCACGTAAGCCATAAAAAGGACTTAATCCCAAGTGACATTTCTTCACTGGTTCAACATATTTCCAAGTGAGGTATGCTCAACCTCCAACCATAAGATTAATGCTACGCTTCAACTATAGTCCTCACATCCTTGGTATGGTTTAACCAATAACATTTACAATGCAAAAAGTAGCTCCCACCCAAGGGAAAATTTTGATCTATGCTCCAAGGCAACAACAATTCCCAACATGCACCCACTTTGCCACCTACTTAAACCACATCTTTATCACTACAAAAGTGTAATACAATATGTTCCTCCTGGTGTTCCCCCTTTATACGTATTGTCAATGATCCATAATAAACTAGGTAGAGTCACAAACATAAGACTAGCCAACAAGTCAAAAACATTTGGAGAAGTCATCGAGAGCCAAAATAAAGGTAAAACCTAATGGAATATCTATTTATTTCAACAATAAATGAAAAAATGAGCTCATATCAATAATAAGTAGAATGTTTCATAAGTCATAAAAAGATAGATTGGTGACTATTTCCAAGCATAAGAAATAACCAAAATATGCTAGCCCACACAACATGAGGAAATATCCTCCACAAAATACAAACAAATAAAAATAATACATAAAAAAATAAAAGATAGAAATAAATCCAAGAGTCATTCACAAAACATTGCGATAGAAGTCAGTCATGTAAGAGGGAGGAATCACCACAGGACACTGAGGACATTGCTTCACAAACAACCTTTTGAGATCAAAACCACCACATATAGTCCCCAATAGCAAGCATCACTACAATATTGATAGCCACAACAATATCCTAATTGTTACAAACATCTCTCTCACCTTGATGTAGAAACCCTTCTAACGGGGTAAAAGCAGTTAGAGGAATGCCTTCAACCACCTCACACAAAAGCAGAGAAAACTACTCGAAATTGAAACATGAACCTCAATCTCTAGAAAGGGATTCTCTAATATCTCTAGGGAAATATAAGAATTTCCCCATGAGGTCCTTCCCAAAGCTAGGATACGCACAACTTACATCACAACACAGGAATAGGTTTCTGCAATAAGGCATCATTCAAGGGTGTGGTTGAAACCTCCACACAATACAATGATAGGAAAATATGTCTACATAAATGATATCATAGGACAAGTGGAGGGGTAAAGTATTGTTCACCAGATTCATAATAGTTCCACAAAAGGAATAACTCAATATGATGTTGCAACTCCTCCACAATGATACACCTTCCCTCAGAAGATCGAGACAACTATGACAAGCCTCTACCGAAGATCTTCCTTACCCTCTCTCGAGTCGTGACCCCAAGGCTCTAACCATAACAAACTCAACTCAAATCAATGGTGCCATAACGTTAAAAGCCAATAATGCACTGTGTGCTGCAAGGGAAGAGCTAGCAGTTCTCATACCAAGCATGGACACCAATCTCTTATTCTGATCGCACATGGTCATGCTAGAAAGTGAACTGCTAAAGGGCTACCAAGAGCATTGAAGGACTCAAGCAACATACACTAGCCACCATGCCATGCCTAGTGGCATCACTACCACCATCGCCAAGCCTATCACACTACCAACCACAAAAAGAGGTTGCTAGAAACTCAAACTATAGGTGGTTCTGAACATCATAGGAAGCACTCCATCCTAAACTACAAGGTACTTGGGTTAGTCCTTAGAAGGGCCCTAGATACTACCTAAGGGCACCCAAGCTACAAGTCAACTTCAAGCTTTGAATACTATATACACAAGACCACATATCATTGAGATTCTCAGTGTGTGAGCATAGGCTTAGTCAAGTACCTACCTTTGAGGATAGTTACTATATCCCGGTACTGGATCAAGAGTTGTTTTAGGGAGGGGGATCCCAATTTCTTTCTAATATCCTCGACTCCCCACTCCACTTCCTCACATATTGAGAAGCACACCTAATGCATTTCCATGCCTATGCGCTTGTCATGCTCAGAGAGGCATCCTACAAATACTAGCATAAAGGGAAACACAAGGGCTTAAGATTCCAAGAGTTGAAATTATGCTCTGATACCAAAATGTCATGCCCAAAATTAGGGCAAAAACACACCAACAATTTTTTTTAAAGCACAAAAGTCATCTTAGGATAACATTCTAAGGTACACTAACATGCATGTAACGCTAAACACAACACAAGTTAACACTCAAGAGGTATCATGTCAAGCGTTGGCTTGCCAACGTCCCTTGATTGAAAATTGTGTTAAATAACTTCATACCCCTAACTGAGCCTCTAAGAAAACCTATCAAGGTTAAAAACAAAGGTTTTAAATAAAATGTATAATAAAAGAAGTAAATTAACCTTGTTGATTAACATAAGTTCCAATTAGGTTATCTTACTCAAAATAATTTAATTAAATGATTTATTTAAGCAACATATGATAATAACCCTCGAGGTTCCAAAATGTGAACCATGTTACTATCTTAGGGTAATATTCGCAAGGAAATAATAAATTAATAAAATAAGGCCATAAAAATAACCCTATGCAGAACCTAGGATAACAATTTTTAAAAAAAAATACTTAATGTTGTTAATAATGTCTAAATATTTTAATTAAAATATTATACTTTAATTCAAAACATAGTGTTTACCTTTATTTATTTAATTGAATTAAATTTCAATTACAAGATTAAATTAACCATTATAAAGTAGTAATAATAAAATATTAAATTTAAAGGCTAAAGGAATAAAGAAATATCTAAGTCCCAACTTAGGACAATAAAATAATTTTCCTTATATTATTTCATCATAAAAAATAATCATTAAAATAATATAAGGAAATTATTACTAAATATTACAACAAACATTAATCAATAATAAAATAATATCTCATTAAGTAACCATTAAATTTTAAATTCAAATAATCAAATTCCAAGAATAGCCTTAAAAAGATTAATTGACTATTTAATAATATTATTTGCTAAAATAAAGTAAGTTCAAAGATACCTAGCAATAAAATAAATAAATCCCACCTAAAATAAATAAAATTTCCATTACAGAATCCAATGAATAAAGATGTAAATAATTTAAAATTTGAAATAAGACAACTCACAAAAGTCAAACAAATATTAATTATTGATAATCAAAGATCCAATTTTTAAAACATAATTTAATAAAACTCATTTTAAAATTTGAAGAGCCCAAAGGCCAGCCCTAACCCTAATTCAAAATTAGGGTTGGGCTATAATATAAAACACCAAACTAATCCTAATTCTTCATTTTGTGTGTGCAGGTTTGGTTGGGAGAAGAAATAGAGAAAAAAAAATCAAGTTCAAATATACACATTAGTATACATGTGTGTATATACACACCTAGGGTTTGTATATACACATATATACTTATGTATATATATACACAAGGGCTGAATGAGATGGACAAATAAAATCAGAATATTCATAAATTAAAATCAATAAGAGGGCTTATCAAATCTTTCTTCCATTGTCATTGTATAGCCTATTTTGAGAAAATTTTGTTGCAGGTCAAAATTAGAGCTTGGTGGTGAAAATCAGAGGTTGAGATCACATTGAGGAGGTCCAAAAACCCCTAAATCAAATTTTGTTTCATCCAAATTAGATATCTAAAGCCAAATCTAGATCCATTTGAATTTTGGAAGTACGACGATGGCGATTTAGAAAAAATAATTTCAGAGGCAATTTTCAAACAACGATATCTCAGTCATCCAGAATCCTTTTTTCGAGCAATGTTTTTTGTTTTGGGGTAGAATTTCATGATCTACACAATGGTGTCGGTGGTTTTTGACCTCTGCTTTTGATATTTTATGAAAACCATAAATCCCAATTTTTACAACTTTAGAGGCTTCGTTCGAGCTCATATGAACACATTTTTAGGTGCTATTTTTTTTAACATCAACATAGTATGTTATCTTTTGCAAATAGGGTATATAAATCTCTGTATATACACATATGTATATATAGGTATATATACAAGATTCTTTTAAACTAACTTGATATCAAAATGAGATCCTCTTTACTAAGATAGGAGTTTAGGAAATCAAATCTACATTTATTTTTCTCTTTTCAAATAAGAAAACATGAAGAATATTTATCTACATAGAAGAGAGAGGTTTTTTTAAGAGAATCCAACTTTTCTTTTTGCACATAGGAAATAAAACCAGCAAGTTTCTTTTCTTCTAATGAAAGAGGAAATCAATCTTTTTATACATTTCTTTTCCTTTGAAATACATAGAATATAAGTAGAATCTTTGCACATTCTAATACATCTTTTACAAGCATTTTACATGCAATAAGCATTTACATGGCCTTAAAACAACTTAGATTTTTACACATGTCTCATGCCCCATTTTACAACATAAAAAATCTGCAACAATACATGACATTAATCTCTCTTTTTTTAAAAACCAAAACCAACAACATCTTCAATAAAAAATCTGCAATAAAACCACTTTGACCATGGAGGATCACCTCCCAACCTAGGCCATTACATGGCCACCCCTGAGCTTGGGGAAATAAAGATGGATGAGGGTTACATACATCCTTCAACATGCATACACATAAAAACCAACAAGTACATGTAAACAAAAAAATTTCATCTCAAAGATATTCACACAATGGATCACCTTGGACCCATAAAAGGGGTGAAGGTGGAAAGTACCCAAATAGGAGAAGTCATTAAAAAGTAAAAACCATGCCTTCAACAAGGCCAAGAATCCATAACCATTGCCTTTACAAGGCCATAACAAAAAGTACCAACTCTTCCATTTTTTTCACAAAATACAACCCTTATATTTCCTTTCACAAAATACAACCCTTATGACCTCAAATAAGCATACAACAAAAATGACAACATGGAGCCCATACATCCATGTCTCATCCCCTTCCTCCTTGAGGAAGGAATCTACACTAGATGAGCATTCCCAACTTAAGCCCTTCACCCATCAAGGCTCTCTTCCCTTCCAAGAGTGAGTTTAGCCTTGCACACCCTAATAAAACAAAACACTAAAACAAAAATAAAACAAAAAGACATAACAAGGAAGCCATGAAAGCAAACATGAAGCTACACAAAACCATGACAATAACATAACAAAGAAATTTGCATTTTACATACAAGCAAAGGAAAGAGTCTTTCATGTCAAGGCAACCAACTTTACTCCAAGCTATGGTAAAAGAGGGTTGAGAAGAGCTCCCTTTTCCTACAATCATTCTTTTCCTTGCTAAGTCGACCAAAAATCTGTTAAGTCCACTAGAAGTCTCCAAAATTGGAGAGTGGGCAATCAACCTACCAAATTCCTCTCCGTCCCACTAAAAAGGAAAACCCTGCCTAACCTCAAAGATGATTGGACACACTCACCTAGGGTTATCTCTCAACAAGAGGGAAATTCAAAATTGAAAGGAGAGGAAGGCATGACACACTTCCCAAATTTGCCACCTTTCAAAAAGCTATCTTAAGAAGAGGCAAAAATGGTCTAAAATCATCCTATTGGTCAAAATTTGACCCCTAACCCAAAGTACACCTATGGGGTTATCTTATTTTAACCCTAAGTAACAATTTGGGTTACTTTTTGCCTCTCAAAAGTCCACTAAGAATTGACTCGCAAAAAATTAAAATAAGAATCCCTCCCAAGGCTCAACAACCAAGATACCTAATCTTGGGATTCTACAAGGTAACCCAAAGGTGGAAGACAACTATAAACAATGCACTTGGTCATGCCAACTCACAACACGTGTCAATTGACACCACAAAAAGGTTACACCATATCACTACACACATGGCATGCCAAGTAGACATTAATTTTAAAACAAAAATAAATAGAATTAAATAATACACTCAAACATTACTTTACAACATTATTTAATCCATGACCAATTTCCTGCACATTGGATGAAAATGTCGATAGCTCATGAAATATCAAATGCCATATACATATATAATACATCATAAATAATCAAACATAAATATATTATATAATTCAACTACATCCTCACTACATCACAAGAAATTCATATCCTCACTACATCACAAGAAATTCATATAATCTCAATAATACATTTCTTAATTTAAATCAAGCTAATTCAAGAACACATGAATATATCAATCAACCTAATTCATTAACCATGATCATCTCACATAAATATTTCTTGCATTAACATTAAATTAAGGCATTATATTCTAAATTAAATAATTCATCAAATATCATTACATTAAAACCTAATAATCAAATCATGAAAATAAGTCCTAAATCATCATCCACATAATCATAGATCATCACATAGTATCAAAAATATAAAATCCTTGTCCAAAGAGTCTAATATATCAAAATAATATATCAATAGTTCAAGAAGAAACCATAACACATATATAAAAATGCAACATTAATGGTCACATAAAATGAACTTTGCATTTTTCACAACATTTTATAATTTTGACTTAACCATTGTTAATTTACTTCATCACAACATCTCTTGAAACACAATAATCACAAGCATCTCAGAACCTTTACTTAATCAAGACAATATTTGACATTTCAATTGATTTCAAAAATATACTTGATTCACATTTCTTGCATCAATATATCATCAAAGCGTAATACTCATAATTTCCTTCTTAACATCAAGACCTAAAAATCAACTTCCTATTAATTCACATCTCAACATAATATAAATTCAAATGGTCATTTATGTAAGCATACATTTCCAATAGTAACATTTCAATATTCTTAAGTGTACATAACTACCTACTCAATTTACGACTCTACACACCTTTCCTACTACATTTTCTATTAGAAATTACATACGCAAGGAAAACAACATTTAACTTCATTAAAATCTACATCTCATCTTATTATAATTTAAATTTCCTAGTTCCCATAAAAATCCCTCAAAACATGCACTCAACTTCTCTATTAAGAAAATTAGTTGAATTTTTTTAGCCCTTCAAAAAACATAGTGCATCTTAGAAACGTTGACATGAGTATATAAGCAACATGAATTAGAGTGCATCACAAAATAGTGTGGTCAAGCCTCTGTTCATCGTAATATAAATCCATGATGCATCAACATAACATATCTAAATACTGAGTCTATAATGCAAAAAGGAGAAATAATATGACCAGACCGGGGTAGGGTCCCTCAATAACCCATCACAAACCCAATGATAACCTCCTGATTAACACAAAACAAAGTTGAACTAGGTGCATCTCATGATGTCATCATAAGACATCATGCAAGGAAAAGTCACTACATCTCAAGATTGACTCAATCCTATCTCTAAGGATCACCAGAATACATTCCTAGACTACACCCAACGTCTCAAGCTAATGTAGAGCATTGAAAATATGCTCGAAAATCAGATCCTCCTTGCGGTCCACCCTCACATAGGACCAACATGATCATATTCAACAAGTGTGAAGTTTGAGACCACACCATCAGGATGTGCATGCAAAGAGGCAAATGAGGGAGGCACTACATCTTCAAAAACTTTGCAGTGTTGTACTTGGTGCTCTCTATAGTGAGCATGCTTTGAAAAGTGTAGTTTGAAGGAAACGAGTTTGCAACATGGTAAAAATCATGCCATTTGGCTATTTTTCTACCCTAACTTCACATCGTCATAACTTTCAGCTCGTTGCTCAGAACTTGTAATGGCATATATCGTTGAAAAGGTCTTCAATAGATCTAATTTCAATCCCTCAACACCATGTTGTTGACATGTTATGACAAGGGACACATGATACTTTCAACCCCAAATTCTACTCCGAGGCCCTCCAAAAATGCACTTTTTTTGCAACATAGAAAAATATTGAAGTTTTAGATTTTCATTTTTCCCAATTGTGCTCAATCTTTCGCTTCTACATTGCCTCCAATCACCTTTAGACTGCTCTTGATGAAGAATGAGGTAGATAACATCTACATTTTGGTGACTCACAGGAGATCTTAGCCTATTGAGAAAGAACCTCAAATTTTCTAGTTTCATAGATTAGAATGCTTTTATCCATTGGGTATAGAGTCAAAAAGGAGTTGCTACAAACACACCTACCTTAAAACAAGAATAGACACAAAAACCTATGCAAGCATGCACTTGGAGGAAAAATAGAAACTAAAACATGCATTTCCTTAAGGAGATTGCAACATGTGTAGAGTACTTCTTGGAAAATAGGAAAACCCTAATCTACTATGTAAAAATATTTACATTGAAATGATGTTAAACAAAGCTATTAATTGGCTTATTGAAGTATCTTCCCTTCCTAACTAGTGTATGATATTTTACGTATTTTTGGACCACTATCCAAAAAGGAAGCTTAAAAGGCATCCAACATGTTGGAATGCCTTAAAAAGACTTAGAACAAAAAATCCCACCCATGTTTGAATTTTTTTCTCCTATAGTGAATGGGTAAGTTGTTCCTTCTCTCTTTGATGATCATCTCCATGCTCAGAGGTGAGCATGACCAATGACGACTTGTAGAATTGAGTTAGATGCCTAATAGGGAATCCTCTTGAAAGCTCTGCTACTTCAATCCCATGTTGGCCAACAGGGGTTGGTGTTGATGGCTTCTCTAATTGTTTGGGACCTCCTCTTGTTGCTTCTGCTACACAAGATCTTCCATCTCAAGAGGTGATGACTCAGTATTAAAGTTTGAATAGAAGACCTCTATTTCATGCTATAATTGATCTTCACTAAGCACCTCCTTGCCTTCTTCTACCTCCTGCTCCATAAAGTGAGGAAGTGCATCAAATAAGAGGAATGAATGCTCTTCCTTACTTTCATCCCCTGTCTCTTTGGTGCCTTTTTGCTCCAACTACTCCTCCTCACCTTCCTCAAAATAGGGTAGCACAAAAAAGAGAGAGATTGGATCTTCTCCTTCTTCTTCTTTTGCATTGCAATAAATTGCTCCTATTATCTCCTTTGATCCTCTACTTTTTGTTGTAGCAATTGATTCTGATAAGAAAGCTCTTCTTGTTGTCGGTTATATTCTTGCTCTTGTTTAATAGCCCTCATTTCTCTTTAGAAATTCAATACTATTTCCTTGCAACTAATATTTTCCATATTTTGGTGCTAGGAGGGAGGGAAATCATGTTGATAGGTGCTAAAATAAGCCTCATGTGGATTTTGGTAAGTGTATATAGGGGTAGGTGAGAGGTAAGAATTAGGAAACTGCTCATTAATTGTTGTTGTAGAATAATATAGAGGAAAACTATGATCATTTATAACTTGATATTGATATTAGGGAGGCAAAATCCTTGTAGTTTCATGGAAAGGAGTAGGGAAAATATACTATCCATAATATCCTTCCATATCAAAGCACAAGGGAAGAAGAAAGATCTACAAATGATATTTCAAGCAAGAGGGAAAGGCCTACTTGAAATAGGAAACTGGGCAGATACCATCTGAATTAGCCAAATTTCTTTAGCTATAGAGTTGCCAAGTGCTTGTAACCCACCTCTTCAAGGCTAAAAACATTGAAGAATGCACCAATTCTCTAGCTATGAAAGCTTTATCCCATCGGGCATGCTATAAAAAAATTTGATCCCAAAAATAGGCTCCTACTTAAATGAGGGTAGTCTAGAAGCTTCACATGGGTGCCCGACGAATTGCACCTTGTGGAACAAACTCCAGGATTTTATAGAAGTTGGCTATTCTCTTTGGTGATTTGGTAAAGGGGAAGGAAAATTGAATAAAAAATGAGGTGATGTACCAAAGATTTTGAAACCCTTTGAGCTCCCTTTAGTAATAATAAGAGTGTCAGACCCCATAAATGAGCACAAAATGCCACAGACTCTTCATTATTGGAAAGAGAATGCGATGGCAAGATTCTAGACACAAGCCAAAGCATTCATATCTTTCCACGAGAAGCACATGTTAAGACTCATAGGAAAAACCCTCTTATTACCCCACTAAAATAACTATTCTCAGATAAAATTACTCACATAATGGAATGGTATAACCCTAGACCACAAGCATTGAAAGAGTAACTAGAAATTATCCAATAAATTGTAAATCAAAATAGATTATAAGACCCTGAAAAATAATAGATGATAGTTATACTTGTTAAAAAATGATATAGAACCTTAAAATTATACACAAAATAGAAAGAAATACATAGTATAAGCAACACAAGGCACAATCCAATGTATTCCTTCTATTAAATATGTAGAGATTACAAGACTAGGGTTGAAAGAATACAAATTTAAAACTATATTAAAGTATTCTATGAATGGAAAAAAAACTCCTGCAATAGAAATCCTAGCTCTAACTGAACTCTCCCAAAGCCCCCTTTTACAATGCGCCCATAGGTATTTTATAGAAATAAATCCATTTAACTAAATATTGGAAATTCAACCCAAAAGGGTCTTGTATTTGTGCCATGTGGATGAATCATCATGGAGATTGTTACAATGGTCTTAGGTGTGTCAATTTTTGCATCATTTTTCTCCTTCCATGTGCACAACATGGATGCCACCTATTCCTTTTCAAAATTCCTTGCCATCATGAGGGAATAAATTCTCAACTCCACTCATAGTGATTCCTCATTTTTCATGCATGGAGGTGATTGCAAACTTGGATCAAATATGCCTCAGGATTCACTGCTAACTAAAAAGTGGCACTTTTCCTTTGAAGGATGTGGACCCCACCACTTTTGAATCACACAACAACAGAGTGGACACATGTTGCCACGACAGAACTCAGAGAGGGGAAACCTCACACGAAGGCCTTTAAAACTTTGTGCTGTTGACACATGGTGCTTGGATGGGAGTTATTGAGTATTTTCCTCCCCTCCAATCTTCAAAAATTTGTCGTGTTGGTACTTGGCACTCTCTGTAGTAAGTGCACTTTGAAAAGTGAAGGATTTTGAAGGTAAAGAGTCCACATACATGGTAAAAATTGTGCCATTTTTCTATCTCGCTACCCCAACTTAATGGGGTCATAACTTTCAACTCATTGCTCAAAACTTGTAATGACATATGTTGTTGGAAAGGAATTTAGGAGATCTAATTTTAGTCCATTGGCATCGTGCCTTTGGCACATCGTTTCAAGGGACGAGCAACAATTTCAACCCCAAATTCTACTCCAAGGGCCTTCGAAAATGCACTTTTCTATAACATAGAAAAATACTAAAAAAAATGGATTTTTGTTTTTCTCAATTCTGCTAAATCTTTCACTTTTGCATTGCCTCCAATCACCTTCAAACTACTCTAGATGAAGAATGAGGTAGATAACATCTACAATAACCAAGATGAATTGAGGGGACACCAATTGGAGAATGAACTAATAGGGTTAAATCTATGAAATTTTGATACAATTCAAAACTTATTCACAAAAATAAAGGTTGTAAGATTGCAATTGAAAGTGTGTGGGATAGACAAGAAATATTTGCAATTGGTTCTAAGCATTCTTTCCAAACTCAAGGTCCAAACTATTCAGTTTTTGTTTCTACATTCTATGCCATGAAAAGTTCCTTAGGAACCAACTATAAAATATTTTCTCTTAGTGAGTTTGCAAATGAACTCACAAAAGAGAAAGACAAGTTGATTCATTTGGGCACAATTAGGCCCTCTAAATCTCATGCATTGGTTGAAAATTGGGGCACAAGAGATTAAAAAAAGGCCTTCTAAGCAAGAGAAGAAAAAAAAGAACCAAGGAGAAAAGAAGCAAAAAAAAAACTAGGTACCCCAAGTGCAATAAATGATGCATCTTCTTCAAAAGGTGATAAGTCCAAGAAGGAGAAAACTATGTGTTCCTATTGTAAGAAACTCGGTCATGATGAACATAAATGTCTACAAAAGCAAGTTGATCACTTGCCTCATCTTCTTGAAAAGAACAACATCAAGGTGCCTAATTCTTTCATATCAAGTTCATCTCAATAATCTTCAAGGGACACAAGCAAAGGAAAGTGTAAGGCCCTAGTTTCTAATACTTCACAACCTGATTCCTGGATTGTTGACTTGGGTGCTTTGCACCACACAGATTCATCAAAAGGTAGTTTGTCATTCTTGGAGTCATGTTCTATGCCATCTATTCTTTTGGGTGATGACATTCCTACTAAAGTGCATGGGAAAGGGTCTATTGATGTGATCTAAGGAATATTTCATGATGTCCTTTATGTTCCATCTTTGTCAACTAATATTGTATATGTTTATCAAATCACTCACACAGTCTCTAACAAGCATGTTGAGTTCACTCTAGACATAATGGTAATCAGTGACATGCACAATGGGTCTACAATTACAATGGGAAAGACAGATCATCAGTCTAGACTATATCACTTTTCACACTTCGTTCTTGATTCTCCTTCACTTGCATTTCTCACTCACTCAAATGAGGTGAGTCATTTGTGGCATTAGTGGTTTGGCCACTTGAACTACTGCTACTTAAAGCAACTTAGTCAACATGACATGGTTATAGGGTTGCCTTCTATTTAATTTTCTAATGGAGTTTTTCAAGGATGCATTCTTGGAAAGCATTCTGAAGAAAATCTTGATAAAGGTAAAGCATGGAGAGCCATACAACTTTTGGAGCTAGTACATAGTGATTTGGCAGGTCCATTTTCACATGCTTCTTTCAACAAATCCAAATATGTCTTAACATTTATTGATGATCTTTCCTGGTATACCTTTGTGTTGATTGGAAAGATTAAGTACTAAGGGGGGGGGGGGGGTGGGGGGTGAATCAATACTAACACATTTGCATTAATTAAAACTTTCAATCTCAAACATGTAGTTTCATTCCCAGTTTACTGATAGTCTGTAATTGCAATAACATAAAATAAGTAATAATAACTCATGCAATAATTCACACGCCCATAACACATATATTTTTGGCGTCATATAAATCCTTGGTTAGAGGAAAAAACTATGGTGGGGATGGTATCCACAACTCTTCACTACAGCTAAAAGTTTTTCCAGTTAAGGCTACAATATGTCACTTTTTTACTGACTCACCTGATTAGGAGTGTCTGATACATTGTTAGATGTATCTACAGTATTGTTAGGACTACTTTGTTAAGAGATTTTATCTTACCTATATGATATTCACCCTGTTAAAGGATTTACAAAAAGTTCATACAATGAACTTATAAAGTCCTGTGAGAGACTACCTGGTTAAGGGATTTACGATACCTTGTAGAAACTTTATTAGGATTCCTTACAAGATAATTGACATGTTTGTTCTTTCCTCCAAATCTTGTCAGATCCATTATGCTTATTGTATTTGTCTTCAAAATCTTCTTTCCTTTGTTGCTTGTTCTTTGTTGATATCTCTTTTCCACTCTTTGTCTCTTATGATCTCTCTCTTTTAACTTTTATATGATTATGTTCATTGAATTTTATAATCACGACCTTAGATCTTAGGGTTGCTTTATCTCGATCTCATCCATAAATTGTTTTCTCTGTTTCCTTATGTCAGCTATAATACTCATTTTCTCTTTATCTGATAACTGTTAGCTTCTGATAACTGACTCTAATATCTTTCTTATATATCTAATAACTCCTTTAGTGTTCCAATAGTATAACTTTGATAGTTTGACATCAATGACAAAACTTTATCCTTATAATTCCAACAATCCCCCCCATTGGCATTGATGGAAAAAACTCAGATTCTTCGCTGACTCTTCAAAATTGTTTTGTCGATATCTTTGTTGTTAGTATCTCCCCCTATGATAATTTTCTCCTCTTTTTTTACTTCATTTTTTTTGGCTTACTTCTCCCCCTTTTTTGGAAATCAATACCAAATGATATATATGCTTGTTGAGGTGCATAGGTCATATAGTTTGTCTGTGATAAACTTGTACCTATCTCCTGGATTCTGTAAAATAGTGTTCCATGAATCTTTTAATGCAATCAAACCAATTATGTGTCTGTTCAAATCAGAAGCTAGCTCTTCTAAGCTATCTATAGAACTGTACAGTGTTCTCTACTTCTATATTGGCCTAAATTATAGCTATATGATGTGTAATGATAGCTTTTAGTTCCAAAGTCCTCATATATAACCTATATTTCTTTGCTATAAAATCTTGTTCCTTTGAAATTAATTCTCTCATTTTTGTCAAATGCTCTACAAAATTTGTTTTTGTCAGCTGAAGGTTACCAATATGCTACACTAGCTCATTACGAGCTCCAATAATCTTACTCTCTACATCCTTGGTGAACTCAACAAAATTACATAACTTACTATTGTATACTAATAAAAGTATCTTCATAGATTAGGGTTAATCATCAACAATAAGTGAAATAATAACTAAATACAACCACAATTGAGCAACTATTTAACAAAATCAATGACTAATTGAGCATCCTATGGCTCTCTAACTAAGATGTTAATGAATGAGCTCTCAGCAAGCTCTCACTAATGACAGTCCTAGTATGAGAATGATAGAGATAAAACAATATGCTAAAGCTAACAATTATCAAGATGAATGCTAAAATTGCTCTTAAATGCTTTTCTAAACTCAAATTGCAAGAGGTTTGATGCAATTCTCAGATAGGTGGTTCATAATAATGAAGGATTTTAGCCTTCCTTTTATAGATTTTCCAATGGTAGGGGGTGTAGTTGTGTTTAATCATGGTTGAGTTGGGGTTAAGTCTTTGGTTCCACCCTTTGAAGACAAAGCAAAGTTTGTGTCCTCAAAGCTTGGGAAAAGTAGACAAGATGGATGGTTAAGATTCCTTTTCACTTTGAGTGAATGAGATTCAATTTGGCTTGATCCATGTGAATGCCTTTCCTCAAATCTCATTGGTTGATTTTATGCTTACCTTGGCTATAGTTCCTTTCCAATGTGCTTTTCCACCAGCAAGTTAGTCAACAAAAATAGAAACAATGAAGGAAACCAAAGATACATTTGATAAAATAAAGACACTAAATTTTAAGCCTTACTAGTCAAAGCTTTGCCTTCTTGATTAAACCTGCTTTCTGGCTTCTGAACTTTTCGATGTTTGCTCATTTACAATCAAAATGTACAAACAGAGAGTTAGATGAATGGATTTATCAATCTGAAAGTAAATTAAGACAAAAAAATGAAAGCAACATTGTCCAGCAAATACACGATATCAAATTGTTTGCAAGTGTAACTTTACTATCAGTAAGCGACACTTAAAAGTGACACAGGTGACATAGAAAGTTACACAAGCGGAAACAATTTACTGTTAAGCGCAAAGAATATTTAAAAGTGTGTAAACTGATCAAGTCAAAGTGACACTTTAACAACAATAAGCGTAAGATAAATGATACTAGGCGTGACTTTTTTCGTAAAGTGCTTCACAAAGCTCGGTCACAGGCAACAACAGGTTATTGATAGGTAACACTTCTCAACTCGCAGGTGTGACTCTTTGATGCAAAGGTAGTATATCTTTATCGCACATGCATGATTGTTTCGATTATAGGCAACAATAAAGAATTTAAGACAGAATAAAAAGTATCGACCAAGCACAAATATTTAGCAAATAAGCGTCAACACAGAGCTTGTAGGTGTCATCCAAGTGATTGCAAGCGTGACTGAATTGACTGTAGGCATGATTTGACCTATTTCTTGCAAAAATTCCATGGAAAATAGAAAATACAAGCATACAAAAGATGATCCAAATGATAAAATTGATAAAATGAGGCTTACTGCCCCATAGTGGGTGCCATTTTGTATACTAATAAAAGTATCTTCATATAATTAGGGTTAATCATCAACAATAAGTGAAATAATAACTAAATACAACCACAATTGAGCAACTATTTAACAAAATCAATGACTAATTGAGCATCTTATGGCTCTCTAACTAAGATGTTAATGAATGAGCTCTCAGCAAGCTCTCACTAATGACAGTCCTAGTATGAGAATGATAGAGATAAAACAATATGCTAAAGCTAACAATTATCAAGATGAATGCTAAAATTGCTCTTAAATGCCTTTCTAAACTCAAATTGCAAGAGGTTTGATGCAATTCTCAGATAGGTGGTTCATAATAATGAAGGATTTTAGCCTTCCTTTTATAGATTTTCCAATGGTAGGGGGTGTAGTTGTGTTTAATCATGGTTGAGTTGGGGTTAAGTCTTTGGTTCCACCCTTTGAAGACAAAGCAAAGTTTGTGTCCTCAAAGCTTGGGAAAAGTAGACAAGATGGATGGTTAAGATTCCTTTTCACTTTGAGTGAATGAGATTCAATTTGGCTTGATCCATGTGAATGCCTTTCCTCAAATCTCATTGGTTGATTGATTTTCTCTCCTTTTGGTTTGTTGAGAGTAATTGATTTTTATTAATTGATTTATTTTAGCCATGTACCCCTTGAATGAGTTGCATTTAATTTAATCCAAGACTATACAATTAATTGAATTAATTGTATTTTGATTTGATTACACTTTGATTAAAAATGCTCTCAATTTTGATTGATCTCGAATTAAGACTTGATTTTAATTTTGATTGGCTAATTGTGCATTGTGATTCAATTGATTCAATTATTTCCTTAATTTGCTTTGATTTGCTTTGATTTGCTTTGAATTATCATTAAATTGTCTTTGTCCATTTTTAGGTGATTACAACTATACATTAATTTTTCCTTTGACAGAATTCCTTTCAAAACTTCAATAGCCTTTGACAATTCAACTTTCAAAACTGTTATCTTTGTCAATAACTTATGTACAAGTTGATTTTCTAATTTCTTAGTTGCTTCACGAGTGAGCCAATACTCCAAATCAGTTCCAGATCCACTGATCTGATCAATGTATACCTTTAATTACTGCTCTAATGATTCACCTTCGTCAACATTTACATCTAGAATTAAGTCTTCGAATATGTTAAGTGTTATGTTAAGAACTCTTCTCCTTAGCTTCTTGGTCTTTTTCTTGTCTAACTTTGCCTTCAAGTGTAACACTCGTGCATATTCTTCTTTGTCTTTATTTGTGTTCATTCTCCTCAGATCTTGCTTATGTATCTCAAATTGGGGTTTGTCATTGTCTTCTTTGTCACCTTCATATTTGTTGGTATCTTCATGCTTCTGTTTTCCTTTGGATTCCTTTTTCTCATTATCGATATCTTTATCTTTGTCATCATCATTATTCTTGTCTTAATCTTTCTTCTCTTTCTCTTTATTCTCATCCCTTTCATTTATTTTCTTGATTCTTCTTTATCTAACTCTATTGGTGCCTGGGATGTTTTCTCATGTTTACCAGTATCACTTTTGTCTTTATCTTTACTTCTGGTATCTTCAGTTTCTTGTTGCTTCTTGGATGATGGCTCTTTGTCGGTTGATTGTTTAATTGGTAGGTGTTGTTGTTCAACTGATATGGGGTTCTTCTCAATTATTCCTAATACTTCTTCTTGCTTATTCATCTCTTGTAATATCTCTTTAGTACTTTGTACTGTATGCTCAAGTAACTATGCTTATTGTGCTACCGATAAGTATCTTGTCAGTTTTGCCTATCTTCATCGATTACCAGTGATCTCTGATCAATAGATGCATTGACAAATGTGTCAACCTATTTAGTCTTTTTCTGTAGGCATCTAAACTGGTGCCTCCTCTTTCTCCATTTCATCAGCAATATCTTTAATAATTACATCATCTTTATTAGTGTTCATATCAGTTGCACTAGGTGCATTGCCAATTAACTCATTAACAGTAAATGAGTCATCAATTTGTGATGATCCTACCTCTAAATAGGCTTCATTTTGCTCTTTTTTCAATATATCCTCCCATAACTATGCAATATCATGTTCCAACTTTGGTTCTTCATGAACTAACACCGTAGTTGTTAGTGTCTTCGTTCCAAATGCTCTTTTATGCTTTTCTATGTAAATTTCTATGTCATTGTCTAATAAATGTAGAATGGGTTGCTTCAGTACCTTTGTCCTTATTTCCTCAACTCTATGATATGCCAAATTCCATCTTACAAGTAATGTTTCATACAATTCCTTTGGTAGATTATCCTTGATATCTTTGAGGTACTTGTTGTATGCATAAAAGTGCTTCATAATTGTATCTTCAATTAACTATTTGTCTGCTTCTAAATTTTTTTCAAATTTTGTAGGGTTGATTCTCCCAACTAGTCCTGTTTCTATTATATATTGTACCATCTTTGTAGGGTCTGTTGGTATCTTTAATTTTTTCCTTCCTAACCACTTTCCCCGTGATAGTATTTCTTTTTCTAATTCAATATCTTCCTCTTCTACTTCAGTCTGTACCTTATTTGTAGGTAGAGTCTTCACTTGACTCATTGTTGTTCTTTGTTCTGGCTTTGAAGGTTGTGATGTCTTCCTTTTGATGATTCTCCTCTTTAAAGGTTCTTCTTTCTCAGTAACCTCTTTACCTTTTCTACAGATAGTACTCAGTGTTTTCAATTGTGTTTCCTCTTCAGAATTCTCTCCAATCTCTAGAATAACAAGTAGGGTTGATGTCTCTGTGACTAATCCTATGTGTATTGACCTCACTTATTGATGTTCAACCTCTTCCAAATAAGTATTTCTTTCTTCTTCACTTTCTCCCTATATGGTTGTCAACTTCTTTAGCATTTTCTCTTTCTTCTTCATAATCTTAGGCTTCTTAATTTCCAACGTGATCCTATTATATGCTTCTTCATATATTCCAAAGATTTCAACTTTCTTATCAATAGGTAAACTTAAGATAAGATGTGCACATCTCACTATGTCATCCTCAGTGACTTCATATCCAAATGCATGTACCCAAGATGTTCTAGGTTGTACAGGTTGGATCCTGCATGTATAAGTGTCTACAAGAAAACATATTGAATCTTTGTATTTCTCCACTAACGATGAAGGTATCTGATAGCGTGTTTGAATATTAATTTTCCCCCCATAATTTTATTGTAATCCTCTCCTAATTGTGAAATATACTCATTCATCTCATAAATTATTGGTCAATCTATTAGTGAGCCAAGACATGAACTTTGATGAGGATGCTTGGTCCTCTAGTTGCAAGAACCTACTATTAAAAGATTGTTGTCCTAGGTGTTGATCTATAGAGTACAACGATGCTAGATGCAGGTTGATCATGTTCTTGTGTAGGAGAAGATATCTCATTGCCTTCTACTATAGATAAGAAGCCTAGAGAGCATACTAAAACATTTAAGAGGGGTAGAAGAATAAGTGGGAGTGTTAGAGACTTATTTTTGGGTAAGTTGTTCCCCTACGAAGTTTCCATGTTATGTTGCATTGATATCTTCAATCATTGATACAAAACCTGCTAGTTTCAAGGTGGAAAATTATTCCTAGGTGTGGTGAGATGCTACAGTAGAAGAGTATCAATGAATGAATTTTGGGAGATTTTTTTTTACCACAAGGAAAGTTGATGATTGATTTTAGGTGGTTGTACAATGTGATACAATAGTAGATGAGAGCATACAGTAGTACAAATCTAGATTTATTGGATGAGGTTTCTCCCAAAGAAAGGAAGTTGACTATAATAAGACTTTTTCTTTAGTTGCAAGGTATACTTATTTATTATCATAATTACATGTCCATTTCATATTATTCAATTAATTTTTACACTACAAGGATGTAAGGAAAACTTTTCTTTATGGAAAGATAGAGGAAGATGTTCATATCAATCAGCCTAGGGGGTTTGAGATGAATGTGCAAGAGACCAATGTATGCTAGTTGAAGAAGCAGTATAAAAGGTTTAAGAAAGCACCTCGTGCTTGTTGATTACTTGTTTAAGTTGGGTTTTACTAAAATTGTTGTAGATTCAAGCCTTCACTATCAGTATAATAAATTTGATCTATTACTTTTTTTCAAGTTTGTGGATGACCTGATCCTTATAGGTGGTAGTGAGAAGCTTAGAACATTAAGAGTGGGGGTTAAGCTTCAGGTTTAATGAGAAGGACATCAACCTTATGTGCTATTTTATGGGACATATGGCATGGTACAAGTTAAATTAAACTAGGTTATTGTTGTTTTTCCAAATTTGTAGTTGATAATGGATTAAGACTCAAGTTCAGTGGATCCTTTAATGTACAGGAAATTGATAGGTTCCTTCATGTATTTGGTGAATATTTGAATTGATAGTGGATTTGGAGTGATTTTATTGTGCTAGTTCATGGTTTAGATGATATAGATTCACTTTATTTCTACAAAGCATGTTCTCTTGTATTTGAAGGGCATGATTCATCACGAGTTGGGGTATTTTGGATATTAACAGTTAATGTTGTATGGATTTGTAGATTAAGACTAGGTAGGTAATGCTAGTAATCAGAAGAGCATTTAGGGTTTTGCTTCAACTTTAGGTCAATTATAATATCTTGATTCAATAATTATAAATGTAATATTATAAAAATAAATATTAATAATGTATGTATTATAATGCAGATGGCACAATGAAGGCAGGTAAGTAGCAAAGGGTAGCAGCAAAGTGCAGGCAATGAAGGGCATCAAAGGAGGGAAAATGGTGGTAATAGCTACAGGAGAAAATCTACCAGTTTCGAAGGACGTCGAGTGGATTCTAAGCAATGGGGTGGACTGGGTCATTGTCAAGGGAAGAAAAAGCTAGAATATGGGCATACTAAATTTCATAAGGGAAGGCATGCTTCTAGACATCTGTGTTGTAGGGCTTTTGGCATTAATAACTTTCCAAGGAACTCTTCTAGGGTTCATCAACACAAGCCACAAATTCAACTAATTTTTGACATTTGCCATGGTACTTTGCTCCCTATTCCAATTTGGTCTTTTGATAACCACAAAATTGGTAATTTTAATCCTCGGCTCCCCTCATATGTCACTTGGTCAAATACATTGCCCATTTGTTCTCCATCTTTTTAATTTTCTCCCAATAACATCAATATCTCGAGTCAACTTTTGGGGGATAAAAGTATTTAGCAGAATGAATCTATTGTGTATCGTTCTCCTCCTAGGGTTTGGAGGAAAAATTCTAAAACTTGGAATCTAGTCCTCAATCTCCAAATCATGCTCATCAATATGCTCCTCGGGTTTCAACACCTAGAGATTCAAATGAAGCTTCTACTCTACAAGAGACTTTGATGCAACCTGCCTCAAAACCATTGTATTTACTACATTTGGTAGATGGTCTGCTTGCTCCTCAAGTTTCACATATGTTGGATTTTACTAAAATTGGTAAGATTTGGTCCTACATTTTAGTCTCTGATCTATTGCTTTGGGATAAGCATCATTGGCAAGGTGTTACTAATTTATTTTATTTAGATCAAGGTTATTATTTTTCGTTGCTATTTTTTATTCGACGATTTCTCATAATAATGTTCATAGGGTCAAGAACTATTTCTGTAGTGGATCTCAAATTTATACTATGTTCTGGACTCCTAATTATCTATCTTGTGCATTTATGCCCTTATGGATTGAGCTCCCTGCCTTGCCCATTGAATATCGTGAATTGGAAAAAGTTGAGTTAATTGCTAATAATCTTGGGATATTTCTTAGGCATGACATTTTTCCCCTTGAAGAACTATACTTGTCCACAAGGGTTTGTCTCTTACTGAATCTTCTTAATCCTTTCCCTACCTCTATTACATTGACTTCTCAGTGAGGATCTTGGACTCCATATATTATAATACAAGATCTAGGAGCATTATTAAAACATGTAGATTTTTTGGGGCATTTTACCAACCAATGCAAGAATCCTAATTGCTCACACCTTGTGGTTTGCAAAGATCATACTATATACCCCTCAAAGTGTGTCTTCAAACCACAAACTTTGTCTACAAATACTCATATTGATCACAGTTTATCCTTCACTAATCCTATTCCACCTAGGAAATCCTTTGTTCCTTCTTCCTCATTGAACGGGGTGAACAAATCCCATTATGTTGTGAATGTGCCTACTCCTCCTCCATGTCCAAATTTGCATGATCAATAGATTCGCCCCATTACCCTTTCTTTCAACAAACAATTTTCAAATGCCCAATTTGAACTTTTTGTTAAGTTTCTAAAGTACTATCTATCATTTATTAATGGTTGGTTTAATTGGGTATCAAGTCATAGGAATTCTATTAAATACTTGCTACCTCCTCCTTCTTGTTTTCCATGTGACCAAGGTACTGCTAAGAAAAATCTACCTTGTAAGATTCCTCCTCTCCTGAAGTTTGATCAAATTGTTCAAAAGCTAATGTTTTCATATCAACCTCTTAGTTTTATGCCTAACTTAGTTAAAACTTATGGCATGAAATTTAAAGCTATTCCTTCAAAACAAGCTGAAGATATGACTAACGAAGTAATGACTTCATTTGCTTCTCAATTTTATGATGATATTGAATATGAGGAGTTCATAGGGGATATTAATGAAGTTAACTTGCAGTTTTGTGGGCCTCAAATTCTTTCAAATGCACCATTTAATCCCTCCTTGCAGGTTAATCCTCCTCAACCAGTCATTGATAATTCACCTAAAAAACTCTATTGTGCTTAGTCTACTTATGATATTGAAGGTGATACTCCAAAAAAGGATCCACAACCGAATGATTTAATAGGGCCTAATACTCATTTTGCTTTTTCTCAAAAGTTATATATTCTTCAAACTCCTTTTTCTCCTAAATTTAAGAAAAAAACATCAAAACCTAGAGGTAGAAAATTGAAGGTTGTCAAAGCTCAAGAAGAGATTGAATCTAGAATTCAATCTGCATTGGATGGAAATTTTCCTTCCATTAGGTGTACAATAAGGAGAACAAAATGTTCTCCTTGTCTGCAATGAAGATTCTCTCATAAAATGTTAGAGGCCTTAATGCCTCTGACAAAAGACATAGAATCAAGAAAAGGCTTGATTCTTCACAGGATGATGTTATTATTTTACAAGAGACTAAGTTATCTTCTCATAATTTTTAGAATACTTTGGGTAGATGATCATCCCGAAAATCTAATTTTGTCTCAAGAGTTGGTACTTCAGGTGGCCTAGCCATTCTTTGGAATCCTAAATCAGTTATTGTTCACTCCTTGAAACATGGGTCCAATTAGAAAATGGTCAATATTCAACACTTTAATTTTTCTTTCTTTCTAATCAATGTTTATGGACCAACATCAACCATTGATAAGCAACATTTGTGGTTTTCTTTAACCAATGTTATTCAGCATTTTACGGGGTGCAAATTTATTGTAGCTGGTGATTTCAATGCTATTTTGGCCCTTAAAGATAAAAAAGGGGCATCTCCCCTCCCATACATACTATTCATGATTTCAAAAACTTTCTCATTGATAATGCACTCTTTGATGTGCTGCCCCAAAATGGTGCCTTTACATGGACAAATAGGAGATCAAGATTTTTATAGATTGTTGTGAGGCTTGATAGGTTTTTATGTTCACAGTCTTGGAAGCTAGAGAATATTGAAATTTAATTTGAAATCTTGGCCTTCTTTGATTCTGATCACTTTTCCATTCAATTAAATATTATGACCATAACTACACCTTTGGCTCATAGGTTTTGATCTTCTTTAAAATTTGAATCTATGTGGTACGAACACCATCAATTTGACACCCTTATTAAACAATGGTGGATCACAACTCCCTTTGAGCTGGGAACACATATATTTTAGTTCTTTAAGAAAATCCAACATGTTAAAGGTTTGATTAAGGTAGGGAATGTGAATGTTTTTAAGAATATTTTTAAACATAAAGCTTTGGTTGAGGGGGAATTGGCTGAGATTAATCAGCATATTTTTTAACACGGACTTGATCATTTGGTTTTTGATAATCAAAATAAGTTGCAAGAAGAATGGGAAGAATTATGTGCTAGGGAAGAAGAATACTAGAGGCAAAAGTCATGAGGGTCATGGCTTCAACAAGGAGATCAAAACACAAAAAAATTCCACATTTCAACCAAACAAAAGAAGGTTGTAAATACTATTTTTTCAATTAAAGATGCTTCTGGTAATCTGATTTTTTATGCCAAGGGAATTCAAGACGAGGGGGTTAATTTTTTCACTAATATTTTATCTTCTTATGTTGTTGATAAGCCAGTAGCGGCTCACACTGATGAATTATTAAGTGTCATTCCAACACTTATTTATCCACGAGATAATTTTGTCCTCATGGATCCTTTCACATTGTTGGAAATTCATAATGTTGTATTTTCAATGCCCCTCGACAGGGCCCCAGGGCCAGATGGCTTTACAACTTTATTCTTTCAAAAATGTTGGGATGTTATTTGTTTTGACTTACTTGCAATATTGGAGGAATCACAAGTGAATACTTCTATTCTCAAGAATTTTAATACTACAAACATTGCTCTTATCCCAAAAAATAATGATCCTCAGACTTATGCTGACTTCAGGCCTATTTCTTTGTGTAATACAATTTATAAGATCATTACAAAGATAATTTATTTGTGATTACAATACCTCATTCCTAAGATTGTATCAACATAACAAGGGGGTTTTGTTCCAGGAAGGGATACTACTGATGGTGCACTTATTGCACATGAGACATTACATTCTGTAAACACTCATAATATTCCTTCTTTTGTAGTAAAGTTGGATATGATGAAAGTATATGATAGGCTCAAATGGTCTTTTCTCCTTCAAGTCTTGCATAAATTTGGTTTCTCTCAAAAGTGGTGTAAATGGATAAAGGCATGTATTTCAGGCACCCATTTTTTCTAACCTGTTAATGGTATCCCTGCTGGTTTTTTTCCTTCAACTCAAGGGGTTAGACAAGGTGATCCCTTGTCTCATTTCTTATTTATAATTATAGTTGAGGCTTTTAGTTGCATAATCATTCACAAGGATGAAATTGATCTTTGGTTAGGAGTTCATGTTGTTGGAACTTATTTTTCTATTACTCATTCTTTATTTGCTGATGATTCTTTGCTTTTTCAAAAGGCAACTATTTAGGAAGCTAAATAGATTAAAAAAGTGCTTGATCTTTACACATCTATATCTAGTCAAAAGGTCAATCCTCAAAAATAAAAATAAAAATATGTGTTTAACATACCACAACAAATATCAAAGAGGATTGTTAGTATTTTGGGTTTCCCTTTGGAAGAGATACCTTCTACATACCATGGTGTTCCCTTTTTATGGGGGCTAATAAGTCTTGTTATTGGAAATCGGTTATTGATAGGATTAAATCCAAAATGGTTGCTTGTAAGGTGAGATGGTTATCTTTGTCAGGTAGAATCCTTCTTATTAAATTTGTTCTTTTAGCCATTCCTAATTATTACATTTCTATCCTTCAAGCCCCCAAAATGATTATTCAACATATTAAAAAACTTATCAAAGATTTCTTATAGATTGCAAATATGTCTGGTGATAAAAAATCCCCCCTAGTATCTCTTGTTGATATGTCCTCTTCTCATGGTGTGAGGGGTTTTGGATTACATGATTTATCAAATAGAAACAAGGTGTTTGGTGGGAAACTCATTTGGAGAACATATTCTAAGCCACACACCAAATGGTGTAGATTAATGCAAGATAAATATTTGGATTCTATGGACCCTTCAAGGGTTTTTTCTATTTTGAACTCACCTAAAGGCTCAACAATCTAGGATTTAATAATGAATTCTAGGGAGGTCATTACTTCATGTGTTTCTTGGGAAGCGTATAGTGGTGATTGTGTTAATTTTTGGTCAGATTCATGGAATGCCCACCCTCTTATTTTGAGTAATGATGAAATCCATGATATAAGGGACATTTCCATTAATAACTGGAGCTCTAAGCTTATAGATTATGTTTCTGTTATTCATATTCATTCAAGTAAGGTGATTTGGAAAGACTTCAAAAACCTTCCTATTTCCCCTAATGTAGCCTTATTGTTGAATCAACTCTTATCAAGCAGGATGGTTCTTATTTCCACATATAGGGACATATTATTTTGGGCTCCTTCAAAGGATGGAATTACTCAGTTAAGTTTGGGTACAAGGCTATTTAGTTTTCCGAGGCCAATGTGGTTAAACATAGAGCATTTTCTTTTTGTTGGAATAATTGTATTTTACCCAAAGCTAGTTGTTTCTCCTGGTTGGTTTTAAAGAAAATATTTTTGACAAGCGATAGGTTAGTGAGACTAAATATTGTGAATGCATTCCAGTGTGTATTATGTAATGGTGAGTTTGAAACAATTGATCATCTTTTCTTAAATTACCCCTTTTCACAACAATGTTGGCACTATGTTATGCAAAAATTGCATATTTGCATGTCTCTTCCAAATACTGTTTGGGATTTATTTCAATCTTGGCCTACCCTATATTCGAAATCCATGTTTGCTTGCTTATGGAAGTGTATTCCATCTTCTCTTTTATGGAGTTTTTGGTGGGAAAGGAATTGTGTGATGATGGATATCACCTTCATGAAATTAAGATCTAATAGCATCAATTTAAAGAAAATACAATGCAAATCTAATTTAAAATGAAACTATAATCTAGAACATCTCATGGTTCTCTAGAAAGAAGTGGTAAATGAAGCTCTTAGCTTAGATCCTCACTATTGACACCTCTAAAATGAGAATTATGCTGCTATATGCTTCTACTATGCTTTTATGATGATTCCATGTTTAATCTAGCTCAAATTGACAAACTACAATGATAATTGCTCTAAATGCTCAAATTGCTCTTAGAATGCTATTCAAATGCCTATAATAACAATGCTTTGCAAATGAAATTCCAAGATGGAAATACTCTCCAAAATGCTCCATATTTATAGTAAATGTCCAAGGGTAGGGGGTAGAGTGAAGTAATCATGGTTATCCCTTGGTTGAGTCAAAAAATTTGCTTTGTTCATAAATGGGGAGACAAATGAGGGGACAAGCCTTTAAATGGTTTCAAATCTTTGGACAATTTAAATGTTTGAGTGATTTATGTCTTTTTGTCCTCAATTTTCATTGGTTCATCACTTTGTTGAAAGAAATTAGGAATATTTAATTCAATTAATTAATTAAATTTAGCCATGTAAGGGTAATAGGTTCATTTTGATTTTTGATTAAACAACTATACAATTAATTGATTAAAATCAATTATATATTGTTTTTGGTCCCTTTAAGCTTTGATTTAATTATTTAACATCATTATTTGATTTTCCTTTGCTTTAATTGATTTTGTCCCACTTTATTTAATTATGTCCATTTTTACTTGATTTGATCCATTTTGATGATTTAGTGCATTTTATTGATTTTTGACATTTTAAAAGCACTTGTCCAATTTTGTGTGTCTACAAATGCCCCTCTTTGAATTGATGTATGAAGAACATTGATTCAAAGATTCTTGAAGTCCTGATTGCTTTTTTTAGGTCCTGATTGCTGGTTCACTGATATGCCTCTGATACTGATTGATTGTTGCCTCTAATATGATATGATACTGATAAAATGATATGCTTTTGATAATGATTCCAATGATGTTTGATTTCAATTTCAATTTGATACCCTGATTCCCCCTTAGAAATTTAAACATATTGATTGCTTGATTGGAAAAATTTGATGATGTTGATTGATTGATCCAATATGTTTTCATTTCTAAAAAACATTGATGATATGCTAATGGTCAACAAAATGCCCCGGTTTGATTGATGTGCTGATATAGAAAAACCATGACTGAGAAAATGTTGTTGATGTCTCTGGATGAATGATTGAATGTCCAAGATAGCTAGGTCTGTTGTAGTTAAACAAATAAGTGATTAGGATATTAGGATAATAGTACCAATGAATGTGATTTGTCAATCTGATAGGATATTAAAACTAATATGGGATAACTGATAGGTAGGATAAATCAATCAGTGTGAAAACTGATATGATTGACACTGCTTGCTTCATTCTCAAGACATAGAGACACGAACAAATGGTACTGGGTGTGATTACTTGATACTTTTGATAAAATTGATTGACTTTAGATAATTCCTTGATATGGTATACTAATATGATTCCCTTGATTTGCAAAACATGCACGTTTTTGTAAGTTATAGGTACGGTCCCTAGCTTCTTGGATATTAGATTTATGAATCTTCCTTGATGTTGATTTTGTATCATGTCGATGTTTTATTGATTAGGACTTGGATGTATCATTTTGTTATTGATATTGTATCTTGATATACTTGATTGTTGGATCTTTGATATTATGAACATTGATATGATGATTTATGGACTTTCCTTGTTTCCCCTTTTTGATTGATCAAGATTTTGATGGAAACCCCTTTTCCCTTGGAAAAATAACTACAAACTAATGCACTTAACCTAACATGATAAATGAAATTAATCTATCATGATAATGAAATTAAGCTAACATGATAATGCAATGGAATGCAGCTAAGTGTCACTAGATTTTAGAAAAGAAATGTCATGAGGATAAATTTTCATCATTGAGCATTTTGGGACCGAAAAGCAAGTACAACCATCACTGACCACATCATGATGATATGAATACCACTTTTATATTGCTTTTGGTAACACCCTTTTTGAAAATTAGTACAACCCTCACTAGTTGGATGACCAACTATGGGAGTATGAATACCCTTTTCAACGGATTCAATGTTGCAATTGGATTTTGGTAAACAAACAAAAGGTCAACCCTCCACCTTATACGGAAGTCCTTGATGGTTCTTTGGTGACCATGTCATTAGATGAATTCACATAAGTTGTTGGATCTCCCTCAAGACAGCCACTCAAAGACAAGAAAAATATCATGTCTCCATCATTGCCAATCTAGTCGGAACATCATTGATTAGCTAAGAAGATGTGATAAAAAGTCAATTCAACAAAGATTATCAACAGAAAGCTTCAAGTGTTTTGCAATGTTTCATGATTTTCAAAAATTATTTTCAAGCATTATGATCTTTAAGGTGTTTTGTCAATTTTTAATCCCAAATAATAAAGTCAATGAAGGCTCAAGGATCAAGTTATAGGCTCAAATACTTGGGTATGAACAATGATATCCATCAAAGGTTCACGAAAATTGCTCTCTTCTGAAGCTCTGATAATTCTCTCTCTGATATGCGACTGATTGAATCTATTTGAGTCTAATGCATTGCTTCATGTGAATTGATGTCATTTGTTGAAATCCACTAATTAAGATCAAATGCCCCTAATTGGATAGAAAAAACAAAAGTTGGACTTGAGAAAACTTCCAAGGTATTACAAAAACTCAGTTATGCAAGATGCAGCTCAAAGCACTCTATGCTTTCCTTTTTACCAACTCTCAAACAAGATCACATTGGTTTGCCCCCAATGTCTAGCAAGATATAGGACCTGAATGATGGATTTTCAAGCTGATGGATTAAAGATGGAAAGGCCATGATGGATGAAGCAATGCAAATGTGACCCGTAGGACCATCTCCTCAAGATTACCCAAGCTAAGGAAAAATGATATAGCAATGTGAAGCATGTTTTGGATAAGCCATGGAAGCCAATGATGTAGTGCTAGATAGCCTATAGGATAATGATCTGCTGTCATGAAAATGAGGGATCCAAAAGAAGTGGACATGTTAAGAAGTTCTTGATAACAAATTTTTGTACTTTAAGGTCTTCATTTTGATCAAGACCAAAGGATCAATTTGGTTAAGATGTGGATAAGATAACACAATTCAGATAAAGGGGTGATGGAGGCTATGAAGGGATGTTTTGGGATTATGGAAAGACTGTCAAGGAGTAATGAAGGTGAATTTGGGATAAGCAAGATCACGATAGGGTAACATGGATGCAACAAGTACATAAGTTGATGGGAAGGATAACGAATGTCAAGATACTTAATGCTCATGGATGTGTTGAACCTTGTCAAGATGAAAGGTGAGAGAAGAAATATGGATGAAACTTGCCCCCAAGTGTAGAGTGCAAGAAGGAGGAATTATGTATGATGCCTGTTTACCAGGTTTTCATCATGGTATTTGTTTCTCTTTACTTTTGCTACCTAGGTGCCTATTGCTAGGTTTTCACCAAGGCACTTTTTTTTTCTTTTTCTTTTTTTTCTTTTTTCTTTTTTTTTTTTTTCTCTTTTTTTGTATCTTTCAATATTTTCCCAACATCAGAATTTTTGGACAATGCTCCTCTGAAATATATGCTATAATAAACCATGGGTATGACTAGGATGCTCAAAGATATTGATAAGAGGGATGGAAGTATGGAAAGTATGCATTGGAAAATGAATGTGAGGATAAGAGGAAGGTATGTTGTATATGAAAATGTTGGCAAGATCAACTTCGACACACGCTTTGAAGGGTGGTGGAATGATGGAGGAACGATAGATGACAGAGATAAGGATCTTTTTGAGGTAGTGGATTTTGGGATATAGGAAGATGAAGGATGTTTGGAAGAAGATGGAATGGAAGCCTTTGGAAGCTTGAATGTCAATTTTGATTTTTCTTTTGTGTGCAAGTCTTTCAAAAGTGACTTGGGAATCCATATAGTCTTTGATTTTTCTTTCTTTTGTGCTGCTTTTGAAGGCATTTCTTCAATGAGGGATTTAGGAACCCACATTTTATTTTTATTTTTTTGCTTGGTAGACCTTTGTGGCCTTTTGGATATTTCATTTTCCTTTTCATTCACATGTCGATTAGATGGGACATTGTGATTTTTATACACATATGGATTCTTGGATTTATGATTTTCATGTTGCACATCAACATTGCTTCCAAAAGACTTAAGAATTGTGGATGAATAGGAGCAATATGGAGGGTTCATATAGATTGGTGTTTGGACATTCTTCAAGTAGGTGTGCCTTCGTTGATCTTGATACATGGTAGGGTAAATGAATGGATAGCTAGGGATGATAGGAACGGTTGATGGAGGAATATATGGACCTAATATGGATGGAAGGAATGAAGACTTTTGTTTTGGGACATAGGAACCCAAAATGGATTTGGAGGATGGTGAAGGCATATGGTTGCATTTGAATGGAGGGATATAAGGTGTGAAAGGGATATCAATATCTTTGGAAGGAGTCGCATCACCAAGGTTCTCATCTTTAAGATTTATCTTTATACCAATAGGCTCATGAGTAGCTTTGATAGGAACACATTTGATAGGATCAACTGAAGCTTGAAGGGATTTATTATCATGCAAGGGATTTGGAAGAATGATGGTTTCTTGAGGTGAACATGGAGGAATATGACAAGGAAATGATGGGATACTTTGATCTTGACAAGGATCTTAAAATGGTGTAGAAAGGGTATCTTGCTCTTGATTTTCAATATGCTCATTGGAACTTGTGGAAGGGATATCTTGATCTTGCTTGGGAAATGGAGAAAATATGGAACTTGGAAGGGTACTTTGTTCTTGGAATGAAAGGATATCATCTTGGAAGACATGAAAGAATGCAAGGGGATCATCACAAGGTTCTATGGATATGGGACCTTCATCAAATATGGGAGGAGATTGTATATAATCTTGATCTTGATCTTTACTGATATTTTTTTCTTTTCTCTTTGGATTATCCTCTTGACATGGAGCCACTTCTAAGGACAAGGTAGATGTTTGGATATGTGTGGTGGATGTTTGGAAGAATGGTGTAGGATCCTCTCAAATGGGTATAATAGGCATTGAAGCACATGAAGCCTTGGGGTCCAAGATCTTTGAAGCATGGAAACAACCTGCAGCAAGATGTAAACTAGCTTGGGTTTCTTTTAGAGGTAGCCCTTGAGGGTAAACATAGTCAACTTGAAAAGTGTCATCATTAGGTTGACTCTTTGATGGAGGAATTTTGGATAGTTGTGGAGCTTTGGGAGATGAACGAAAGATGAAAGGAGTGCCAACTATGGGAGAAGCCTTGCCAGGTAGAGGTTCATGCTTTAGATCTTGCTTGAGAGTGGTACCCTTTTCTTCATACTCTTTATTATCTTGATCACAAATAGATTCACCATGAAATTTCCCTTGATCCAAGATAGGTTTGTTGCTCTTAAACACTTCTTTTTGTGAGGAGGATGAAGATACAGATGGCCCATCATTATAAAGAAAAGGACACTTTGATCTTAATGATGGCTTTTTAGATGATGTCTCTTTTTTTTTTCCCCTCATTCTCCCTCGAGGTTGATGTATCAAAATTATGAAGAAACTTAGCTCCTGATTGAGCTAACTTCATGAAGTATGCTTCTTTATCCCTCTTTGAAATCAATTGCATTGTTTCCATAAATATGGGATCTTGGATTGCTTATGAAACTTCTTCTTCAAACACCTCATCATTTTGATTCCAATGGACATTCTGATATGAGGAAAATGAAGATATGGATGACCTATCATTATAAAGAAAAGGACACATTGATCTTAATGATGGCTTTTTAGATGATGTCTCATTTTGTTTTTCCCCATTTTTCCACAAGGTTGATGTGTCAAAATCATGAGGAAGCTTAACTCCTACTTGAGCTAACTTTATGAAATATGCCTCCTTATCCCTCTCCAAAACTAATTTCATTATTTCCATAAACATGGGATCTTGGATTGCTTATGAAACTTCTTCTTCAAATATTTCATCATTTTGATTCCTATGGAGATCTTGATCTTGAATTTGATAATTATGATCCATAATAGGTTTGATTTGTTTCTCAAATAGACTCATCATGATAAATGTTTTTCAAGGAATATGATCTATTTGTAGCACTGATAAGGAATATCTCCGCAAAGGGTATCCAAAAATGATTTCTAAATTTTTCCAAACCCTCAGGAAATGTCCATTGTTTTCCCTTCTTTGTTTCTGGGCGTCACTGGCCTGAGTGTAGGTGTGACCAAAACTTCTGTAAGCATGCATTGGTTTGTTGTTAGGTGACACATTGTAGGTTCTCAGGTGACACTTTGCTATTACTAAGCGGGTTTCCAATTTTTATCAGGCGTGTCTAAAATTTCTCTGAGCGTGACTTTAGTATGTCTACGCGTGTTTAAGAAAGTCACAGGCATGACTGAACCTCTGATAGGCAGGTTTTTTTTATGCACAGGCGGCACTTCTTTGACTAGGGTGTAAGAATTTTTATTTTTAAAATGTTTAAGATCAATCTTTTGGAATTTCTTTGTTTGAAAATAGAAAAACAATCACAACACACACATCACTTTGTCATCATGTCCCTAAAAACACTCTAATGTGTATATTTTCCAATTTTTTTCACAAGTATATCACAAGAAAGAATTCAAAATAGCCTACCTAAAGTCAAATTGGCTTGCAAACATGTCTCTACAAGGTGGCTTTGCTATTTTACCCAAGTTTTATCAAGGATTCCGTTCAAAATGTGTCTTAAATCTTCATCCCCCAAGTATGTTAAGGGGTTTCCCACACGCACCAAAGTACAATTTCACGCAATCCATTAGGACTACTAGAGGAAATTCAAAAAATTTAAGACCCTTTTGTCATGTACCCCATTAAGGATACGTTTTATTTTATAGTGGGTTGGATCCCTGTGGCAAAAAGCGAGCGTGTCCCACTTTGGGCTGTCCCTCTCACTGACCTTGCTAAGGTAAACTCGGGAGGTGAGCCCACTAAATCTCTAGCATGTTCATGGAAAGCAATAAATGAACTTAGTAGGACAAGTTTGGGAGTTTGATTCACTTAAAAAGTGAAGAGCATATCCCTATTGCCTTTCTTCATTCCAATCACTCAAACACAATATAGTTCTTTCCCAATCTCTTAACAAGGAGATTCTTAAAATGGAAGTGTTTGATTCATTTCCCATTTTTTATTAGGCTATGTTTGAAATTGAATGTCACAATCTAATCAAGTGCAAGCTTGAATAGAGAAATACCTTTCCTTGTAGCTAGCATAAAGCTAGGGGCATTTTTTAAAGGTTTTTGACATTCTTTTACTCACCTTGGCAATAGATCCTTTCCATGTGCTTGTACTCCAACAAGTTAGTCAACACTAACAATCAAAGTGAGGGGAAACCAAAATCAAATTGAAAAAGCCAAGATTTATGCATGAACTTTAGACATCTTATTTGCAAATTTTTGGAAGGAAAGCTTGATCTAAGGCTCAAAAATCCAATTCAAAGAGACAAACTTCTTTTTGTATGCTTCAAAAATTGTAAGGCAGTGTTGAAATACCTGATTTTCTTCGTCTTGTGTTGTTGCAAGAATAGCCTTGATGTGCTCAAAATTCTCCTTCTTAATCTTCTTTGCTAGAGCCTTTCCTTCTTTGTTAAATCTGCTTTCTGGCTTCTGTACTTTCCCGTGGTTGCTCATTGATTGTCAAATCATATAAACAAAAATTTAGACAAATGATTTAATCAATTTAACAGTAAAAAAAAAAAGGCAATAGATAGCAGGCGACATTGTCTAGCTAATACGCATGACTGAAATGTTTTTACATGTGACTGAAATGCTTGTACGCGTGATTGAAATGCTTGTATGCATGACTGAAATGCTTGTACATGTGACTGAAATGCTTGTGTGCATGACTATTTTGATAAATTATGTAGCAAAGACTGATGACAGGCGACAATGGATTGCAGCTACGCGACACTTCTTAACTCGCAGGCGTGACTTTTCTAGGCAAAGGCAAGATAACTTTATCTCACAGGCATCAAGACGGAGATCATAAGCGGTAGTAAAATGACTACAGGCATGAGTGAATCTCCTGTAAGTGTGACTTTACCTATTTCCTGCAAGAAATTCATGGAAAATAGAACATACAAGCATGCAAATTATGGTGCAAATGATGAAATGAGGCTTAGAGCCCCACGGTGGGCGCCATTTGTGTGATGATGGATATCACCTTCATGAAATTAAGATCTAATAGCATCAATTTAAAGAAAATACAATGCAAATCTAATTTAAAATGAAACTATAATCTAGAACATCTCATGGTTCTCTAGAAAGAAGTGGTAAATGAAGCTCTCAACTTAGATCCTCACTAGTGACACCTCTAAAATGAGAATTATGCTGCTATATGCTTCTACTATGCTTCTATGATGATTCCATGTTTAATCTAGCTCAAATTGACAAACTACAATGATAATTGCTCTAAATGCTCAAATTGCTCTTAGAATGCTATTCAAATGCCTATAATAACAATGCTTTGCAAATGAAATTCCAAGATGGAAATACTCTCCAAAATGCTCCATATTTATAGTAAATGTCCAAGGGTAGGGGGTAGAGTGAAGTAATCATGGTTATCACTTGTTTGAGTCAAAAACTTTGCTTTGTTCATAAATGGGGGGACAAATGAGGGGACAAGCCTTTAAATGGTTTCAAATCTTTGGACAATTTAAATGTTTGAGTGATTTATGTCTTTTTGTCCTTAATTTTCATTGGTTCATCACTTTGTTGAAAGAAATTAGGAATATTTAATTCAATTAATTAATTAAATTTAGCCATGTGAGGGTAATAGGTTCATTTTGATTTTTGATTAAACAACTATACAATTAATTGATTAAAATCAATTATATATTATTTTTGGTCCCTTTAAGCTTTGATTTAATTATTTAACATCATTATTTGATTTTTCCTTTGCTTTAGTTGATTTTGTCCCACTTTATTTAATTATGTCCATTTTTACTTGATTCGATCAATTTTGATGATTTAGTGCATTTTATTGATTTTTGACATTTTAAAAGCACTTGTCCAATTTTGTGTGTCTACAGGAATAAATAAATTCTCCCTCCTCTTATTTAATATTTTGGCAAACCTTGAGAATTCAGTAGCTGAGATTGCTAATGCATACATTTTTTTATGTATTGCAATAGAGTATCAACTGAAGAAAAACATTAACTAATTACCAGCAACAATCAGTATTTTTGTTGCTTGCAGCATCACCTAACTATACCATATACAAACTACCTACAAAAAGGGCCTTATATAGAGTATATGTATCTAGATTACACAAAAAAAGATATCATAACAGAATAACTAGGAGTCTTCCCATCCACTTGTATTGTTCTTGAGACCTGTATTATCCCATCTATTGTTGCTATTTCCTTGCTCATGGTTGTTCCAATTATCATTATCAACCTTGTTTTCCCATTCACTATTGTAGGCATCCTCCTGGTTATCAATCTTGTTTCCATCACCTTCATTTGAGCCCTAGATGTTTAACTGGCTAAAAGCTTGGCCTCGATCAATGTTCTCTTCTTGAGGTACTTTAACATATGTGGAGGATTGTATGTCCTTGTATACAATCATTGCACCTTCTTTTATTAGTGATAGAAACCTTTCTTCTGGCACCTCTATCCTAGTAGAGACTTGTGAGACAATATGAAGATGTGTGAGTTTAATATAAAACTCAGTAAGATCCTGTTTCCTGGCTTAGAAAATCTCCTCATTTATCTACTTCCAAATGACCCAAAGGATTTTAGAAGTTAAGGTAAACCACAATTTATTCATTTTACAGTCAAAAACTTCCACAAAACCAATAACAACCTCATGCCAAGAAAAAGAATTTTGACAATTCCACAAAATGGGGTGACCAAAAAAATTGGACCAATTTCTTTTTGCAAATTTATATTCAAAAAAAGGTGTTTGAAGGTTTCAAGGCAATTGCACAAGGAACAACAAATACTCTATTGACCACACTGAGAAGTAAAAGATCCAACATTAATTTTCTTTAAGAGAAGCAACCAACATAAATAAATAATTTTTGGTTCAACCTGTGAGTGCTAGAAAAAGTCAAAGATAAAGTGCCATCTAGTGTTAGTCCATTTAATTTTCCAATTTTGATTAATTCTATTAATAATTCATACATCCTCTTTGAGCATATCATAAATTTTTTTGCATGAAAAATCACTCAGTCTTTTACCATCAGCCCATTTCATATGATCAATCATCTGCATAGAATTCAACAATTTACCAGGGAACTATCTCCCCACAGCTTTAGAAATCAAGGTAAACATTTTTTTTTTGAGAGTTTGGGATATTGAATTTATCTCTAATATCTTCCCAAGATCCCATTTTCTTTTCCACTAGTACATCCCGTATTAGGGAGATCCTTTTTTTATGCCAATTTTTTGCAGAACAACATTGAGTCAATTCAAGAGGTTTACCATTTAAGTACAAGACCCACCAAATAGACCTATCCAAAACTGCAAAACAAGGGTTTTTCCCAATAGCATTTCTTGAACATACATGAGACCTAACCTAACACCATGCCTTCCAAATGATCTGAAAATCCCTAGACCCAAAAACTTGAATCTCAAAGTCTCCAAACACAATATCATATAGTGGAGTATCTTTCCACTACTTACCCTTTTTCATAGTTGATCTTTCGATGTTATTTCTCACAAGGACTTTCCATGGCTGACACAAGACAAGTATGGAGGATCCAATTAAGGACAGTCCAAACAAGCACCCAAACACCACAATGCAGAATAACTCAACAAGATAATGTTTTCAACTAAATTTTCATTAACATGCCCGGCTATAAGGCCTTTCGAGTTAGGGCCAAATACTATCAAATTATTTTTGCAATCTCTCAGCTAGTCCAATTCTAAAATAATTAGCAATTGATGGAAACCCTAAGGCAGATCTAAACTTGAGCTCACAAGCCTCCAAGCATGCAAACCACTAGCTCTGCAATTACAAACTATTAGATAATAATCTGATCTTCAAGATCTCACAAGATCCAGATCTAATCTTCACACTTACCAATCTACTGACTCCCTAAACAACTACCCAAACATTCCATAAATACATTTCCTCAACCACAAGTCGGCTGGAAGAAATAATTAACTCCTAAGCCAAGTCAACTTCTAATACAAACAAATATTAAATGCAACAATAGTCTCAAATAGCCTTACAAACAATTAATTCTCCATGTCAACCTCTAGATCTACATAGGAGAATACAATAAAAGCTACCAATAATAAATGCACCAAGTCGGCCAACAAAATCTCCAAGAACTCCAGTTGGTAAACCAGAACTACCGAGCGCTAGAGAAACAACCGAGCACTAGTGAAACAACTGACCATGCTAAGCAACACTAAGAACCAAAAGCATCACCGAGAAAGCACGTCGATCAAGTACCATAAGCATCACCGAGTACAAGTTCCACCGAGCATAAGAGGTTTCACTGAGTTCCTTCAGCAACTGAACTTCCTTCAATAACTGAGATCGTCGGTTAAAGTTGCAACCGAGTAACACAGAATCAAACAAACACACCTCCATGCAGATTCACTGACATCATGACATATGTTTGCTATCACTCATAACCATGACATATGTTCGCTATAACTCATAATAAAACTTCATTTAATTAAGTATACTTCTTCATTCACTTTTCTCTTTTCTTCTCATCAACTCATCTCATTCCTATTTCTACCAGTCACGCAAATTCCATGTCACCCGCAATTTCTATTTTTAAATGCTTTCAATAAAATGCCATGTCAGCAATCTAATGCAGCCTTCAGAATCAACACTCTCATCAGCTCACATTTGTGTATGGTAACTAATCGCCAGGCACAACTTTCTAACTCCTTACTTACTTTTAGCACATAGGTTTAATTAATTATATCTAGTACTGCATTAAATGTATAATATACGCATTAAGCCAGTTTCCCAACCTCGTGCTAAATTTAACAAGTGAGGACACTTGTTCAACTTTCATAGGGGGAAGGGGAAGTGTACTAACTTCCAAGTGTCATTCCTAAACTACCCTTGTCATACCCCTATCACATCAATGTTGTACTTAGGCTGTGTTCCATTAATTTGTTAATCCTTCACACATTTCCCGTACTTTCAAATTCTAATTTCCTGAACTTGACATGACTTCAAAAGGATCATAATTAATTTGTGAGGTAACTCACACTTAAGGTATTGATGACCTCTGAAATCAATATCATTATTATAGTTCATGTCAAGTAAAACAAAGGTAATGAAAGTGAAAATATCGGACAATTACAGAGACATGAACCGATCGTTCATGGTATTTTGTTGGCAGATGTTGAGGTAGTCCATAGGTTCAATGCATGTGGCTGGCTTGGCTATTTTCTTCAGATGATAGAGTTTAATGAGGAGGTTGTTATAGAATTCATGAGTACATTTGATGAAGGACAAGCAACCATATGGGGATTGACAGTTGTTGCTACTGAAGAGAGAATTGCAGAAGTTACAGGGTTACCAGTTATGGGAGAACATTATCCAAATGAGCATGATGCCAGGTCATCTTGGGCTCAATTCTCCAAGCCACGTGATCCTCCGCTTGAAATTACTAAGCAGGAGTGCATCAGATTGTCCCTTCCACAACCATTTCCAGAACTAGCTACGCACATCATCAGGTATTTAACTTGTGAGGGAAGGTTTTCAAACCTACATGCTCATCATTTTAAGCTACTTAGCTGTATCAGGCATAATCTCCAGATTAATATTCCCAATTTTCTTTATAATATGCTAAGTATTAGTGCCAAGGAAACTCAAAAAGGCAATGCAAACTCCATTAGTCACCATGCCCTAATCAAGCTTTTGGTTGAAAAATCTCTTAGGGATGTTTCCCCTATGTCTTAGGTAGAATTTTTCCAAACCAAAACTTTGCAACCCCAAGTAAATCTTGTGGCCCAACCTCTAGAAGATGCAGTAGAATCTTCTGAGCCTACTGAAGAAGTAGCTATGAAATAAAAAGAACCAAAATTACCACCAGAAAACCTACTCTAGAGAGTAATGTACCCATTTCTTCCTCAAGAAAAGGAAAGCAGAAAGTTAGAAAAGAAATCCCTAACTTAGAAGGAGAAATTTCAAACCCTGCAATTCAAGTTAATAAAAGAAAATGGTCGAGTCCTACATTAACTACTCCTATAGTATCTACTCCTGCAACACATAAACTGAAAAGGTCTCGCCAACCTAAAATTGTAGTGGTTGAAGAGGCAACTATGCATAGAATCCCTCGCATGAGAGGACAAGTGTCTCCACCTTCTCCTCAACACCCAGATATTCCAACACCAAAACTTGATAAATTTTACAGAGATTATCAGACGTTGCCCAATTTTGCAGTCCAAAGAGCTCTTTCAGGAGTCAGAAGTAGGTGGAACAAATTGACAGAAGCTTTCAGAAAAGCAGAACCACATAGCCCAATTAATTATGAAGCAACTATCCATAGAGTGGCTAATTACATGAAGTTGGGATGACATCCCAGAAGGGAATTATGGATGCCTTTATCCTTCCAGCCACCTACACTCTTTTGGCCCCTATATGACATCAGTGCTACTAGACTGGATCAATTGGTTGAGGAGCATCAAGAAGATTACTTGGAACGCACAAGGGGGTTCTACTACACTTTCAGAAGTGGAAAGAAGGGAAAGACGACCGTTGGTGATTTCAGGACCATAGCAAGGAAATACAATGCTTGAGGACAAGCATTCTGTTAGTAGGGGGTAGATGATGAGTCTAATTATTGCCTCAATTTTGTTATGATCTTTATATTTTGTTGATACTTTGACAAACATTTCCAAGACATTTTATTACTTATGCTTATGTGAACCTATGCCAAGTACAACTAAAGCCACAAAATTTATGGGTAGCTTGAGTGATATGTTTTGCTAACTATTATAAATATAATGCAGTATTTCATATAATTATTTCAAGCTGTGTTCTAACATTTAAGTAGGAGTTGAAAATGTTGACTTGCATAGGTGTACCAAATGTTACTAACCTTTTAGGTAAGCACGAAGCAATATGAAGAGTGGCGCATCTGCATTAAAGAAGGAGCGTTAAAAGACCAACCATGGTGGGAGAATCTAGCATGATTCTAATGGATATGTCGAGCTTTGAAGGAGTTGTTGTTCCAGAGAATATAGGGAATTAGTCCTGCTATATTTCCTTAAAACTGTTATTCTGTTGTCAGTAGTAATTGTATTATGTCGTGGTTATTTTATCTCCTCCATATTTAGGTAGGTTTAATGAGACTTTTCTGTTATGTTTTCAATAAGCGGCAATCCTTGATATAAAGGTATTTTGACTGATTTAGTAGGTAATGAAGAAAGATAGAATTATGTATTCAATATAGTGGAAGTTTTTCTATTTTTATTCTTCATGAGTTATTCAATTGTTATGTAACCAGTTAAGAAGAATTTAATGGAAGAGTGATTTTGGATTATCTCTTGTATTGAGTAGTTAGTAGAATCCAACCAAGGGGGCCCACTTGGAAGGTGGATTGGATTAAGTTAGAATAGATTTGTTTCATGTACCTTTTCCTATTTTCAAATAGAGTTACTGTTTTATTCCTGCAGCATTGCCACTATGGTTGTTCCTGCAACATTTGTAGAAATGGGTATAGTGAATGTTTTGAGTTGTCAGACAGGCTTAGATTCATTTCATAAGTTTTCAGTAGAAATTCTATTCAATAGTCAAGTATGTTTACTTTCTTGCAGCAATAGCATAGATTCCTTTCATGCATTTTATCTTCCTACAGCATAGGTGTTATGACTCCTAAAGGAACTTAGTGCACAAACTGTGATGTCCCATTTCAAGTCTACATCCCTGGGTTGACAATCTAAATGCATTTCATGATGGGGATAGGTAATCAATAGCATAGATATATTACCCTTAAGAGAGACAATGGCATGATTATCCCTACCTATTGTGAGACTGTTCATTTTTGGCACCGCTGCTGGGGATGGTGTCAAACTAGGAACCTCAATGAGTCATTTATTTTTCATATTAGTTTCTTGTTTTTAGTTAATACAAGAATTTGTGAGCTTGCTTCATAAGTTATCAACTTACTTGCATGCATCGAAGAAGGCGAAATGCTAATGGAAGATTTCTTCCAAAGGAACCTGTTAAACTAAAAGAAGAGCTTGAAGAGCTTGAATTACCATTTCTTGATGCCAGTCCTAAGTTTGTTGCATCATCTTCAATAGAAGAAGAAGAAACCCAAGAAACATTTGACCTCCATCCTTTTGCAGAAATATTAGCCAATTTTCATAATAATCCTACTCCAGGACCGCCTGTTTCTCAAAACCCTCCAGTGAACAATACTTTCCAGCCACAGTTTCAATATCCAACACCTCCAGTAATGGAAACTCCTACATTTCCATTTCCAATTCCAAGTCTTATTAACAATCCTAACCTCAAGAAAATACATGCTTCAACACTTCCAAAGTTCTATAGCCTTGTTACGGAGGATCTTGACACCTTTTTGTTTGAGTTTGACATATTGTGTCAAAGTTTTGACTATAATAATGATATTCATAAGCTTAAGCTATTCCCAGCAACACTGAAGGAGTCAGCCCTCAGATGGTTCATGGGCTTAGGAGCAAATGCAATAGCTAATTGGGATGGAATGAGAGATTTGTTTCTAAGAAAGTATAAAGACTACTGCAAGGAAAGTGATTCAAAAGGAGATGACATATTTTTTATATCATAAAGGGAAGAAGAGACTTTAGAGGACTACATATCACGCTTCTTATTTAGTTTACAAAAGAACCCACAACATGCATTGCAGGAGGATTCATAGAAGCTAATTTTTCTAAGAGGCGTGAATGAAAATTGTCTTGAAGCTCTGGACCTCATGGTCAGAGGTGATATCTCTAAATCCTCCTGGGATGACCTTCAGAAGATTTGTATGAACTATTCTAGAGTAGTGGTCAAGAAAGGAAGGGGATTTCGCTCAGTGCTGACTAAAAGAAGTGGCTCTGGTATTTCAAAGATGGCAATTTCAAACTTGTTATCAGACTTCAAGCAAGACATCATCAATGATGTTGCTACACACCTAGACACGATGACTGCCAAGAAGAAACACATAGATGTAGAGGCGCAACTGGCCGAATACTGTCCTCATTGCCACAAATAAAAGAAGGATTGTCAATGCAAATTGGTCACAAACCTGGAGAATCAACATCTTCCAACTAAGTACTTGAAGATAGATGGAGAGGATGAGCAAGTATTCTTCGTTGCTCAATGCCGGTCATAGGCCATGAGACAAGGTATGCCTCAAGACCCATTACAAACTTCAAGTCCATATAATAGTCAGTGGCAAAATTGGAATGTCCAAAGTCCTCCACAGTATAATCAATCCACTTGGAATAATGCTTGGCCAAATAATCAATAGAATTAATGGTATCCTCCACAACAACCCCAATGGTCACAATTTCCAAACCAATGGCAACAACCACAAGGAAATTGGTAGCCCACTAACTAGTGGAGAGGACCTCAGCAATGGCCTAATCCAAATCCTAGATATCCACCTTTACCACCTCCAACAAATATGCCTGCAATAATGCCACCACCTCCAAATACAAATCCTCAAAAGCAGACACAATTACCTACTCAACCTCAACCGAATCCCAACAATCAACATCCACATCAACAAATGTATGCTACTGATACTCAACAATATCCTGCCTATGCACTTGATATAGCTGATATACACCTAAGATCAGGTACTAGCTTTCCAGCACCTGAACCACCCCTTATCACTGAAGTGCTAGACCTTCCTATAGCAATAGTACCGATTCCAAAGAATGATTTGCCAAATATTGTTGCATCAGAAAATGTTTCCAACTCAGGTAATGCTCATACATTAGTTAAACCACCTTTTCCTTAGAGGCTTAACATGGAGAAGCCCATACCAAAAGAAGACCAACCATTTGATATCATTGGCCAGCTTAAGAACATGCATGTCCAGATTCCCCTGTTTCAAGCAATAAAAGATGTTCTAGTTTATGGAAAAGCAATAAAAGAAGCTTGTCTTAAAAAGCATGGGAGAAAGAAAAAGGATCCTACCATAGTTCATGTTATAGGACAATTGGTTGATATCATGCTACGAAAACTGGTAACACCAAAATATTCAGATCTAGGGAGTCCAGTTGTGAATATCATCATTAATGGCCAGTCTGTAAAAAAAGCATTAATAGACTTAAGTGCTACCATTAATGTAATGACTAAGGATACTATGAATAAACTGAGTATTGAAGGGTTGAGAGCTACTCCAACAATATTGCAATTAGTAGATAGCTCTACTGTTACTCCTAATGGAATGATAGAAGATATAATAGTTGCCTTAGATTCTTGGGAGTACCCTGATGATTTCATGATCCTTTCACCAAAAGTGAACCTTGCTGGTTACCCTGTCATTCTAGGATGTCCATAGCTAGAAATAGTTGATGCAAACATAAGTTGTAGATTAGGGAACATGACAATTTCAGATGGGCAAGCCACTAGGAAATTAGCATTGTATCCTCCAGCTCAACCACAACCAAATTTGAGTACACCTATATGGCTAGATTTAGGAGATGGGGAGGAAGAACTAAATTTTGTGGTTTAACTTATGATGTTACATAGGCAATCCTTTCTCAAGCTACAAGAGGAAGATGAAGTCATTCAGAGCATTCTTAATAATGAGTATGTTGTAATCAAAGATGTATCTGAGAGTTATGTGTTAGAGTTAAGTACATATGAAGATAATTTTGAGGATTATGTATTACCTTTAGAACCCAATATTATCCACCAGTTGCTACTTAGTGAAGTAAACACAAGTCATATACCTAAAATATCCATGCTTGACCTTACAACTACTGTTGAACTTTCTAAAGGTCATAATCTCCATGTGAATAATAAGTTGCCTCCACAACAAATGGAACAACTAACTAAATTGCTACAAACACATGAGAAAGCCTTTGCATGGGATTATGGGGACATGAAGGGATTAAGCCCAACATTATGTACTCATAGGATATATATCAATGAAGGAAGCCTACCCCTTCATCAACCTCAAAGAAGGATTAACCCAACATTAAGGGAGATAGTCAAAATAGAATTGAAAAAGTTATTAGATGTTGGCTTTATATATCGTATATCTGACAGTAAGTGGGTATCACCTTTGGTAATAGTACCTAAAAAGGGGGGCAAATGGATCATTTGTGTGGATTACAGAGAGTTAAATAAAGCTACCAAGAAAGATCACTTCCCATTACCATTCATTGACCAAGTACTTGATACTTTAGTTGGTAAGAAGTATTTTTCCTTCCTTGATGGATATAGTGGATACAATCAGATAACTATTTCTCCAGAGGATCAGGAGAAGACTAAATTCACATGTCCATGGGGGACATATGCCTATTTAGTTCTACCTTTTGGGTTGTGTAATGCTCTAGCAATGTTTCAAAGAGCTGTGATTAGTATTTTTGCTGACATTTCACATGATTGTATGGAGATATATATGGATGACTTTACAACATTTGGAGTGACATTTGATGAGGCTTTGAAGAATCTTGAAAAGGTACTAATCCAGTGTAAGGAGCATAATCTATCCCTTAATAGTGAGAAATGATTTATGATGATGTAGGAAGGAGTGGTACTAGGGCATTTCATTTTAGCAACAGGAATTCAAGTGGACCCAGCTAAAGTAGAGGTAATACTTACACTACCTACTCCTACCAAACAAAAAGATGTAAGATCTTTTCTAGGACATGTTGGATACTATAGACGGTTTATTCAAAATTTTAGTCAAATTGATAGTCCTCTATATACATTGCTTACCAAAGAAGTTGAATTTAAGTGGACACAAGCATGTGATGAGTCCTTCTTGTAGCTAAAGAACCTCCTAACAACTGTACTAGTCCTAAAAGGACCAGATTGGTCTATTCCATTCCACATCCATACAGATGCATCAGATTATGCCATAGGTGTTGTGCTAGGACAAAGCCTACTAACCTTGAGAATGCAATTTACTATATCAGTAAAAGCCTCCATGGCCCTGAATTGAACTACATAGTTATTGAAAAGGAACTCCTAGTTGTAGTTTATGCATTGAACAAATTTTGACACTATGTCACAGGCTATCCCATTTTGTTCACACTAATCACTCTACAATAAAATATCTAATGAACAAACCTACTATAACAGGTAGATTAGCAAGATGGCTCTTTCTATTGCAGGAGTTTGATATCACAATTGTTGATAAGCCAGGAAAGGCCAATGTAGTTGTTGACTACCTATCTAGACTACAAAATGTTGATGAAGATACTACTCAAGTTGAAGATACATTTCTAGATGAACACCTATTCCATATAGCAATCAAAAACCCATGGTATGTAGACATAGCCAATTATCTTGTAGCAAATAAGATGCCCCCACATTTTTCTCAAAAAGACAAGAAAAAGTTTGCAGAGAAGAGCTTTCAATTTTCATGGATAGATAATAATCTATTTTACACTGGTCCAGATCAGATTATGAGAAGATGTGTGAAAGAAGATGAAGTATATGATATACTCTATGCTTGTCACGATGAGCCTTGTGGAGGTCACTTTGCAGCAAAGCAAACAAACCTGAAAATCTTAACAACATGATATTATTGGCCTCAATTACACAAAGATGCAGCCAATTATACAAAAAAATGTGATAAATGTCAGAGGATGGGTCATCCAACGAAATCAGATGAGATGCCACTTAATCCACAAGTAGTAATAACACCCTTTGATAAGTGGGGTATAGACTTCATTAGACCAATTGATCCACCATCAAATGGAAAATCCTACATTTTGGTTTGTACAGATTACCTGACAAAATGGGTCAAAGTGAAAGCTATGTAGAATGCAAGGGATGAAAAAGTAGCAAAATTCTTGTATGAAGAAATCTTTACCAAGTACAAAGTCCCCAGAGAGCTAGTAACGGATCAAGGCACATAATTGACATCAAACCTGATCACAGAGTTGATGAAGGAGTATAGCATAAGGCATCAAAAGTCTAGTCCTTATCATCCACAAGCAAACGGATAGGCATAGGTGACCAATAGAGAAATAGAGGCCATATTAACAAAGACAATGCAATTGCATTGCAAGGATTGGAGCAGTCGATTAATAGAAGCAGTCTGGGCTTACTGTACCACATGGAAGACAACAACAGGGTTCACCCCATTTGAATTGGTGTATGGAAAAGCAACAATGTTGCCCATAGAATTTGAACACAAAACATTGTGCACAACACTTGAACTAAACATCAATCTTCCTGCAGCAAAAATAGAACGTCTCCTCCATCTAAACTCATTGGATGAAATGTGCAAGTCAGCATTGGAAAGAACAGAGCTAATACAAAACCAAAGGAAAAGATGGCATGATTCACATATCAAGAATAAGCAATTTCAAGTAGGAGATTGGGCTTTACTATATGATTCCAGATTCAAAGAGAACCCAGGAAAGCTGCAAACCAGATGGCTCAAACCCTATGAAATTCAATATGTTTTTGATAATGGATCAGTTCAGCTAACCACACTTGATCTAGTACAATTTAAGCTGCTAGTCAATGGACACCACTTGCATGTGTATCACAAGCCTCAAACCAAAGAAGAATTCTTGAAATAGTTCAACATGCACAGTTTCATAGCCCCTCAGGAAATAGTTCCTGCAGCAGAAGGTGAAAGCCTTCCTCCTGCAGCATCACCATTACATATGTTTGCTATCACTCATAATAAAACTTTATTTAATGAAGTATACTTCTTCATTCACTTTTCTCTTTTCTTCTCATCAACTCATCTCATTCCTATTTCTACCACCCACTCAAATTCCATGTCACCCACAATTTCTATTTTCAAATGCTTTCAATCAAATGCCACGTCAGCAATCTAATGTGGCCACCGAAATCAACACTCTCATCAGCTCACATTCATGTATGGTAACTAATCACCAGGTACAACTTTCTAACTCCTTACTTACTTTTACCACATAGGTTTAATTAATTATATCTAGTACTACATTAAATGTATAATATACGCATCAAGCCAGTTTCCCAACCTTGTGCTAAATTTAACAAGTGAGGACACTTGTTCAACTTTCATAGGGGGTAGGGGAAGTGTACTAACTTCCAAGTGTCATTCCTAAACTACCCTTGTCATACCCCTATCACATCAGTGTTGTACTTAGGCTGCGTTCCATTAATTTTTTAATCCTTCACACATTTCCCGTACTTTCAAATTTTGATTTCCTAAACTTGACATGACTTCAAAAGGATCATAATTAATTTGTGAGGTAACTCGCACTTAAGGTATTGATGACCTCTGAAATCAATATCATTATTATAGTTCATGTCAAGTAAAACAATGGTAATGCAAGCAAAAATATCAAACAATTACAAAGACATGAACCAGTCATTCATAGTATTTTGCCGGTGGATGTTGAGGCAGTCCGCAAGTTCAGTGCATGCGACTGCCTTGGCTATTTTCTTCAGTTGACAGAGTTTAATGAGGAGGTTGTTGCAAAATTCATGAGTACATTTGAAGAAGGACAAGCAACCATATGGGGATTGATAATTGTTTCTACTGAAGAGAGAATTGTGGAAGTTACAGGGTCACCAGTTGTGGGAGAACATTATCCAAACAAGCATGATGCCAGGTCATCTCAGGCTCAATTCTCTAGGTCGAGTGATCCTTTGCTTGAAATTACTAAGCAGGGGTGCAACAGATTGTCCCTTCCACAACCATTTCCAGAACTGGCTACGCACATCATCAGGTATTTAACTTGTGAGGGAAGGTTTTCAAACCTACATGCTCATCATTTTAAGTTGCTTAGTTGTATCATGCATAATCTTCAAGTTAATATTCCCAATTTTCTTTATAATATGCTAAGTATCAGTGCCAAGGAAACTCAAAAAGGCAATGCAAACTCCATTAGTCACCATGCCCTGATCAAGCTTTTGGTTGAAAAATCTCTTAGGGATGTTTCCCCCATGCCTTGGGCAGAATTTCTCCAAACCAAAACTTTGCAACCCCAAGTAAATCATGTGGCCCAACCTCTAGAAGATATAGTAGATTCTTCTGACCCTCCTGAAGAAGTAGCTGTGAAAGAAAAAAAACTGGAATTACCACCAGAAAACCAACCTCCTGAACCTACTCTAGAGAGTAATGTACCCACTTCTTCCTCAAGAAAAGGAAAGCAGAAAGTTAGAAAATAAATCCCTAACTTAGAAGGAGAAATTTCAAAACCTACAATTCAAGTTAATAAAAGAAAATGACCGAGTCCTGCAGCACATAAACCAAAAAGGTCTCGCCAACCTAAAATTGCAGTGGTTGAAGAGGCAACTGTGCGTAGAAGCCCTCGCATGAGAGGACAGGTGTCTCCACCTTCTCCTCAACACCCAGATGTTCCAACACCAAAACCTGGTAAAGTTTACAGAGATTATCAGACATTGCCCAATTTTACAGCCCAAAGCGCTCTTTCAGGAGTCAGAAGTAGGTGGAACAGATTACCAGAAGCTTTCAGAAAAGAAGAACCACATAGCCCAATTAATTATGAAGTAGCTATCCATAGAGTGGCTAATTACATGAAGTTGGGATGGCAGCCCAGAAGGGAATTATGGATGCCTTTATACTTCTAGCCACCTACACTCTTTTGGCCCTTATATGACATCAGTGCTACTAGATTGGATCAGTTGGTTGAGGAGCATCCAGAAGATTACTTGGAATGCGCAAGGGGGTTCTACTACATTTTCAGAAGTGGAAAGAAGGGAAAGAAGACCATTGGTGATTTTAGGACCATAGCAAGGAAATACAATGCTTGAGGATAAGCATTTTGTTAGTAGGGGGAAGATGACGAGTCTAATTATTGCCTCAATTTTGTTATGATCTTTATATTTTGTTGATACTTTGATAAACATTTCCAAGACATTTTATTACTTATGCTTATGTGAACCTATGCCAAGTACAACTAAAGCCACAAAATCTATGGGTAGTTTGAGTGATATGTTTTGTTGACTATTATAAATATAATGTTGTACTTCATATAATTATTTCAAGATGTTTTCTAACATTTAAGTAGGAGTTGAAAATGTTGACTTTCATATGTGTACCAAATGTTACTAACCTTTCATGTAAGCACGAAACGATATGAAGAGTGGCACATCTACATTAAAGAAGGAGCATTAGAAGACCACCCATGGTGGGAGAATCCAACATGATTCCAATGAATATGTCGAGCTTTGAAGGAGTTGTTGTTTCAAAGAATATAGGGAATTAGTGTAATGCCCACCCTAGCATCTTCCTATGTTAGACTGATAGGACTATTGCTTTGACACTTTGGATTTTATGATGGACTATGATTATTATTAAGTTAGAATTTTATGAGACATTTGAGCATATATATTTGGTTACTACAGTTTATTTGGAAATATTAAATGAGTTATAATTTAATGATGAATGGCTAGAAATGAACTATTAGTAAAATGTTTTACATTGATTTGTGTTATAACATTTTATTATGATCTAACCCTACTGACCCTATTATGGTTTGATGTTCACTGGTTGATGTGAGTGTAGGATGAGGAGGGGCAGTCGTAGTCACTCCTATGGGATATCCACATGATGTTGCACTCTCACTCCTTGTTTGCCACTGTCTATTTATATTTATATATCTGTATATGCATATCAGTTGGTGATGTAGGATGCAGGTACCAGGCATCGTCTCCACCTAGCTACATAGGTCTGAGCGTGCCTTCAATATCCTTGAACTATTGATGTGTGGAGATTTAACCAAGTTACTCTGGAGGTTACCCATGGACCTAGAATTCTATTTAGGAAGTGATCCTAGTTGGGAAGTAGAATGCAGTTTATGTTATGGACTTGATTTGATGTTGGTCTGGGTTTATGTTATGAGTTAGAATTAATCTATTTTATATGTATAATAAATAATTATGTTATAATTGTTTGTATTTTATACAGGTATGTGTATATGTGGATGCACACGCATATATCCATGCTTATATAAATAATAATAATTGTATGCTTTCATTAATAGTGTTAATGGTATGTTGTTTATAATAAGTAAATAGAGTGAGTTGAATGAAGTATATTTAATGAATGTATTAAATAAAAAGTAAAAATAATAATAATAAAAGGAAAATGTCCTTTGTAGTAAAATTAGCTATCTACGAGGGATGTGAACTCAAGACCTCCTAGAAGTTAGGCCACTTATTTTCCTATTGTGCTATGTGTTTTTCTTGAAAGGTATTTGTCTATTATTCTTGTTATGTTTTCATTTAAAAGATATTTTAATTAAATTTATTAAAAACCTTGATTAAGTCTTTATGGGAAATTATTTGGTTGTTCCTCCAACCAACTATGGAAGTTGGAGAAGTTGCTTCCCACAAAGCAACTCCTCCAACCACATAGTGGAGGATAAATAATTGAAGAATTTTGTGTGCGGGAAGGATGATAATTTTTGGAAGATTTGTTTTCTTTTGAGTTGTCTGCAATTGTTTTCTCTATAAATTTTTGGTGAAAGTTTATGTGAGTTTGAGAGTCTCTGGTTGGTGAAGTCGTTTGTGTGAGGATTTCGTGGAATTGATTGCAAGAGGAAGATTTCCAGAAGGATATATACTCAAGGATTGAAGTTTCGTAGAGATTCTCCAGTCAAGGGAAGAGGATTCTCCACAGGACCCAAGGTAGGGTCTAAACTGGGAAGAATCTCCATTCTTCCTCTTTGTGTATGAATGTGGTCTTTGTGTGTTATATTGTCTATGTAAATTTCAGAATGATTATGTTATACATATATATGTTGTGCCTGTATTAGTGATTTGGAGTTTAGGATTATGTTTAATTATTTTTCCATGTTGTATGTATATGAGTATTCCTATATTTGTAAGAGGTTGTAGGGTCCTTAGCATTCTCCTTGTATCTCCTTTCTTATCCAGAATGTCCATGAGTTCATCGAGGCTTTAGAACTTCTATTTCAACCCTACAATTTCATATCTATTTTTGCACCACCTTTCTTTGTCCAGATCTAGAATAGATTTGTTAGATAGATAGGATGGATTGGTGGGCTATTTCTAAAGGGAAACTGGGAGATCTCAAATGGGTCGTGGCCAGATTAGGCAATCATAGTCCCCATAATGCCCAATTTTACCTGCAAGTCAGAGTTGACAGACGTATTTTGTAGTTCCTGTCGGTTTAGTGTCAACCGAGTCAGGTCAATTTAGTATTGACCGAGCCAGGTCAGTTTAGTATTAACCGAGGCAGGTTGGTTTAGTATTGACCAAGCCAGGTTGATTTAGTATTAACTGAGGTAGGTCAGTTTAGTGTTAACCGAGATAGGTCGGTTTAGTATCAACCGAGCAAGGTCGGTGTAGTGTCAACCGACCAAAATAGTGTTAACCAACCAAGACTGTATCAACTGACCAAATTGTTTGAACTGAGGAAGCTAGTGTCAACCAACCAAACTGTATCAACTGAGCAAATTAGTGTTAACCGAGGAAAACAAGATTTATACAAGTATAACATTTAAATATAAGTTACGGTACTTTAATTTCTTATACTTTAAGTTATACTTGTATAAAAGTTACGGTACTTTAATTTATTATACAAGTTATGGTACTTTAATTTCTTATACTTTAAGTTATACTTGTATAAAAGTTACGGTACTTTAATTTATTATACTTTAAGTTATACTTGTATAAAGGAATTAGGTACCTTTGGGGATGATTGAGATAGGTTTCAACTTCATAGGAGTTAAGATGCAACTTCTAATTTTGAGATTTCTTAAAAATTCAGACTTAGCCAAATTTCAGGCACATGAGATTTCCCTAGATTTTTGAAATAAGCTATGGAATGTTGTATAAATTCTTGTGGAGAGTTTTATGTCATATCTTATGAATTTTTATACTTGTTTTTTATTATAAGCTTTTGTTCATACTTGGTTTTTTGGTAGAATCCATAATGTAAGGTCAGGACTTGTTCGGGTGGCCTGAGTGCACCAGAGGGCTCCCTAGACCTATGAGATGGATCTTTTGAAAGTACTTGATGTTTTCATGGCTTGTGTGGGTAGGGGACTAGGTACCCTAGGTGAGTGGCTCATCATAGGTGTTGGAACCCTAAAGTGGTTACCAGATGATCCTATGGGTGGGTAATTAAAAAGTGATAACCTATTAATGAATCTGGGAAAGGGGAGAAATAAAAGATAATGAAAGAAAACATGTTAATGGCCACATAACCTGTTGGAGTACCGGGACCATGGGTAACTACCAGGGTGGATCCCTATTCATAAAGGGGGGACTGGGGTTACATGGTTTCTAGGGTGAATCCCAATACACAGGTTGTGTGATGACACTCACTTAGGTGGTATCCTAGAACCTTGACCTCTATGTTATAGTGTGATGATATTTTACGTTCTTTTTGAATCTTGGATTTCTTTATCTTTTGAGCCTTAGATTGCTTAGGACCTTGTGAGTATCTTGGTTCTATCTCCTAGCACAGGGGGTGGAACTTCACCAGTTTCACATGGTTGGGTGGCAAAAATCTTTCGAGGTCCTGTTCATAGTTCGTGACTTGGATGCATTCAAATTTATGTATTGATGCAGATATTTGTATTTTGTGTTATGTATTTTTGAAAGGAAAGATGAAAAGATATGTTGTAATGCCTTTGGGCCATTCACGTACTTGTTATTATGAGATCTATTATCAGAAAGATGTAATTGAAAAGAAAAGCAATGTAATTGGGAGGGATAGTTCTAGGCTTTGTTCCAAGGGTTGTTATTTGAAAGATCAAAGTTGGAAATATATTATGTGGTGTTGAAATTATCTTTTCTATCTCTCATATGCTGCAATGAAAGAAAATGTTTATTATGCTAAGGTTAAGATGTAATTTGTAAGGAATAGTTATTCAATGTTTAGGAAGGAGAAATGAAATTAGTATATAAAGTAAGAAATATAATTGTAAATGAAATGTTATTTTCTTACCCTATCTCTTAAAGTTCTAAAATGTGAAAGTAACGAAAGGAAATGATATTCAATTTGGATAAGTAATGTAAATATGTTAGTAAATGAATTCATTAAGGGAACCTTAAGGAATGTAAAGATGAAGTAGTAATGATGTAATGTTAGGAAAAAAAATTGTTAGTTGCAATTTTTGGTCATAAGACCTGATTCCTTATGGGTTCCCTGGCGGGGACATTACAATTAGTCCTGCTATATTTCCTCAGAACTATTATTCTATTGTTAGCAGTAATTGTATTATGTCATGGTTGTTTTATCTCCTCCATATTTGGCGAGGTTTAATGAGACTTTTTTGTTATGTTTTCAATAAGCGTCAATCCTTGATATAAAGGGATTTTGACTGATTTAGTAGGTAATGAAGAAAGATAGAATTATGTATTCAATATAGTGGAAGTTTCTCTATTTTTATTCTTCATGAGTTATTCAGTTGTTATGTAACCAGTTAAGAAGAATTTAATGGAAGAGTGATTTTGGATTATCTCTTATGTTGAGTAGTTAGTAGAAGCCAACCAAGGGGGCCCGCTTGGAAGGTGGATTAGATTAAGTTAGAATAGATTTGTTTCATGTACATTTTTCCTTTTTTCAAATAGAGTTACTATTTTATTCCTGCAGCATTGCCACTGTGGTTGTTCCTGCAGCATTTGCAGAAATGAGTATAGTGAATGTTTTGAGTTGTTAGACAGGCTTAGATTAATTTCATAAGTTTTCTGCATAAATTCTATTCAATAGTCAAGTATGTTTACTTTCCTGTAGCAATAGCATAGATTCCTTTCATGCATTTTATCTTCCTGCAGCATAGGTGTTATGACTCCTAAAGGAACTTAGTGCATAAATTGTGCTATCCCATTTCAAGTCTACATCCATGGATTGACAATCAAAATGTATTTCATGATGGGGATAGGTAATCCGTAGCATAGATATATTACCCTTAAGAGAGACAATGACATGATTATCCCTACCTATTGTGAGATTGTTCAACCATTCTCTACTTTCTAACCATCTAGGTGGAACTTCTGTCCATCCCAACACATTGGATTTATGGGGAGCTATTATGTCTCCTGATGCCATGCAAAAAACTTGGATTCTACTAAGAACATTGCCAAAGTTTCCTTTCTCCAATTCTAAGAAAAGGGTAGTATCATCAACAAACTATTCAACTAGGAGATCCTCATTATTGGGAAAATGGATCCCTTTAACGGGTGGACCAATTTCTGAAGCCTTAAGAATAAAGGACCAAGCATCAACAACAATAACATATAGGGCAGGGGCAAGAGGACACCCTTGTCTAATAGACCTTTCAAGTGGAATATGGTTAGAGAGTTCTCCATTGACATCAATCACAGTTGATGAATCTTTAAATAGGATGCTAACCCATTTGTAGAAGTATTCTATAAATCCAAATGCCTCTAGCATTTTGAGGACAAAGTGTGATTCGATTCTATCATAGGATTTTTCAAAGTCTAAGAGGACTATGGCCATGTTTTGATTATCCATTTTGGTCCAATTCATGGCTTCCCAACTACTAATAAGGTTATCAAGTATATACCTACCTTTTATAGATCCAATTTGAGTTACTGACACCACATTCTTAAGAATTTCACTGATTCTTCTAGCCATAACTTTAGCAATAATCTTGTAGAATATATTTAATAGAGTGATAGGTCTCTAATTCTTGATATGTGATTTATCACCATCTTTGGGTAAGAGTTTGATTAATTCTCTATTAATGTTTTCCTCCAATGACCCTGTTTCGAATGCTTCTTCATACACTTCTAAAAACTCACCAGAGATCCATTCTTTATTTTTTTTTGTAAAATTCAGCAGGCAGCCCATCAAGTCCAGGGGATTTATCATTGGCTAATGACCTTATGGCTTCATCAATCTCCTTAATGTTGATTCTGTGGTCTAGTACCATGGCTTGTTTCTGAGAAACCTTTCTTGGGATTAGTTTAATACATCTGTTCATTGCCTTAATATTCTCAGCTTTTTGCCCTCCAGAGGTTGGATGGATGAAGGAAAACTTTGATGGGGCAGCAAAGAACAATCCTGGTAGAAGTGGAATTGGGGTGATTATCTGAAATAGTGATGGTAACACTATTTTGACCGCTTTGAAAAGATGTGAGGATGACACCAACAACATGGCTGAATGCAAGGCAACACTTCTAGCGGTTAGACTTGCAAAATAACAAGGTCATAGTAGATTACATTTGGAGGGTGATTCTTTGTTAGTTGTGCAAGCAATTTCCAATTTGTCCATAAATTCTTGGCACTTAGAGAATGAGATTATGCTAATCAGAGAGTTTTTGTCAACCTTTGAAAACTATAAGGTCTCCCATATAAAAAGGGAGGGAAATGTTGAAGCGGACTTACTTTCAAAGCAGACGGTAGAGTTTGTAGAAGTTGGGGACCTAATGGTTGATGAATTTAATTCACATCATGGATCAAAGTTGTAGGTGGCCCAGTTATGATGACGTCTTGGAGGCTTATGTCAGATTTCTATGACATAAGCAGTGTTGCCTTTTCCCCATCATTTCTTGGGCAAGTTTCACTTTAATGTAGGAACACACTAAGGAGATTTATGATAAAAAATGACGACGGTCACATAACGATGGTGTAATGATGTTTAGCATGCTTTTAAACACATTTAGTGTCCTGCGGCGGAAGTGCTTTTAAAGATCGCCTGATGGTGTTTTCTTTTTTGTGGTGTCTTTTTATTTGTGGATGTTGGTGTGCTTCCTACCTCTAGTTTGAAGGTCCTCGTTCTTCAATGGAGTCGACTTTCACTTTCCATACTAGGTGGTAGCAGAAGGGGATTTTTGGCCCGGTTGATGATCACATGGTGAAGTTGATATTAAAATGTCCCTCAAAGGAGGTCATCCAAGCCTTCTAGCAGACATTAGGGCCTTTGTTCCATAATGGTGATCGAAAGTGGAAACTACAGGTGGACATTGCAGATATGATTATGGCTTGGGGTCTTGAATTGAGCGACCATGAATGGTGTGTGGCTTGGGTAATGAATGCCTTGTTCAATGAGGATTTGATTATGGGGATGGACTCTATGCTTGAATGGGTGCATCCCAGTTGGGTGTTCAATTACAGTGAGTGCTTCTCGGATGAAGAGGAAGGGGTGGAGGTAGGCATTGTCCCCTTTGTGCGTTGGCCGATAAGGGTGGACATGGTTAGCTATTTGGCGGCGAGGAGAGTTGGGTGGTAATGCCTGAAATAGGGCATTACAAATTTTCTTGAAGGCAAATAGGTGGTGCTAGTGCTGACCACCTTTCCAAAGAATTGTCGGTCTCTCCGTTGTAGATGCAGAGTTGGAGTTGTTAAGGCAAGTTAAGTTGGTGCATGGGCTGTGATTTTTGGTGCTCGTTCTATGGGGGTTTATGGTTTTTTTTTTTTGTCTCCCTCCTGCTATGTTTTGGTTGTCATGTTGTGGCAGGATCTTTTTCAATGTTTTTTGGCTAGTGTTCTCTTTTCAATGCTTGTTGGTTTCATTACTGCAGAAGATGTGCTCGGGGTGGTGCTACTATAGCAAGTATTTTGGGGTCACCTTTAAAGACCCGTAGGTTGTTCTTTGTTTAGCCCTCTTTCTTGTTTGTAAGGGTGTAGGTGGGGTCTTTTTAGATTGCTTCTGGTTTGTATGGGTTCTTTGGAAGCAATTTTGTATGCTTATCCATTCATGTAAATCCTTTTATATTAATAAAATACATCTTTTTACCGACCAAAAATAATAATTCTTAGCTTTGTGCTCTGAAGAGAAAAATTTCTTATAAAAATATACAAAAGCATTCAAAGTGTCTTTGTTGTTCTTGGTGGCTCCTCCTTACATTTGAATTCTATTGATCTCTTCTATGTTATGTTTTTCTCTGATCAAATTAAAGAAGTACTTAGATCCTTTGTCCCCATCTTTAATCCATCTAGCTAACTTTTTGACCTTGGATTTTAAAATTTTGTATTTTCCTTAGATTAGCTTTGATGCTTGAGAGATTGTTTAAGCTCTTGATCATTTCCTTTTATTTTCAGTTGAGTTTCAACTTGATTAAGTTTACTCTGGTAGAGATTCTCTTCTTGATTCCCATCTATAGCTTCCTTTGCTCCTACAATTTGAAACAATCTTTTCCATACTTGAACTAGTTGGTCCCATTTGTCCCTTGCAGAGAGAGTAGAATTACAAAACTTAGAAAAAGAAGTAGTAGTCTGAAAGGATTGGAGAGAGTCCTCATCATCAAGAAGAGATGTATTGAGCTTGAAGGTGTTCTTCCTCTTCATATTGGGGTTTTGATTAAAATAGGTTTTAGGGATGATGCAAACATGGATTAGAGAGTGATTAGATAGACTAGCAGGGGTCACTTCTATAGGATTTTGACTAGGTTGTTGGGTTAACCCAAACCACACCTTATTAAAGTAGATCCTATCTAATCTACAATACACCCTATTTTTACTGGCCTGATTATTGCACCATATAAACCAAATATTATTATATTATTGCTTCTTATTCTCCAAAGGATCACTAATTTGAAACCTTCTCTTGAATTTAGACCAAAAGAAAAATTTGTTCCCCTTCCACTCATACTTATTACCTCCACATTTATCTTGTTTGCTTTCAATCATGTTAAAGTCTCCCATAAAGATCCATTTGGCATCAGGTAAGTTGTTAGATAACCAGTCCCATATATTAGCTCTTTCTCTATAGTAATTTGATGCATATATGTTATAGATTCCCACTTCTTGATTCTTATCTTTGAATTTCCCCCAAATTACCCTTTGGCAAGGAGAAGTGCCTTTAGAAGTCATCTTATCAGCCCAGTTATTTCCTATTAGCATAGCAACTCCTCCTTTGCCTCTATTATGTCCTAAATATATACAAGTGGCTTTGTTTCAGATGAATTTGAGAGTGTTATGAGCATGATATCTAGTGACCTTGATCTCTTGAAGGTAGATAATATTTTTTTTTATGGATCTTATTGCACTAATTTTTGACAATGTACTTTCTATTAGGCATTTCCAAACCCCTAACACTCCAGCTATGTATGTTTATCATCATAAAGATTTGGGGGTATTTTGATTCTTGCATAGTCTGTTAAAGAACTCTGGAAGCTCTTTACTTCTAATTTTGTTATTTTTCCTATTGTTTCTTATATTGATGCTTCTTTCATAGGTTTTCCTCTTTTTCTTTTTAGAGACCACTTCTACAAACCCATCTTCGTCCTCTCCTTGTTCACTATGTATAGACAAGGAAAGACTGTCATCAATGTAGCCAATGTCTTTTTAAGGAGGTTCTGATCTATATTTCCATCTCCACATTGCTCTTGTAATACTTCGGGAGGCATATTGTCAGTGCAGGTCTTTTCCTATTCAACCAAATGTTGTTCTAACCCTTTTAAAGTATTTTGATTTTGGAGAGGGCTATTTGTTGGGCATTTTGACAGGGAGCGTTGTCTTCATTGACTTTCTCTCTAGGTACATGAATGTACTGGGGGTGACAAGAAAAAGGGTTTTGCAAGTCCTTATTCTGAGTAGCGATGTGTATTTCAAATTCATCCTCAAAGAGGGGATTAGAAAAGGATACAAATTTTTCCAGAGGAGTGTCAAGGGTTTCCCTTACACTATCATTGTTACCTTTTGTGGTATTATTATCTTGGTTTTTATTAATATTTCTATTTTCATTTCCCTTGATAGGGCTTCCAGTTGGGTTGTTACTCCTGTTAACCATATTATCCTTGTCCTTAGTCATGATAGGAGGGTCACCCTCATTAAAGTTTTTTGAAAAATTCTTCAAAAGAGGGAAGTCTCTTCTACTGTGACCATTAAGCTTGTATTGAAAACAAGCTCCAATGTCCCCAAGCTTAGCTATAACCCAATTCCATTTCTCTCCTTCAATATCAAGGGAGATTTCATCTAGGAAGACAACATCAGGATTAAGGATAACCAAGGCTTGAGCATTGAAATGAGGCAAAGTGACCTTGGCTTCTTCAACTTGGAGGACAAAGCCAATAGATTTGAGAAGGTGGGGAATAAATTGCCAAAATTTGGGTTGAACATTCCTAAGCTCTACCTAGAATGGTGAAGAGTGGGTAATGACAGTTTCAGACTTGCAACTGGGAGACCAAGGAAGAGCGCTAAACATTGTTTGACCAACATTCTAGTAACCTTTGCTTAAAAATTTATCTTGCATAACATGACTCTTAAAAAAGATAACAAATAAACCTTTTTGAACCATTCAACTGAAACTAACATTTATACTGAGCTTTTTCCCCAAATATTTCTAATCTAGTCATCCAAAAACTTTTCTAGCAGGAAGAAATTTCATGTCCATACAAACAAGAGATGGCAATATTTTTTAAACAGGATTGTTTAGATTTGATAGCACTTACCATATCTGCAATTGGAGAGAGAGAAAGGATCTTAGCACCGGGTGGTAGGGTCTTACCTTCCTCTCCTCCATCCTTTTCTCCTCTGGAGTATTTTGTTGTAGAATCATTACTTTCTCCTCTAGGTCGATGTCCATCAGGTCTAGGAGGTCCTCCTCCATACTCCTTAACCACTTCAAACTATGTTGACTCTAGAAAAACTATTTTCTCAGCCACAATTTCTTTGTAAGAATTTTTTTTTGATACTCTACGACCATCATGATCTTCTCCTTTTGCCATTTTTATCACCACCTTTCCCATCTTTTCCATCATAAATTTCTTCTACGGCCATCAGAACTACTCATGGAAGATCAAACCAAATCCTAACACTACATGGCCTCCATCACAAACAATAAATGACACCCACAAGAGAGCCAAGGCTGAAGCAAGGGAGAAATAATGAAGCAAAGTGGAAAGAAAAATAAACACACGAACTACAAAAAGAAAAACAAAGGAAATCAAGTAAATCAGACATGCAGTAAGAGAGATAAAAAGGGGCATGACAAACAAGAAACAAAGACGACACCATAGAAGCAATATGGAGGAGCCACGGGTCTCTCCTACTACAAACATCATTAGCACAAACTTCAACAACCTCAGGCCAACTTGCAGAGTGATTATTGTAATCATATTGGTGTCATAATTATTGATAAGCATGGAAGAGACAATATATCCCTTGTGTTTCGCTAATGCATACATTAAAAAATTCAGAGGCAAACAAATGTTTACACCTTGGGATAATATGATTTCTAAGCATTGGAAGGGTTTAGTTTTTCCATCTTTACCTGCACCTATATGTTCTTCATTGGTTTCCAAAATTAGAGCAAATACTAAATGGAGCCCTCCTTGTCCTGATCAAGTTAAACTTGATTTTGATGGCACATCAAAAGGTAATCCTTGTAAGTCTAGTATTGGTGTCACTATTAGAGATCATCATGGCTCTATTGTAGCATTGAAAGTGTGCCCCATTTCACTAGGGACTAATAATATGGAAGAGGCCTTGGCATTACTTAATGGTCTTGAATTAGCTATGAAACTGAAGATCACTAAGTTACACATTGAAGGTGATTCTGCAATAATTATCAATGCATGTATAAATCGAAGATCTTTCTCTTGGCCCATACATTATATATTAAATCAAATTTGGGGGCTAATAGACACATTTGATGAATGCTATATTACCCATTCCTATAGGGAAAGAAATATTCTAGCCGATATGTTAGCTACCTTGGGGGTTGAAGGGATCAACCTTGAAACTCATCTACCTTAGGTTGAGATTGAGGATTTCCTAAATATATGTGGCATTATTAATAGGGAAAGACTTTAATGGTGATAGGGTCATGACTAACACATTTAATAATGTGTTTGTACCATGTGGTCTCTTGGAAGATCAAATTTCTTGCTTCAATTTGATACCATTTCACATTATTATGTGTTTGCATCAACTGATACTATAGTTGGCTCAATGATATAAATTTAGAAAAGGAGTTGGGATTTGTTTTAGGATATTTTCTTATCATTTATGTCCTTTCTATTTACAAATGGTGGCTATGGGTTAAATTCACATGTGTGGATTTCATTCTTCTTTTAATAAGCTCTTGATCATGATTCAAATTTTGCTTCACTGACTTTGCTATGTAATCACCATTTATTTCATTTGGAAGCTCTATTCTTATGTCTAAATTTAGCGCCATCACATATTATTATGTGCTTTCATCATTGGCCATATGACAATTTTAATATTTCGCACAACCTGAAGTTTGGAAAATAGTGTTGGGATTTGTTTTATGACAACTCATTATTATCATTGGCTTTGTTATCTTTAAATGGTGGCTACGAGGAAGATTTGGCATGTGTGGCACTTTGTATTCATTTAATGATTTGCAGATCATAGATCTAAATTCGACTTTGCTAGCTACCTCCACTTTGTATAATGATGTCACCAACACTACGTTGCATAGTTTTTTTAGTGCATGCTATTCCCTTTATATTCTTCATATTTCAAAGGCAGGTTAGGTTTTACACTGATCTTGGTTTTTGTGCTTGGAAGGTTTTTGCAATGGCAGGTGCTTCATTTTCTTCTATAGGGGCTAACAATTTACAAATGTTATCAATGGAATTTTGGCCTTATAATTATAGAGTTAGGTTGCAGGTGCTTGAAGAGGATTAATCTTTTGAAGGTCACATTACTGTCAAACATATGACATACTGCTGATTTTGTTTGGGACTCTTTATTTACTGATTTTCCACCTCCATATCTGGGTGAGTTATAATCAACAGAGGATATGGATATGGATTGAATGTGTATTTTTGCTTAATCATTTCCTGTCCTTCTCCGAGGATTATGTGATATGGTGCTATGGAAATTTCTTGGCAATCAAATGTAATTTTTGTAAGTCTCATAAGGTTTATTGTCAAGATTCATGTATATTTCCCATTGGGCTATTTTGATGTATGGGGTAGTGTTTAGGGCTTAGGTAGTGGGTTTTTTGGGGCATTCATGGATCATCTCAATGTAAGGGTTTTGTTTAGTTTAGTTGGTTTTGGGGGGCTTTTTGACAATGCCTAGGTGCATTTTGTAATGCTTGGATTCAATGTATTTTGCAGATGTCATATTCCTGCAAAATGCTTATTGTATTTTAGTGAGCAACGAATAAAGTTTTTCTTGCTGGTTCTTTTCTCTGGGAGTCTTTTTTGATCTAGTATAATATAAATATTAAAGTTTTGACAAAAAAAAATATATCTAGGTTCAGTAGGAAGAAGGTGACAGTGGCAAGGTGCATGGAAATCTTCCTCTAGTTACAAGGTTATTTGGTTTTCAAGTTGACAGTAGTAAGGTATTGATCAAATGTTTGACCTGGAAATTATGTATTATGACAATTAAATTTATTCCAAAATATTTAGAATATAGTGTTACAAAATTAGTTTAAGCATATAAACATTTGATACCATTTCCTTTGGATTCATGGGTCGTAGATATTTTGACAAAACCTTGGCTAAGGGGAAGTTTGAGGTGATGAGGAAGAATCATGTTTTAGTGAACAACAATGCTCACAAAGAGGGAGTGCTAGAATTTATATGATGCTTGGCTAATGTTCTCACATTGATGGCACAACAATGATGACTTCCATGATGGAGAGGGAACATGTTTGTAGGAGATGATTCTTGCTTGAATCCAACATGGATACATGTCTAAGTCTAGATTTTCCTTTGCCCTTTTGCTAGCCTTGTATTTCAGATTAAGTTTACATGCGTAAATATAATTCTATGTTTAGACTTCACTTTTACTCTTTTTTAGGCTTATTCATCTATAAAACAAAGGCAAGGGTGTGAGTGTAATTGATTAATTCTAGTTTTGAACTAGTGGAGTTTATTTTTGTTCCCAGATATTATGAGAAGATAGTTGCAATTTTTAGAGTTGATTATTGTGTATTTGTCCATATTTTAGCTATATGGGTTTATAAATCCTTGTATTAATGTATTCAAAATCAATAGTTTTTGTAGGAGTTATCAAGTTTCAATTTCCTAGTGTTTAGGCCAACAACAAATAGTAATGTTTGTATTAGTCGCATTTTATCATACTATTTTACAAAATCAATCAAAACAATGAAGGGGAAGACATATTAAAGAAATTTGAGCATTATTAGCAAAAGGTTTAATGTATATATTGTAAATCCTAAGAGAACTTACATTACTACCACCCATCAAAGGAACCAGAAGAGTCATAATCATCATAGCAGTTCACATAAGAATGTAACATTGGAATGCTAGGATAACAACCTCCATTATATCAAAGCATTATGACAAAGGCAAATCAATGGAGCATGCAATTTTGGCCAGTCACAAAAGCTGACAAAATAGTCTCCACTCCTAAATCACTTTTGAGGAAAGATCCATATTTGTAGGAAACCAATAGCAACAAAAATGGTGCAATCAAAATCTCCTTCACAACCACAGGAAATTGCTAAAATAATCTACTTTCAAGGATGATTAATGAAATTAATTCACTCTACACAAAGCATACATATGGGTCAAAATAAAACCATCCAAAAATTGACTTTCCTAATAGATGCATGCAATGCTCTTTTTAAACCCATGAAAACAAGTGTTATAACTTGAAATTATTGATTTCTAAGAAGTAAATAACAAAGTTCTAAAAAATGAGAATCTTATCACCAGAAACATAGAAAATTATCCTTAACTTGCATAAGTATATCTTAATATGGAAGGTTTTTTTGAAGAGGTTTTGAGGGTTTTTTTTATGTGTGCAAACTTTAGAATTTATAAACTATTTGAGGTGTGAGTTTTTTTTTTGTGCAAACTTTAGAATTTATCAACTATTTGAGGTGTTCTCAAGAGTTTGGCCTTTCAAATGAGATTTTTATTTTGCATTAGAGGTAGGCATATATATTTGTGTTGAATTTATGGACATTTAGCTTGGAATTTTTAAGTTACCTGACTCATTACACAAATGTAAACATCCCTAAGACAAGCTTGAACAATTCTCTAGACTACTACAATCAACTCTCTATTGAAGTATCTTAAAACTTGAGTGGTAGGAGAAAGCAAGAGAAGATATACAAAGCCATTTATTACCAATCATGCCTGGGCATTTACTAATTAGAGTTACATGCAAGTTAAAAAATATTAAAGCTGAGTAATAAATGTACCTTCTCACCTTACATGGCTAGATGTTGCTCAAACTCTTTAGTTACTTTTGCTATCATTGATTCTACAAGTTGAAATGAGACATTGCCATTGAAAAATATATATCAATGTCACATATATGCAGAAATGAATGGATAGGCCCGCTGGTATCTTGTTAGGATCAAGACACTAGTATCATGATAAGCATGAAAGCTTACAATAGGCACCTCTTATGGCTTTTTGTCAGAGAGAATTGCTTGAACAAGCTTATTAAGTGTTGCCTGTAATGAAGAATCCTACTTGACAAAATTTTGAAAATAAATTATCATTGCATATTACAATAATACTTTGTTTCACCCTTGCTTATGCTCTAAGGGGATGCTTAATGAGAATGAAGAAATTTGTAATTGAGAAATGTATTAAATTATGTACCTCTGGCACTTTCTCTGCATTTTGTAGAGCGTTTGAGTCAACTAGTGGCTAAATGTTCTTCAATGCCAACTGGATAAATGATTCAAAGCTTTTTAGAGATTTAATTGGGGGTTTCCTTGTGTTGGTAGGTTTTAAGTTGCCTCCAAATTTCTAAGAACCATTTCCCCATTTGTTTCCAATCAATGTATGATTTCAAAGCAAGAATGCAATCCGCAACTGTCGTTGATGATCCTCCCTTGCAAGCAATTCAAGGAAGACCGTTAATGGTAGATCACACATTGTATGAAAGGCTATGACCTAACGACCATTGCTTAAAAAATTAAGATTAGAAAATGCTATTATAGCCAATTCAAACATTTTCCAAATCAGACGCTTAAAAATTGGCAAATTCAATTCCTAAACTGCAATAAGGAAGTTCCAGACATTCTCAAAGTATTGATAAGTAGACAATGCCACTCTAGATAACTTAAGAGCGATGCATACCCTAATCCCTTTTGAAATATGACGTGTTGCGAGTCTATACAACAAATTACCATGAATGAATGTAAAATGTCGCACCACAAGCAAGGAAGATGAACAAGCTTGCAAAATGTTATGTGGCTTGAGTGCCCTCATTTAGTGCTAATTTATCAAGAGAGAAAAGAAAAATACCACCAAGAAAAATAAACAAAAAACCAAAATTTACTTTAATAAGAAAATTTGCAAAGACATTAGGATAAAATAGTTTGCACTGTTTCCAAAGCATAAACTAATTCCTTGAAAGTAACATGAAAACATTAGTCTCTTGCCTTAAAACATGGACTAATAATTAAATCTTATCATATTTAGAATTTTACTTCACTTATGAATTTGTTTCTATTTAATTAACATCTCAACATAACTTAACTTTGTTAAGTTAGGTTGTCCCATTTTAACTTTTGAATATCATTTAGAAACACAACTTTAAATATTATTCAAAGATAATTTTCCAATGATTTCATAAAGGAAAAAAACATAACAATTATTTTTATTTTTTAAAATTAAAAAAAAATATATTAAAAAAATAAAGAAAAACCAAAAGTTTTTTTAATTTAATAAATTTAATATTAAAATAAAAAATTTATTATAAAAAACTTTTTAAAAAAAAATTATAAAAAAAAACTTTTAAAAAAAGAGACTTGCGGGGGCCGGCTCCCTACCACAGCCATAGTCGTGACAGGTCAGGCCTGCTACCCCACTAGGCTATGGACCTGCGGGTCGCATGGCTTGACAGGCTTGCAACCGCAGGTACCTTGTGGTACCATAGGGCCCTTGTGGGTACAACCCCGCGGGGGTTTAAAAATACTTTATTTATTTAAAAAAAACTTTTCAGAATCATCAAAAAAAATTAAAAGCCCCCACTCTTTCTTATTTTTAATTTTTTTTGATTTAAAAAGTGAAAATAGAAAAAAGATGTGTATATATACACACACACACACACACACACACACACACACACATATATATATATATATATACTTTTATCCCATAATTATTGTTTCAATTAATGAACTTAACATGATTGAAGTTCAACAATTTCTATTTTTTAAAACTCAACTCAATTTAATAATAAGATTTTTTTTGAAATTGAGCATAGTATTTTATTTCTAATCCTACCATTAATCCTATTCAATTCATAAAGAGAATCAAAGTCATTTGAATCACGTAATTTGATAAAAAATTTACTCACAAGCGCCAAAATCATAATTAACCTTTTTATCCATAGAAATTAAGTTAGTTAAAAACAATAAACATTTTAAACTAAGTGGTGTGTGCAACCAGATATGATCTCAGCCCTGTTTGAGGAGCTAGCCTCCTCTACTTCAACCATACTCTTGTCTTCATCATGCGAACAATGCAACCACACAATTTACCATCAGTAGGTTAGTCCCATAAAATCATAATTGAATTAAATTCCTTCATTTATACTTGCAAAAATTCATTATTTCATCATATTTGCATATAATTGGTTAAAATAAGTCATCATAGTTCCATATCCTATCTACACATAATAATACATCATCATAACATAATATCCACATAAAAATAAATAAATAAAAGGCTCTTCTTAGCTCTGTTATTCGCGCTTGACCAAAAATTCTTTCTGTGAACTCGCTTGATCACCAGATTTCTATTTTTTCAAGAACAAAGTATGCTAAGGTCTTTTACAGGAAAGGAAGGAAGGTCTCAGATATTCAAACAAAATGCTAGGATGAGAGGACTGATGGCTGGAAGGATGTTTTGAATCCACACAAATATGCTTCTAAGGCTCTGGTTGCCCCCTTTTCCCTAAACATATCAAATAAATTCACTGCATTAATGTCCTCTTCCCCTAGGACTCAACCTAGGGCTCCTCCACGGGAGAGGCATAATGCGATTTCAAGAATAGAAAGCACTGTAATTAATATACAAGACTCTTACTCACCTCCACATCGAAGGATTTAATGCCCTACAAAGAAGAGCAATTTGGTGTCTGAAAATCCTCCAAAGCCTGACTCGATCTCAGGACTCAAACATGTAGAATCTGGTAAGCTACGCCCAAACCGTTCCTCAGGTAAGGTTTATTCTCCACCACATAGAAGATCAGTGGGTTTAGACCAAAAAGGTAATATAAATGATTATACAGTAGAAACTCAGAAATGTAGAAAACTTTCTCTAACAACTAACCCTAATCAGTGAAATCAAGTTATTAAGAATGGAACAGTTAGCAAAATACAAAAAATGTGTGTGAAGTATGGGTTTTTCTGCAGATGGAATGGCATAGGGGCTTCAACAGAAACTATTGCAACATGGATTGAATCTCAGCTAATCAATAAGGTATGAATCACTATCCTTCAAGAGAAATTTATGTATATTGATTGTTCTAATGAAACTCTAAAAACAAAACTGCTTTCTGAGGGTTATTGAAATTTAGGAATAAAGGGTTTTCTTCCCTCGACTGGTCACCTCTTTTTGATCCATTAAAATTGAAGGACTTCCTGATCGATAGAGTGATTATACTCAATAATCTCCTAATTGAACTCTCAGATAATGATTCTCTTAGAGAGATAGGAAATTATTTAGGGCAATTTGTAGGTGTTGTTAACGATCTAGTTCATGCAGAAAGAATCATTATTGTCAAAATGAAGCTTAACGCATTAATCAACTTCCCACTGGAAATATGTGGTGAAACAGGCTCGATTACCATTCACCCTAAATTTTTTGAAGGGGATCTTGAGGAAGAGGACTCCACTTTTAGGGATATGGAGTGTGTAGCAGACTCGCAACTTAAAAGTAGGAATAAGGATGCTCACTCCCCACCTTCTATTCTCAAAACCCCTGCTAACAAAAACACCAACGTAGAGAAGGAAAATTGTGTTTTATCGATGTCGAACAATGGTGATATTAAGATCCAAGAATAGGCTGGTCTTACCAAAGACTCTAATCAGAAGAATAAAGATCATAATCTTAAAACTCTATCTTCATCTTTAGAGGAAGGGGAAATCAGCCCTTACCCCAAATTTATGATCTCTGCAAAACCTATTCATGAATTATCCTTTAATCAGTCTTCAGGAGGTTTTTGTTTTCTCAATCACTCCCCTAAGGAGGATGAGTCTATGAGTACTAAGTATAGTAACCTCAAACTAGTAAGTATTATTCCAAAGTCTACCGGTGAGGACATCATTACCCCAACATCTAGACCTATCTCAATTAAGGCCCCTAAAAATAAACTTTGGTTTGACTCAAATTTGCAAGTAAAAACTCTAGTAATAGAACCCCTTTTTCAGGAAACAGAGACACTAAGTAAACATGTTAACATTATGACCACAAACTATAATTTAGAAATTCACAAAAACTTAGCATCAAGTAGGGACACTATTGATTTTTTGCTATTATCTAAGGATGAAACTGTATGCACCCTAAAATGGTCGCCTAGACTTTGGGCCCCCATTCAGCAATTTATCAAATCCCCGAATCAATATTTTCAAAAATCAGCATTTTATCAATTATATCAATTTCTTTGATCAAGTCATATTTTATCATTTTTGATTATTTGCCTTGGGCTAACCATTTTATTCTAAAGTCTTTATTTATTTAAAAGGAATATTTCCTCCCCTTTTAATAAATAAAAAGCCCCACTTTTCCTCTTATCCTAAGTTGCACAAATAAAGCATTATTCCTATTTTATTAAAAAGAAGAAATGACCTTTTTGTCTCATATGGGGCACAAAAGTCAACTCTTATTTTCCTATTGGAGGATATTTGTGCACATGGATTGCTCCTCTTTCAAGCTCCACCCTTGATTAAGACTTTTGCCTCTTAATCTCCATGGTCCATTTCTCCTCATTTCCTATAAAAGAAGAGCTCTCTTCCTCATTCTATGTCATTCACTTTTATGCTAACTTTATGCTACAGGAATTCTTGAAGACTTTGAAGCTTTTTGGAGATCATTGTTGCATCACATCTTGGCTTTCTTTATTACTTCACAGTTTAGTTTTCATTCTTGCATAGTAGCTTCATATTTCATGCTTTCATAGTTTAGATTTCCTTTCACACTTTAGAATAACTCATCTAGTTTAATAGGAAGGATTGTAACACTTTCTATTTCCATTTCATAGTTTAGATTGTACTTTCATTGTTAGTGTAATTAAATATTCCTAATTACACTTTACTTAATCTTACTTAGGTTAATGCATTGCATAGTAATTTGTGATTGAGACACCTACAAGTGTGCACATCTATTAAGCACATGGTGTAGGAGAAATTCCACTTTTGGTGTGATAGTTGTCATCACATACCTCGTTGTGTGTGAGATCCACCTTTTGTGCTCTTATCACATTATCATCCTAATCCAATGCACATACTTCATTGCATAATGGAGGATGATCCACATTTGGTGGACATGTGATTACACCTAGCATAGGTGATAGCTTATCAGCTCCTTATCATTGTCTCTTATCTCCTTTCCTATATAAGGAGGCCTATTATGTACATTTTAATCATGTCCATGATCAATAATATCATTCTTGTATCTTAATGCAATTGTCTTGCCAATCTCTTGTGGAAGTTATCTTGGTCTTGCATTCGATCTTGGGGGTGTTGTAGAGTCACCTAAAACTCTAACATGGTATCAGAGCTCTCAAGGTGTGAAGACCTCTTCTCAAGAAGTGCAATCTTGGCTTGATTCAATTGTGGGTGTAGAATAAAGGTATTTGGACATCACCATTGCATAGTCTATTTGGAAAAAATTTGGGGTTTTGTATTTTGTGGCTTTCTATTGCAGGTCAATATTGGAGCTTGCTGGTGCAAATTAGAGGTTGACATCATATTAAGGAGGTCCAAAAACCCCTAAATCAAATTTTATTTCATCCAAATCAGACACTCGAGGCCAAATCTAGAGCTATTTGAATTTTGGAAGTGCGGCGGCGACGATTTAGAAAAAATAATTTTAGAAGCAATTTTCAAACAACGATATCTCAGTCATCTGGACTCCTTTTTTCGAGCAATTTTTTTTGTTTTGGGGTAGAATTTCATGATCTACATAATGGTTCAGGTGGTTTCTGATCTCTATTCCTGATTTTTTTTGAAAATTGCAAATCTCAGTTTTTGCAACTTCCAAGGCCTCGTTTGAGCTCATATGAACTCCTTTTTAGGTGCAATTTTTTTAGAAAGTGCATAATTTTTTCTGTATTTTCCAGATCTAGAATTAGATTTTAGTGACTGTGACCAGAAACTATACTTTCAAAAATTGGCTTAGTTTTTTCATTTGTAATGCATAAGCCTTAGCTTGGTCTTTTGCATAATGATCTAAGTCTATTATAGCCTAATTTTGGAGTGTAATAATTTGTTGATCTCAATTTGTAATGAGAGAAGTGTATCATTAATGTAATCATGGGTTATGAAACACATCCTGTAGTAGTACTTTTGACTAAGGATAATTATGAGTCATGGGCAAAAGGAATCATCACACATTGTAGATGGCTTAATCTCTTGCCTCATATTTATGGACTCATTCCTGAGCCAAAGTCACAGGGGAAGCAATATGTCTAGGGAGAAAAAAATGCTCATATTATAAATTTGATTATTAGTAGCATTAGTTTGTGTCTCTTCTATGACATCTACCCCAGATTTAGAGGTGTTCAATGTCTACACATAATTTGGACAATCATTTGGGAGATTTTTGGTGATCCACATGTTCCTCCATTCCCAGATGATCTTGCTTCAGATTGACTCATTCCTCTTGATGATGCAGATAATATTCCCTATGATGATTATACTTTAGATGCAATTGAAGAATTTGCAGTAATTGAGAGCGAGGATGATCCAGTGGCTCCTCCTACAACTCCTACTTCTCTAGTTGAGATCACACAATCATCTCTTGTTGGTGATTCCAATGATTCATTGCAAGAGATATCTATTTGTCTTCCTGATTGGGATTCTTACTCGCCAGATATTGGTTCATTATTTGTGGAGTCTCATATTTCAGATTTGGGAGACATACTTAAGTGGGTTTCTCTTCTCTTTGATGATAGTTTCATCACAGTTGGAGATACTTCTTCACATTCTTTGGAGATTGACATTCTTGATTCTTCTTCTTCACTTGGTTTGTCACATGATGTGATAGATTCTTTGAGATTAGAGAGGCCTATTCAGTCTTCAAAGATGCATATTTGGATACCTTCTTCCTTCTTTCATTTGGATATGGATTGGTTAATGGCATCATCATCATACTTCATTTGGATTCCACTTCCTAGTTCCTATCCACAATGGGAAGCATTCCTACATTTGTACTTGGTATATCTTCTTCCCAAGGGGAGAAATGTTGTTTGTAGTCATTGGAATATAATTTGTCTTCAAGCACTCACCATTTTTGTAGGAGATTCTTCATTATGGGGGGGTTATCATGTCTCCAACTATCCTTCTTATGGGGGGATAATTATTTGTATATACATGATGTATGTAGTTCTTGGGGGGTCTTGAGCACTCCATCCATCCATGCATCTTGTTTTCTTCTCTCTTTTTGGGGGAGGGTTTTTCCCATGAGGTTTTCCCTCTTTCTCCACTTTATGAGAGTTATGCATTTCATGTATTCTTGTACATGGGTACCTAAAATGGCCTAGTTGCCGGGACCTATCTTGCATTGTGAGTTTAAGTGCATTCCCCTAAGTTGCACTTAAGGGGGGTGTTGGTGTAATTAAATATTCCTAATTACACTTTACTTAATTTTACTTAGGTTAATGCATTGCATAGTAGTTTGTGATTGAGACACCTACGAGTGTGCACATCTATTAAGCACATGGTGTAGGAGAAATTCCACTTTTGGTGTGATAGTTGTCATCACATACCTCATTGTGTGTGAGATCCACCTTTTGTGCTCTTATCACATTATCATCCTAATCCAATGCACATACTTCATTGCATAATGGAGGATGATCCACATTTGGTGGACATGTGATTACACCTAGCATAGGTGATAGCTTATCAGCTCCTTATCATTGTCTCTTTCCTATATAAGGAGGCCTATTATGTACATTTTAATCATGTCCATGATCAATAATATCATTCTTGCATCTTAATGCAATTGTCTTTCCAATCTCTTGTGGAAGTTATCTTGGACTTGCATTCGATCCTGGGGGTGTTGTAGAGTCACCTAAAACTCTAACATTCATTTTCATAGCATAGCTTGCATATTTGCATCCTCATTCTTAGCTTACTTGCATTGCATTTCACTTGATTCTTGGGGATATTGGCATTCTTGCCCTTGTCTTCATTTGAATCTCTCATAGTGTGGTTTACTAGCAAGGTTATAGGCCTAATAGCTCTAGTTGAGAGAAATATTCAAACTATCCTTGTGACTCCATGCTTAGGGAGCTATGGATCGATTTTTGAGACCTCATTCTTGAGTGTTCTTGAATGTAATGATTCATAGAAGTGCACTATTTAGAGTACATATTTTTGGCGCCCACCGTGGGGTAACAGAGGGGTAACAAAGACATAGGGGTAACATGTCATTCAGAGATGACAATCAACCTAACTCACCTCCTATTAATTCAAGATATCTAGATGCTCATCAATGAGCTGAAAGACATTATGCACAAGCTCATCAAGATGCACGGTCGCAACATGAGGACCAAAACAATAAATCTTATGATGCTCATGTGAATGCAGCTAACTTGTTCAACCATTCAAGACCAAGCTCCCCACTAAAGATAACTTCAAGATATACAAGTGAGAGGCTAAAAAGAATTGAGCGAGAAAAACAAGCTGCAAAAGAAGAACGAGCTGCAAAAGAAGAAAAACTTAGGCTCCTAAAAGAGGAACAATGAGCCTTGTTGGACATAGAGAGAAAAGCATTCCAAGAGGAACAAGATAGGATATTGGCCCAACAACTCAACAATCAATTTAACAATGGGGGTGCCAATAGCGGAAATAGCTCTCCACCCTCTACTCCCCCAAGAACCCCAAGAAGTAGAAGGAGGTCAAGGACCCCTTCAAGATCACCTAGTCCTAGAGGAAGAAGGACTTCTCGACATGCACATTATAGGAGAGACACACCTCCTAGATCATCAAGAGACCCCTCCCAATGAGCACATCACGACTCTCAACATGGAGGAAGTAGTGCCAACTTTGATGCTCATGATTTTATGAGAATGCAACAAGAGCCACTGTTTCAACAATATGTGGAAAAATACGTTGAGAAAAATAAGGATCAATTCTTGGAAAACTTGATTAACAAGGGTGCAAGAGTCCCATACAATTTTGATGTGGACATAAAAATTAAGAAGCAAAATCCTTCACAAGAGGAGGAGATTAAACAAATGAAGAAGATGATGGAGAAAATGATGGCTCCTAAGAGTTCCTTCAACCTTGACTCTATTTGTCCTAATCCTTTTGATAGGAGTGTGAGCATGATCAATTTTCTTAGGAAAATTGAGTTTCCCCAATATGAAAAATATGACGGTAATGGTGACCCACATGATCATGTATGTCAGTTTTATACTATGAGTTTTGAATTTCACCACGAAGATTCCTATTTGATGAGATTATTCCCAAGGAGTCTAAAGGGTCAAGCTATGGAGTGGTTTACCAACATTACCCCTGCTGTCAAAACCTTCAAAGAATTGGTACACAGATTTGTGTGACATTTTGCATATAACTTATCAAGGTCAGTCACCATGCTTGATTTGTGTCACTTAAAAGAAAATCAAGGGGAGTATTTTGTTACATTTTTACAAAGGTGGAGATGATTATGCTCTCGATATTCTAGGACAATTCCTGAACATGAGAAAATTGATATCCTTGTGAGCAATTTAGTGCTTGAGATGTGGTATGAGATTCGGAAGATGGTCTTTGATTCATTCGACATTATGGTCAAAACCGCATGTAGAATAGAGGATGTTTTAAAGGAACAAGGTATTTTGACTAAACAAAGCAACAACAACCATAGTCAAAATAATAATAACAACAATCATAAGGATAAAGGCAAGAACTTGCACTAGAATAAAAATAAACAAGTGGTCAATGACGGAGTTGTTGACTCTAACCAACCAAGGGACCAAGGTGTCCTCAACTTATCCAGTGCAGTTCAAGCTATGAAGCTTCAAACATCCTCTAACCAACAAGAGCATAAACCACGATATCAGGACAAGTCCAAAAAGGAGAGGAGACAATTGACTAAGCTTGGTGACTCTTATGAGGATATTTTTAAGACACTTATTGCCAACAACCTTGCGCAACCGTAGGATCCAACAAAATTCCACATACCTAAAATTAAACCATATTGGTGGGATGAGAAAGCCTATTGCAAATATCACAATGGCATTGGGCATGACATAGAGCATTGTTAGAAACTTAAGCATCTTATTCAAGATCTCATTGAGAGTAATAAATTGCAAGTTGATGGGTTGAATACTAATGTAAACCATAAAGCATTTAAGGAACCTTTGCCAAAATATGATAAGGGGGAAATCTCTAAACCCAAAGATGGCAAAGCTGCAATTAACTACACCTACATGTCTGCGGAAAATGTCATCAATATGCTTGAAGTTGTTGAAGAAAGTGTTAATATGATGGGAAATAGAGATCCCTATGGTCATGATGATAATTCTTCTCCTATATTTGATGTGGACCCCATGATTGTGCTTAGAGGTCCCCACTCTTGAAGATCATCCCAAGCATTAAATGATGTCACTAGAAGTTAAAACCAAGGTCATGTGGTTATTAGGGGGCCTACTTCCAAACCCAAGCAAGTGGCATCTAAAAATGTCACCAAAACAATAGTGAATCTAGAGATGAGCTATAATCTTGTTGATCAGTTACAAAGAACACCGGCTCAAATTTCCATTTTTGAACTCCTAGAATTGTCTCCAAGGCATAAGTGTATCCTTGAGGACACTTTGCGTGCAACTAATGTCCCCAACAATATTGATATTGATCAATTCCAACACATGGTTAACCACCTTGCTAGCCCTCACTACCTCACATTCTCAGAAGAAGATGACAAAGCCTTGAGCCATCCACACAATCTTGCCCTTCACATTGAGGTCATGATCCATAAAACCCATGTTAGGCGTGTGTTGATAGATGGGGGTGCTGGGCTCAACATTTGTTCTTTAAGTCTTTTGAAAAACCTGGGTTATTTAGAGGACATTATTGATACCAGGAAGAAAATCACCATCAAAGCCTATGATGAGGCTGAAAGGAGTTCTAAAGGGTTAGTTGTTATTCTAGTCAGAATTGGTCCTGTTGAAAAGGACATTTTGTTTCAAATCGTTGACACTGGTCCTTTAGCATACAACATCTTATTGGGTAGACCATGGATTCATGACATGCAAGCAGTACCATCTACCTATCACCAATGTGTCAAGTTCCCCTATAATGGAGTCAAAGTGTGTATACCCGGGGATAGCACATTGTCTGTCAATGCAATTTTAGCAAGAACCCATGTTCCCCTAAATAGAGCAGCATAAAATTTTGATGCAACTCTTGAGCAGTGCAAGAGTAAGTTTAAGTCCATTGACCTTGGCATGGGAGATTATAAAAATGACTCCTTCACAAAGTTACCAATTTCACCTAGGTCCTATGGTAAACCATCACAAGAGATGCATCCCTCATCTTCAGCCATGACTCTGTTTGATACATTTGTAGAGTCTTCAGTGCCCATCTAGGATGAGAAAGAGGAGGTAGCTATTAGAGATTGGATATACAAAGAGGAAAAATACCAACATAATGAAAATTTCTCCCCATCTCCTAAGGATTATGGGAGAGGATACACATTGGTTACAAATATGGGCTACCCAGGTCATGGTCCTCTCAGTCATAGATTGGATGCAAAAGTGGAACCACTAGACCATGCTCTTTTTGGGCGTAGAAATAAGACAACCGTTGGCCTAGGTTTTGAAGGTCAAACCAAGAAAGTTGTTCCTATCCTAGCTGCGATGGATAGTGATGATGAATCTAGTTATGTTCCTAATTTACAAAATTAGCAAGATAGGTGCGAAGATTGGGTTCCTTCCACCAATCTCCTTTGGGGAGATTCTGAAACTCTAGTTGCCAACCCAACCAATTCTAACATAGAACAAGAAGAGTCCGCTATTGAAGATCATGTTGAGGATCCTACTCAAGAACACCAATACACAAATGACATGAGAGAAGGTGTTACCCTTGGTGACATTGAAGCTTCCACATCTAGACACCGTAAGCATGCTTGGTATAAACACCCCAATTTGGGTTCAGAAATAGATTCTCATGAGTATGAGTGGGAGTCTCTCTCAGACTCTTCTACTATTGAGATGAATATTGATGTTGTTCATGCCTATAGTACTCAACCTATGGTAGCTGACGAGTCTAGTGTAGGATTAGAAGATTGGAGTTCGTGAGTCACCTTAGTGGATGATGCTTCGTCCAGTAGGATAAATCTTGATTTGGGTACCTTAGAGGGATACTTGACAGATCCTAACTTTGCGGTCATTAGAGATGACACCTTTCATATCAATAACATTGAACCCACCATTAATCTACCCCTTGTTCACTATGACCTCATTGACTGGTCTTAGCGCTATCAAGAGCCTCAGCTCCCAACCTTCCAGAATGACTATGAGATAGCGTGCTACTTGAGTGCCCTTGAGCCTATAGTCTCTTCCACCAGTGAACCAACTACAAGTATGACTTAACCATATATCAAGTACCTCAGCCGCAAAATGAAGAGAAAAGAAAAAAAGAATGATGGTTCTGATGGCGAAAACCACTATGTGGCGGTGTCAGAACCCAAAAAAGTAAAAATAAAGGACGTATCCGAAGGTGAAAACCTTTGCGAGGCACCTAAGGATGGGGTACTTGATAATCTTCCCAGCTATTTTCAAGACAGGTCATCAGTTCTTATTGAGCCTACACAATCAGTCAATTTGAATACAGAGGAGGCTCCATAAATTGTACATTTAGCTCAATCTCTATCACCACAAGAAAAAGAGGCATATACTAAGTTCCTACAAAGAAAGAAGATCAATTTTGCTTGGACTTACTCAGACATGCTAGGGTTGGAAACTAGTCTTATTATGCATCATTTGTCCATAGCTCCAGGCATTTAACCAGTAAAATAGAAGTTGAGGAAAATGCATCCTCACATAGCTCTACTCGTCAAAGCTGAACTAGAGAAACTCTTAAGTGCAAGATTTATCAGAGCCATTGATTATGCTGAATGGATTTCCAATATTGTCCTAGTTTCAAAACATGACGGGTCCATTCGTGTCTGCATAGACTTTAGAGATCTTAACAAAGCTTGCCCAAAGGATGATTTTCCACTCCCAAACATAGACATGATAGTGGACATGATTGCGGGATATGAGATCTACTCTTTGATGGATGGATTTTCTGGTTACAATCAAATTAAGATAGCTCATAAAGATCAGGAAAAGACAGCATTCACTTGTGCGTGGGGAACCTATTGTTGGAATGTCATGCCATTTGGATTAAAGAATGTAGGAGCTACTTATCAAAGAGCTATGATTACTATATTCCATGACATGATGCATAAGAACATGGAAGACTATGTGTATGACACCCTAGCAAAATCCAAAAAAAGGAATACACACCTCGAAGATCTAGAAGTCATTTTAGATCATATGGAATAGTTTTAGTTGAAATTAAATCCCAAAAAGTGCACATTTGGAGTCACCTCCAGTAAACTTCTAGGGTTCATTATTTCAGCTAAAGGAATAGAGGTGGATCTCGAAAAGGTTCAAGCAATATTGGATATGCCGCCTCCCAAAAATATCAGTCAAATGAGGAGTCTTCAGGGATGCCTTCAGTCTATCAGGAGGTTTATTTTACAATTAGAAGATAGAGCTCAACCCTTTAACAAGACATTACACAAAGGGGTTAAATGTGTCTGGAATGAGGATTGCCAGAAGAGCATGGATCAGATCAAACAGTACTTGGCTAATCCTCCCATCTTAATGCCTCCTATTCCAGGGAAACCACTCATCTTGTATGTTTCTACAATAGAATCTTCCCTGGGGGCATTATTGGCTCAACTTGATGATACAGGAAAAGAAAGAGCTATCTATTACATCAGTCGCACACTTGTTTCCTATGAGGTCAATTATACTAGTATTGAAAATTCTTGTCTTGCTATGGTGTTTGCTTCCCAAAAGTTGTTACATTACATGCTTGCACATACAATACACTTGATAGCCAAAATTGATCCTCTTAAGTATTTGCTCGGCAAGGCTGCTCTCATGGGTAGACTTGCTAAATGGATGATGATTCTTTCCAATTTTGACATTGAGTATGTCGAGCATAAAGCCATAAAAGGACAAGCTATCACTGATCAACTGGCTGATTTTCCCATTCAAGACAGTATGCCCATTCAAGTTGAATTTCCAGACGAGCACATCATGTACATGACTACAAGAACATGGAAGATGTTCTTTGATGGCTCTTTCATGCATAATGGTTCAGGAGATGGAGTGTTGTTTGTCTCCCCTCATGGGTGTACTATTCCCAAGTCCTATAAATTATTGTTCCCATGCACAAACAACATTGCTGAATATGAGGCCTTAACCAATGGATTGAAAATGGCCATAGAATGGGGAATTACAGAGCTGCATATCTATGGGGATTCACAATTGATAATCAACCAAGTTAATGAAGAATATCAAACAAAGGATGAAAAACTGATACCCTATAAGAAGATGGTTGATTCATTACACTGATACTTCACTTTTGTTACATTTCAACAAATCCCTAGAGCAGAGAACAAAGCAGCCGATGCTATGGCTACATTTGCTTCCATTCTTCAGCTAGAGCAACATGAATCTAGATATGAATTCCTGGTGGAAGAGCTACGTCACCCCATTTTTGACTCCTCAGAAAGCCATGTCATCTGTACCTTGGTTAGTCATGAGTCATCCAGCTATGGTGCCATTTACTCCTATCTCCGTGATGGCATTATCCCTGACACCTTCAACCGTTCTGAAAGAAGAAACCTTGTCTGTAACACCTCTCTCCATACCCTTATCTCTGGTGATTTGTATAGGAGGGGTTTAGATGGGACACTTCTTAGGTGCTTGGAAAAGGATGAGTCTGACCGAGCATTAGTTGACATTCACGAGGGCATTTGTGGAGGACATTCCAATGGTCTTTCCATGGCTCAAAGGTTGCTTAGGGTGGGGTACTATTGGCCCACAATGCAGATGGATGCTATAGCTTTTGCCAAATCTTGTGAAAAGTGTCAGAAACATGGAAACCTGATTCATGCTCCAGGTAGGGAGCTTATTCCTTCTATTTCTCATTGGCCATTTCAGTGCTGGGCCTTTGACCTTGTTGGGAAGATTCATCCCAACTCATCAGGTGGACATAAATTCATTATTATTGCTACTGACTACTTTACCAAATGGGTAGAAGTCGTTCCACTGTCTGTTGCTTAAAGAAAGACAATCTCTTTGTTCATATTGAATCACATCATTTGTCAGTTTGGGATACCTTCTGAGATAATCACTGACAATGGAGGTTAGTTAAAAAATAAGGACCTTACACACCTCTGCAAGAAATTCAAGATAAAATAGCATTGGTCCTTCATTTACTTCCCACAAGGAAATGGACAAGCAAAGGCCTCTAATAAGACCATTCTCAAGATTCTCCACAGAATAGTTCACAAGAATGGTCAAGATTGGCACTTACAGATCAATCCAGCCTTATGGGCTTATAGAACGAGTATACGTACTCCCACAGGGGCTACTCCTTTTGCCCTCACTTATGGTGTTGAAGTTGTGTTACCTTTAGAAGTTGAGATTCCTTCACTTAGAGTCTCTCTCAAAGGTCTGGTTACTGATGAAGATTATCGTGCCATGAGATTACAAGAATTGGAACTTTTTGATGAGAAAAGACAAGCATCTTTTGACCACATGAGAGTTTACCAAAAGCGTATGTCCAAAGCATTCAACAAGAAGGTTCACCCTAGAGAATTTTAAGTAGGAGATCTCGTCTTGCGTGAGAATCCTAAGAACCAACAAAATAGAGAGCAAAAGGGCAAGTTTGAACCTAATTGGCTTGGACCATACATTATTACTGCTGCTTTTGGAACAGGTGCTTATTTGCTATCTGATGAGGATGGAGAAAAACTCCCTAATCCTATCAATATTTTGCACCTCAAGAAGTTCTACCCATGATGCCTATTCAGTCTGGGGGCATCCTTTGTACATATTTTATGATCCTGAAAAAAATTAAAAAAAAAATCCATGTATGATGTTGAAAAAATCCTAAAAAGCATATAAAGTCCTGAAAAAATAAAAAAAAAATAAAAAAAATCTCCGAGTGGTGAAAACTTGGAAATAGGTGCTACTTGAGGCCTTTGCACCCTTATTTTTTAGCATGCGTCCTCGACGCTTAGCCATTCTCCATCATGACTTGACCTTGTTGCCTTGGTTTAGAATTGGTCTTTGTCTTTGTCTAGGGGGCATAACTGTATTAGCTTTGGTCCTTTCTGATGTGTTGGTCTTCAGGACATTTCACAAATGATGTTTTTCAACACCACCCAAACAATGTTTTTTTTAACACTACCCTAGTGTCAAGTGTTTCTCAACACTTATCAGATATCCTACCCATAGTCTAGTATGATGTGATATTTCTCACTAAGCAGATGCGATACTCAAAGTTTGACTCTATGACCTACACACATGCACTTAAACACTCAACTCGCTGAGACTTGATTGACTTTGTTTTCTTTGTGTGCTGTCTATGATGATTTCTTTGATGAGTGTTATCTCCCTATGATAGTTTTCGATGATGCATAGCTAGAAGATTGAGGGAATGAGAACATGTTTTATTTCTTTATCTGCTTGTGGGTATATTTTGTTGGTCCTAACTGTCATTAGCATTTATGCTTGATCCACTTGACACTAGGACCTACAAGGTATTATCTTTGACTATTTTGTGAGTGCATGCTTGTAGCCATCTTGACTTTCTTATGTCTCGATGCGAGCATAATCTTGCTATAGCAAAACTTAGGGAACCTCACTACACTAGTCATCTTGACCTATATGTCTTTGGTGCCTAGGTGAGATTCCCACATTCCTATCTGATATAGATCATATTCAGATTCACATAGTTATACTAGTGTGCATTGTATGATCTTGCGATGCTACCAATAACACTCGATGATACCAATAACACTCGATGATGATTATTAGATGTCTATTGGCATTGTGACCTTGCAAGTCAACCACTTTCATAGTAGATTGCATTTGTAGGTTCATGATTAGTTAGTTTTGCACTTTGCATATGGAGAGAGCTCTCCTTTTATCAGTCATGAACCTGTCGGTCAACTGCGCTCATCTTCCCTTTTCTCGATCATGTCTTTTGCTCCTTATCCTCACATCACGACCTATTCCTGTCATCACAAGGGGTTAATCTTATCATCATATCTACATCTGTCATTTTTAGAAACATGAGTCTATATCATACACATGAGAATCAAACATACATCTATGAGAGAGAATATACATGAGCATTTATAACATACATTTTGAGCAAAATGACAAGATAATATACAAACTGATGCATCCATCACAAGTGAGACATAAACACAAGATATATCGAACATCCAGTAATCTCATATATATAACAATGTCATCATACAATATAAAAAATGAGATCCCAAAATTTGGATCACAAAGTCTCATGATATGTCCAAAACATCTAAAAACCTAAGCCCTAAACCTAGGACTCGCTGCCACCATCCCGAGGACCCAGTGGTGGAGGAGGTGGTGCCGCATCTAGTACTACATCTGATCTGCCTACTACTGCTGAGTAAGAAGGAGCTCTCTGACCCACTGGTACTACTTGTATGTAGAGACCATGATAGTACGTGGCTCACGCTACCTCTCTCTGCCTCTTTGTAAGGGCAACCGGTAGTTGCCTCTCTCGGTGCTCTATCTCAGCCCTCTGATCTGTGAACTGCTACTCCCTGACAGCTATAATGATCCTAAGTTGTTGCATCTCTATCTCTAGAGCCTGTATCCTGGCTCTTAGGTCCTCTCCTCCTGCAGGCTGATCCTGCTGCACCTCTGCCTATCGGCGAGTTGGTCTCGCCTCATCCTCAGGAGTCGCTGATCTCCATCCCCATGACCATTTTCGGCCACTTGATCTAGATTCCTCACCTCTCTCTATCACTCTCCCTCTCCCTCTCCTTCCATCCCCTTTATCCCCTCTGTCTCCTCCATCTCCGTCATCTCCCCCATCATCTCCTTGTGCTGCTACCTGTGCATCTGGTACAGTAAATTTAGGAAATGGAGCCCTACGCCTCTCTGACCTATAAGCTACGTTTGCACCTACATCCACCATGTTCGGTAGGTACTCCCATGGCTCTTGACATATAGTAACTGTGTCTTGTATTGCCTACTGGTAATCCAGCATCGGTAGCCAACCATGGCCCTCCTCGTCCCAAAACTAAGCATGTGTAGTAGTCTCTGTAGACACTCTCTGCTGGCATCCGAACTGCCTCCAAACTCGAGTGATGATGAATCTCTCCACAATGTCTGCATGACGACCTACTAGTGGCTAACTACAAATCATATAATCCAACTCCCACCTATCACCCCACTGCTCACATGACCTGTAAGGTCTCCAAGTGAATGAGGTGAGCTCATCCAACACCCTGCGACAATAAGAGACATCCTCGCTATGTGCCTGAGAGATGAAACCTATATACCTGTACATATAGGGATACCTGCGCTCCCTAGGCTACACTCATGGATGCACTACAACAATGTTCTCCCACGCCCATATCTGAGTGAGTATGGCCCCGCACGCCCAAGTCCTACCATCTCGATAGATGATCTTGTGTAACTCATAGTACATATCGACTAGAATAGCTGGACCCCATGCCATCTGACATGGACGTGCCACCAGATTTGCTAGTAATCTACCCCATCCCAGTGGGAAACCCTTATGACTCCTGTCAGGGATAAGGGCCCGTCCAATAAAAGATGCAACAATATAAGGCACTAGGAAGTCCCTACCAAAGTCATCCATCAACCGATCCTAGCTGATGTGTTGGTCTAGGATGGTGACATCCTGGAACATACCCTGGATAACCTGCCGCGCCCCGGTCAGACTTTGATCATAGTATACCTGTGCCAATAAACAATCATGTCAGTTTCTATCATATGGAAACTTTACAACTATGACTATCTATAAGCATGATTATACTTACAGACTCTCCATGGCACGAAACCCATAGGATCTGATAGACATCCTCTAGGCTGATAGATACCTCTCCAATTGGTAGATGAAAGGTGTTGTGCTCGCTATGCCATCTCTCAGCAAGAGTAGTCAACAACCCATGGTTAGTTCAGATATGGGGCATTTGCAGTAAGTACCAAAAGCCCATAGCCCTCAAATCAGCCTTGCCCAGATCATCCAGATCTCGGACAAATTGCAATCCAGTCACCTAGGGTGCTCTAATACGAAGCACAGGGAAGTCCTCCTACCAGTCATTTAAACCACACCAGATGTTAAAACATATCCTAAAGGATGTATGAAATCAGTACAAAATATTTTAAAATCAAATATTGTCAAGACCCATGTTATTTTGCTCAAAAACATTAAAACATGTCAACTTTTTATACTAGGCGACACTTTTTTTTGACTAAGTGTCGTGCGACACTTTGTCTTATAGCAGTGCGACCGTTTTTGTTCAGGCGACACTTCACATAGTGTCGCGTGATATTTCATCCCGTGTCGTGCGACACTGGATTCAATGCTCGTGCGACACTATTTTGACCCACAAAGTGTCGCATGACACTTCTCCTCAAAGGGCGCAACACTTGAAAAGTGTTGTGCGACTTTTCACCTAAACTAAAATTTTGAAATTTGAAAACATGAAAAAAATGTGTTTTAATATATTAAATGCTCATAAATGACCCAAAAAAAAGTGAGTTTTTTCTGAAAACATACTGGGGCAGCATAGTGTGGAGGCCGGTTGTGCAATCGGGCGCGCTCAAATTGGTGTCTATGGACGGGAACTACTACTTGCTGGGATATTTTCTCTCTCTAAGCTCTCAAAATTCTCAACTCAATAAAAGTCAAATGATTTTGAAAATGACACTTTTTTCCCTTATATAGCATTTTGACTTTTTTGATCAATTTTCAAAACACCTTGGAATTGCGCAAAAATTGCACCTCTAGCTAATTTCGACGTCCTGGATCCATTTTCAGACTTGAAATCAAAATTTGAGTTAATCTTGATAGTCAAAATCACATTTCCAATTTTCTCTTTCTTCTACGTAGTTGGCTGACCATTTGAGGCCTGATCCTTTGATCTTCGTTGGGGCACCTTCATTTCTTCATCCCCATATCTTTCAAACCTTCTAGTCTTTCATTCATTTTCACTCGCTTCATCTCTCTGAGGTTTGACTTCATTTTTATTCTATATCTTTCTCAGTCAAACCTAGTCAAACTGGGGCATGTCTTTACTACTTGATGGTTATCCTATCATGCTCCATCCTTCGATTATGCTTTCTAGTGACTTGATCAACTTTATCAGTTTGTTGCTTCTCCTCTACTTGATTTCAATTTTGATTTCGAGGGGGCAGTACCTATCAGCTTCAAATCTTTGATTCAGCTTTATCATTCAACTCAGCTTGAGATTTTTACTTTTAGACTTGATTATCACTTAACAACAATTGTGATGGTTTTGTTTTTCGATTCTTATCTCTTATCTTGAGACTTGATTATCACTTAACAACAATGGTGTTGATCTTGTCTTTTGATTTTCAGACTTGAATATCACTTAACAGCAACGGTGTTGGTCTTGTCTTTCAGCTTATGCTTATGCTTGTCCTGATATGTTCCCATCCGTCGAACACATATCTGGATTGTTTTGTGATCCCAAATTGATCTCACATTTCAATTCTTCTTTGACCACATGTGTTCCTAGAATGATCACACATTAGTCAAAGAGGGGCAAATGTATGCACCCTAAAATGGTCGCCTAGACTTTGGGCCCCCATTCAGCAATTTATCAAATCCCTAAATCAATATTTTCAAAAATCAGCATTTTATCAATTATATCAATTTATTTGATCAAGTCATATTTTATCATTTTCGATTATTTGCCTTGGGCTAACCATTTTATTCTAAAGTCTTTATTTATTTAAAAGGAATATTTCCTCCCCTTTTAATAAATAAAAAGGCCCACTTTTCCTCTTATCCTTGTATGCACCCAAAAATGGTCGCCTAGACTTTGGGCCCCATTTATTTGATTTATCAACCCTGAATCAATTTTATCAATAATCAATATTTTCAACATTATCAATTTCTTGATCAAGTCTTAATTTCGATCATATATTGGATTTTTATCCTATGGGCTAATCATTTATCCTAAGTCTTTATTTGATTAAAAGGAATATTTCCTCCCGTTTGGATTAAATAAAAAGCCCCACCTTTCCTCTTGTCCTAAGTTGCACAAATAAAGCATTATTCTTATTTTACAAAAAGAAAAAAAAACACTTTTGTCTCACATGGACACAAAGTCAATTCTTATTGGAGGATACTTGTGCACACGGATCACTACTCTTTCAAGCTCCATTGTCGATTAAGACTTTTGCCTCTTAATCTCAATGGTCCATTTCTCCTCATTTCTTATAAAAGGAGAGCTCTCTCCTTCATTTGCATATCACATTTTTATGCTAACCTTATGCTGCAGGAATCCTTGAAGACTTTGAAGCTTTTTAGAGATCATTGTTGCATCCTACTTTAGATTTCTTCATTTGCTTCATAGCTTAGTTTACATTCTTACATAGTAGTTTCATTTTCATGACTTTCATAGCTTAGATTTCCTTTCATGCAATAGCATAACTTCACATAGCTTAATAGGAGGGATTTGTAACACTTGTTCTTTCCATTTCATAGCTTAGTTGCATTGCATTTTCATTTCTCTAGACTAGTTTGCATTGCATTTTCATAGTGATTCTTGAGGATATTGGCACTCTTGCCCTTGTCTTCATTGTGAATCTCTCATTGTATGGTTGACTAGCAAGGTCACAAGCTCAATAGCTCTAGCTGAGAGCAAATCCATAATCTTGCAACTCCATGCATAGAGAGTTATGGATCGATTTGTGAGGGCTCATTCTTGAGTTTCCTTGCATGTAAGGATTCATAGAAGTGCACAACTTTTGTGTGTACATTTCTGGCACCCACCGTGGGGCAGAGTAGATAGGCTTTGTCCTTTAGTTTCTTGCATTTTCATCATTTTTTCGGCTTATTTTTTAGAAATTTTGCAATCTCTAGCTTTTTTTCTTAGAATATCGCGCGATACTTCTCAGGTATATCGCGCGATATACCTTAGTATACCAGTGTGACACTTCACCCCAGAGAAGAATCGCCTGGCAGTATTAAGGTATATCGCCTGGTGTCATGCAAAGTATCGCCCGCGTATAGAGAAGTATATCGCTCGAACTGAGGTATATCGTGCGGGTATAGAAAACTATGTCGCACAATACTGGTGAAGTTTGAGGTATATCGCCTGATCTGACAGAGACCTGTGGTTCAAGTTTTATCATCTAAATATTTAGTTTGTTGGTTTACTTTACTGTATTTAGATAGGTCTAACCTGCATCTTTTAGCTTAGGTAAATCAGTTTCTTGCAATTATTTTCATTTAGATTTTGGATTTTGCTAACTTTGTGGGTCTAACTAGTTGTGGTTGTAGGTGCCTTTGCTTGAGAAGCTTGCCAAAAATCACATGTCAAAGAGGGCTACTAATAGTTTTTGCAGGGCTGCCTAAAAAGTATAAAAAAATAAAATAAAAATTTGCTTGTGATTTATTTCCTTTCAAGTGTGGCATTCACTAATTGTATTAGAAATTTTAAAACCTTGTGAAAGGGATCTTGAGGTGGTAGGAGAAGTATGCTCTTCACCTTTAGGTGAACCAGAAAATCTTGACCCATTTTAAAGTTTTTTGAAGCAAGGGGGTAATCAAATTTTGCTTAGGGTGTTTGGGAGAAGTATTTGAGATAGGGGAGTATGCTCTTCACCCTCATGGTGAACCAAAAACCTTGAACCTCAAAAAATTATCCATTCTTTGTTTAGTTTAGGATCCTTTAGCGGGCCTGATCTTGAGCAATCAAGAGGAACGACCCAAGTGGGGACAACCTTGTCATCATTTTCCTTGGTGGCAAGTGATTCCAACTCACTATAATCTCAAGGCTATCAAGGACACAAAATCTTGGTAGACATGACACTTGTCTTAGCTTGATGTGAGTAGCTCATGGGATTGCGACCATGGGGAAAACATTAAGCAAGAATGCTTAAGGTACTCTTACGGCCGCGAGGTCCTAGTCCTTTATGAGGAGCAAGAGGGGTGTTGTGAACGAAAGCCCTTATTAAGAACCATTAGATAGAAGCCACCTTGTTTAGCCGCTTATCTTCTTAGTGCAAGGATTGATCCAAGTGGTTTACCCAGATCACCTTAAGATACTCACCATATGTGTCCCTTTAGTTGTGTCGTTTGACACTTCCACAACAAAGTCAATATCTCTCGTGGGTAACCACTTGGTGTGAGGCAAGGGGGCATCAAGTTGTGGGCTAAGTTGATAAGTATTGAGCCTTGACTTTTTAGGATAGATTTGCTTGAATTATCTTCGGTTGTGTGATACCAGCGTAAACGTTCTCACATACAAACAATCGATAGCATTCATAGGGTGTTTTTTCAATTCTGATATCACAAGTGTTTGTCTTGGCAAGGTTGCTTTTGTCCTTGTTTCAAGTGTTTTGAGACATGTTTGATCCCTCACTGTTTGCAAACCTGCCAAAATTCTGTTGATATTGTGACTGAAATCAAAAACATCAACCCTCAAGCCAAAATTTTTGACCAAGCAGACCCAAAAATGCAAATTTTACATAGTTCTGGTCAAGAATTAAGTAATCTTGCAACAGTATCGCGTCCTTTAGAGCAAAGTATCACGCGATACTTCACGGGTTTGAAAAGTATCATCTGCTTTGAGAAGAAATATCGCGCAATAGTTCACCCCTGGAAGACTATCGCTTGACCTGCCTAGTGTATATCACCCAACTATTATAAGGTATATCGCCTGGTATACGGTGAAGTATCACACGATTGTAGGTATATCACCCCACTAGCCTGGAGTATATCACCTGGGTAATTTCTGTCGTGCTTGCACTTTGGTCAGTTTCAGTTGTTGTTGGTAAGGTTAGGTCTTGGAGTAGGCTTCTTGCTCTGACATTTGAGACCTGTCTTGAATCTAAATTTCTAGTTTTAGTCCTCCGGGATAGCATCATCCGATTTACGAAAACACTTTGGGAATAATTGTCAAATTAGAAGGCCATTCTTGGTGCCAAGGTTCATCTCTAAGATTGTTAGCTACATTCTTGGAAAATTTTAGTGCTCTTATTGTCCAAATCACTTTCACTTAAATCTCAATTTCAATTATATTTTTGGCCTAGTCCAACCTCCTGGTTCAAAAGTGCAAGGGTAGTCACCCTTTGATTTGAAGCACCTCTTTGACAGTGTTGGTGAAGCCCTTTTTCTATCTTCTCATTTCTCTTTGGACAATAGAGGACTTTGATTATCCTAGTTTGGCGCTGACACTTTGAGAGGTCACCTTATCATTGAGAGTATCTTTCTTTCATGTTAGTTACGACAAGGTACCAAGTCAATCAAGGGAAGTGAGCCCCTATTGCCTTTAGCTAGTTACCACCCGTTAAGACTCGCCGACAGCTTAAGGGAAAATGACCCCTTTTTGATCAATCACCTAAGAGTGAATCTGAGGTTTGTTTTAATCTGAAAGCTAATCCTAGTGAAGTGAGCACCTCTTTTGTACCACTTTCATCAAGTATGGACATGAGTTACACTTTCACTCGACAACAAAGAGAAGCCATGAATCAAACTCTTGAGGATATTTTCCAACGACATAGGAGAGAGTATGGTGGTTCTTCTCATGCTAGTCCACCTGGGTCACCTCCCAACAACGTGAGGTATTTTGATGCTCACCAACGAGCCGAGAGACATCATAAGCAAGCTCACTCAGATTCAGGGTCACAACACGAGGACCAAAATAACGAATCTAGTGATCACCACATAAATGCAGCCAATGCAATAAGGCATTCGAGACCATCCTCTCCACTTAAAGATACCTCTCGATATGCAAATATGAGATTGAAGAGCATTGAGAGGGAGAAGCAAGCCTATTTGGATGAACAAGCTACTAAAAAGAAAAAAATTAGACAACTAGAAGAAGAGGAACGTGTGTTATTGGACATAAAGAAGAGAGTCACCCAAGAAGAAGAAGATAGACTCTACGCACAACAACTCCAAAGCTGATTCAACGGGAGGGGAACCAATAGTGGGACCAACTCACCCCCATTTACCCCTTCGCCAAGTCCTAGAAGAAGATCAAGGACACCCTCACGATCCCCAAGTCCTAGAGGAAGAAGGGTTTCAAGATATGATCATCATAGGAGACGATCACCTCATAGACATTCAAGGCAACCCTCCCAATGAGCACACCATGGCTCACAACATGGAGGAAGTTATGCCAAATTTGACCACATGGATTTAATGACTATGCAACAAGAACCATCCTTTCAAGCATATGTGGAACAATATGTGGAACAAAACAAGGATCAATTCCTAGAAAGCCTTATCAACAAAGGTGCTAAAGTTCCATATGATTTTGACGTCCACCAAAAGATTAAGAAATAGAATCCTTCAACCAATGAGGTGATCATGAAAATGCAGAAGGACATAGAAAGGATGAGGGCTCCTAAGAGCACATTTAATTTGGACTCCATATGTCCCAACCCAATTGACAAGAGTGTGGTGTTGGTTGAGTTCTCTAAGAAAGTTGAGTTTCCAACTTATGACAAATATGACGACGTTGGTGACCCTCATGACCATGTTCGACAGTTCTACATAATGAGCTTTTCTTTTCATCGTGAAGACTCCTACTTGATGAGATTATTTTCGAGGAGTCTCAAAGGTCAAGCCATGGAATGGTTCACCAACCTTACTCCTCCAGTAAAGACATTTAAAGAACTCATCCAAAGATTTGTTCAGCATTTTGCTTATAATCTATTAAGGTCGGTCACAATGCTTGATTTGTGCAAGCTTAAACAAAATCAAGGAGAACCTTTTGTCACTTTCCTACAAAGATGGAGACGTTTGTGCTCAAAATATCCAAGGACAATTCCTGAGGAGGAAAGAATTGACATCATTGTGAGTAACTTAGTGCCGAAATTAAGGTATGAGGTAAGAAAGATACCATTTAATTCTTTTGATACCATGGTAGACATGGCATGTCGCATAGAAGATGTCCTAAAAGAACAAGGAATTTTGGCTAAATCAACTACTAACAACAATGGCCAAAACAACAACAATCATGGTCATAAGGACAAAAAGAACTCCTATTGGAACAAGAATAAACAGGTGGTCAATGACAGAGTTGTTGACTCACCACAACCTAAGAATGAAGGAGTTCTTAATCTCTCCAATGTGGTACAAGCCATGAAGCTACAAGCGTCCTCAGGACAACAAGAGAATAAGCCCAAGTATCAAGGGAAACCTAAGAAGGAAAAGAGACAATTCACCAAACTTGGGGATTCCTATGCAGACATTTTCAAGACACTAATTGCTCATAATTTGGCGTAACCTCAGGATCCTGCCAAGCACCGCATACCCGATCCTAAACCTCATTGGTGGGATGAGAAAGCCTTTTGTGTCTTCCACAATGGAATTGGACATGATATAGAAAATTGTTTTAGGCTTAAACATCTTTTCCAAGACCTCATTGAAAGTGGGCGATTACAAGTTGATGGTTTAACTACTAATGCGGATCATAAGGCTTTTAAAGAACCCTTGCCCAAATATGAGAAAGGATAAAAATTCTAACAACAAGCAGGGCAAAGCTGCTATCAACTATGCCTACACCAATGCTGAAAATGTTATTAATATGCTTGAAGCGGCTAATGATAATATCAACATGATGAGAGGGAAAGATCCTTATGGATATGATGTGGATTCAACTCCAAGGTCTGATGAAGGACCCATCGTGGTGCTGAGAGGTCCTCACTCACGAAGGATGCCCCAATCTCTCAATGCTGTCACTAGGGGTTAGGCTCAAGCTCCCATTATTATCAGAGCTAGCTCTAGCAAGTCTAAGCAGCCCATGTCCAAGGGTGTTCTTCCTAAATCTATTATTGGTCCTGATTCCAATTATAACCTTATTGACCAATTACAACGTACACCAGTGCAAATATCTATTTTTGAACTTTTAGAATTGTCCCCTAAGCACAAGCGTGTCCTTGAGGATGCTTTGCGAGCAGCCAGTGTCCCTAACAACTTAGATATTGATCAATTCCAGAATATGGTCAACCATTTGGCTAGCCCTCATTACCTCACTTTCTCAGAAGAAGACGACAAATCCATCAGTCACCCACATAACTTGGCCTTACACATTGAAGTCATGATTCATAAAACCCGTGTCAGGCGTGTATTGATAGATGGGGGTGCGGGGCTCAATATTTGTACCATGAGTTTGTTGAAGGCTCTAGGATATTCTGAAGAAGTCATTGACACAAGGAAAAAGATCACAATCAAAGCATATGATGAAGCAGAAAGAAGTTCTAAGGGATTGGCCATTTTGCCTATCCACATTGGTCCAGTAGAAAAGGACATCTTATTTTAAATTGTTGATGTTGGTCCTTTAGCCTACAACATTTTGCTAGGTAGGCCATGGATTCACGAAATGCAAGCAGTCCCATCAATGTATCACCAGTGTGTTAAGTTTCCCCATAATGGTGTAGAAATTTGCATACCTGGAGATAGTGCTTTGTCAGTTAATAACACTTTTGCGGGATCACATGTACCTTTGAATAGGGAAGCTGACAGCCCTAGTATTTCACTTGAACAATGCAAGCAGAAGTTTAAGACCATAGATCTTGGGATGGGAGATTATAAAATCGATTCTTTTGCAAAAATGTCGATCTCTCCTAGGTCTTATGGGAAACCATCACCAAATATGAAACCTTCATCATCAACAATGACATTATTCAGAAAATTTGTTGAGTCCTCAGTTCCTATTCAGGAAGAGAAAGAGGAAGTTGCTGTAAGAGACTGGATCTATCATGAGGAAAAATACCAACATAATGAGAACTTTGCTCCTTCACCTACAACTTATGGGCGAGGGTATACATTGGTTAAGAATATGGGTTATCTAGGATATGGTCCCCTTAGCCATAGGTTGGATGCTAAAGCTGAGCCTCTTAACCATGCCCTTTTTGGATGAAAGAATAAGTCAACAGTTGGCTTAGGTTTTGAAAATAAGAAGAAGAAAGGTGTTCTTGTCCTAGCTGCGACGGACAGTGACAGTGATTCAGACTACACACCTGATCTTTCTAATCAACAAGACATGTCTAATGATTGGGTGCCTTCAACAAATCTTCTGTGGGGAGATTCAAAAGATTTGATACTTGACGGTCCTACTATCCCAACTGCGATGGATAGTGACTATATGAATGCTAGACTGACAATGGAAAGTGTTGCTATCTTAGCTGCGACGGATAGTAACAATGCTAGCATTAGAGAAGGGGAAACCTTTCCCAACCTTGAGGCTTCTACATCACGAGGCCCAAATGATGATTCAGACATAGACTCACATGAGTACAAATGGGACTCACTTTCAGATGCAACAGTTGATTTGGACATGGATGTTGTCCATACTTATAGTACCCAACCCGATGCGGCCAACGAGCTTAGTGTAGGACTAGAGAATTGTACTCCTCAAATTGCCTTAGTGGATGACGCTTCATTTGGTAGGATGAGTCCCAATTTAGGTATCTTAGGAGAGGACTCAATGAATCCCAATTGTATGGTCACCAGAGATAACACCTTTCACATAAATAACATTGAACCAGTCATTAACCTACCCCTTGTTCACTATGACCTAATTGACTGGTCTCAGCACCATCAAGAGCCTAGATTCCTCACTTTTCAGAATGACTATGAACTTGCCTGCTATCTGAATGCTCTTGAACCCATGGCTTCTTCCACCAGTGAACCGACAATAAGTATGACAGAGCCTGATATTAAGTACCTCAGTCTAAAAATAAAAGAAAAAGAAAGAAAGAAAAATAGGTCTGATAGTGAAAACCACTTTGTGGCGGTATCAGAACCAAAAATAGTAAAAAGAGATGACATATCTGAGGGTGAAAACCTCTTTGAGGTGCCTAAAGATGGGGTACTTAATAACTTGCTGAGTTATTTTCAGGATAGATCATCAGTATTGATTGAGCCAACAAAACCAGTTAATTTGAACACAGAAAAAGCTCCTCAAATAGTTCATCTTGCTCAGTCTTTATCAGAAGAAGAGACCAAGGCATATATGCAATTCTTACAAAAGAAGAAAATTAATTTTGCATGGACCTATTCAGACATGCTAGGGCTTGACACAGATCTTATAATGCATCACTTATCCATAGCTCTAAGAGTCAAACCAGTGAAACAGAGACTCAGAAAAATGCATCCACATGTAACTCTCCTTGTCAAAGTGGAATTAGAAAAACTTTTGAGAGCTGGATTCATCAAAGCCATCGATTATGCAGAATGGATCTCAAACATAGTACCAGTTTCCAAACATGATGGGTCCATTCGTGTATGCACAGATTTTAGAGATTTAAACAAAGCATGCCCAAAGGATGATTTTCCACTTCCAAACATTGACATGATAGTGGACATGACAGGGGGTTATGAAATATACTCTCTAATGGATGGTTTCTCAGGATATAATCAAATCAAAATAGCTCTCGAAGACCAAGAGAAAATAATGTTCACATGTGCATGGGGAACCTATTGCTAGAACGTCATGCCATTTGGGTTAAAGAATGCAGGAGCAACATACCAACGAGCTATGACCACAATTTTTCATGATATGATGCATAAGAACATGGAAGATTATGTGGATGATACCTTGGCTAAATCAAGAAAAAGGGATGCACACCTTATCGATTTGGAAGTAATTCTAGATCGCATGGAATAGTTTCAACTCAGATTGAATCCAAAGAAGTGCGCATTTGGTGTTACCTCAGGCAAACTTTTAGGATTTATAATATTAGCAAAAGGTATAGAGGTTGATCCCGAAAAGGTCCAAGCAATTTTAGATATGCCACCTCCAAGAAGCATTAGTCAGATGAGAAGTCTTCAGGGACGACTCCAGTCAATTAGGAGGTTTATCTCACAGCTGGCAGATAGAGCACAACCCTTTAATAAGATGCTGCATAAAGGTGCTTCTTGTGTATGGAATGAGGATTGTCAAAAGAGCCTTGATCAAATAAAACAGTATTTGGCTAATCCTCCCATTCTGATGCCGCCTATTCCTGGGAGACCATTGATTTTATACATTTCAGCAACCGAGTCTTCCTTGGGGGCATTATTGGCTCAATTAGATGATACTAGGAAAGAAAGGGCCATATACTATATCAGTCGTACTCTAGTCTCCTATGAGATCAATTACAATAACATTGAGAAGTCTTGTCTTGCAGTAGTGTTTGCTTCTCAAAAGTTGCGACACTATATGCTTGCTCATACCATACATTTGGTTGCAAAAATTGATCCTCTTAAATACTTGCTTAGTAAGGCTGCCCTCATGGGTAGACTTGCCAAATGTACAATGGTTTTAACAACATTTGACATAGAGTACATTGAAAGGAAAGCCATAAAAGGGCAAGCTATAGCTGATCAATTAGCTGATTTCCCAGTTAAGGATAATATGCCTATTCAAGTGGAATTCCCAGATGAACACATCCTGTATATGACTACTCGCACTTGGAAAATGTTCTTTGATGGTTCCCACATGTAAAATGGATCAGGTGCTGGAGTATTATTTGTCTCTCCACATGGGTACAATATTCCAAAGTCTTACAAACTTTTATTCCCATGTACGAATAATATTGCAGAATATGAAGCTTTAACCAATGGATTGAGAATGGCTATAGAATAGAACATAACAGAGTTACATGTCTTTGGGGATTCCCAGTTAATCATTAACCAAGTCAATGAGGAGTATCAAACCAAGGATGATAAATTAATACCCTACAAAAAGATGGTTGACTCATTAAAATATTACTTTACCTTTGTGACGTTTCAACAGATCCCTAGGACAGAGAACAAAGCTGCAGATGCCATGGCCACATTAGCTTCACTCCTTCAGTTGGAGACACATGAATCAAGATTCAAATTCCTAGTGGAAGAGCTACACCATCCCATCTTTGACTCGTCTGAAAGCCATGTCATTTGTACCATTGTCACGCATGAGTCTTCCCGATATGGTGCTATCTATTCATATCTTCGTGATGGCATCATTCCCGACACATTCAACCATTCTAAACACTGAAACCTTATTCGTAATGCCTCTCGCCACACCCTTATCTCTGGTGATTTATATAGGAGGGGTTTAGATGGAACGCTCCTTAGGTGCTTGAAAAAGGAGGAATCTGACCAAGCATTAGTTGACGTCCATGAGGGCATTTGTGGTGGACATTCTAATGGTCTTGCCATGGCCCGAAGGTTGCTTAGGGCGGGATACTATTGGCCCATGATGCAGATAGACGTAGTAGCCTTTGCTAAGTCTTGTGAAAAATGTCAGAAACATGGAAACCTGATTCATGCTCTAGGTAGGGAGCTGATCCCTTCTGTTTCTCATTGGCCATTTCAGCGCTGGGCCTTTGATCTAGTTGGGTAGATTCATCCCAACTCATCAGGTGGACATAAGTTCATTATTACTGCCACTGACTACTTCACAAAATGGGTGGAAGCTGTGCCACTTTCTGTCGCTTCAGGGAAGACTATCTCTTTGTTCATCTTGAATCATATTATTTGCCGATTTGGAGTGCCTTCTGAGATTATCATTGATAACGGAGGTCAATTTAAGAATAAGGACCTAAAGCATTTATGCAAGAAGTTTAAAATTAAGCAACATTGGTCCTCCATCTATTTTCCACAGGGAAACGGACAGGCAGAAGCCTCTAATAAAACCATTCTTAAAATTCTTCATAGGATAGTGCACAAGAATGGTAGGGATTGACACTTGCAAATCAATCCAGCACTATGGGCTTATAGAACAAGCATTCACACACCTATAGGAGCCACGCCTTTTTCCCTTACCTATGGTGCTGAAGCGGTTTTACCTTTAGAAGTAGAGATCCCATCACTCAGAGTCTCACTTAAAGGATTGATAACATATGAGGATTACCACGCCATGAGGTTACAAGAACTAGAACTTTTAGATAAGAAGCGTAAGGCTTCCTTTGATCATATGCGAGTGTATCAGAAGCATATGTCCAAGGCATTCAACAAGAAGGTTTGCCCTAGAGAATTTCAAATAGGTGATCTTGTTTTGTGAGAGAACCCTAAGAACCAATAGAACAGAGATCAAAAGGGCAAGTTCGAACCTAACTGGCTTGGACCATATGTCATCACAGCTGCTTTTGGTACACGTGCATATTTACTATCAGATCTCGATGGAGAACAGCTCCCTGATCCCATCAACATTTTGCACCTCAAGAAGCTCTACCCTTAATGCCCATTTCTATATGGGGGCATCCTCTGTACATATTTATAGATCCTGAAAAATTCCCAAAAAAAAATTGATATATGATTCTGAAAAAATCCTAAAAAGCATATACAGTCTTGAAAAAAAATACAAAAAAATTTTAAAAAAAAAAAATCAAAAAATAGCAAAAGTGCCTTGGTGAAAACCTAGAAACAGGCGCCTTGGTAGCAAAAATCTAAAAAAATGAAAAAAAAGAAAAATTGCAATAAGAAATCCAAGTGGTGAAAACCTGGAAACAAGCGCTACTTGAGGCCTTTGCACTCCTATTTGTTAACATGCGTCCTCGACACTAAACCTTTCTCCATCTTGCCTTAACCTTATTTGGCTTAGTCTGGAATTGGTCTTTTGTCTTTGTCTAGGGGGCATACCTGTTTGCATTGGTCTTTTAGGTGTGTTTGTCTCTTGGGGCATTTCACAACAGGTGTTTTTCAACATCACCCCAAACTGTGTTTTTCAACACTACCTTTGCGTCGAGTGTTTCTTAACACTTATCAGATGTCTTACGTAATAGTCTACGTTTGATGCGATATTTCTCATTTACAGATGCGATGATCAGAGTCTGACTCTATGACCAACACACACGCACTTAAACAATCAACTCGCTTGAGATATGTTGACTTTATTTTTCTTTGTGTGCTGTCTATGAGGATTTCTTTGATGAGTGGTCTCTCCCTGAGAAGTTTTCGATGATGCATAGCTAGAAGACTGAGGGTATGAGAACATGTTTTATTTCTTTATCTGCTTGTGGGCATATTTTGTTGATCCTAACTGTCATGAGCATTTATTTTGGTCTTACTTAACACTATGGATTGACAAGGTATTATCCTTGACTATTTTGCGAGTGCGTGCTTATAGCTATCCTAACTTTCATGTGTCTTGATACAAGTATAATCTTACCATATCAAACTTAGGTAATCTCACTACATTTGTCATCTTGACCTACATGTCTTTGATGCTTAGGTGGGATTTCCACATTCCTATCTGATATAGATCATATTCAGATCCACATAGTTATACTAGTGTGCATTGTATGATCTTATGATATTATGCACGCATATATATACACAGTGTGCATAGTTATACTAGCTTGCATTCCTAGGTTCATGTTAATTTAGTTTTGCATCTTGCATATGGAGAGAGCTCTCCTTTTCATCTTACGTGGATCTATCAGTCAACTGCGCTTCTTCTCGATCATGTCTTTCACTCCTTGTCTTTTTCATCTCGAACCTGTTCCTGTCCATCACAAGGGGTTACTCATATCATCATATCTATATCACAACTATCATTTTCAGAAACATGAGTCTATATCATACACATGAGCATTAAACATACATCTATGAGAGAGAACATACATACGCATATACATAAACAATTTGAGCAAAATGACAAGATAATATACATAAACTGATACATCCATCACAAGTGAGACATAAACACATAATCTATCAAATATCCAGTAATCTCATATATACATCAATGTCATGCTACAAAATACAACATGGGATCCCAAATCTGGATCAATGTCTCAAGATATGTCTAAAATAGATATGTTATAGTAATAGTATATTTACCTTTATAATTAAGTCTATCTGATTTAATTATTAAAGGTCACTATTATTCTTTTTTCACTTAAGCTTGTCATTTAGGTGCATAATAATTAATATGTTTATTAATTATTAAATGCACAAACCTAGCTTTCTCCGGCTTTAGGGTTTCTCACCTTATAAGCCGCTTTTTGTAATTATTGTTCATACTTTTGGGAAATACAATTTTGTTCTCACTCCGCTGAGATTCTCAAAACTCTTGCTCTCTCTCTCTCTAAGGTTTTCGCTCCAGCTTCTGGTATTTTGCTTGCAGGTGATCTTGGTTTTTTGTGGATTTGCACATTTGTGAAATCTTACATGGTATCAGAGCCTCCCTACCGCTGCCGAGGTTGAAGTTCTTGGAGCCTGGATTCGAAGACGACAGCCACAGCTTGTTTCTGGGGTTTTCTGTCACTTTGAAAGAGGCACGATCTTCTGGAGCAGATTAAGCAGAAACGGACTCCGCCATTGCGTTCAGAAGGTCCGGGAGAGTCGAAATCATATAAAACTCGACTCAGTTTGGCCCCCGTGACCACAGGGAAAAAATTTGCCCTACCAGGGCTGTACGGCTCGAAAATCGAGAAAAAAATCTCGAAAAACGCAAAAAAGGTTTTTTTTAACAAATTACGACGCGCCGCCACCGCGCCACCCGCAGCGGCTGCCGGGCAGTGCGCCGCCACCGCGCCCCCGCCGCGCCGCCGCGGCCAGCCACCGCCCGGCCGCCACCCGCGCTCCGCCCAGGCCCCACCGCTGCTCCGCCCGGGCGCCACCGCAGCCGGTGGAGCCGCTTTCCGGCCACCGGCCCGCCACCCGAGGCAGACGTAGGTGACGTCATCTGACGTCATCTGCCATTTTTTCCGGTGGTTTTTTAAAAAAATTTCGACGGTACGGTTATGACGTCATGCTGACGTCAGCGACGGCCCAGTGACGGTCATACGGCCGTCAAATTTTTTGCCGTCACTGGTTTTTTTCAGAGAGCTTACATTTGGGGGTACTTGGGCGTTTTTGCTCCTACAGGATTCATACGGACTCGAAAATTGACATATGATATATCACCGGAAAGATCTTTCCGAGACGGACGCAATGATGCTGGTTTGGTTTGCTGATTCAGCCATTTGAGCACTCTTTTTTAGTGTCAAAGTCAAGGCTTTTCCTTTCCTCCTTCTCTGCATCTGGAGTCCAGGTTTTCTCCTCATTTTTTGTGCTTTCAGTCATTTACTGTACGGGGGTTTGATTTATACATTGTGGGGGGGTGTTTTTCCTTTCTGTAATTTACTTCAGAAAAGACCCTTCTACTTCTGTCTTCTTCTTCTCTCAATGTCGGATCCCTCTGTGGCCCGGCTGACACCGCATAATTATCATACCTGGAAAGCACACATGACCAGACTTCTTATGTCACGAGGCTTATGGTCATGTCTGGATGAGAACCAACCTGTCCTGCAACGTCCCTTTGAGATTCTTCAGCACAGAAATAAGATGGATGAAGCCATGGGTTTGATTGCACTGAACATCTCCGACAGTCTCCTCTTTCACTTGGAAGGTTTGACCACTCCTAGGGCCATTTGGGGCAAGTTTTCAGATTTGTTTGGCACCGTTAATGAGTTCAGGGCACTTCAGCTTGATGCAGAGTTGACTACTTTGACACCTACCAGCTTTCCCACCATTGAGGACTTCTTGATGAAGTTCAAGTCTTTGCGTTCAGTTTTGCAGGGATGTGGGAAAACAAAGACAGATGATGAGTGTATCTTCTTGATACTCTCAAAGTTGCGAGGACAGTATCAGATCTTTTCTTCCACTTTCTACTCCACCATGGATGCTTTGGGTGCTAGGCACACCATGCCTTCTTTTGAGACATTCTGTGATCGGTTGACACGGGAATAGGCAAAGATCCAACAGATGGATGCTTCTGGCTCTTCTAGCCAAGCGTTGGTTGCTCAGTCTTCACAGGGAAAACCAAAACAGAAAGGCAAACCGAAGAAAGATTCCGCAGGCAATGAGTCTTCCTCCAAACCTGCACAGAAAAATGATTCAAAACCTCCAGCGAACCCTTCTAAGGGTAAATCTTCTTCGAAGTCTACTGAGTCTACCTCCAAGACTAAGAAGAAATCAGTTGAGACCTTTAGCTTTTGTGGAAAGGATGGACATCCCGTTTCCAGGTGTTGGAAATGTTTGGAGGCTTTAGAGGAAGCCATGCAGGAGCATCACATTTCAGCTCCCCCGTCCACCTCCTCCCCTGCAGGGAAAGGTCATGCTCTTACTGCACGAGCTATGACTTCTGGGCCTACCTGGATTCTTGATTCCAGTGCTTCTCACCACATGACTCACACTCAGCAGTTGGTCACCTCAATTGCTCCTTGCGCTACTTCGCAGATTGCTGTTGGGAACTCATCTCATCTTTCAGTTTTGGGTTCTGGTTCAGTTGCATTAGCTGGGGGTTCTTTTCAGGATGTTCTTTTTGTCCCCGACATTTCGACGAACCTTCTGTCTATCTATCAGATTTGCCACTCTGGCTCTGGTAAGACAGTTGAGTTCTCACCACATGATGTGGTTATTCGGGACTTACATGATACTGAGATGATTGTGGCTACTGGGAGTGTTGACACTGCATCCCGCCTATACAGATTTGATGGATTTGAGTCTTCTGCTGGCACAGGTTCCTGTCTTATAGCACATGCAGATTTAGTGAGTCGACTTTGGCATGAGCGTTTGGGCCATGTCAATTACAGATATCTTCAGCAGATGAGCACACAGGCACTTGTTCTTGGGCTTCCACAAATTACTTGCACTGATGGGGTTTGTCAAGGTTGTGTTCTTGGCAAACAACATAAGGATCCTTTTCCTCAGGGACGAGCTACTCGTGCTTTGGCACCATTGGAGTTGATTCACAGTGACCTCATGTCCTTTCCTACTCCTTTTTTTGGTGCCCGCTATGTGCTCACATTTATTGATGACTTCTCCAGGCGCACATGGGTGTACTTTTTGAAGTACAAGTCTGATGTCTTTGATTCATTTCGAGTCTTTAAGACATTTGTGGAGAAGCAATCTGGTCTTTCTATTCGTCGGATACGCACAGATAATGGGGGGGAGTATGTGAACCAGGCTTTCAGGGATTTTTGCTTTGAACATGGTCTTCAGCATCAGTTTTCAGTGCCCTACACCCCTCAGCAGAATGGTGTGGCAGAGCGAAAGAACAGAACACTTCGGGAGATGGCTAATTGTATGATTCAGTCCAGGTCCATGGATTCGTCTTTTTGGGCAGAGGCTGTCAATTGTGCCAACTATATTCAGAATCGGATGCCCCACAAGGCAGTTCGACATATGACTCCTGAAGAGGCTTGGTCTCATGTCAAGCCTGATGTATCTTCATTTCGAGTTTTTGGTAGTGAAGCATGGGCATTTGTGCCTGACGCTCAGAGGAAAGCGATGGAGCGGAAGAGCCGACACCTCCTTTTTGTTGGTTACTGCGAGGATGTTAAGGCATATAGGTTGTTTGATCCTGATTCCAGAGAGGTCCTGTTTCGACGGGATGTCCAGTTTGATGAGTGCCTTCCTGCAGTAGATACCCCGCTTCCAGAGTCTACTTCACTTACCACTACTCCCTCATCTCTTCCAGGTGTGTTTCAGGATGATGAGGATGATGATCTTGGTGATCCCCATTTACCTCCGCCACCGGATCCTCCACATATGCCTAGATGGGCTCGTGTTACAGTTGATGCTGCAGGCTCTCTGGTTGGTGACCCTTCCACCTCTCGTCGCACCCGGTCTCATATTGCAGGTTCCAATCTTTTGAGTCATGCTATTTGTGGTGATCCTCAGACATTTGGGGCAGCGACAGGACATACTGAGTGGGACAGTGCTATGGAGGAGGAGTATTCTTCTTTGATGAAGAATCATACTTGGGATCTTTGTTCGCTTCCTAAGGGAAGAAAGTTAGTGCGATGCAAGTGGTTGTATCATACTAAGTTTGCTGCTGATGGTTCTATTGATAAGTACAAGGAACCTCTTGTTGCGAAGGGTTTTTCACAGGTTGAGGGTATTGATTACACTGAGACATTTGCCCCTGTCGCCAAGATGAACTCTATTCGCCTTGTCTTATCCCTCGCAGCTTCTCAGGGATGGCCCATTTTTCAGATGGATGTGAAGAGTGCTTTCTTGCACGGTGATCTTAGTGAGGAGATTTACATGGAGCAGCCTCAAGGATTTGTGCAGGATTCCTCCTTGGTTTGCAGACTTCGGCGTTCTTTATATGGTCTCAAACAGGCCCCTCGGGCTTGGTATGAGAAGATGGACTCTTTTCTGCTTTCTACAGGATTCACACACTGTCATTCCGATCCTACAGTCTACATTCAGCGTCTTGAGGATGAGATTTTGATACTTGTGCTATATGTTGATGATCTTCTCATCACAGGTAGCTCATCTTCTATGATTCAGGATGTTCAGTGCGCATTGATGGAGCAGTTTGAGATGACAGACCTTGGTCTTTTACACTTCTTTCTGGGCCTACAGATTGTGCAGTCACCTACTGGGATCTTCGTTTACCAGCAGAAGTATGCTCTTGACATGCTTCAGCGCTTTGATATGCTTGATTGCAAGCCTGCTCCCACACCTTTTTAGTCGGGTGTTACTTTGTCTACCTCTTGCACTACGCCTTCAGTGGATGCTACTTTGTATCGGCAGTTGGTTGGCAGTTTGTTATACCTGACACACACTCATCCTGATCTCTCCTTTGCAGTTGGTCTTGTCTCTCGGTTCTCACATGAGCCTCATGAGAGTCATTGGCAAGCTGCCAAGCATATTTTGAGATACATTCAGGGCACACTTATGTATGGCATTCACTACACATCAGGGGCTCCTCACATTATTGGCTACACTGACTCAGATTGGGCTGGTGATGTTGATGATCGGAAGTCTACTTCTGGCTTTGTTTTTTGTCTTGGCTCTGGTCCTATCACATGGTCGTGCAAGAAGCAGAACGCTCGAGCACTTTCATCTACAGAGCGGCAGTTCATGCTAGTCAGGAGATTTTATGGCTTCGGCAGTTGATGACTGAGTTTGGTTTTCCTCCTGATCGTCCCACTGTTCTGTGGTGCGATAATCAGAGTGCTATTCACATTTCCCGCAACCCGGTGGAGCATCAGCGCACTAAACACATTGAGCTTCATATGCATTTCATTCGTCAGTAGATTCAGGATGGTGTTCTCACTTTGGAGTACATTCCCACTGATGCGCAGGTTGCTGACATCTTCACCAAACCCTTTGCATCTCCGCGCTATCTTCAGTTGCGTTCTATGCTTGGGGTGACGGAAGTTGTCCTTGGGGGGTCTTGTTGAGTCCTTCCTTCCTTCATGTTTTTTTCAGCATGTTGTTGTATCTCTTTTTGGGGTAGGGTTTTTCCCACTGGGTTTTCTCTATTTCCCCGGTTCACAGAGATTTCTTTGTTGTTGGGTACCTGATCAGGCCTTGTTGCTGGGACCCATTTTCCTGCTTTCTTAGTTGTGCTAGGTTAGTTTCCTCCTGAGCTTCGCTTAAGGGGGGGTGTTAGAGTAATAGTATATTTACCTTTATAATTAAGTCTATCTGATTTAATTATTAAAGGTCACTATTATTCTTTTTTCACTTAAGCTTGTCATTTAGGTGCATAATAATTAATATGTTTATTAATTATTAAATGCACAAACCTAGCTTTCTCCGGCTTTAGGGTTTCTCACCTTATAAGCCGCTTTTTATAATTATTGTTCATACTTTTGAGAAATACAATTTTGCTCTCACTCCGCTGAGATTCTCAAAACCCTTGCTCTCTCTCTCTCTAAGGTTTTCGCTCCAGCTTCTGGTATTTTGCTTGCAGGTGATCTTAGTTTTTTGTGGATTTGCACATTTGTGAAATCTTATAGATATGTCTAAAATCTAACTCTAAACCCTAAGAATGAATCCCAGCCTCATGTCCTGGTGCTGGTAGAGGTGGTGCTAGATCAGGAACTACATCTGATCTACCCACTACTGCCGAGTATGATGGCGCTCTCCGATCCTCTAGGACTGCCTGAATGTAGAGGCCATAATAATATGCAGCTCGCGCTACCTCTCTCTGTCTCTCTGCCAGGGCAACCTGTAAGGCTCTCTCTCGCTGCTCTATCTCTGCCCGCTGATCAGTGAGCTGCTGGTCTCTCACTGCTATAGTAATCCTGAGCTACAGTATCTCAGCCTCGAGAGCATGTATCCTCGCTCTCAGATCATCTCCACCCGCAGGCTGGTCTTGTTGTGCCTCTGCTTGCCGGCGAGCTGGTCTCGCCTCATCCTCAGGTGTCGCTGATCTCTATCCCCGTGACCATTTCTAGCCACCTGATCTGGATCCCTCCCCTCTCTCCATCCTCCTCCCTCTCCCCCTCTCACCATCTCCTTTGTCTCCTCCGTCCCCCCATCATCACCTCCATCTCCCCCTTGTACTGGTACCTGCGCATCTGGTATCGTAAACTGAGGGAACGACATCCTCCACCACTCAGCCCTATATGTTGCATCGGCCCCTGCATCTACCACATCTGGGTGATACTCCCAGGGCTCACTCTTGATCCCAGCTATCTCTGTGATCGCTTGCTAGTAGTCTAACATGGGTAGCCACCCATGTACCTCCTCATCCCTGACTCGGGCGTATGTAGTGGTCTCTGTCGAGACCTGCTGCTGCCTCCCAAACTGCCGCCATACCCGAGTGATGCAAAATCTCTCTACAATCTCTAGGTGTTGGCCTACTAATGGCTGAGTGCACAGCATGTAACTCAGCTCCTCATCCGCATCACTCCACCCCTCCACATCCCTGTATGGCCTCCATGTGAAAGCTGCCATCTCATCCAGGATCCTTTGATAGTATGTCACATCCCCACTATGAGCATGTGATATGAACCCCACATATCTATATATGTATGGGTATCTCCTCTCCCTCGACTGAACCCTCAGGCGCATCACCACGATGTGCTCCCACGCCCACACCTGTGCCAGGATGGCACCGCACGCCCACGACCGGTTGTCCCTGTACACGATCTCATGTAGCTTGTGATACATCTCTGCCAGAATGGCTAGTCCCCATGCCATCCGATGAGGTCTGCCTACTAAGTCCATCAGTAACCTGGCCCATCTGAGCGGGAATCCCTTCTGACTATGATCAATAATCAGGATCTATGAAATGATCGATGCCACAATACATGGCATCAGGAAATCTCTACCGAAATCCTCTACCAGCCTCTCCCAGCTGACATGCCGATCAAGGATAGTCACGTCCTGGAACATCTCCTGGATCATCCATCGCCCCTCGGTCACATCCTGATCATAGTATACCTGTGCCATCACACGAATCATGTTAGTTTTCATCATATGGAAATATTACACTTACATAATTTAAAAACATGATTATACTTACAGGCTTGCTGTGACATGGCACTCGTAGGATCCTGTACACATCCTCTAGCGTGATGGATGCCTTGCCTGTGGGAAGATGGAAGGTGTTGTGCTCGCTATGCCATCTCTCGGCCAGCGCAATCAACAACCCATGGTCAGCTCTGATGTCCGAGAATCTCAGTAAATACCTCAATCCCATAGTCCTAATATCAGCATTGCCCAAATCATCTAGATCTCGGACACACCTCAACCCAGTCACCTTCGACGCTTTGATGATCAGCGCCGGAAAGACCTCTTGCAAGCCATTAAACCAAGCCAGTTATTAGAACATATCATGATGGATGTCCCACAATCAGTCTAACACATCTCTAAAAACATAAACTTGTCTAGACCCATGTCATTTTTCTCACAAATACTTAAAAAAAATTCAAATTTTTCCCTTAGGCGATACTATTTTTGGAACAAGTATCGCGCGATACTTCTTTCTATAACAGGACAATATACCTTTGGTCGTGCGATACTTCACCTGGTATCGCGTGATAGTTCTCCCGGTATCGTGCGATACCGGTGTCTATACGCGAGTGATACTTGGGAGATCCGCGAAGTATCGTGTGATATTCCTCCCAAAAGGGTGCGATACTTCTAAAGTATCGCGCGATATCTCGCCTAACCTAACAAATTTTAAAATTTTAAAATTTTAAAACGTGCTTAAAATGTATTAAAGGACTCAAAACAATGAGTTTTTGGAAAACGTACCGGGGCAGGATAGTGTGGTGGCCGGTTGTGTAACCGGGCACGCTCGAATCGATGCCTGTGGACGGGAACTCCTACCTGCTGTGCCATTTTCTCTCTTAGAGCTCTCCAAATTCTCAAACTAATCAAAGACAAATGATTTTTGAAAATGACATTTTTACCCCTTTTATAGCATTTTGACTTTTTGACCAAATTTCAAAACCCCTCAGAATTGTACGAAAATTGCACCCCTACCTAATTTCGACGTCTTGGATCCATTTTCGGACTCGAAATTGAAATCTAAGGTCATCTTGGTAGTCAAAATCGCGTTTCAAAATTTTCCCCTTCTTTTGAGCAGTTCACTGACTTTTGAGGCATAATCCAATTTTCGATGGACTTTCTTCCTTCCATGTCTCTCAAATTTTCTAGTCTCTCATTCGCTCTATTCCTAGTCTTCTATTTCTATTCTTCTACTTCCTCACTGGGGCATGTTTTCATTGCCTAATGGTTAACCTATTGACCCTTACCTTCAATTGTGCTTTCATTATGATTTGATCATCTTTTATCAATCTGTTGTTCTCCTCTACCTGATTTTGATTTCGATTTTGAGGGGACAGTACTTATTGGATTTTAATCCTTGATTCCTTGATTTTCTTCATTCAGCTATCCTTCTGTGAGTTTTCGCTCAAGCTTGAGATTCTTATCTCTTATTTTGGATATGATCCCGAATCGACCTCATGTCCAGAATCCTTTGTCTATGTTTGTCTAGGTGTGATCCCGAATCGACCTCACATCTAAGTGGTTTTGTGATCCCAGATCGATCTCACATTTCAATTCTTCTTTGACTGCATGTGTTCCCAGATCGATCACACATTAGTCAAAGAGGGGCAAATGTATGCACCCAAAAATGGTCGCCTAGACTTTGGGCCCCATTTATTTGATTTATCAACCCTGAATCAATTTTATCAATAATCAATATTTTCAACATTATCAATTTCTTGATTAAGTCTTAATTTCGATCATATATTGAATTTTTATCCTATGGGCTAATCATTTATTCTAAGTCTTTATTTGATTAAAAAGAATATTTCCTCCCCTTTGGATTAAATAAAAAGCCCCACCTTTCCTCTTGTCCTAAGTTGCACAAATAAAGCATTATTCCTATTTTACAAAAAGGAAAAAAGCACTTTTGTCTCACATGGACACAAAGTCAATTCCTATTGGAGGATACTTGTGCACATGAATCGCTCCTTTTTCAAGCTCCACCGCCGATTAAGACTTTTGCCTCTTAATCTCAATGGTCCATTTCTCCTCATTTCTTATAAAAGGAGAGCTCTCTCCTTCATTTGCATATCACATTTTTATGCTAACCTTATGCTGCAGGAATCCTTGAAGACTTTGAAGCTTTTTAGAGATCATTGTTGCATCCTACTTTAGATTTCTTCATTTGCTTCATAGCTTAGTTTACATTCTTACATAGTAGTTTCATTTTCATGACTTTCATAGTTTAGATTTCCTTTCATGCAATAGCATAACTTCACATAGCTTAATAGGAGGGATTTGTAAAACTTGTTCTTTCCATTTCATAGCTTAGTTGCATTGCATTTTCATTTCTCTAGACTAGTTTGCATTGCATTTTCATAGTGATTCTTGAGGATATTGGCACTCTTGCCCTTGTCTTCATTGTGAATCTCTCATTGTATGGTTGACTAGCAAGGTCACAAGCTCAATAGCTCTAGCTGAGAGCAAATCCATAATCTTGCAACGCCATGCATAAAGAGCTATGGATCAATTTGTGAGGGCTCATTCTTGAGTTTCCTTGCATGTAAGGATTCATAGAAGTGCACAACTTTTGTGTGTACAATCTTAAGTTACACAAATAAAGCATTATTCATATTTTATTAAAAAGAAGAAAAGGCCTTTTTGTCTCATATGGGGCACAAAAGTCAACTCTTAGTTTCCTATTGGAGGATACTTGTGCACATGGATTGCTGCTCTTTCAAGCTCCACCCTTGATTAAGACTTTTGCCTCTTAATCTCCATGGTCCATTTCTCCTTATTTCCTATAAAAGAAGAGCTCTCTTCCTCATTCTGTGTCATTCACTTTTATGCTAACTTTATGCTGCAAGAATTCTTGAAGACTTTGAAGCTTTTTGGAGATCATTGTTGCATCACATCTTGACTTTCTTCATTGCTTCATAGTTTAGTTTTCATTCTTGCATAGTAGCTTCATATTTCATGCTTTCATAGTTTAGATTTCCTTTCACGCTTTAGAATAACTCATCTAGTTTAATAGGAAGGATTGTAACACTTGCTATTTCCATTTCATAGTTTAAATTGTACTTTCATTTTCATAGCATAGCTTGCATATTTGCATCCTCATTCTTATCTTACTTGCATTGCATTTCATTTGATTCTTGGGGATATTGGCATTCTTGCCCTTGTCTTCATTTGAATCTCTCATAGTGTAGTTTACTAGCAAGGTTATAGGCCTAATAGCTCTAGCTAAGAGCAATATTCAAACTATCTTTGTGACTCCATGCTTAGGGAGATATGGATCGATTTTTGAGACCTCATTCTTGAATGTTTTTGAATGTAATGATTCATAGAAGTGCACTATTTAGAGTACACAAAAACTAGTGACATAGAAGAATCTAATAGACAGAAAATTATTCTTATTAAAGAAATAATGAGTAATGATGCCTCGATAACACTCTCATAAATTATTAGGAATACAACAACATCACCAATATTAGATCCTCCCCTCCATGACATTAACAAAATTTTTATTATAGATAATCATTATACTATGAATAATACTTGGTCGGAGGATAAGAGCAATTTCTAGAAACCTATACCTTTAAATTCTTTCAATCCCAGCTCAGAGCATTTAGATATTCTTGAATTGCAGAACTATTTAAACATTAATAATATGGAAACTAAGGAGGGACAAAATGTGGCCTTAGACATGAACCCAGAGATAACAGTGGAAAAGTGTCTTCAAAATTTTGGGACAAAGGATAAGATATTGGGAAACGATCCCTCAAGAAGCCCTATTCTTAGTAGCTCTATAGGTAAGACAATGGTTAATTTTAATTTATCTCCAAATTCTAGGGATACCCCTAATGAAGGTCCATCAAATAATTTAGAGAGCTCAGAATCTAAAAATGAAAAAATTAAGGAAGAAGTAAATACAATAGCAAATTTTATAGGGGAGTCTTTAACAGAGAAATTAATGGAACAATTCGTGGAGGAGATTTGTGATCCAGAAGAATTAGAATGCCAGAAAGAGCTCCTAGCTAAGGGAATTAACTTGAATAGCGCCCCCTAGAAGAATCTGTAGAAGAGTTGTTAATAAATTTGGAAGAAAAAGAATCACAGGAGCGGGAATCTTTAGGCATAGCTTAGCTTAAGGAGAGTAGGAAATCCCCAGATTGTGTGAAAAAAGCAAGGAAAAGGGGAAGAAAGCCTAATACAGAATTAAGAAGCTTGGCAGGGGAAGCTAAAGGACAAGTCAAAATCACATCTATTCCGAATGTAGGGAAGGTGAAGAGCCTTCCCAAGGAGCCATGAATGTCCTTTCATGGAATGTTAGGGGCATGAATGCCCCTAACAAGCATCATCTGATCAAATGTTGCATCAAAATTCACAATCCAGAGATTATGTTAATTCAAGAAACAAAGTTAGATAACATAGAATCATGATATTTTAAAAAGAAATTAGGGTTGAGGGAAATGGAAGCTTCACCAACAAAAGGTGCATCAGGTGGCTTGGCTATTATTTGGGATCCTCGAAGTATATCAATAAACATCATCGAAAGAAGACAATTTTAGATGAGTGGAATGATCAAGAACTTTAGACTTAATCTGACCTTTAATCTAGTAAATGTATATGGACCTATTCAAAATAAAGAAAAACTATTAGTTTGGTAGGAGATAGAATCATATCTCAATCAAACAAAGGACACGCTATGTTTTCTAGGAGGAGATTTTAACCTGATAACAAAAAAATTCTAAGAAAAGAGGAGGAACAAATACCCTTCCATTAGCTACTAAAGACTTCACACATTGGAGGGATAGAAACTCTCTCCTTGAAATTTCGACAGAGGATAACTCCTTCACTTGGAACAACAGAAGACTAAGTTTTTGCAACATAGTAGAGAAATTAGACAGATTCTTTCTTAAAGGCAGCCTGACCAATTACGATGTTTCACTTTCAACCAACATCCTTTTGATATCTGGTTCAGACCACTATCTGATACTTCTCAGTATCTTAACACAAACTAAACCAAAAAAATGTGCCTTTAAATTCAAACAGGCATGGTTAAGGGATCCAGATATCCTGAAGCTTATTGAATCTTGGTGGTCAGAGCCCAAGATTTCATGCTCCAAAATGTTTAGATTAGTAAACAAACTAAAGTGGATTAAAAGAAAGTTGTTAGAATGGAACTCGTCTAAGTTTGGCAACATCTTTGAAAAGAAACTAGAACTAGAATCAGAATTAGGGGAAGTTAATTCTCAGGTTATCAAGGAGGGGATGAATGATGACTTGTACCATAGGGAGAAGAATTTACTTAAGGATTACGAGGAGATATTGGCTAGAGAAGAAATTTTTTGGAAACAAAAATCAAGAGAAACTTGGTTAGAAGCAGGTGATAGAAATACTAATTTTTTTCACAATAGCACCAAACAAAGAAGAAATACCAATAGGATTTCTTGTATTATCAATGACAAGGGTGAAACCATAGAGGATCCCAAAGGCATAGTTGAAGAAGCAATAAACTATTTTGATAACATTCTGAATAATAGAGAATCTTCAAATCTGGGCTGTCAATTAGAACTTCTTAGGAATATCCCAAAAGTCATATCTAAACAACATAACCAAATGTTAATTGATAAATTTACCATGGATGAGATTCATCATGCCTTATTGCAAATGAATCCAGACAAATCTCTGGGACCAGATGGCTTCTCGGCTATTTTCTTTCAGAAATGCTGGCACTTTATTGGTAAGGAGGCTATGGAAGCCTTAGAAGGGGTTAGAAACTCGGGGAGAATACTTAAAGAAGTAAACAACACCTTTTTTGCTCTCATTCCCAAAAAGAGAAACCAACCAGCCTAAATGATTTTAGACCAATTGCACCGTGCAATACGTTGTATAAACTGCTCACCAAAACATTAACCCTTTGACTTCAAAAACTTCTCCCTCTTATCATCAGTGAAGAACAGATGAGTTTTGTTCTAGGAAGATCCATCTTCGATGGGGTAATTATAGGTCAAGAAGCTATCCACTCAATCCTCAAAAATAAGAACCCAAGCATGCTTATTAAATTAGACATAAAAAAGGCATATGACAAAGTCGACTGGAGATTTCTATGCAAATGCATGGAAGCCTTTGGCTTTGCTAAAAGTTGGATCAACTTAATTTTTGAATATATCTCCACTCCTATGATTTCAGTATTAGTGAATAGAACCCCGGAAGGCTTTTTTGGCATCTCTAGAGGACTTAGATAGGGTGACCCCATTTCCCCATTTCTATTTATAATCATGGTGGAAGCTCTAGGTAGAGAAATTTCAAAAGAAAAGGAAAATGGGGCTATCGAAGGCATATCCATTACTAGTAACTTGGACCCCACTACTCATCAACATTTTGTTGATGATACTCTTTTATACGGAGCCAGTAATAGAAAAAAGGCAAAAACCTTTAAGAGGATCCTGAAGACATACTCAAAGGCCTCAGGACAAGAAATTAACCCGGACAAATAAGACATCTTCAGTACTGATATTGAAGCTGAAAATAGATATTTGTAAGATCCTCAATTTTAATCAGGGTAAGCTTCCTTGTAAATACCTAGGTCTTCCCTTAGTTAAGGACAACAGAGCTACAGATATATGGGATCCCATTATTGACAAGATCAAAAACAAAATGATCTCTTGGAAGGGGAAATGGCTGTCCTTTGCGGGCAGAACCACCATGCTGAGGTCAGTCTTGGTAGCTATGCCAACTTATCATTTATCTTGTATGCACCTTCCAACAAATAAAAGAGAAGAAATCACCAAGCACTTAAGAACTTTTTTTTGGCAAGGGAGCAATGAAAATAATAAAATTCTTTTAATATCATGGGATAATATTTGTACACCAAAAGAGGAAGGGGTGGTGGGTCTTAAAAACTTAGGGGACCAAGGATGTGCCCTAGGAGCCAAACTACTGTGGAGACTCTTCAGAAACCCGGAAGCTAAATGGGCCAAGATACTCATTCACAAATATTTGAAAGACTTTTCCCCCATTAACATCTTTAGAGAATCTAATCCTCCAAAAGGATTGAGAATATGGGATTTTATGATGAAATGTAGACATATTATTATGGAGAAATTAACTTGGTGCCCAGGGTCGGGGGAAGAGATTTTGTTCTGGGATGACTCTTGGGGTGGTTATGAGACAATATCCAAGAAGCTTAATAACCCTTCCCTCATTAATCTATTAAAGGAAAAGAATGGTCTCTTTCTCAAAGACTACACTATTTTCAATGGATATAAATGGGTCTGGAAATCCTTAAAAAATTTTGGGATTTCATCTTCTGAGGAAACAACAATCATGGATATTCTCAAGAATAGAAAGATTTTGTTAGACAACTCGAAAGACTCATTAGTATGGGATGGATCTAAGTCAGGAGAATACAACACTAAGGATGGATATAAGCTCATTATCCAAAACTACAATAGACCCAAAACCACTTTACCAATTCACCTATGTTGGGGCAAGGATTGTTCACTGAAAGCTGGTTTTTTCACATGGCTAGCAATGAATTATAGACTTTTAACCGTAGATAGATTTAAGAAACTTGGATTCTCTGGCCCTAGTAGATGCGCACTTTGTGAAAAGATTGAAGAAGATGTGGACCATCTCTTCTTGAACTGTCCTTTTACAAATCTTTGTTGGGATTGGTTGAAAGGGAACTTGGGATGGTCCTCAGCCTTCCCCATTCCCTCAGTGTAATGCTGCAAGCATGGCCAATCATCAAACAAAGGAGTATATTTGCCAACCTATGGACCATTTCACCTTCTATTTTAGTTTGGGAAATCTGGAAAGAACGCAATAGAAGAATTTTTAAAGGAGAAACAACTATGCAATAAGATAGAAGTTGCAATCATAGAAAATATGAATTGTAAAATAGTCAAAATCCTAAAAACAAATCTCAATATGACTCATTGGGATGGTAAAATGCGTGGGAAATGGGAAGGTCTGGCCCTCCCACCTTTTATTGGCTCGAACCCACAAAATAATTCGTCAAAGAGAAACGAATGCAAATGGAAACCTCTAATGGATGGTTGGTACAAGCTAAACTTTGATGGAGCATCCAGAGGTAACCTGGGGAAAGCATGCATTGGGTGTTGCATTCATAATCAAGATGGAGAAGAAATAGATGTAATGGCAACTCCTATTGGTATTGAAACAAATAACTGGGCATAACTTTATGCTTTAGTTAAAGGCCTTCAAAAGAGTGCCTCTATGGGATTAAAGCAATTAGAAATAGAAGGGGATTCAACAATTATCATTAATGTGCTCAGGAAAAGAGAAACTCCAAACTGGAGATTAAATTCCCTTGTATCCCAAGCATTAACTCTATGTGAATCCTTTCAAGAGGTCTCAATTAATCACATGTATAGAGAAGGTAATAAGAGAGCGGATGAATTAGCTAATTTAGGGGCAGATGGGATTACTCTATCATAAGAATAACTTCTCCTCTCAGATAGCCCTCCCTAAAGGTTCAGGAACCCTAGTTTTATACTAGTCAAGAATTTCTTAAGAATTGGATGAAGCTTGTATTGAGAGTGCATTAGGGAATAATAACCCTTGTGCTAAAATTTTAGTTTGTTTTGACTGAAATTCCTTTAAGAAGGGAGGCATCAGATCTTATTAAAGTTTAATATCCAGTGTAGTAGTACACCTATAGTAAATGAGGTAATGATCTAGAAAATAGTCTCTCCTACATAGCTCCACTTGGCTTAATGATTTCCTCTTACTTTAAGACTTTTACATCAAACATATAATATAAACATTTTAAAGAAAACCTCAAGAAATGTCAAATCCTAATGACAGCTATAATGCAAAGGTTATTTTGGATTTGAACCCTAGTATAGTGGATTCAAGTCATGACACGAGTCTAGTAGTGTGGCTATAGCCAGGAGTTTTCAGTTCTAAATTCAGGTAGCAGGGACACTTGGAGTTTTTTAAGCTTGATGATATGTGTGTGTTTTTTAGTGGGATCAGGCTTATTCCCTATAATTTAGGCAATAGCATTCAGGGGCATCATTATTCCGAAGAGATAAAACCAACTTCTTATTTCTCCCCTGAAACAATCAAGAGAGCTATGGAGCAAGGGGATTGTTAAGTACTAGGATTAAGGTTCTTAGGTAACTCTAAGGGAGTTTCTGTACATAGAATTGGAGTAGCACTACCGGAAAGAAAGGGCTTGTACATGCTTTTGACACTCCAAAACTTGACGAGATAAGTGAAGAAACTATGGTCAACCATGAGATAGGTGGGTGAGGGATGGAACTGTTAGATGCTTCGAAGGAAGAGAGGGAAATAAAAATGAAAATAGGTTGTCCCCTGCTGCGGAATAATTCAAGACTACTAATGGAAGGGATCAAGGTTAGTCTAAATGTATTGTCCCTTTTCAAGCTTTTTAGCTAGAAGATTCATTTCCAACTTATTTATTCAGTTCTAATTCTCATATTTTTAGAGAAATAAGCTATTAATAGGGATGTATTTAGGTTTTACAATCGACTTAGGGTCTTTTAATTAATGTTTATTCATATATTACAGTCATCAAACCTTAGACAATTTTTAAGGCTCGGTACCATATACTCATACAGAAAGATGTACAAGCAATTTCATAGACATATATAATATGGAGTTTTGGGTGTGCTTAGCTTTTCTTTTATAAATATAGGTAATGTAAAATTTATTATCATCTAAGGATAATTTTCCTTTTATATCTTCATTCAGCCATTAGCTTTTTCTTCCAGATTCTCCTTTTCCTTTCTCCATCCAGAAAGAATTTTAGATAGGATAGTTTAAGGCATATATGCTTCCCTCAGGTCTTTCCTTGCTATTAACATTTTTCCTTAGTATTTATAGGAAGTTTACATTCTAATCTCAGTCATATGTCAATATCTAGTCACTAGTATTAATTTACTAATTACATAAGACGAAACATGTCTCTTCTTATTTATAATTAAACTTATTCTCTAAATAGAGTATCATGATAGAAAAATTCTCTCTTATTATTTTTAGATAATTACATATATTCAATCTAGCATTTTCACTCCCCTACCTTAAAAATATGATGAATGCTTTTTGAGGCATTTACTTAGTTGACATCAGCAATATACACTCGTCTATTTGCACCGTTAAGTTTTTTAGGAAAGTTGGAATAAATATTAATAAAGTAAACTGGCCACTTTGGCTTATGTGGGAATCACAATCATTTAGGATTCACTTGCCTTTTATATTCTTTAGAAACCTTTATAAATTAAGCTCGGTATACTATATACTTATCCTGCACATAATTCACTATTCTCTGGAAATGACTACCCCAATCAAACTATGAAGCCTACACAGACAAGTAGCCTTTGATGGGGTAATTTCCTCTAGCAGGATCAGAAAGATCATTATGATCAAATTTAGTATTGTAGTTAGAGTCGTATCTGTGGTACTAGGAAGTGAGTTTAAAGAAAATACCAATAGGTACCGTGTTAACATGGATATTCCGATGATGTTCCTAGCTTCGACCTTGCAGGTAGACCCGAACATTAAAACTATTGGGAGTCTGTGTAGGAGAATCTTCAAAAGGAAATATTTGGTTAATTTGAACAAAGTCCTAAAGAGTATTTGAATAGATTTATCTATTCTGAAACCCAAGGAATACGAAAGAAACGTAGTCAACAACAAATATGTCTCCACCTCTCCCATTCTTGAAATAGAGGACTGGGACATATATATTGAGGAAATTCCTTCAATAAGAAGGAACTTGGATTTCTTGTTTTTCTTTACCCATTTACGTTCACCTCTTGAGGAAAATTGGATGAATGACTTTATCTCGGAAGATGGTATTGGGCTAAAATTGGCCCAAGAAGATAAGAGCTCTTTGACGTCCTCTTGTTCTCCGGGCAGGGCCTAAGGAAGTCAAGCCCTAATGAAATCATGTACTCATCATTGTAAAATAATGTAAAGATCTAAGTCTAAAATAATATATCATTCCTTGCTTTGTTCAATTTATTTAATATGTAATTTATCCTAGATTTCTCTCTGTTTAAAATTATAATTTTTAATAAATGTTGCTCCTTGGGTGGGAGAAGATTAATCATTTACTAAACTTAATTAAACATGCAGTTCAGTTTACGAAGTTAGATTTTGCCTTACCTCCAAATCGTACTCTGAAACATAACCCTGGGTTTAACATGTGTTTTAATATGCAATTTAAACACTACCCTTTATTATTCAAAATAAGTTTAGTAGATTACACATTTCTTGGCATTATGACATTCATAAGTTCTTGGTCAAGTACAAACATTCTAATAACTACAAGAGGCAAGTGGACACAAATGACTACCACCAAAATAGCTAATCAAGACTTGCCAATTAATGGTATAAAGCAAACAACAAATCTCGAAGAAAGAATTCGCATACCAAAATGGAGTCAAACATTAAGCTTATTTCCCTCTTAGATAACAGAATGAATGCCTTCAGGGGAAATATCAAAGCAGAAAGATGGGACAAAATTCTTCACACAGACAACTTGGGTAGGAGGGCGGTGGAAAAAATCATGGGTGAAGAAAGTTACGATCATGAGTTCATTTACATAGTCAACTGTGACATAGTGGGAACCTTTGTAGCGATCCTGCTAATGATCAAAATCCCCAAGGAAGAGGTAATTTCAGCTTGTTTGGAATTATTCGATGATAAGCATTCTAATGGGCTTCTTCTCGCTATAAATAGTGTCAACTCTAACCTAATGATACCTTTTTCTGGAAGATTACATGGTAGATCTGATGGGTTCCCTGACCCATAAGATTCACTACGCCCGAAGACCAATCCTGGTCTTCAAAGACAAGAAGATTTTTGATGAGAGAATAGACACTGTGAAACGTAATGCAGAGTTCCTCCTAAAATGGATAAAGGTGAAGCCATGTGATGATGTAAAATGGGTCAAAGATTATTTGGTTGTGGAGGGCTTTGATGTAGAAATGAACTTTGGGTCTTTGTCTTTACATGATCTTCAGCTTTTTCCACTTGCAATCATCAAAAAATCAACCAAGGGTTTTAAGGCGGTAAAGGGTAAAAGAAACTTTGATCAAGGCTTCAAAGATGACTCGGTGGAAGAAGAGGAGTTGGTGTTCCATACTCCAGTGAGGAAGAAATGAGGAAAGATAAATCTTTCAAGATCTCTTTTTTGATAAGAATATAGATATCGTTTAGACTTTTATAACATGTACTATTTAGGTACCTTTTGTTGTGTTTTATAAGTCTATTAAGGCTTAAATCGTAACATTATACCAGTTTAGACTCTATACATGCTGGAAGGTAACAAACAAGGTAAGACTAGTTAATTAGGCAGCCAACTATAATCCAAAGCAAATGGGTTTTATGAAAGACATTTTGTTCATAAATTAATAGTAAGCTGGATAATTCGACATATGAAGGCAAGTTTCATTTAAATTAAAAAGGTATTAATTTGCTTAATTTTGAGAAGGTAGAGGCATAGATAGCAGTAGTGAGGTATTTGTAAGGTTTAATATTTTTTGGGTTAGTCTCGAATTATTATCATTTGAATGACAGTTGTTAAATTCTGATAGACTCTAAATTAATTACCCAAAAGATAGTTTTCTTACTTTAAGGTAAATATAAGAACTTCAATATATGAAATTAGCAATCATATTGAGGTATTGAGCCTGTAAAGGAATTTAGAGCTCAAAATATAGATTCTAACTTACATTTCCTTATTGGGTATAATCTTTATGTTATCCTCTGGATCCAAGTAGTAAATAGACTGATCGTATGAAACTCAAACTAAGGAATGAAGAGGAATCATAGATAGTTTTAGCACTCTCAAACCTACGACCAGTTTGGTTTATTTATGATCTAACACAGAATGAGAATGAAAGAGTTAAAAGGACCCTAAAACCACTTTTAGAATTTAGAATGGATTTCATAGTTTTATCATCTTAAGATTAGTTTTTGAGTAACCTTAATTACATTGATTTAATTTATTGACATGGGTAATTTTTTTAATCAAGTTTATTTCTTGGCAGGCAAATAGCTTAAATCCTCGGATAAAGAAAGTATTATTTTTGTCATTAATAATATTATCTGTTTGAATGAGTTGTTTAGCCTAAATTATAATGTTTTAATTAGGTTTATTGCTAAGGGTAATCAGTGAAGCAAGTGCATGTCTTAACAATAATTTCCAGATGAAGGTAGAATTGGTTAATGAGCAAGGTCATTTTGTGTCTTCCAAATGAATATTGTTTGTTGGAAGGCTTATTCACAAGTACTTTTGAATCTTCTATTTTCCTATGGTCATGATTAAGTAACTTTATGTTTAGTTAATGTCTCTCCGATATTTCCCATCGTTGGGAGATTATTGGTTAAATCTAACTGAACTTATCCATTTGGGGTAGTTGAATTTCTAGATATTTCCAAATTTTTAATGATAAAGAGCATGAGGTTTTTTCAGGACATTTGCCTACCTCCGATATAAGCAATATGACTGCCTCAAATACTTAACAAAGAAGTTTTAGCATTTTCTTCAATAATAGCAAAATTTATCATCAGGACAAGTTAGCATTTAAGAAGTTCATTATATTAAGGAATCTGAACACACCTGTAGCCTTTTAAGATAGATAGGCTCAGTTTAAAGAACCTTTGCAGAGACAGCTGGTAGGAATGGTCTCAGGAATCCAACACCTAGTGACATAAGAGTGTGGATTGTTTTCAAAATATTTTATAAAATAATTATGGCAATTATTTATCAGTAAACTCAAACCTTTTGGTTATTCAATGTTTAAAGTAGTCCACTGTATAAGAGAATTTGGTTACATTTGTAGCATTTTAGGTAGTTTTGCAATGTTCTTATTTCTATCTTCAGTATCAATGTCATAGATAATCTATTTCTATATTGAAGATTGTTATTTGAATGCCAGCTTCAGATAAAATTTCCTCGGCAATTAGTTATCTTGAAGTCGAAACATGGATGTATATGCATCGACTTCAGGTAAGCGATTACCAAGTAGATCTTATGTTTCATCCTAGCCTGGTAATTCCTCTAGGCAGTTTTTTAGATTTCTTGTAGTTTCTTCAGGGAAAGTTTAGAGTTCTAGGAGTACTACCTTTGTTATCATAAATCTTCTATTATCATATAGCCAACATTTATATATATGTGTTATTTTCGATATTTATTATCCTAAAGTCAATATATGGAGAGATTATAATGGTGCTTTTTTGGGTTCTATGATCATGTTACTCTTAGTTAGCCTTGTAATTAAGCCTAGACAATATGGATAAGGATAATGCTTCTGTATATATAATGACCTTCTGATAAGTTTTGGATTAATTCATAGTTAATTCATTTTTTACAAGTATGGTTAACCCTAATGTTCTTTCTTTCTTGAGTACAGGACAAGAATTATTTAAAAACTGGTATCTATAATAATGGACTTTTCATATATATAAGTGCGATGTTAGTCTTTTTAGATATAGCCTAGGTTTAAGATTAGCTAGACTCAGAGCTTGTTCATTGCTGGATGGGGCAGGCACATGTACTTCTTTTAAGTAAATAAATCTAAATCATAGGCTCTTCTCAACAAATTTTTATTTTTAGGTGCTTGCAAAACTTAGTTTAGTAACGATACACTAACAAGGATCTTAGTCAAAGTGAAGCTTTTTTAGGAATGAGGGATCAAGAGACACCCTGAGGAGCTATCATTCACATGGAACTAAGTTTGACATCTTTAGTAAGGAATTAAATAGAAACAAAAATGCAAAACCTAGACGGAAGGTATTCCAATCCCGCCGAATGGACGAAGCGATCTACAGTTCGTGACTCACTTTCAGACATGATTCAGTTAAGATGATAATGAAAATTTTAATATATATAACTCTCATGAATGTGTTATGGGAAGGTATGCCCTCCTAAAAGTATAATGTATTAGAATCCAGACCACGGTCCCAGGCAAGGTTGGAAGATTTCTTAACCCCGCTCTTCCCTACCAGCACCTGCATTGAGCGGGCCTTTTTTGTATATCTATTTATTTGCTTAATAAAATTTTGGCCTCGACCTTTTACCAAAAAACAAACAAACATAATATCCACATAAGATCTTCAATAAGTCAAAAACATATAGAAAATACTGGCTAACATGTATATCATATCAAACAAAAATATATTGACTTAGGTTGCGAGGTATCTAACCTAGTCACCGAAAGTCCAAGCATCGCTAGGAAGTCCTGAGAAATAGTAGTCTATCAAGTCGAGTCGTGACATCCCTCCTCTTTATGAGGAGACATTGACCCGATGTCTTATGAAAGAACATCAACAATGTTTACACCACACACTAAAACATAAGCATAATTGAAATACCAGATAAAATGTTTATGCAAATAAATGAGGAAAAGATCTATGCAAGTCTTTCACATCCTTCCAAGTAGCACTATCAATAGAGAATTGGTCCAGCTAGACCTTGTACTGCAAAACATCTCTATCACGTATTTGAATGGTACGCTGATCAATGAGGAAGGTAGGCTCCACTAGCACCACCCTCGGATCCTGAACCTGCAATCGATGCATGCAATGCTCTTTTAAACCTATGAAATCAAGTGTTATAACTTGAAATTACTGATTTCTAAGAAGTAAATAACAAAGTTCTGAAAAATGAGAAGCTTATCACTAGAAACATAGAAAATTATCCTTAACTTTCATAAGTATACCTTTATATGAAAGGTTTTTCTGTAGAGTTTTTGAGGGTTTTTTTTATGTGTGCAAACTTCAGAATTTATAAACTATTTGAGGCGTGAGTTTTTTTTTTATGTGTGAAAACTTTAGAATTTATCAACTATTTGAGGTGTTCTCAAGAGTTTGGTCTTCCAATTGAGATTTTTATTTTCAATCAAAGGTAGGCATACATATTTACGTTGAATTTATGGATATTTAGCTTGGAAGTTTTAAGTTACTTGACTCATTACACAAATTCAAACATCCGTAAGACAAGCTCGAACAAATCCCTAGACTACTACAATCAACTCTCTGTTGAAGCATCTTAAAACTTCAGTGGTAGGAGAAAGCAAGAGAAGATCCAAGCATATAGAGCCATTTATCACCAATCATGTAGGCATTTACCAATTAGGGTTACATGAAAGTAAAAAATATTAAAGCAGAGTCATAAATGTACCTACTCGCCTTGCATGGCTAGACGTCGCTCAAGCTCTTTAGTTACTTTTGCTATATTGATTCTACAAGCTGAAATGAGACATTACAATTGAAAAATATATATCAATGTCACATATATGCAGAAATAAATGGGTAGGCCCACTAGCAGCTTGTTACGATCAAGGCACCAATATGATGATAAGCGCGAAAGCTTACAATAGGCACCTCTTATGGCTTTTTGTCAGAGAGAATTGCTTGAACAAGCTTATTAAGTGTTGCCTGTGATGAAGCATCCTACTTGACAAAATTTCCAAAATAAATTATCATTGCATATTACAATAATACTTTGTTTCATCCTTCCTTATGCTCTAAGGGGAGGCTTAATGATAATGAAGTAAATTATAATTAAGAAAGGTATTAAATTACGTACCGCTGACACTTTTTCCCCATTTGGTAGAGCGTTTGAGTCAATTGGTGGCTGAATGTTCTTCTATGCCAACTGGATAAATGGTTCAAATCTTTTTAGAGATTTAATTGTGGGTTTCCCTGTGTTGGTAGGTTTTAAGTTGCCTCTAAATTTCCAAGTACCATTTCCCCCTATTTGTTTCCAATTAATGTATGATTTCAAAGCAAGAATACAATCCACAACTTTTATTGACAATCCTCCTTGGTAAACAATTCAAGGTAGACCATTAATGGTAGATCACACATTGTATGAAAGCCTTTGACCTAATGACCATTGCTTAAAAAATTAACAATAGAAAATGCCATTATAACCAATTCAGACCTTTTCCAAATCAGACACTTAAGAAATTGGTAGATTCAATTCTTGAATTGCAATAAGGAAGTTCTCAAAATTCTCAAAGTATTGATAAGCAGACAATACCTCTCTAGATAACTTAAAGCAATGCAAACCCTAATCCCTTTCGAAATATGACACGCTACGAGTCTATACGACAGATTACCATGAATGAATGCAAATGTTGGCCCACAAGCAAGACGAATGAACAAGATTGCAAAATACTATGTGGCCTGAGTGACCTCATTTACTGCTAATTTATCAAGGGAGAAAAGAAAACTACCATCGAAAAAAATGAGCAGGGCCAATAGGGAAAAAGAAGCAAAAAGCTAAAATTTACTTTAATAAGGAAATTTGCAAAGACATTAGGATAAAATAGTTTGCACCCTTTCCAAAGCATAAACTAATTCCCTAAAAGTAACATGAAAACATTAGTCTCCGACCTAAAGACAAGGGACATGGACTAATAATTAAATCTTATCATATTTAGAATTTTACTTCACATATGAATTTATTTCTATTTAATTAACATTTCAACATAACTTAACTTTGTTAAATTAGGTTGTCCCATTTTATCATTCAGAAACACAACTTTAAATGCTATTCAAATATAATTCTAATTTTCCAATGATTTCATAAAAAAATATTATATTAGAAAAAACAAATTAACTAATCTAATAACATTACTTTAAACCAATTAATATATCTAAATATGTCATGATAAGAGACTTTTCCAAATCTTCAATCACACTAGGTGACAACCCTCATTTATTGTTTCTTATTTTTACCTTTGGCTTATCATATTAGATCTCTAACCTTACATAAATCTTCAAATGTATTTTTTTCCACAATTTATGTAAATACAATCTTTACGCAAAGTAACATAAAAAATATTCCCCCAACAAAACTTTAATCTTTAGATACAACGATACTTCTGCCTGACCTAAGAAACTAGCGTATCACGACCCAATCTTTATTTTCCACGTGGCCCGTGCTTTTTCTTTAACGAGGACCAGAATTTACCAAGAAGGCACCTATTTTTTATATAAATTTGCAATTAATAAGAAAAAATATTGACCGAGAGATCTCTTAGAAAGGCCTAGAAGAAGCCTAAGAGCCGTCCGATCTACCGTTGTTAAATCCAGTAATGAAATAGATAATTGCCAGGAAGGAAATAGCCAATTGCCGACGTGGCACCGAGATAACCGTAGATATAGCAAGCGAACGGCTGTAAATTTTCCGGCATGCTTTTCAGTGGTTACATATAATTGAAAGCTACAGCAAAGGAAAAAAATAGTCATAAGTCATATACGGGCGGTAGTATTATTCCTCTTCGTTTCGTGGAAGGAACTTGAGGACGGTTTCAGCTTAAGCTTCCGCAGGCTGAAATTCGTTCGCACACATCCGTCTTTCTCATCTGGTTCGGCGCTGCGGGAGAGAATCTGGTAGGGTTTTCTCGCTTTTTAAAGTTTTAAACGGATTTGTATTGCGGTATATCTATAAATGCTTTTGTTTTGTCTGATTGATTGCCTAGATCCGCTTGGTGTTGTGCGCAGTAGTGGATTTTTTAGGTTTCTGTGAAGGTGTTAGGGTTTCCATCGATTATTTGTGATTTTAAGGTTTCTGTTATTCGTTTTGTAGATTATCTTGTTTGATTGTTCCGTGCGACCGAAAACCTGGTAAGTCTGCTGGATCTTTTAAAATCTGCGGCTTATTAGACCTGTTTTGTGGTTTTGGATGCTTTTTGTTGAATTTGTTAGAATTGGAAGAAATAGGTTTAGGTTTTCTCTTCGTGTTTAGGTTTTCTTTCGTTCGCTTTGCTCGATTGCGTCTATGAAGAGGTTAGGGTTGTTTGTCCAGAAATGTTGTTTTATTATGTTGTCATTATCATATATTTTGGTGTTTTCGTCATCTTATTTTAACGTTATCTGCTTGACGATCGAGGGGCTTCTGTTGTTACAGGCCTCTCGGCAAGGGGTAACTGATCCTATGTGTGTGTTGTTTGCCACGTTCGATGAGTTGCAGGGTCTTGATCACCCTGCGAGAGATTGAGTTAGGGTTTTGACCAATTTTTAAATAAGGGCTCTAGTATTGAAAGCTTCGATAAGGTTCTGAACAAGGTTATGATGCTGGTGTTAACCCTAGCTTTTCATTTCCGATTTTAACTTCTGAGATTAAGTGGAAGAACAGTTGCGCTTTTCATCATTTGGAACCACTCCGTGTCAGTTGCCCCAAAATATCATTTGTTCCCTGGTTCTGGTTTGTTTTAAGTAGCAATTGTGCGTCTGCAATTCAGTAATCGTGATATTTTGTGACGCTTTCTCGTGAAATTCTGGCATTCGATGTGACAAATGTTATCAAAAGGTGCAGGAATATTCAGCTGTTTTTAGTCTCAGCCTTTTCGAGCCCTTATTTTATATACTAAAATTTAGATTGATAAGCGGCGTATTGTTTTCCGTGGGATATGCTTATTGGCATGGTATTTTTTCTCGATAAAAATGAATGCTTCTACGGACTTCGTGATTCCTTAAAGAAGAGTTTTCTGTTAATCACTTATTTGTTGTCTTAATGTCAAATATAAATAATATTCTTTGTGTTGCACGAATATTTTTTGCCATAAAGTGGGAGACTTCGCAATTCAATTGATTGATGCTTACGACGTTTGACTAAAATGGTTTTTAGATGAATGCAATGGTGTTTCTTTTTTCCTCCAAACGGTAAGCTTGTCAAAATATTCGGGCTTGTTATTATATTGTATACAATGATATACAAATATTTTAAAAAATGGCAGTAAGTATTAGTTTTATGCTTAGTATGTTGGACATATTACTTGCTTTGTGTGCTATTCATTCTTTAGGCAAATATTGGGCTTTGCTGTTCGCAACTCTCGCAGTTCAAAAATGATATCTCAAAGTCAGATGACTAGCTGGTGTTTAGTCTATTCTCGTGGGAACATCAATTTTAACTTTGCAGTTGCTAAATTTATATTTGCGTTTGTATCTTTGTAGGTCGCCAGCAGCTATATACATATAAATACACATTTATTCTAGCAAATACTGAGAATCCAAATATTCAACCATGTTTGGACGTGCGCCGAAGAAGAGTGACAATACCAAATATTATGAGGTCTTGGGTGTGTCAAAAACTGCTTCAGCGGATGAATTAAAGAAAGCTTACCGAAAAGCAGCTATAAAAAATCATCCAGACAAGGGGGGTGATCCAGAAAAGGTTAGACATTGTCTCCATTCTTTTTTGCTTTTCTTTGTGTGATAGGGAATATTCTTTTTGTTGGAAGATGGATGCGTGTGCTTGTGTTCATTGCTCTCTGTATTTATGTAGTGTATTAAGTATCTAATGTATTTTTGAGCAGTTCAAGGAGCTGGCACAGGCATATGAAGTGCTCAGTGATCAGGAGAAAAGAGAGATCTATGATCAATATGGAGAAGATGCATTGAAAGAGGGAATGGGAGGGGGTGGTGCCTCACACAATCCCTTTGACATATTTGAGTCGTTCTTTGGTGGGTCACCCTTTGGAGGCTCTGCTTTTGGTGGTGAGAAGTTTTCTTCCTCTCATTGAATATGACTCTAATTGACGTGAAATTGAATTTAGATTGATTTCTATTCGTGCTTATCTGTGTGCACAAATTTCAGGAGGTAGTTCACGCGGCAGAAGACAAAAGCAAGGAGAAGATGTTGTACATCCTCTCAAGGTCTCCCTGGAGGAATTGTACACTGGTATTTCGAAAAAATTATCTCTTTCCAGGAATATTTTGTGTCCAAAGTGCAAGGGGTAGGTTTTTTTAAATCTTCCCGGCTTTCTCAAAATTTCTATCTGTAAAGCATTGTTTGTTTACGCCATTCTCCAGTTTTGTCATGGTATGATTGGTTCATTGAGTTATAATAGTAATCCATGACCTCTGCGAGTAAAATGAAATTTACTGCACTAATTTCAGTTGATCCTAAATTATCCCTGACAAATTCAAATTTCATGCCGAATCCATTAGGGGCTTTTGAGTGGGATAGAAACTATATCAACTTCTTTTCTTAGAAGCCACTGGATTAAAAAATTTCTTTAGAATTGGTGAGAATCATGAAGTTGTCCTTACCGAGCTTCATCTTTTAATTGAATGATCCAGGAAGGGTTCCAAATCGGGTGCATCCAGTCGCTGTTCAGGATGTCAAGGATCTGGTATGAGGGTCTCAATCAGGCAGCTTGGTCCTGGCATGATACAACAAATGCAGCATGTGTGCAGTGATTGCAGAGGCTCAGGTTTGTAAACTAAATTTGATATGGTTTCTTGTGAGGAATGTTGCTGCCTCTTCAATAGTTAATTTGAGAATTCTGAATGAAAGTTGGAATAAATAAATGTTACAATTGGTTGTGATGAATTCAGTGTAAATAGTTTCATTTATATCCAGAAGAATAACGTTAAACCATAAAAACCCTGCTTGTTCAGGGGAGACCATCAGTGATAAAGATAAGTGTGGACAATGTAAAGGGAGCAAAGTTGTTCAAGACAAGAAGATGCTAGAGGTTAATGTGGAGAAGGGGATGCAGCATGGTCAGAAAATAGTGTTTCAGGGCGAAGCTGATGAAGCAGTAAGATTCTGATTATATTTATTCATGACTAAATAAATTTTAAGTATTGTTTCTGCAAGCACAGCGTTAAAGGATGAGTTATTTATTTCTTGAATTTGTTTTTGCAGCCCGATACCATTACCGGAGACATAGTTTTTGTATTGCAACTGAAAGAACATCCCAAGTTCAAGAGAAAGGGTGACGATCTCTATATAGAGCATAGTCTAACCTTGACGGAGGCTCTTTGTGGTTTCCAGTTTACCCTCAAACAACTTGATGGCAGGCAATTGCTTCTCAAGTCCAGTCCTGGGGAGATTGTTAAACCTGGTATGGTGGATCATATTATATCATTTGTTCTATGTTTAGTTATTTTAAACTAATGGCATATATTTGCAGGACATTGTATTTTACAAATGTTATCACTTACGCAACATTTGTTGGGCATCCAGGTCAATATAAAGCCATAAATGATGAAGGCATGCCCGTATATCAGAGGCCATTTATGAGAGGTCGACTGTACATTCACTTCAGTGTAGATTTTCCGGAATCTGGATCACTGGTACCAGACCAGCTGAAGGCATTAGAAACTGTTCTACCGCCAAAAGCAGCTTCCTTTTTGACGGAGATGGAGCTGGATGAATGTGAGGAGACGACTTTACATGATGTCAATATTGAGGAAGAAATGAGGAGGAAGCAGCAGCAACAACAGCAAGAAGCTTATGATGAGGATGATGAACCAGCAGGAGGCCATCGTGTGCAGTGCGCACAGCAATAATTTATTTAAATGTAAGATGGATTATAGGAAATTTAAACATATGTTTTTTTGCTGTAAGAGGCAGCAACATTTAACTGTCCGGAATTTATTCAGGTGAAATTCCAACACTGATTATTTAGGTGAACCTTGAAATATCTGACCTGAGAATAGGTCGTATTTTTGAATATAGATGTATGAATTAGTTAATAAGCTTAGTGTGGTTTTGACGTGGTTCTTGGGAAAGTATGTAGGTTTTATGTTGGAGCATATGTGTATGCTGGTATTATACTTACAGGCTGTAGTGTCCAAATGGTTGTTGAATTTCTGCTTATGGTTAAGCAATTTAACTTGGGAGTGGTAAAGCTCTATGTTGTAGATTTTTAGCTAATGTTTAACCAATTTATCCTAGAGTTTTGACTATGGTTAAATTGTTGTCTTTGGAGTGAATGCGCCAGAGAAATTTAGCTTATGGTTCAACTACATGCTTTGGCAGTATAAATCCTGTACATTGTATAGTTTTAGATTATGGTTAAATAATTTGTCTTGGGAGTATGAATCCTTTACATTGTATAGTCTTAGCTCATGGTTAAACATTTGATCTTGTGAATGTGAATGTGCTATATCGTAGAGTGTTAGCTAATGTTCAAACAATTTATCTTGTGTGAATACTCTACATTGTAGAGTTTTGGCTCATTGGTTGAACAATTTAGCTTGGGAGTGAATTAACTCAATACAATATTGAGTTCTAGAAAATGGTTAAACAATTTTCCTTGATAGTGTGAACTATCTGCATACAAACATTGCAGAGTTTTAGCAAATGGTTAAACCATTTTCTTTGCAGTGTGAATGTCTTTAGGTGTATTGCAGAGTTTTAGCCTGTGGCTAAACAAGTTATCGTTGGAGTAAATGTTTACCAGCCTGGCACAAATCTTTTTCCGGCAGGCCATCTGGGAAGTCTCTGTTGTCACTGTAAATACCAAACCGCTTCTACCCCATTTTCTGTGTCTTGCATTGGAAAAATATTATTCAATGTTGAAAGTTGTGTTATAAATACATTCGTATGGTCATTGTTATGAGTTTTTATTTCCAAGAGAACGATGCCTATGGGATTGTGTATGGCCTGTCATCATCAATTATTTGGTTACAAGCATCGAGCACCGAAAGGGTATATGCCAAGACTGATATGCTGCCTGTACTTTGTCTTAGATGTCTTACCTCACATGTACCGCAATTACCTGGTATTTTCTCTAGCGTTTTAAAAAATTATCTAATGATCTTGTTTCATTCCTAGGTCGTAATAAGAAACCTACTTTTAAATGTTGAAAATGGCACGTGGAGAATCAAAAGATGTATGAGACGTATCTGCAAGCGTCTGAATTTTTTTTATTGTTATGCCTAGAATTTAAAGATCTAGGTCGTTGGGTACTATGAATCTCCAATTATTGTGTCTACCTATTTATTACTAGATCAATCAAAACATTCATCTGCAGATGAGATAACTAAAACGTATATCTTACCAAGGGGGCACTTAGTTTTTTTTTTTTCAAACTTTTTTCAAGTTTTTTTTTTTTCAAACTTTTTTCAAACTTCTCTTATATATGTTTTACGTTTTAGTTTACGATTTATCCAATACCCATTTGACCTGGCAATGTTTCATAGTGAACGCAGTGTTTAACCGTAATCTTGAGCCTAGGTTAGGAATAATGGTTTATGGAAAAAATGTCATCTCTACATTTGGAAGACACTACTAAATCCTTCACAAATGGTTTGACTGTTATAAAATCTTCCAACTTTTTGGGTTGTTTTTGCAAGTTAACATCTCCTCCTTTTCAAGTTAGGGCAGGTTAGGGCCTATTTAAGTAGTATTTTTTTGGATGGGTAATAGGTCGAAGCCAAGATCAACAAGGGGCTCAAGAAGACTTGAACCCAAGACCTTCCAATCGAGAGGCTCGCAACTTACTGTTGCGTTGTGGGGTGTTCCCTGGGCCTATTTAAGTAGTTGCTCAAGGCCTCGAGAATTGTAACATTTGCTCAAGTAATCTCTTAAATATTGTTTTTAAATTAAATTTTGTCATTTAGTACAAATATATTTCAAAACAAAATTGTAGGTAAATTAAAAAGAGAGAAAAAAGATGGTGAAGATACATATTACTTTTTTTGACAAGGTTTATTTATAGCCACCCCTTTTTCCTACAGTTTATTTTCAAATCTTAAACTTAATGTTTTTCACAAGTTGCATAAATTTAGTAAAAATTGTACTTAAGCGGTTGCATGAGGAGATAGGTTATTGCACATCTACTTGTAATATAATATAGTGTTCTTAGACCCATGTTACATAGGTAGATCGACTATTATTAGTAGCATTTCATTTAGATTCAAATTTATTTGAGAAATATAAATGATGTACATCATTCAATAGAAAGATGGAGATTATTTTTTATGCAATTGGAATTGTAGGTGCTATACCTTGGTGTGAGAATTCCCTTTTCATCTATTACGAACAACATTTCAAGGGGATTGCAATTTCTACATCTTCAATCTGAAAACGAGACAGTTCTTGATGGTGTTTCCCGTGAGTTCGTGACAAGGAAAAAATATTAGACTACTTAAAATCAACAAGAAAAAATAATTCTATGATATCAAAATGGATGTCATAATTATGATTGCTTTTATCACCCAAGTTGCTAGATATAAATGTGATGAAAGTACTTTGTTCGATAAGCCTAATTCAAGCACTAATTCAATTATTGTTCACACCCATATGTTTCTCTCCTAAAATTGATGCTGTAATGTGCTATGGGACACTTGTCCTTTCTCACGTGTTGAGCGATAAATCAAGTAGGCTTGAAAATATTAAATACATGCCATTACAAATATTAATATTTGTGCCATTAAAGATGACAAGGGAAGCAGAGATGCAACATATTTCAAAATTTGAGGGAACTAGAAAACTCCAAAAGAGGACTCTTCTTTAAAAGTTACCAATTTTAATATCTAGAGCGGAAAAGATGATTTGCATATGAGTTCAAAGAATACAAAAGGGTTTTCTTGCAATGCTTGTGAGTCAATCTCTATTAGTAGGATTTGCGGAATGCAAATTAGTAGAATTTGCGGAATGGAAATTATGGGATGCCTTAGAGTATGCTTTGACTTGGTTAATTGTGTCTCGCTTTGAAAAATTATGGAGCTCTAGGACTTGTTTGTGAGATTAGGGTTTACACCCTTTTTGGGCAAATGTAAGGATACAACAACTCTCTTATTCTGAATTCTCAAACTCTTGGACTAAAGTCCAATTAGCCATTGGGAGCCTTCAATTCTTGGTGATTCCTTAATTGATTGCGAAGGAGATAGAGTTAGAGCGTGATGGTTGAGAATTGCAAAGAAGAGGATAAGGAGATACCATATCTCCATTAACAAATTCTTCGTAGATGGGAAAACTTTGAATGGTTCTAGAATGAGCATGACATGCTCCTTATGCCTTGGTAAGCTTTCATATTGATATTTTACTTCATTTAATGCATAATGAAATGATAAATGTGCTATTCTATTTTTCTCTCATCCCTACATCATAGCATATAAAATAGTGTTTCCCCTCTTACACCAAGGTTTGATCATGGCCTTGTACAAGTATGTTTTGGAATTAAACCTAAATGGTGACTGTTTTGGAATTAAACTTAAATGGTGACACCAGTGTGGATTTTCAATATATTCCCCAACCTTCACCTAGTTCTATTAGGATTGAAATAATTGATAGTAAGCCCTACTCCTTGGAAGAAAAATCCAACGTGAATTAGGTTGCCTCCTTTGCTCCTTGGGATAATTTCTTGAAAATACTCTAAAGAAATTGGAAAGATGAAATATAAAACCATGAAAAATAAGGGAGTGACTATCAACTTAATTGATAACTAGGATGATGATAACAAGGTAGGAAGGATAAATAGGAAGATGCTCTTGGAGCCTACTTTTCTTGAGGCTTAAAGTTCACCTATCTTGCTAAGGTAGCTACTAAAGATAAAGAGTCTAATACCAAGAATAGAAAAGCAATTTATCCTAGTCAAAGAAGAATAAAGTGAGGGAATGAAGACTAAGGAGGAACAAGAGCCGGAGGAGGATGAGGAGGATATCCAGGAGGGGGAATAACAAGTCTAGAGAGCACTGATGAAGATGGGGAGACCTAATGAGGATAACGATAATATGTCAGAGGAAAACATGAAAGAAAACCTTGATATTAGATACATACATAATATTGGATGCTTTTAGTTTCATGAGTCTAACCTTGCAAATTGGATGCTTTTCGTCTCACGAGACTAACCTTTTAGTATGTTCATTAGATATAAAGTTCCACATTTTATTTTTTATTTTTTGCTCATTAAATTTAGATGATTAATGTGTGCTTTGGACGCAATAATAAATGTTGAATTTTAAATGAATGTTAAGAGTTATGTTTTGGTGAGTAACATTAGAAGATTATATGAGAAATTGAATGGTTTTATGTAATTATGGTGCTCTAGTAAGATGTATTGTGAAAGTTGAATGAATTTTCTATTATGACATGCATTTAAGTTACTATTATACATAATTTCAACTATTCTTAAAATGTATTTGATACATTTTAAAAGTTTGTAGGTAACTTGCATGATCAATAGAAAAATATTCGGAGGTCCTCTACAAAGTTGTAACAACATTATATTTAATAGTTTGTATGTAAATATTATTTTACCTAAAAAATTAGGACTCTTTTCTTAGCGGATTTATACTTATTACTCATAAGTGAACTGACAACTATAGTTGCTAATTTAATCAAGCTATAACTCTTAGATTGAAATACCAATACACTTTGAGCAATTTATTATAAATTGTAATTGATTCATGTTTTTTTCTTTGTTCTTTGAATAATTTAGCTTATGAATACTTAGTTTTGCTAAATCTTTTTAGAATCTAAGATGATTAATCATCATGCTTAGTTTTCAAATATTTTATAAATGAAATGCACTAGAATATTATTTTAGTTTTGAATCTATATATACATTATAATTTCAAAGCAATTATTCTCTATATATTTGAAATTTAAAATTTGAAGTTTGGAGACATCGTCCATAGAAAAAAACATAAAATCATAATTTAGCAATTGATTTTTTAAAAGTTCATGCTAATTTATGATTTTATCTTTTAGAAATTTGTATGAACTTTTAATTAAGGAATGTTTTGTGTTCTTCCACCTTTTGGTGATCTAGCGTTGCATCTCTTAAATATTGTTTATTGATATCAGGTAATGTTGTTTTTTTCTTCCGTAGTTGTTGAGGATGTATGCGTCACATTGTATGTGTGTTTGGCCAATGTGCATTAATCAATGTTATCTTTTGAGGTTGACTTTGAGTTGTTTAGGTCTAGGTGGTAGCGTACAAAGTTTATGGTGATGTTTTTGGATCTAAAATGATGTGTTCCAACATGGTGTGATGCCTCACACATCTTGTTTCCCTTTCACATAACTTGGAGATTAAGTTCGGGGCCGACAATTTATGTGCTACACACTACATCTTATTAGGTCGGCCTAATAGATGTCATCTAATGTTTTAGTGGATATATAATGGCATATTTTCTTCCAAGATTAAAGTAAGAGTTAAATGTGATTGTGTCTTAGATTCTAAGAAGATGTCAATGGAAAGACAAGAAGAGATTCAATTTTTTTTTTGATGTGTGAGCAATGAAATAAACAACAAGTTGTAATCAATATTTCTAAGAATGTACATCTATCCAATTCAATCAGCCCAATATCTTGTAATCAATTGTATCATACCTTTCCCTAGAGAAAGATATCTTTAGTTTTTTATTATGGAAAACAGGTTTTGAAGGGACCTGAAACCCTTTACAGGAAAAATCAAAGGATAGACAATGACAACCCACAAGATGGAACATGACAAAACCAAAATAAGGGTTGCAACAAAACACCTACAACCCAGAACAACCAACACTCGAGCAGAGCTCCGAACAAAACCCAAGCAAAAGAAAGCCCAAAAATTTAGGATTTTCCTTTGGCACCCATCTGATGGGACCGAAGGGTCATATCAAAAGATGGTGAAGAATGCTTGGACGTTGTACCTTTAACCTTGGACCACCCATCTTCAACCAAAGAAGTAGCATTTTTCCATACCAAGAAGTCTAAAATATCAGAAGCAGACCCCCAAAAGGGGGCAGATCCTAGAATTAAGGCACCACTCTAAGAACCAGAGAGAGGGACAGTCCTAGTAGAAGAGCTAGCAAGAGAAGACCCAACATCTAACCCTACAAGAGAGCCAGAAAGAGACTTGGCATTAGCAAAAGGGGGGGCCTCCCATGACAAAACAAGAGGACTTTGCTCACACGCAGCCGAAGGAGGAACACCAGCACTAGGAAAGGAACCAGTAAGAGGAGAAGGCACAGGGACCTGTCCAACCACCTATGAGAAGCTCCGGGGTGAGGACTTCTCCATCGTATAGTGCTGAGAAGAGACACCTTGAGAAGAAACACCCTGCCACCACGAGGCAGTCCTATTAAATTTTTGAAGATCACAAAGACTAGAAACGTGACCAGTCTTGAAGCATCTCTGACATCTGAAGGGGAGGCCTTCATAATCCAAAATTTGGATCCAACTTCTACCATTAGGGGTAGAGAGTTTGATCATTGCAGGCAAACCATTAGAAATATCCAAATCCACTAGAATGTAGGCATAAGTGGAGTGAAGCAAGTTAGACGATTTCTCATCCACCAAAATAAAATCCCCAAGAGCATCCCCCACCGTTTCAAGAAGAGAATCAACCCAAAGATGTAGGGGGATATTAGGCAGCCGAACTTAGATGGGCAACTTATTAAAGGATTCAGAGGAAAGGGAGAAGTCAGGATGCCAGGGTTTTAGCATCAGCATGAAGCGACCATCCCAGCTGAAATAATTTTCACATAGAATCATTTTTCTATCCACCGCATTTTCAAATTTAGCAACAAAAAAACCCTTAGCCATAGGGAATATGTGAATTGTATTGGTGATAAGGGGCTCCCAATGCTTGGAGATCCAAGAATGCAAATCGGGCAAGCAAGGCTAGTGAGCCTTAAATCTGCAGATCGAGCCATGCAAAGAGAAAACAGAGGCCGTAGGATCAATCTCTGACATTGTCTCCTCCAGATCCACAACAATGTTTTTGGAAACAGGGAAAGCACTGTGTGTAGCAATCTTCCTCGAAGATGGTAAGAGGGTTTTAGTCGAAGGACCACACCTCAAGGTCTCCACTGAAGGCCTAGCAACAAGAACTGTGAAAGCAGGCACCACACCAAACCCAGTGACGGTTAGAGCAGAGACAAAGGCAGCAGGAGCCCTTGAGGCAACAACTGCAACAGTTGCAATAGCAAGAGGAACGGGAGAGGAGGCCCTCGATGCGACAATAGCCGAAGTAGATGAGGAGGTAGTAGAGGCGACAATAGTCATAGCAAAAGCAACAGCTGCAGACACCCGCGAGGTCTCACTATAGCGGTAGCGGTAGAAGGAGCCCTAGATCCAACTGCAGAAAGGCAACGACAAGAGTGGGAGTCATGGTGTGTTCTCCAATCTTCATAACGAAACCACCATGTAGTTATAGAAAGATATATTTAGTTATGTGAATGCCCTTTATATCTTTCCCTAAGGTTGTGCACCTTAGTTTGCAAGTCCTAATCAGGAGTAGTGAGCTCCTTGGCCTTTGGCCTCAAACATTCTAATTGATTCTTCATATAGTCAATTTGATCCTCGTTGTGGTTTTTCCCTCATTGGGTTTTCCTTTAAAAATGATTAGTTTTGTGTATTTCTTTTTCTATTTTTGTTATTAGCTCATGCTCATGAGATGAATGGAATAAATGATTAATAATTGGTTAAGTTTTTACACATGCTAATTCACCCTCCGCCCAACATCCAGAAGTGTTCAACAATATTGTCGATATAGTTATATGTTAGTAGAAGGATGATGTAATGGGTCACTAGATATCCTTTGTGTGGGACTTTTGGGTTACCCCCTTATATTCATCGTATACACTATAATGTTTTCAAACACTCAATATATTGGTTGTAGCCCTTAGCTACTTTTGCCTATCAAAAAATTACAAACATGTTCATATAATGCAATAGCACAATCAATATATATAAAACAATGGAGGAAGATATCTTAAATACAAGAACATAAGAATGATAAACATGAACAAAAAATAAATAAAATAAAATGTATCAACATATCATCTAAATGTGCCACTCTAGACATGTCATCATAAATCTGTAATATTAAATCCATTGATTTGCAACTCTTCAATAAACTCTATCTATATTAGTTGTAGATGCTATAAAACCAAACTCTTATAAAGGTTTAATTCCTATTTGTATAGACACACATTTTGTCACTTCCTAGTCTTAGATGAAAGGCAAAAACTTACTAAAACAAAACCCATATCCTACAAGTTGAGATGATACAAATGAAGTAATTTCAAATCTAGCGATAGTATTTTTAAGAAGAAAAAAAAAGTTAATATTGACTAGTGATCTATAAGAAACTACTAAATACCGGAAAAAAGAGCACCTAGCCAACAAAAAGATCTGGCAAAAAATTAGAAATTAATAGTTTAAGGGGTTTATCCTACATAACTACTAGGAACCATGCTAATTTAGGAGTGAGTGTGTGTGTGTTCCATAATTTTGTGGTGTTAATTAAAAGTTCATACCAATACACTTTGAGCAATTGATTTTTTAAAAGTTCATGCTAATTTATGATTTTATCTTTTAGAAATTTGTATGAACTTTTAATTAACCAACATCAATACTCTAGATAAGATTCAAGATACTTGGATATACCTTTTTCAATCATTTCCAACAATCTCCATTTATCCATGCCATCTCATATGTACATAACTATTACCGTACCACTCTAACACACCTTTTGGACCATAGTTGACCTTAATGACAACAAGTTTGACATTAATTGCAACCAAATATACATATTGCAATAATCTACCTCTTTGTCACTAATGGAAACACTTGTAGGCTCTCCACAACACCATATATTTCTCCCCTTTGATATCAAGGATAAAGGGTATCCTCAAAAGGATTGCACAAATTTTGTGTTACCATAGCTTACATCTCATGAGACTAATAATTATACCTATAACCAAATTATTATGATACATATCCTTTTTTGCAATATATGTCTTTAGTATATTCATATTCTCCCCCATCCTCTATCAACTCCCCCTTAAGAATGAACCAGAAAATAATTGCAACAGAAACCAAAATTGCATTCCTTATTTTCCAGTGTAGGAGCAATGCAAAAAAATATCTTATTGGAAAAAGGAAACCATAGGTAATACGCCTTTATACTATATCTTTATCAATGCAAAGTAAATTCCTATCACGAAATGGTTGAAGACAAAATTCTATTTTGAAATTCAAATTGCAAAATGAGATATTTTGCAATACAAACATCATCTATTTTTTGCATTTTCTTCTCAATTAGTTCTATCCCTTTCAAAACTTTTGACAATGTCACCATTCTATAATCAACTACAGGATAAATTGTTTCTTAATTTTATTTCTTTGGTCTTGCAATAATTCTTCTATTTGAGAGAGAAGTTGGCTAATATGCAACCAAAAAAATCCATCATTGTCATCTCCCAATCATATGTATTGTTCATTTGAGAAATTTGGGACCTAATCGAGTCCACTTGTGCTTTGATGCGTTTAGTGGAAGCTAGCCATTTTAGTCTATATTTGAATATAATTGTAATATTTTTGACACACACTCTAACCTCCTTTAGATTTTCTTGCAGTTTGGTATGAGCAACAATGCACTTGTTAGTCCCTGTCGTTAAGGCAGGAGACTAAAGTTTTCGATAGCTTTTCTAGCATTAGTTTGCTTTTTGAATAGCGTGAAATGTGCAATACATTCCTTTTATCCTATGGTTGATACAACATTTCTAATTAAAATGAATTTCTAAAATTTAATTGTTGTTTTGTGATTGGTGCTCGTCAATTTTCTCGGTAGTCTTTTTAATTTTCTAGTCAGAAAATTTTGCATAAAATTGAGCTTGGTGAGTTGTGACAAGTGCTGGCAATGGTTTCCATGCGTTGTGTGCATGTTGTGAATAGAGGGCATTGTTTCCTACAAACAGGTGTCTGGGAATGGGGCATTATTTTAAAAGTAGCTTGTCACTTTCTTCCTTGCTGCTTTGTTCTCTTCCAATTTTCTACTTGGTTTCTGGGGTCTGCAACTCTATGAAGGGGCGACACCTTCTGTGATAGGGTTTTCCATTTTTTCCAATTTTTAGAATCTTCGATAAGTAACATGCCATGGTTTCTGCAAGTTTCAAGCTGAATTTCTCCTTTTTTATAACATTTAAATTTTCCTGCATAGTGCAAATATTGAGGACCGAGTCTACGATTTTGAACCAAACTTAGGGTGTGAGTCTGGATGTTGAATTTTTTTCCCCAATTTTACACACCACATTAAGGGGCATGGTCAAACCATCCTGCCCCTTTGTTTATAAGAAGCCATGGCCCTGTTTGAGGCAGATAATTAGCTCTTTGAGCAAGTCCCCATCATTTTCGTGTGCTTGTAGGCAACTAATTTTACATATGTTTGAATTTGTTTTCTTCCAGTTGGAACTGACAAAGGTTCTTTTTTCCCTCTAACTTGTGCCTTGAATATGAAAATGTTGGGTTTGGTTTTACTGTCCTATGGTTCCGCTATTCTCCTCCTTGGTGCCTACTAGTTTCCTGGGTGTGGGTGTCATGAGCTAGCATGACTAAGCACAGGAAAAATGGTATTTTTTTAAAGCTCAATTTACTCTTTAGAAATCACCCCGAAATAGAATCTCTGTAAAGATAACATAAAGAAGCATCCCCACTACAGAAAACATAGTTATTGGAAGGAGATCTCTCCCTTTTACGCACTTTGAATCTTTCTTACAATTCTTTAGCCGGAAGGATTCTTTTGTTTAATCTACAATGTTGTTCTTTCATCTGCTCATTTGTTCTTTCCACGGCAATTTTTATTTCAAACACTGATGCCATTTTCAATAGAACGGGCAATGTTCAACTCCGATGCTCTGTATCAATTCCGATGCCCTAGCACTCGACGGCTTCCATGCCCTGCATCAATTCTGACGCCTTACAGTAATTTTAAACAATTGTACTCTAATTTATCTTGATATATGGTTTTTGAAATTTACATGTTCAATTATATTTATAAGCTTTTTTCTTATAGTTCTTTATTTAGTTTGCAGACTGTGATGACAATGGGGCAATGGTTCAACAGAAATGCGCAATTTTCAGCTGTGATGCGCTAGCAATGTTTAACAGAATGCGCAATGCTTTGACTCCGATGGCCAATGCTTCAACGCAGTACGTAATGTTCCGATGGCCAATGCTTCAACACAATCTTTATCTCCGATGCCCTAAAAATACTTATAATCATCCGATGCCCCAACTTTAATGCCCTAGCACTCGGTCGCATCCGATGCCCTGCGTCCACTCTAATGCCCTAGCAGTACCGCTTTGATGCCTTACAGAGCTCATCCGCAATATTCAGAATCATCTGCGGAGTTATGTTGTAAGTCTCGAATTCTTGACAATAATTTCTTAAATTCATGTGCTCATTTGTTCTTCTTTTCTGTTTCATTTGGTTAATGATTAGTAATTTTTTAATTTCGAACAACTATACTTAAATTTAAATTTATATCTATATATGTTCTGTTTCATTTGGTTAATGATTCCTCCTCAGCTTGGCCAGTTGAAAGCGTTGAGGATACTTGACTTAATAGTTAATGGACTAGATGGTTTCATCCCCAAATCTCTTGCCAATTGCTCGCATGTTGAGTGGATCAGACTTTCATACAACTACTTGACTGGGAGCATACCTGTAGAATTTGGTGGTTTGGGGAAGTTACAGAACCTTGTCTCAAGTTTTGCCTCAAGTTTTGCAACCTTGTCTCTTCTTTCTGTTAGCACATCTGTAAGATTTTTTAAAAGTTTATCTTTGACATCATCCAACGTGTAGTCGTATTTTTTCATAAATATGATGATTGCAATTTCAATAGCATCCTCATCATATGAGGGTAGAGTTGGATGTGTCTCAATAAATTTCTACAACTGTCCATGAAACTTTATGGCATTAAAGATATTATTGTCATAAGGATTTTCCTTCTCAAATTTAGAAGAGACTCTCTGCGTTCTTTTGGGTTTTTCTTTTTGCCTTTATCATTATTTTTTGAGCTTTCTTTTTCAACTTCCTCTTCAATGTTATCATTAATGTTTACAATTTAAACCTTCTTCTATGACACGGCAGGTATACTCCACTTCTTTTTTTCTAAGCTGTGAAACAGGGGAAAGTTCAATAGTTGAAAATCTTCTTGACCTTCTACGTCTAGAAGAAGAGGTCTTATGCAATTTTATTCCAATTCATCTTCTATTTTCCATGTCTATTCATCTTTTCTCCTTTGAGACTATTTGGTAGTGATTTCATCACAAGTTCCAAACCTACTTTGTTGGGATCAATTGGTTTTTGTAACAAAAGATCTACATAGGTAGTCCATACAAGTCCAGGAAGTTCATATGATAGTTTGGGAACTCAACTGGTCCTAGGCTCAACAACTTCCATGTCACAATTGTCTTTGTCAACCATGAATGTGATAACATCTTTGTAGGCTTCTACAACCTCCCTAGGTACTCTGTATTTGCTACTCATTTCCTTTTGAAATTCATTATGAACTCTTGGTAAGCTAAATCACATTCTTCCTTAGAAGCATAGCTCATCATATATTTTCTAATATGAGAACCAATAGAAATATCTTTTTCTTGAGCAATATTTAGTCTACCAAACAACTTTTTCAAGAAGAAAAACGTTATAGAAATAAAAAGGGATCCATATGGAAGGGATAACTTGTCTCTTTTTCTTTTTCAAATTCTCAAAGAGTTGTTGTCGCATCACCTCACACAAATCAAAGTACTTTTTTTCTTCACCATTAGGTAGGTAGTGTGAATGAAAATTGCAACTATGGTACCTTCTCTACTAGTGAAATATACCTTATATGAAATCTCCATTGTAACACACTTCACATCAAGGTCTTCAATAAAATCAACTGTGAGAGATCTATTTTTAAACCTTACTCTAGTCATATTATAACTTCATCATTCCTTATAAATTTGAGGACTAGAACATCTTTGTCGTGCCACAAAAACTAGTTGCGTCTCTAATTATCTCCTTGATTATATAAGGTTAGTGTAGCCATATTGATTCCTCATGAAATCAACTTAGGATAATTCAAATCATGTCCTCCTTTCCAAACGAGGGGAAGTTACACCACGTATTCAAATTATTTTCTTGTAGAATGATATATACTTAGGTTTAAGCTCCAATTGCAAGTTTAACAAATTCTCTTCCCTAAACTCCACCATATTCACATGCTTGTATTCCTCCATGTGAGAAAGAATGTAGCTATGCACATCCCAAGGGGTATAGGCACATCCTAAGATTTGTCTTCAACATTTTTATCAGATTTCTTCAACCATGTCTTCCTTATCTTTTCTCTTTCCTCATTCACACCTATTACTTTCCTTTTCGGAGATGAGGTCTTCACATTCTTTCCTTTGCAAAACCTTGCAACGTGTCTTATTTTTTTAAAGTTGTGACTGCATGTAGGACCTTCTTGTGGACCAATCCAATTTCTTCTGCTATTAGATCTCAATCAACAACCTTGTGCCTTGTTGGTGAACAGATTTGTCTTTCGACATAAACCTTTCAAATGACTCTTGAATGCCCAAACAAGAAGACACAATCTGCAACCAACAATTGGGTCATTTGCAATTAAAATGTGCAAAGGCCCTCTAAATTTTGGTATGAAGGTACAACTCCCTTCGTTTGATATACAATAAATTTTATATCACTGATATGCTTTTCACCAGAAAGCATCAAAGACATCAACATCTACCCATAAACATGATGTAGATGTGAAAAGATTTAAATACATAAGAAAAATAAATATGAGAGGTTGATACAAAGCTCACTTCTCTCACACTCACAACTCATAACTCATTAAATCAAGAAACATGTATCCTTTCCAAACATAGCCTAATTCAGAAAATAAAGTTCCAAAATCAAGCACATGCACAACTGAATAAGTAAAATATGATGTTGAAAAAGATTTTAATGAGACAAAGCTTAATGAAATCTGAAGGAACAATAATGAATTCAAAGACTCATAAACTATTTCTCCATTATATCAATATCCAAGATAAGCTGTACATTACATCTGCATAGAAAGAAAAACATGCTCTCCCTCCCTTATTAGAAAACAAAAAAAACTCCTCCTTTAGTATCACACATGTTACCAAAAAGAGAGTCTCTTGATTAAAATATTCAAAACTCATAACTCTCCTTCACAGAGCACAAAGACTTTCTATTTCCAAAAGAGAGCACCCCCAACTTTTCCATCTTTTTACAATAAATACTTCTATGAGATGATTATTCAGTTATAGAATCAAATCTTGAAAGGATTAATTTATGATTTTCTTTTCATCTCCCGATAAAATTCTCACCTTTGAGATACCCACTTATAACATTATAATAATAGTGGTATCATAATTGTTAGAAATAGGGAATACTGAGGGGGGGGTGTGAATCAGTATTCTACATACTTTTACTTTTGCCCAATTATGGATATAACAAATTAACTTGATGCTTGCAAAATAAAGTAAACTAAATAATATGCAAAGCAATAAAGCAAATGAACTCATAACACATTATTTGTTCGTGAGGAAACCCTGGCCAAGGGAAAACCTCGGTGGGGATGATACCCACAAGTGATCCACCAATCAAAAGTATCCTGTTAAGGATGTTGACCCTGTTAGAAGTCTATTACATGCATATAGTGTCTTTGTCCTGATTAAAGGACTCTAGGCCTTGTTAGAAGCCTCAACCTTGCTAAGAGTTGGTATACAATATAGAATGATTACAAGATGAGCTCACTGCCCAAACATGTAATGTACAATGATATCAGATTACAAAAGGCATAGTATATAACCTTTCACTGCTGCCGAATAGCTTTCCTATTCTGATTTAGCTTTCTATCTTCTTCGTTGTCATATACAAGATCTGCTTGTTTTACAACTTATATCTTTGCATCATATCATTACATTATCTCATTACTTTTCTATATCTTCTTCACTTTACATAGTTCTTACATTTATACAAGTTATTAAGAATAATAACTTTTACAGTCGGCTTTACAAAGCTTATAATCTTTTCAAAATACAAAACTAATTCTTCTTGCCAAGAGTTAATATCTAGGATGTCATCCCTTGTATGGTTAAGTCATTATTTTGATAAACAAAATAATCCCTTAACTATTTACTTGTTTTGCCTTCTAACTCTGCTCAGTCGGCTTTAACTTTGTCTCAGTAATTTTGCAATAACTTCTTCCGTACATGTTGTACAGACTTGCGCTTCCATATGCATCTTCAATATACATAAAAGTATCCATGTTCAAGTGCGCAAGCATTGAACCCGCTTCTATCAACATCGCTATCAAAAATTGTCTCTGGTTAGACTGGGAAAATATTGCTTATACTTAGACAATTTTACTTTGCGCTCTAGCATAAGTGCTTTCTATCATAGGCGGTCTTCACACTGATTATATGTTGCCATAATGAAAACAACTTGATATCTAACTCAGCTAAATTTCCACAATAATATATCCCTTTATACAATAAGATGCATTTGAATATATTAAAACAAAATAAAGATAATCCTTTTGCTGGGCGGACCAAAATATTTCTAACAGTAAACATCAGTCATCTTGCGGGGGTGTAACTTTTTATTACACCGTTGGATCTTTCTAATTTTGAAATATGTTGTCTCAAATCGAGTTTTCTTCCTTCTCACTGGAGCGATTGAGAAAATTATGTTCGAAGAAAAAGTTATACTGTCAGAACAATCAAACTTGTTGTCCAAACTCCAACATTTATCAAGTGTTCTCCAATTGTTTCCATTAACAATTAATCATTCAGAATTGAAACCATATTAATTTAATTTCCTTATTATAGAGTACAATAATTTCTCATTGCCTCTTATAAAAGGATATGGAAATGCAACGTTTCTTCACATGCTGTAACAAAAGATCTTCACATGAATGACCACAATTTGTAGATACGAGCCTTGACTTCCAAAGAATATAATTAACTTTAGTTGTAGATGTTCTCTCCTCTTACTATAGGTCTGATAGTAATCATGTCACTGGAAACATTATCTCAATGAATTATGATTAGAAACCCTTTGTTTTAAATTTGCCCCTAATGTTAAACCTGTGAGCCTGTCGAACTTGGGTGAACCTGCATGAGCTTGCCTGAACCAATTGTACCTTGTTGAACTTGATCTTTGAACTAAACCTTTGAAATAAACCTTTGAACCTGTTTGAACTTAGTTTGAAGGGGTTCAATACTCATGCTTAATAGATAAAATATCCACCAGCAAGGATTGACATGGAGGAGACCCAAATTATGAATTTTTAAATTTGGGTCTATATGGGGCTAACATTGGCTCTATAGGGGGACTATTTTTGATACAAAAATAGAGAACTCCAGGATTCTCTGGTTGAAAAGATGAGTGCCTAAAACCATTGGGCAAATAGAGTCACAAAGAGTGGAATAGAAGCTTCTTGCAATGTGGGTGGTGGGGAGCAGGGCAGACGACAAGCCAAAACCAATAATAACAACAAGCCAAAACAAAGCAGACTAATCTACGCACAAAAAAAACTTACAAAGGAAAGACATAATCACAAGTATATACATAGGTAGGAAAAACCCCTACCACTAGAACTAGAAGCAAGAAAAGCTTACACAAAGCCATCAACTGGCTAAGAGAAGTAGGAACCTTTCCATAGTGACTGATTGTGCCTCAACAAAGTATCTCCAAACCAATGTCTTCTGGTGACTTCTTCAACATTGAACACCAAACTAAGAGCATACAGAGACTTGCTGAATAACCACTCACGCCCGAAAAGCCATTCTTCATTTAAACTTCTGATTTTTCTTGGGCTTTTTGCATATCATTTCCCAAATGATTTTTAATATTTGGTTGAAAAAGAAGATGCCTAGAAATTTATTTAAGAAAGATTGCATAATCTTTGCGATTGATGCTATCAAGATTATCTTTTTTCACATAATCTTTAGTATTATGACAAATTTCAACAAATAAATACTTTTCATCTGGCATGAAATCTGCTCTCACAAGAATACTTACTTCATTTCTAGCAAAAAGGAGAGCATCACCAAACATACCAAACATTTTACTCATCCTCTCATCCACCAAATCATCATATCGTTCAGCCTCATCTTCATGATTTGGATTTTTCACAACAGATTCCTCCTTTTTGACAGCTGATGGTATATTTTCTTGAGGCTGGGCCATTCCTTGTTGCACCAATTCTTCCAAAGGCAAAGAAGGAGAGATATTTGCAAGGGAATGGAAAATATAGGAATCTCTTTCTTTTTCCTCTAGAGTGTCATTGCTTTTGCATTCAAGATCTATTTCTTGTGCATATTCCTTTCTATCAGATCTTTCTTCCTTGCATTCTTGTTCTTCTTCATTTTGTTCTTGCATAGGGAATCTCTTCTTAATGAGGATGGCATTGTAAAAGGATTTCAACCATCTCACTTGTTTTGCCACCTCTGCTGTAATTTCTCTGATTGGATTATTACTAAATGGTGGAATAAAGATAAAATATCTGAGATATCTTCACTTCTTGCTGGAACCCAATCTTTTAAAATTTTTGGATATCTTTGAAATACCTCATGGTATTCATCTTCAATAGAACCGCCAACATCCATCCTCGGGGAGGTACCTTCAAATTTTTGAGAAAATAAAACACTGAGACTGCGATTCCTTTCCCTAGTAGAGTCACCAAAAATATCTTGGGGAACAGATTTGTCTTTCAACAAAAACCTTTCAAATGACTCTTGAATGCCCAAACAAGAAGACACAATCTGCAACCAACAGTTGGGTCATTTGCAATTAAAATGTGCAAATTCCCTCTGAATTTTGGTATGAAGGTACAACTCCCTCCGTTTGATATACAATAAATTTTATATCACTGATATGCTTTTCACCACAAAGCGTTAAAGGCATCAACATCTACCCATAAACATGATGTAGATGTGCAAATTTTAAATACATAAGCAAAATAAATATGAGAGGCTGATACAAAGCCCACTTCTCTCACACTCACAACTCGTAACTCATTAAATCAAGAAACATGTATCCTTTCCAAACATAGCCTAATTTAGAAAACAAAGTTCCAAAATCAAGCACATGCATAGCTGAATAAGTAAAATATGATGTTGAAAAAGATTTTAATGAGCCAAAGCTCAATAAAATCTGAAGGAACAATAATGAATTCAAAGACTCATAAACTATTTCTCCATTATTTCAATATCCAAGATAAGCTGTACATTACATCTACATAGAAAGAAAAACATGCTCTCCCTCCCTTATCAGAAAACAAAAAAAACTCCTCCTCCTGTAGCACACAGGCTACCAAAAAGAGAGTCTCTTGATTACAATATTCAAAACTCAGAACTCTCCTTCACCGAGCACAAAGACTTTCCTTTCCAAAAGAGAGCACCCCCATCTCTTTCATCTTTTTACAATAAAATACTTCTATGAGATGATTATTTAGTTATAAAACTGAATCTTGAAAGGATTAATTTGTGTTTTTCTTTTCATCTTCCGATAAAATTCTCACCTTTGAGATACCCATTTATAACATTAGAAACATAATTTATAACATTATAATGATAGTGGTCTCAAAATATATCCCTTTATACAAAAAGATGTATTTGAATATATTAAAACAAAATAAAGATAATCCTTTTGCTGGGTGGACCAAAATATTTTTGACAGTAAACATCAGTCATCTTGTGGGGGATTTAACTTTTTATTACACCATTGGATCTTTCTCATTTTGAAATATGTTGTCGCAAATCTAGTTTTATTCCTTATCACTGGAGCGATTGAGCCAATATTTCCGTAGAAAAAGTTATACATCTCTGAGTAGAGGTATAGAAAATTGTCAAAACAATCAAACTTTGCTGTCCAAACTCCAACATTTATCAAGTGTTCTCCAATAGTTTCCATTAACAATTACTCATTCAGAATTGAAACCATATTACTTTAATTTCCTGATTTTAGAGTACAATAATTTCTCATCGCCTCTTATAAAAAGATATGGAAAAACATTTCTTCACATGCTGTAACAAAACATCTTCACATGAATGGCCACTATTTGTAGATATGAGCCTTGACTTCCAAATAATGTAACCTAACTTTAGTTGTAGATGTTCTCTCCTCTTATTGAAGGTCTGATAGTAATCATGTCACTGGAAACATTATCTCAATAAATTATGATTAGAAACCCTTTTTTTAAAATCTGCCCATAATGTTAAACCTGCGAGCCTGTCGAACCTTGGTGAACCTGCATGAACCAATTGTACCTTGTTGAACTTGATCTTTGAACTGAACCTTTTAAATAAACCTTTGAACCTCTTTGAAACTCTTTGAACTTAGTTCGAAGGGGTTCAATACTCATGCTTAATAGATAAAATGTCCACTAGCAAGGATTGACATGGAGGAGACCCAAATTCTGAATTTTTAAATTTGGGTCTATATGGGGCTAACATTGGCTCTACAGGGGGAATATTTTTGATACAAAAATAGAGAACTCTAGCATTCTCTGGTTGAAAAGATGAGTGCCTAAAACCATTGGTCAATAGAGTCACAAAGAGTGGAATGGAAGCTTCTTGCAATGTGGGTGGAGGGGAGCAGGGTATATGACAAGCCAAAACCAAGACTAACAACAAGCCAAAACAAAGAGGACTAATCTATGCACAACAAAAAATTATAAAGGAAAGACATAATCACAAGTATATGCATAGGCATGAAAAACCCCTACCACTAGAACTAGAAGCAAGAAAAGCTTACACAAAGTCATCAACTGGCTGAGAGAAGTAGGAACCTTTCCGTAGTGACTGATTGTGCCTCAAAAAAGTAGCTCCAAACCAATTTCTTTTGGTGACTTCTTCAACACTGAACACCAAACTAAGAGCATACAGAGGCTTGCTAAATAACCACTCATGCCCGAAAAGCCATTCTTCATTATAAACTTCTGATTTTTCTTGAGCTTTTTGCATATCATTTCCCAAATGATTTTCAATATCTGGTTGAAAAAGAAGATGCCTAGAAATTTCTTCAAGAAAGATTGCATAATCTTTGTGATTGATACTATCAAGATTATCTTTTTTCACATAATCTTTAGTATTATGACAAATTTCAACAAATAAAGACTTTTCATCTGGCATGAAATCTACTCTCACAAGAATACTTACTTCATTTCTAACAGAAATGAGAGCATCACCAAACATACCAAACATTTTACTCGTCCTCTCATCCACCAAATCATCATATTGTTCAGCCCCATCTTCATGATCTAGATTTTTCGCAACAGATTCCTCCTTTTTGATAGCTGATGGTATATTTTCTTGAGGCCGGGCCATTCCTTGTTGCACCAATTCTTCCAAAGGCAAAGAAGGAGAGATATTTTCGAGGGGATAAAAGATATAGGTATCTCTTTCTTTTTCCTCTAGAGTGTCATTCTTTTTTCTTTCAAGATCCCTTTCTTGTGCATATTCCATTCTATCAATTCTTTCTTCATTGCATTCTTGTTCTTCTTCACTTGGTTCTTGCATATGGGATCTCTTCTTGATGAGGATGGCACTGTAAAAAGATTTCAACCATCTCACTTGTTTTGCCACCTCTGCTGTACTTTCTCTGATTGGATTATTACTAAATGGTGGAATAAAGATAAAAATATTTGAGATATCTTCACTTCTTGCTAGAACCCAATCTTTTAAAATTTCTGGATATGCCAAAAATACCTCTCGGCATTCATATTCAATATATTTGCCAACCTCCATCCTTGTGGAGGCACCTTCAAATTTATGAGAAAAGAAAGCACTGGGTCTTCGATTCCTTTCTCCAGTAGAGTCACCAAAAATCTGTTGGTGAACAGATTTGTCTTTCGACAAAAACCTTTCAAATGACTCTTGAATGCCCAAACAAGAAGACACAAGCTGCAACCAACAGTTGGGTCATTTGCAATTAAAATGTGCAAACACCCTCTGAATTTTGGTATGAAGGTACAACTCCCTCCGTTTGATATACAATAAATTTTATATCACTAATATGCTTTTCACCAGAAAGCGTCAAAGGCATCAACGTCTACCCATAAAGATGATGTAGACGTGCAAAAATTTAAATACATAAGCAAAATAAATATGAGAGGCTGATACAAAGCCCACTTCTCTCACACTCACAACTCGTAACTCATTAAATCAAGAAACATGTATCCTTTCCAAACATAGCCTTATTTAGAAAACAAAGTTCCAAAATCAAGCACATGCACAGCTGAATAAGTAAAATATGATGTTGAAAAAGATTTTAATAAGACAAAGCTCAATGAAATCTGAAGGAACAATAATGAATTCAAAGAATCATAAACTATTTCTCTATTATTTCAATATCCAAGATAAGCTGTACATTATATCTGCATAGAAAGAAAAACATGCTCTCCCTCCCTTATCAGAAAACAAAAAAAACTCCTCCTTCCATAGCACACAAGCTAACAAAAAGAGAGTCTCTTGATTACAATATTCAATACTCAGAAATCTCCTTCACAAAGAAAAAAGAACTTCTATTTCCAAAAGAGAGCACCCCCAAATTTTCCATCTTTTTACAATAAATACTTCTATGAGATGATTGTTCAATTATAAAACTGAATCTTGAAAGGATTAATTTATGTTTTTCTTTTCATCTCCTAATAAAATTCTCACCTTTGAGATACCCACGTAAAACATTATAAATATAATTTATAACATTATAATAATAGTGGTATCATAATATATCCCTTTATACAATAAGATGCATTTGAATATATTAAAATAAAATAAAGATAATCTTTTTGTTGGGTGGACCAAAATATTTCTGATAGTTAAAATCAGTCATCTTGCGGGGGGTGTAACTTTTTATTACACCGTTGGATCTTTCTAATTTTGAAATATGTTGTCTCAAATCTATTTTTCTTCCTTCTCACTGGAGAGATTGAGTAAATTATGTCCGAAGAAAAAGTTATACATCTCTGAGTATAGGTATAGAAAACTGTCAGAACAATCAAATTTGCTGTCCAAACTCCAACATTTATCAAGTGTTCTCCAATAGTTTCCATTAAAAATTAATCATTCAGAATTGAAACCATATTACTTTAATTTCCTTATTGTAGAGTACAATAATTTCTCATTGCCTCTTATAAAAGGATATGGAAATGCAACATTTCTTCACATGCTGTAACAAAAGATCTTCACATGAATGGCCATAATTTGTAGATATGAGCCTTGACTTCCAAAGAATGTAATTAACTTTAGTTGTAGATATTCTCTCCTCTTACTGTAGGTCTGATAGTAATCATGTCACTAGAAACATTATCTCAATGAATTATGATTAGAAACACTTTATTTTAAATCTTCCCCTAATGTTAAACCTGTGAGCCTGTCGAACCTGGGTGAACTTGCATGAGCTTGCCTGAACCAATTGTACCTTGTTGAACTTGATCTTTGAACTGAACCTTTGAAATAAACCTTTGAACCTGTTCGAACCTCTTTGAACTTAGTTCGAAGGGGTTCAATACTCATGCTTAATAGATAAAATGTCCACCAGCAAGGATTGACATGGAGGAGACCCAAATTCTGAATTTTTAAATTTGGGTCTATATGGGGCTAACATGCCCATATTTTTTGCATCCATAACAATATCCATTTGAGGATTGAATATTTCTACCTATAGACACCTAAATGTGATTACCTAAATTTGTAATCATATTTAGTTCTCTCCTATGGCATTATTAATTAAATATTTAATTAATTTATGCCATCTCACTAGTTAATTAATCTAATTAATTAACTATTGCCTAATTATTTATCAAATGACAACCCATAGTCAGATAATTAATTAAATCCCCCTTCCTCTATTAATTTAAATGAATACAAATTTCTTATTTAAATTAATTCCCAAATTCACCTTTTCCCTCTTGATTAAATAAATCCTATTTAATTAATTTGAGCGCATGGATCCTAACTTTAACCCCCAACGTAACCTCATCCAAATACCTAACCCATAGTTCTAACTCAACCCAACCCATTCACACATACTAACCTTTGTTAATTAGTTTTGAAATAAAAGCAAAAATAGGTTTTACAGGGACCTGAAACCCAAATAGTTACAGAAACAGATGAAACAATGGGTACACCAAAAAGGAGCAGCCAATAGATAAAGGGGGGAAAAACACCCCAAACTAGCTAAAACCAACAACATAGGAAACAAAAAGAGAACCAGGAAAACAAATCAGTTACTGCCACCCTTTCACAGTCTGGATGGAGTCTTCCATATTTTTCTCCAACTCTGTCATTTTTTTTCAGATTCTCCTTGAGCCCCATAATCTCATTACTTGAAGAGGTATTATGGCTCATCTTCGCTCTAGTTTTGGACCTTGGGCCTTTCCCCTTAGTATTAGGACTTTTCATAGCTTCCTACTCCTTATCCAACATGCCAACCAATGAATGAAGGTTACTGGTAGCGAACTTCATGTCCTCCATAGACGAGTAAGTTTTCCAGTGTTTTTTCAACACATTCAATCCTAGCCAATAATTTAACAAGGGCATAAAAATCCTGAGAGTGGTCGTAGTCGTTACCCCTATTATTATCTCTCTCCAGAAGATTTTGATACTTAGCCTCCAGGTCAGTATTCCGTGCCTTAAGCTTTTCAATCTCCTGATAGCACCATTTGTCATTTTTGAAAAAAAAGAGAGCTCTAGCTTTAGCTATGTGTAAGAAGCCCAAATAAAAATCCTCCTTATTAGTAAGATCCATTATCATCGATACAAAATCCTCTCTCTTAGCAGCCTCCTGTCTAATATCAATCCCTTTATTTTGCTTAGCCAACATCTCAACATAATAGAGGATGTTGTAATCCTTCCCTTCTAACTTTTCCTCACAATGTTGGTTACCCTCATCCATGTATCCCTTATCAGTGGTGTCCTTCATAATAGTTTGTTCATTAATCTTTCCAATTTCTGTGTCCTTATCTATTTTCTCCTACTGATCCTCCTTATTATCCAGAGTCTTCTCCATGTAAGAAGGGTCTAGGTCAATAATGATGTTTTCAGTTCCCTGGTTAGGATTCAACTCCATAACAGGTTCTTCCTTAATACCCTTAGAAAATCCCTCATCATTTCTAGCTTTATCCTCTTTTCATTCCACCTCAATTTTCTAATCTTCATCATCCCCCGTATCCTCTGTATCCTCTACAATTTCCTTCCCAGAGGCCTCGAATCTCTCCATCTCATCCATGGAAGCTTTCCCAGAAGAAGATGTACTCTTCTTTCTCCCCATTTTCTTTTTACTAGAGCTCAGGAACTCTGAGTCTTCATCTTCGACAGAGCCATCATCAGAGTCCATCTCCTCATTCTCCAAGCTCAATGAGTACTCAACCAACACTTTATTCTTCTTCTTCAAAGACAAAGGAGAGTTATCATTCATTTGAGAGTCAACATTTTTGGCTCTTTTGGTCGGTGATTCATCCTTTCCCTTAATAGAGGTTATACTCTTTTTCTTTTCCTTAGGGTTTTTCACAAAACTCTCAAGGATATTATTCAAAATATAGTCATGAATAAGAAAAATGAGACCCTCATGGAGAATGGGAATATCAACATTCTTACTATTTGCTTCCATGCTACAAAGCAAAGAATTTAAGAGATAGTATGAGAATGAGATAAAATCCTTATATAAGAAGTGATTTAAAAGAACAAAGTGGTGGGACTGGCCTCTGGTAAAATGACCTTCCAGAGTTATGTATTCCATAATGACAATAACGACCTCACATAAAAAACCCTTAATATTGTTGACAACATAAAAAAATCTCTTTTTGACAATGGAATCCCTTTCTTTAACAAACTTGGGGAATTTATTAGTGGTCATTTTGGAAACTTTACTATTTCTGTAAAATTTCAGACCAAACAAGGGTAAGCTGGTTACCCAAGAAATAAGCTCCACATTGAGGATGATTTTCGTACCATCAATCATGACAAAATTGTTCCTCCATCCTACTATGAATTTTTGGGTAATGCCCTTATCATAACCATGCAACTTCTACAGATAAGGCGTGATCCAACCCTTCTTAAATTTGCTCCATAGTTTAGGGTTCTTCTTGAGTTTCAAGAAATCTGCACATTCCTCTTTATTCAAATCACCCCCCATTGTCATCTTTCTCTCTAGCTTAAAATTCAAACAATGAACAAAAGAAACCCATAACCAAACATTAATGAAGCCAAGTCCAGTCACCCAGAAAGCATGTGAAAATAAATCTTGTAATGATGACTCTTTAACATTTTGAGCCATCATTGATTATTGGTGACGTAATCCTTACTCCATGATCCTTTCATCATTTCCAATAAATCTCGCCACCTTACTACTTGTCTTATCATAACTAATAAGACTGATAGTATCTGTGTCCAGGTCCTTCACATTATTCCACATCATAAGGGAGTCAAGACTGACCCCTTTGTTGGAAAACACATCAACAATGGTATTAGACACATATAATTTTTTAAAATAACCCAAAATATCAATAGACATGTCTATAGTATTGGATATAGACTAAGAAACTTTAGAACCCCCTTTTATACCATTTATAATGCTTAGGGAATCCCCTTCTAACCACACCTTTTCAAGATTCATTTGTTTAGCCAGTCTGAAACAATAATAGGCCCCAAGGGCCTCGACAGTATGATTAGTTTGAGAACTAGAGGAACAACAACAACAACAACGATGAAGCTACCACAACTATCTCTGATGACCCCCCACAACCAACTTTGCCAAGGTTCCCTTTTGCTACACCATCAAAGTTTACCTTCACCCAACCCTTAGGAGGAGACAACCAATGCTAATTTTCTCTGCCTTTTTTGTTTTCACTTATTGAATTGATATTCTAACAATTAATTTCCATACCCAACTCACCAAATTTATTTAAATGTAGAGAGTTATCCTCCTGAATGCTTTTGAAAATAGTATTGGCCAACATCGTAGGATTTCTACGGGTATCCCTAATTTTTTTATTATTACATTCTTTATAGACAATCCAAATTAGGTGAGGAACAATGAGAAGCCAAACCAATCTGACTTTCTTATTCAAATTGGGGCAATTCCATTGCTAGAAAAAATCCTAGATAGTTCTAGGAAAAACCCAACATATATTCTATCTCTGTAACAATGGTTTTTAGATCTCTAAGGAATAAGAGAAACTTAGAAGGAGATGAGAAGCCGACTCACAGTCCTCACAATACATACATCATCTATTAGGGCTATAAAATCCCCTTTTCACCAAATTGTCTATCGCTAGAATTTTATTCTGGAGGAAGAGCTAGAAACAAATCTTAACTTTAGGTGTAAGACAATTATTCTTGGCTTTCGCCCAAAAAGGAACCTCGCCATTTGGCCAATGTTGAATTTGAATCCTGTAAGTAGAAGCAACAAAGAATTTTCCATATGACTTAGCCCCTAAATAAAGGAATCCTCCTTATTACTAGTTATTCACTGCACATTGAGGGCGTTATTGATGTTTCCATGAAGATTCACCTAGTTGTTACCTCTCCAACAATCTCTAACCTTCTCTCCAAAAGAGATTTTTATTCTATTCATAAGATCCTGATATTGAAGATAGCTACATAGGGGCTTGTCAAGAATCCAAGGATCCTCCCAAAATTTAATCTTCCTCCCATCTCCAATTTTCCATCTACCCCCTCCAACAACCACCTCTAGCTTTTAGAACATTGTTCCAGATTTCACAACCTCCAATGTTGAAAGCCTCCTTAGTAATCTGGTCAAAGGAAATATTAGAAATGTATTTATTTTTCCAGATGGTGTTCCCTTCTTTCTCATCTCCATGCATTCTCCACAACTGTTTAGCCAAAAGGGCCTTATTCATTTATTTGATGGATCTAATGCCTAAACCTCCAAGATTCTTAGGTCTACATACCTTATCCCAAGCCAACAAAGGGATACATTTTATTTCTTCAATTCCAGACCACATAAAGCATTTTTGAATACTTTCCATCTTATCATCAAACTTAGAAGGAATTTTAAATAGGCTGAGAGCATAAATAACCAAACTTTGTAAATAAGATCTGAGTAGAGTGATTTTTATTGCCTGTGAAAGATAGATTCCTTTCCATCCAGCCATTTTTTTGTTGAAATTATCCATTAAGTCCAACCAGAAGGAATCTAGTGACTTCTCCCCTAGAGGAAGACCCAAATACATAGAAGGGAGCGCAACAATGTTGCACTCCAGAAAATAAGCAATCTTCTTTTTGTCTATCCTCTGGAGTATTTATGAAAAAAATAGAGCTCTTCTTCCAATTCATTAACTGACCCAAAGCCCTAGAATAGCATTTAAGAACCCCTTTTAATTTTTTGGCCTCATGAACATAAGCTTCTCCCATAGCTATAGTATCATAAAAAAACTACTCATGTGAGCATATTAAATTAGCTGAGGAAGGATGCAACCCTTTTAGAGTCCCTTCACTAATTAATAGCTAGATATACCTTCCCAGAATTTCAGCCATTATAGTGAAAAGTAAAGGGGAAATAGGATCACCTTACCACAAGCCCTTGGAATTGCTGAAAGGGAGAAGGGGAACCATTGATAAGGAAAACAAAAGAAGTGGTGGAGATAAGTTGGTTTATCATTTGAATAATTTTAGGCCCAAAACCAAATTTCTCCAACACTATCCTCATATACTTCCAATCTACTCTATCATAGGCTTTAGCCATATCCATTTTAAGGAGAAAACCCCGTTTCTTATAGTTTGAGAGAGAATGAATATTCTCATGCACTGTTATTATAGAATCCATAATTTCTTCCTGGAACAAAACCATTATGCTGAGGGGAAATGATAAAAGGAAGGATTTTGGGAATTCTCAGAGTCAACACTTTAGAAATAATCTTATAGAAGGAATTGCATAAGCTAATAGGTCTGAAAATATCAAAGGAATCAACACCCGTCTTCTTCAGGATTAAAACTAAAAAAGTAGCATTGATCTCCTTTTGTATTCTTCTACACCCATAGAACTCTTTAATAACATTTATGACATCTTTTCCCATTATATGCTAGAAAAGTTGGAAGAAAAACATCTGGAAAACATCAGGGCCTGGAGCCTTGTCATCCTCAAAAAAAAAGACCACATCCTTTATTTATTTGGCTGAAGGAATAACACCCAACATTTTGTTCTTCTCTTCAGTAACTATTCTGATAATACTATTCAACATATTCTCTTTTTGAACTTCCATAAGATTGGGATCAACAACTAAAAGGTTGGAGAAGTAATTAACCACTTCCTATTGCAAATCTTCCTCCTTAACCAGAGTTGAATTACCTTTGAGAATTTGACTTATCCTATTACCTGCTCTGTGTTTCAAAGTGGTGATACAAAAATATTTTGTATTTCTATCTCCTTCCCTAAGCCAAGAAACTTGAGATCTTTGTCTCCAATAGATCTCTTCTTTCAGAATAACATTATGGTAGTCAACCAAGGCCTCATTATCACTTATTTTAACTTCCCCAGAGTAACCAAACAGTTGGATGGAATCCTGAACAAGTTTGAGATTAGATTTTGCTAGCTTTTTTTTCTTAAAAATGTCTCCAAACACCTCCTTCTTCCACTTCTTTATTTTAGATATACTCTTAATTAGTTAATTAACCTCAATTAACTAATTATCTCTTCCATGCATTCTCTCTCCTCCTGTCATATCCTCCTAATTTTTCCACTTTCCCTCTAATACAAGCTTAATCACCCACTAGACATTTCCACAATATTAATCACAAAGATTAAGAAATCCTAACCCACTCCAAAGTCAACCTCATATCTTTCCAACTCCAATCCCAATCTCCATCCAAATTTTCAACCTTAAAATCTCTTACACCCTCAACCACATTCTTACATCTTTGTCCCCCATTCCCACTTCCCAAAATGATCACATTCCTCCAAACTTGAGCTTTGGGGATTTGAGACAAGATGTGCCTTTATGGCATATCTTCCCATTCCCCCATGTCTTCTCAAGCTATCTCCTTGTGAAACTTGTCACAAGGCTATGAGTTTGAGAAAGCACAATCCATGTGCTCTCCTTCAAATACATCTTGACCCTTCCTCAAGTTTTCATCTCAACTGTCCATTTCAACTCCTCTTTGCCTATAAATTGGAGGTTCTTTTCCTTCATTTCCATCAACCTTTTATGCATTGTTGTCATGCCATTTTGTCTCCAAAATCATAATAAAATCAACATCCTAATGCCAAAATCCCTACACACTTTGAAGATTTGAGAAAAAGATCTTGAGCACACATCCAACCTATTGGACAAATCCAAATATCAAGAAGGATTTTGGGTGGCTTTCACTCTCTTTTCATGATTTCTTTGTCTAATATATTTGTTGCATTATTTTAGTTATTTGAATGCTATAATTTATTGTTCTCCTTTAACTTATATTTTATTGCATACACTACCATTATTTATAAATCCATTTCTTACCATTCTACTTTTTCATTTATTTTCCTTGTCTCCAAAATTACTGCAAACTTATAACATTAACCATTAAATGATTGTGATCCGATCCGACTTCTACACTCACTAGCTTTATGTCCAACCTTGTTGCATAAAAAATATCTACCTATTGGAATTAGGAGAGATAGGGTACTGAGAGGGGAGGGGTGAATCAGTTCCCACAAAACTTTAACAAATCAACCTTTCAGATCTACAATAGAAAACAGTAGTAACCTTGAAAAATAACTTGTATCTAATGCATGTATCATTCATCCATTCAACTTGTGAAAGTAAACAACATGAAATCAACAATATAATAGTACCATAACACAAGTATTTTGGTAGCGCAGAAACCCTTGTTAGAAGGTAAAAACTACGGTGGGGATGACACCCACAAATTCTTCACTACTGCAGATAGAAAAGGTTTGCCTGTTAGGGCTACAAGTTTTGATCACTTTTGGTGATCTTACCCTATTAGGAGTAACATATTAGATCAACTAGATCTACCTAGTTATAGGATTTTAGAAACACTACATGAGTGTGCACTTGGTTAAGAGGTTTACAAAAGACTGTCAAGTCTACTCTATTAGGAGATTTTACAAAACTCTATTACAATGATTAGAAAGCATTAGGTATCTATCTGCTAATGACAACTTAATTGTTTGATACAGATCAATAAAGTACTGATAAAGTATCACCTTTACTGTGATGAATCTCTACTCTGAACTGCTCGGTTAGCCTGCTCTGATTTTGCTTAATCTGATTTCCTCTGAATACTGATATGCTCTGTCAACTGATAATCTTGAAGGTTGGCTAGTTCTTCAAGTGCTTCTTTTTCTCATACGTCAATTCACATAAAAAATGATGCAAACATACAATTATATAGCATACAACTTTATGGCGCTTATACAATTAGGTTTACAAATCTTAGACAAAACCCTAAGATCTATGGTGTACAAAAATAACCTAGATCAAACTATTACATAAGATCTTCATTGTATATCAACAATAAATTATTCTCAATCTTGGTAAAATGTTTTCTGATCTGTTGTAATCATTTGCATAGAAGAATGTGTCATTCCTGATTACTATGCCATTTTCCTGTGATCCTCGGTAAACACTGTATAAACTGCTTGGTGTTTATTGTGATGCTCAGTGTTTACTATCTCTCGGTGTCGATGTATGATGCTTGCTGTATATACTTAACCGACTGGCCTGTTTTGCTTATAGTTACCAACTAGGTTCTTATATGTAACCGACTGATATCAATGATAACCTTTGATACTAATGACAACCTTTAATGCTCAATAGAGATACCAATCTCCCCCTTTGGCATTAGTATCAAAACTTGAATGTTTATAAACCTTATGTCTCAAAATTTATATCTCCACCATATACATATACATATAAAAAATTTGTAAATACTCCCCCTCGGTGCATGCTCCGGTAATATGTAGTATACTTAGCAAAAAGTTACATATTTGGCATAAACATGTTATCCTCCTTTAACTTTATCTTCTATATACATGTTTTCCCCCTTTTTGATATTAATGCCAAATATAAAAAGTGTATACTTACAGCTTGTCAAAAATGTGCTGATGGGTTTTCTTCAATGACTCCAAGAGGTTTTCCCATTCCTCTTTCAAGTTGGTGAGAGCAATGTGCTCAAGACCGACTTGTGCATGCATATCAAATATGTTGTCCAACACAGAAATCTCTGGTGTTGCAACAAGCGATTGTGTCCTGACAATTTGTTTCTAAAAAATTTTCAGGTATGGAAGGAGTTATGTCTGCAACTTAGTAACCTGATCAGTTATGCACTCTTCTTGCTTCTTGATATATGCTATCAACCTCCTCAGTTCTTGAACTTTGAGTATATGCTTTGAAAAATCTTGTGGCTCGGTTGTAGCTGCATTTGCGCTGACTGAGATTTCATTCTCAAACTGTTTAATCTTTTCACTGATCTCTGCAGTGAAGGTTCCGACAGTGCATAGCTTAAACAAGATTTGGCAAATAGAATTAGTAATACACTGAATCTCAGTTATTACCTCTGAAAGTTTAACCTTGTTGATTGCCACTTCTTGGCTTATTCTTTCAGCTAATTTATCTTGTATCTTTGACTCTGCCCACTCTTCAATTCTTTTGTCAGCATCGACATCTGGGACATTGATTCCTTTAGCAAGAGTAGCAAGTTGGTCCATAATCAGTGTGTCCTCATCTACATGTATCACAGGGATGACCTATTGTAAGATGTCTCTTACATTTTCCAGTATCTCCTTGCTCTTACTCTCTTGTCTCAATTTCTCTTGTGCTTCTTTTCGTGTACATAATTCCCCATACTTTATCAATTCCTTGGGGCTAAGGGTCCTCGGGTCACACTCAGGTATCACAATGACTTCATCTAGAGTGATCAGCCCTTTTCCTTTCTTCTTCTTCTTCTTCTCCGGTGCAAGTGGTGAATTCTTGACAACGGTGACAATAGCTTTGTCTTCTGCCCTCAGAGTGTTCTGCCTAGTTGACATACTATCTTCCTTCTTCTGTTCCTTGGTAACTTGTGTGTCTGTTGAATGAGGTGGAGCCTTGGATGTTGTGTCAGGTGGGGTGTCCTTAGTTGTCTTAGGCTCTTCTTGTGCCTTCATTTCTATTTCATTAGCCTCTTTTCCTTCTAGCTCATTTGTCTTTGTAGGTATCTTGGTGCTTTGTTCCCCTGTTGTATCTTTAGGTTGCTTGGGGTCTGAGCCATCGGGTTGTTCCTAAGATAGAATCTCTACGGCTTCAAAAAGTATAGTAAATTCACGCGGTAGTGATGGAAATGCACACTCAATAACTTGTGCTTCATCCCTTGTGTTGTCTTGTGCATTATTCACATCATCATCATCATCATCCCTGTCATCAAGATCACCATTTGTGATGTCCTCAATGAGTACATCCTTGTCATTTGTATCCTCAATTAAATCACTTCTGGATTCGGTGTATCTTGTGAAATGTTCTTAATTTCTTGACCAATTGTTGTACCAATTACCTTGATAAGTGATACCTTTGAATCTTTATTCTTCTTTGCTACATTATCCTCAATGAATATTCCTTTACCTTTTGAATTCTGTCTCTTTTTAGACAAATTTTGAAATGCAACTTTTTCATTATGCTCTCTGATAGCTAAAAGTGAACTCCAGATAAGTTGACTAGACTCATCAAGATTTGCTAGATTCTCATCTATTATTTGCATAGCTCGGTGCTTAACTTTGAATCTCCGCACATTAGTATCCATAAGCTCTTTAATCTCATCAAGAGATAAATTTGGTGCAATCGCTACAAGGGCTTGTTCCCTCATCCTCTTCTCAGTGTCCAAGGCATATGACCACTTTTGATTTATTCGGTCCTCTAATCTCTTGGGTAGTGATAATTCAAACTCTAATGGAACTTGTTTGAAGTGTATCATCATCTGGATGATGACTTCCTCAATTTTGTTTTGGTCTTCATTTGACATGCTGTCAAACTTACTAAGTTCTGGATCTGCAAGATTTCCATTCTCAATTATATCTTCAGCAATCTTATCAATTGACCTATTCTTATTACTGAAAACCTTTAATTGATTGTTGTCATCTTCATCATCCTCAAGGTCTTCTTTGTTTCTTATCAATTTTATCCTTTTCTTCGGTGCCTCTGCTACAGCCTTGGGTCCTTTCTTTGCATAAGTCTTTGTCGGTGTAGAAGCCTTTCATTTTTTTACCTTCTCAGCTACCTTCTTCTTCGGTGGTGAAGCTACAGTTGATGACCTTGTGCATGCACCTTTTTGCACTGGCAACTGCCTCTTCCTTGGAGCTTTAGTAGGAGGAACCAGTGTAGCTTTTTGTTCTTCTTTAGATTCAATCTCCTCACTGTCATATGGTTTGTCAGCCAACATCAACTAACCTTAGGTTGAAGGTTCAACCGGTGACTCCTCAAATGAGTCTGATACATCTCCAAAGTGCTCAGTTAAAAATTTCTTCATTTTCTTTGATTTCCTTCTCATTTTACCGATGACCAAATTAGTTTTTATTCTTGACTTAGCTTCCTCAAAGGTTCCAAACCTTGCGGCCTTAGTGTCCTTCGGTAATTCTAGTAGTGCCTTAATAGATTTCAAACTGAAATCATGATCCATTTCATATCCCATAGGTGCTAGCCATTTTGTCCTTGGTTCTACAACTTTTATCATAGTGTGGTCGGTGTTCACTAAGAAACAAATATCCATCGCTTATTTTTTGACAAATTCATTAGGAATTCTACTTCTTAAATTCATCTTCACTTTAAAATGTTCAAAATAACTATTTATTACATTCTCAACATTGTCTCCCAGACCTTTCATAATATCAAATATTTGTGAAGTGATCGGTGTGTCATCTATCCAGTCAGTGTGATTGACAGAGGGAAAGAATTTCTGGAGATAGAAAAATAAATATACTAGGAGTGATCCAAACTTACAGGTATTGGACTTCTATGTCCTGATTGTCTTCATGTTTTCCTTAATGTGTCTCAGTAGTAGCTTGGCTAGGTCAATCTGATGACCCTTCTTTATCAATTTGTGAGCCATGTCGACTATGCTATAGGGTACGTTGTTTAACCTGCTCGATTGAAATATATTGTACCCAATTACGTGTACTGCAAACTTAACTTTGGGATCCACAATAGATGAAATTTTTAGTGCTCTACCATCCCATGCTGTGCCAGTATTCTTTTCAACATCAGCTCAGGATGAGCTTCGAAATGCTTTGGCTTTATCAGTAGTAGGGTAACCAATAACCCTGCTAATCATTGTTTTTGTGACCTTGATTGGTCTGTCTATCTAGAATGTGCCCTCATGATAGTGGATCAACACAAACCTAATCCATTCATTCTTAAAACCTTTGGGAAATCTAGGGTATGAGTAAGACTAAGTGTCTCAACCAATTTGTGCTCTGGTTTCAGTTCCATTTTCTCATTACAAAGTGCCTAATACGCAACATACATATCAAAATCACCAATTTCTCCAATTTTATAGTGAATGTATGATTGTATGTCTTCCGTCAACAAAACCCTAGGTAGGATGCTTGAAAAAGCACTTGCTAAATCTATTTTTGAGGCAACTTCAGGGTGTAACTTATAAGGTGGTTCATTGTAACTTGCTGACACTATTAAATTAACTTCTTCATCCACAACCTTAGAGGAACTCGCAATAGATTCCATATCAACAAACTAGGTTTTTTGATAAGTACGAGAAATATGCTCGGTAGGGTTTCAAATTACTCAAAATGTATCAAAGAGTGTGCTCAGTTCGATCTGCAACTGCTTGAATTTGCGTGAAATATTCTTTCTCAAACTCGCTCTGTGAAATCTTAGCTCTTCGAAATCGCAATGTGAAAAATAAACTGTCTTCTATGTATTTATAGAATTTTTGATATTCCCGCTCAAAACTATATGCAATAAATGCTTGACCTACTTTCTGGTTCATGACAACTGTCAGCTTGGTGATAGCTACAATCTTTCATTAGCTCGGTTAACACAAGACTTCTTTTCTCAGTTGATACTATTATTCGGTTAACCTTGAATAGTGATTACCGATGGGTAACCAATGCTCGGTCTAACTTTTACCGACTATGTAACTTTGTTAGCTCAAAAATATATAAACCATAATGCATCTTTATTCATGTAGATTTGGTATATACATAACATATATAGGGAACTGTATGTAAAATGTGATCATTTTGAAATGTCAGTCTCATACATACCTATATCATCTTAAGTGGAGGTACCGATGTCACCTAATCCAGTGGACGAGGTTTCACCGACAACATTACTTGACTTTGCATTCTCATTAGATGCCTTCTTCCACATGCTATTCCTTATTCTCTGTTGGAAATATAGATGGAGTAACTGAGAGGGGGGGGGGTGAATCAGTTAACCACAAAAAATATTATCACAGATCCCTTAGATGTTTTATTAAATCATTTACTGCTGTTATACTAAAAACTTGGTTATTGCAGTGAGTATTAATTATAACCATTCTTAAGCATTCATCAGTGATTAACATACATGAATAAAGAAAGTATCATGAACACAAGAGACACTAGATTTAACGTGGAAACCCAATATGGGAAAAACCACCAATGTAACTAGTTACTATTTTTCACTCTTCTGAAGTGAGCCCTGTTAGGAGCCAACCCGGTTAAAGGTTACAAAACACACTATTAGGTGTGACCTTGTTAGAGGATTTAATCACCCTATTAGGAGTGGCCTTGTAAGAGGTCTTGAAACAATTTAATAGAACTGTCACCTTGTTAGAGGATTTACAAAATGGTTGTTAAACCAACTCGGTTAGGAGATTTTGAAATCACTGCTACAATGGTAAGAAAGTAACAATGAAGTGACCTGAATAATGATGCAACTGAATTGCTGATTACAGATCTCTGTTCTGCTTCACTAGATCCTTCCTGATCAAATATATCTCTGCTGCTCTTCAAGGATATCTAATCATCCTTCAAAATTCGCTCACACTTTTCTTCTTTTCACTTGCACACCTTTTAATTCACAACTTGACCTTCTATATATACCATTCGGATTGTCCATTCAGATTGTCAAGTCGGCACTAATAACATTACTAATCATTACAACAGTCGGTTGGAATAAACAAACTTTATTTCTCAAAATAACAAAATCCTTCACTGGGCTGACCTTGCTCGGTAAACACTAATCCGAAGAGATTTCCTTTGGTGATTGAGAGAACTCGGTAAGCACTACGAATTCTGCAACATCCTTTGGAGACCGAGTGAACTCGGTAAACACTAACTTTCCTTTGATAACCATGGAAGCTCGGTTAATACTATTTTCTGCCATACTTTTCTTTGACGCCTGAAATATCTCGGTAGATATTGAAAATTGCCTGCAGACCGACTGAGCTCGGTAAATGCTGGGAGCTGCTTTGTTGACTGACCGAGCTTGGTAAATGATATGACATTTGTGTGACATCAAAGACAACACACAATTAATCCAACAATCTCCTCCAGATAATTGTATCCAACAATCTCCCTCTTTGGCATTGATGGCAACACAACATGTCATAGCACAATGAAATTTCATAGAAAACATAGAGTAAGGAACATATCCTTAGCTTCATTCTGATTCTCATCTATGAGAACTCCCTCTGTTAGCAAACTTCTCTTTCTGATTGAAAACTCTCCAAGAAAACTCTCCCTCTTAGAAATCTTAAGAAATTTCTTGAAGTATGACAACAAACTCTCCCTCTTTGACAACACATGCCAAAGACAACACATACTAGGTGAATAGCAATGTACCTTGAGTACTGATTCATATGCAATGATTCCTTGACTAAGCTGCATCAACTGACTGATCTTCAATATGCTCTAGTTGATGCATCACTAAAACTTCATTTAGTGAGCCTCAGATAGGGGAATGACCCCTAACTTACCTCTTAGATACAAGAATGCATCCTTAGGTAGTGGCTTGGTGAATATATCTGCAATTTGTTCTTTTGTATGAATATATTCCAATCTGATTTCCTTGTCTTGCACCAATTCTCTAACAAAGTGATATTTTATAGCAATGTGCTTGGTTTTGGAATGCATTACTGGATTCTTTGAAATATTTATTGCACTTGTATTATCACAAAATATAACAACTAGTTCTTTGATCTCAACCTTCATGCCTTCCAATAACTATTTAAACCAAACAATATTAGAGCAATTTACTGCTGCAGCAACATATTCTGCTTTTGCTGTGGATTGGGATGTGTAATTTTGATTTTTACTAGTCCAAGATACCAACCTCTTGCCAAGAAAGAATGCTCCACCACTTGTACTCTTTCTATCATCAATGTTTCCTGCCCAATCAGCATTAGTAAACACTTTTAAGTCTAGATTGCCTCCAAATTTATACCACAAGCCATAATCTTTAGTTCCTTTCAAGTATCTCAAGATTCTTTTGATTGCTATCATATGATTTTCTCTGGGTTTTGCTGAGAATCTTGCTACTATACCAACTGCTAAGGCAATATCAGGCTTTGTATGTGTAATACCCCAAAATTGGCACCTATTTAATTTCATCAATTTTGGTGCATTATCTCGATTTTACATCACCAAAGTCCTAGTTCCCTAGGCAATTTTCTCTCCTATCTGACTTAATTTGACTTGATGTCAATTGCAAAGACCATAAATTGCAATAATCAAATGCTAAAATAATTCCTAAGTCCTAGACTTTATTTGGCTAAATAATCTCTATGATAAGTTAATTTAATTATGAAGTCCTAAGTACTTTTAATTAAATTAAACTCCACCCCCTTTAGCTAAATACCCTTGAAAGGAATTAATAAATATTTAGTTAATTGAATGGACACCTCTTTATTTGAATTTAATAATTCAAATTACTCGAAAGGTCACCTCCCCACATGTGGCAAATTCTATTCTTTTAATTAAATAATTCATTGTCTTTTTTGTCTCAATTAGGAATGAAGAGTCCACCGTTTCGAATCAAGAAACTCTTCATTCCTCTTCTGGCTTGGTCTATTTAATGAACCTCTTTTTCTCATTCAAGAGGGCAATTTTTGAGAGCATCTACACTATAGCATTTTTTAGTCTCATATCCCATTATTTTCAAAGCTCTTTTATTGCATTATCTAGTTTAATTTCTCATATTAGTATAATTGCATTTCACATTTAGATTAAATTTGCTTACTTGTTCTTAGTCTAATATCATCTTTATTTCAAAATCAAATAAAAATCTGCATTTCATATTTCTTTCAAAGTATTCTTAGATTAATTGCATCACATTCTAGTTTAATTTCAACTTTGCATATCTTCATTATAGCTTTCAAATCCTCCATTGTTGAATTGGTCTCCCGGCTGTTGGCTCTCGTTCTGAGAGTATTCAAACACCCCATTCACATAGGAGGCAACAGGTTGCCTCACCATGGAATTTGGATTGAGTTCTTCATACTCTCTCCCAAATTCTATCAAGTGAATAATGACCATGTTGTGTTGTGCCTGATTTAGAGGTCACATTCAGTCACATACATTTTGGCGCCCACCGTGGGGCAGAAAAGATCAATTTTTGGCCTCATTCTTCATTGGTTTTTCAGCTTTAGTGTTGGTTTCATACTTTGTACGGCCATTTACAGATTGAAATTTTTTTAATATAGTAATGTATGGATAGAATGATGAATCCTCTTTCTCATGCTTTTGGTTTGGTTGATTTTTATTGAGAAATGAATAAGTTATGATCATTTTGGTGAAATTGGGTATTTGCAGATTTGAGATTCTCTAAATACAGTCAGATTGAAATGTTTGGTATAGATAAATTATGAAGAATCAGGAGCTCTAATAATATTCATTGGAAAGATACATAAATTAGCTTTCATTTCCTTTTGGTTTGAGTTATTTTTATGCAGATTTGTGAAAGTTATGGGCATTTGAGTGAAAACTGGTTTTTAACAATCTGCATTGGAGTTGCAGGTAATGATTTATTCTTAGAAAATAATTTATGAATGGGAAAAATAAATGGCTTACATATTTGGAAACCAGATTCATTAATAGTTACTGTGAATTTTGTTTGGTTTCATTTGGATTATTTTTGAGAAAGATATGTGATTTCCTAGGCAGGGCCTGTTGTTTTAAATTTGATTTATGACAGAACAATTGCAGTCTAAAAAGGTTAATGGTTGAGGAACCAAATTGAATCATAAGACCTTATAATTTTGGGAAATGGTAGTTCTTGATGTTAGCTAAAAACTTCATTCTTTCCAGAAATTTTTATATTGTTATTTTATGGGTCAAATAAATCAATCTTTAAAGACTGTCTTGAAGACAACAATGTTACATATCTTACAGTTTGCGATTGATTTGTTTTGATTCTATACTTTCGAATGTGTGCTAAATGCTGGATTGCAGATCTTTGGACCTAAGGTGAGTTCTTAAAATCTCTAAAACATTTGGACTTTGGGATTAAAATTGAACATCTCATGTGTTTGGCTTGAGTGTTTACATGCTTTCATAGAACACATTTCAATTGATGCTCTTAATGGGAAATGAATGAACATAGATTTTCTTTCATTCAAGTTTGTGTAAGTGAATGCTTGTGTTTAAACCTTAAGTAATTCTTGGTTCCAATATCAAATATCTCATTGAGTGATTAAGGGCATGGATTCATTCCTTGTTTACATAGGGAGTTAAATGCACCACTTTGTGGACTCACTCTATGTTTGCTTGGAAAGTTAAATATTCCATTGGTTCAACCTTTTTTCATTTGTGAGTAGTATTGATAAGCAACTTTAGATTACTTGTGATTGATCTAGATTGCTATCTTGGGTTATTGGACTCGCTAATCCACCGGCCCCTCATTTCCGCCCTGTGGTTGCAATCCCAGCGCCACATTAAAGGGGAGGGGTCTATAGGAAAGTAGCGTTAATTGTTCCACTTGGCAACCCTTTTGTGCTTTTTGGAACTCACTTGTTTTCTAGGGTGTGGACTCACTTTGAGTTTGTGTGAGGAGTTAAATGCACCACTTTTTGGACTCACCTCACATTTACTTGAAGGGTTAAGTGTTCCACCTTTAGTGCTTTTCAATACTTTATGATAGAGAATTACTTACTTTTCATTTTTTTAGAAGGCCTGCTTGAGGATTTCATCACCTCAAGGGACGACCTTAACTCCTGTGTTCTGGCGGAGTATAAATATCGGGAGGTGAATCCAAAGACACCTCTCTTGAGAATGAGTTAGATTTCACTCTTGGCTAAGCCTCAAAGAACTTTATACCTTTGAGAAGTGAAGGAGGAGATTTGGGTTACCGTCTCCCCCCGGCTGTGTGATTTCTAATTCTTCTCATCTACGGATTTGGGCCTCACGTACCTTGTGTATATCAAGGACTCCCTTTAGAAAAGCCATGTATATCCTTGTAGACAACTTGCTAGGATGTTGTTGTGTTTTAAGTGTCTACTAAAACATTCTCAAGAACATACACAAGTAGAGTCCTTAGGGAGTAGAAATACTAGGTCACTATTCTTGTTCATGCGCAAGGTTGCTTTGTCCCTTGCCCATTGCTTGAAGACTATTTGCTTGAATTCCTTGATTGCTGTCTTATGTGCTTGATCAATGACATAAATCTGATCTACCTTTTTGTCTGTGATATGTTTTTCTATTTTCATGTCGTTCACCATCAGAAACTAGTTGTCCTAAGTTAGGAATCGATCGATCTTTGCTTTGACTCGTATTGTCTCTCATTAGTCTACCTTATCTCATTGTGCTCTTGTACCTTGTGTTGCAATTGTCTTATCTCGGCTATTCTAGCCATCTCTTTTTGACAATTCGTACCAGGTTCATCTTGCATCTTGGCTGTTCTAGCCATTTATCTCCTTTCGTTATCTTAGAGACAGAGTCTAGCTTTATCCCGAATCTTTGCTCGTTACATCTTCGTTTATGACTGTCACGACTCGAAGTGGCAAGACTTATCCCATTCAGAATACTAATCAAGATCAAAGTAAACCTCGTAATCAAGACATAGGTCATTCCCAATCTGTTGCAAAATCTAAACTTCGTGAGGAATCCTCACATTCTTCGTCATTCCAAGAGTATTACAATCTATTGTTTCAGATACAGTCTGACTTACTATTTCAAGAATATTATAACCCATTGTTTGAAGACCAGCAAGACTCTGAAGGGTCACTTTCTAGAATTAATCCTATTGATTCTTTTGAACCTATCAACTCTTTCACGATCTCTCATAATACTACCAACAAGATGGGAGATCCAAAACCTTCAAAGTTGGTTTTCAATCTCAGCTCTAACATGCCAAAACCTTCAAAGTTGGTTTTCAATCTCAGCTCTAACATGCCAAAACCCTCAAAGTCTGTCTTTAATCTTAGCTCTAGCATGCAAACAGTCAATGCCACTGAGAAGGCTACAACAGAAGCTCAACCGCCTTCTAGATTTGCTAGAAACAAACCTTGGATCCCTCACTGTGACATGATCATTGCTCTAGGGAGTGAGGATACTCCTAAACCCAAAACTCCCTTTGTCTTGCGAGGCCCTGCACCTCCCTCTTATAACTACACAAAATCTCCAGCTTGTGCGAATGTTATCCCTCGATCTCATGCAAAGATTGTTCTCAAAGGTCCCGAACCTTTGACATCTAGACCAAAACTATCTATGGATAAAGCCCTCACTAAGGAAAATGTCCCCAAAGATCTCAATCTCGACCAGTTTCAATCTATGGTGGGTCATTTGACCTCACCTCATTATTTATCCTTCCCTGAAGAAGATGATCATGTGTTGAGCCACCCGCATAATGCTCTCCTACACACTGAAGCTATGATAGGCCCCAAGAGTATCCCTTGTGTCCTCATTGAAAATAGTGCTAGCCTAAATACTTGCTCTGCTAAGATGCTTACCCAAACAACAGACAACTTTTTTCCTACCAATAGAGAGTCCATTGAGTTCTATGATGCTAAGCTAAAAGAAATAGAAAAGACCTTGAAGATCAAAGATATTGGCATGGGGGAATATCAGATTGAGTCCATCTTGTCTTTGACAACTCTCCCTCCATCTCCACGTTCCTGTGAGGAACCTTCTGAAGATAGATTTGGTATTGGCTATCAGAGCGATGAGCTTGACCAACCTAGCTACAGCTTTCACTCATGCAAGGATTCAGATAATGAAGAAACATAGATTCAGCCTATGACACATGAAAGATCTTTGAATGTTCAAAATTCTGATTCAGACTACCAGAAAGAGTCTTATCTACCTTCTCAAGTGCTTCAGGAACATGATTTTGGTCCTCACCAGGAGGATTTTATACACTCTATTGAACAGATTTCTACTACTATAGCTACTACTGAATATGTCATTGCCTCTAATGGCACACATACTGATTGGGAGCAACTGTTGGATGCTTCCCTTATCTTTGGTATGCCTCAAGGTATGCCTATTCTAGATTGTTCTACCACTTCTACTGTTGAACAAAATCCTACTACTGCCGATTCCAATGATACACATACTGATTGGGAGCAACTGCTGGATGCTTCCCTTATCTTGGGTATGCCTACTCTAGATTGTTCCACCACTTCTGCTATTGAACAGACTCCTACTATTGCCAACTCCAATGGCACACATACTGATTGGGAACAACTGTTGGATGCTTCCCTCCTCTTGGGTATGCCTCAAGATATGCCTATTCTAGATTACTCTGCTGCTTCTACTACTGAACAAGATCCTACTGTTGAAGAAACACTTCCTATGTTAGATGACAACAATGAAGAAAGTCTACCTCCGACTATGTCTCTAGCTGAATGGGACTCCATATCAGATGCTACTACAGAAATACCAGTTGATGCTATGCACTTATATGCTAGTCTTAACAACTCAGAAAGAGGAGAAAGTTATGATCCTCCAGATCAAGCTATTGATGATGATCCTTTCCACCCTCCTGTGGAGATCATTCCTATGGCTCCTAGGCCATCTACTCCAAGCTATACTCCTACTGCTCCAGTAAATCATGGGTATGTAAGACCCCATTTTGTTACAGCTTCATGGAATATTGGAAGATCCAGAATTGAAATGGTTCCTATTCGTGCACTCTTACCACCTGAAAGGGGACCTAACTCTTGGAATAGACCATCTTGGTTAGGCTCACATAATATTCCTCCAAACTTATCTGACTCTTCTAAGATGACTCGCAATCAACAACGCTCTATGGAAGATTACTTTCTTGATCTATCTGATGCATTCATGAATGATGAGGATGATACTAATATATTTGCACTTGAGCCCATCCCATCGACTTATCTTCCCCCTTCATCTCCCAAAAAAGTGGCTCGTCCACTTCCATCTCCATCTCTCCACCTGAACCAGTCATATAAGCCTCTTTCATCCATCATTCCTGAGTCTTTTGGAAGTAACTTGGATGTGCAACATAAAAGAAAAAATAACGAGAATCCACTTATATCTCAAGGTCACCATGTCCCATCTAATCGACATGTGACTATGAAGAAAGGAAAGAAAAAGAGGTGTTCAAAAGACCGCAAAGGTCCTCAAAAAGAAGAAGACAATCAAAAGCCAGAAAATAAAATAAAAAATGGATCTCGAAATCCATTCTATAGGCATTGTCATCAAAAGCACCTCAAAGTAAAGAAGAAAAAAATTAAAAGCTATGTGGATTCCAAAGAAAGAAAAAATCAAAGTTGTCATTCGAGCTTCCAAAATTCTCATGCTTCCCTCCATTCCATCACCCTTGCCTCTCATACTTTAGACTCTTCACTCCATCTTGCCTTGTCCCAAAGTGCATATCAGCATCTCCTCATTGCTAATGACATGACTAAGAGAAATCTAGAATGTACTCTCCCTAAGCGTTTAGAGCATGGGAAATTTGACGAAGGGTTAAGGTGTGTCCATGAGGATATTTGTGGGTCTCACTTAAGTGATCTTTCCTTGACTATGGATCTCTTGATGGTTGGACACTTCTGGTTGACTCTCATGTTACTACTACAACATCTGGTTTTGATTTTGATGATTACTACTACAAGTGACTGTGTTTCCGGAGATCACTACTTAAGGAGGGAAACTCAAAGAGCCTATCAACGCTCTTCATTTGAAAAAGTTCTACAGATGATATTCTCTATGTGCTCATGTACATATTTATTGATCCTAAAAAAATCCTAAAAATTGATATATTGCAAAAAATCCTAAAAATTGCAAAATGTCCCAAAAAATGATCATCTTAGTGAAAACCTGGCAAACAGGCGCTTTGATGTATCTATTATCCTGGTGAAAACCTGGTAAACAGGCGCCTTGATAATACCAAAAAAAATGAAAAATTTGAAAAAATACAAAAAAAATAGAAAATGTGAAAAATACCAAAAAAATCAAAAGATCAAAAAAATTACAAAAAAAATCAAAAAAAGAGAAAAAATACAAAAAAATAGAAAATTTCAAAAACACAAAAAATTGAAAAAGAGAAAAATGTGCCATTGATGAAAACCTGTTAAACAGGCGTCATGGTAGCAAAAATAGAATCTCTGCCAAGATGGTGAAAACCTGGTAAACAGGCGCCTCTTGTTTTCCTGAAGTAACATCTCATCTCAGCGTCGCTTGGCTCTTAGTTTCCTGCTTTAGTTTCCTTCCTTTCCTGCTTTAGTTTGTTTTCCTACTTTCCTGCTTTAGTTTGTTTCCTGCTTTGGTTTGCTAGCTCATGCGCTTGTCTTTGAGTTTTCCTCGACTCTTCATGGATTGGAACTGGTTCACACTTGGGGGCACCTGCTTGGTCTAGGGGGCATTGTCCTATCGCTTTCGGAAACTCTTTTGAGCATTGGTCGCCAGTGGTTCTCACTATGCCTGCCTGCGGATACCTAGCTTTCGTTCGATCTCTCTTCTTCAGGATTTCTCTCTTTTATCAATCACCAGTGATTCTCATTACGTCTGCCTACTGTCATTATCTCATTGAGACTTCGAATGTTATCTTTCTGAATTGACTTCAATCTGCTTGAACACGAACTTGAACTGAAACTTAAACTAAATGTGTGTTCCTTTGAGGCATGTTGAGCTTTGTTTTCTTTGAGTGTTTGTTTGTTTGCTTTCTTTGCTTTCTGCTTGTTGGTTTAGTTCCAATGATCCAAAGAATTCATTTAAGAGGGGTGTCCATCTGTAAAAGCCTCTATCTCGTATTGGATGGCCATGCGTACCTTGACTCCTTTTATATGGATGCTTTGGTGAGGTTGGTTCTTCTCCTTGTCTTTTGAGTGACTTCTTTCTGCTATTGATGAAATTATAAACGCTCGTCCTGTTAAGTGAACGTAAGGGTCACTGCGAGCAATCTTTGGAAAAAGAAGGAACTCCTGCGTGCTTGGTGTGTTTGTTCGCAAGAGACATTCAGGTCATTCTAGCATTTATGCTCTAATGCTTATGTTAACTTGCTAGATTAAAAGGAATAGGTGTTCAGGTCATTCTGGCTTCTTGTGCCTTAATGCTTACATCTTATTCCGACAAACCTAAGACTTATGTCATATTCATATTCTCATGTTGGGGAGAATTGTATGGCATCTTGCAATTGTCCCGTGCTTAAACGAACTCAATGATGATAAATACGGTGAGTCCAACAGCCAAGTCCGGAGGATTGCATTTGTTCATCCTAGGCTTGCATTTAGACTTGCATCTTTCATTCTAGGCTTGCATCTAGAGTGCTTTCTTGTTTCTCTCTTGATTGATTTCTTCTGATCAAAGGTTCTCATCTTTTGTCCCAGTCTCATCTTGGATGCATCCATTTTCGGGATCGAAATCAAAATCTGACATCTCTAAGTGGCTCAAAATCGCGTTTTAAATATTGGACTCCTTCTGGATCGGATGCTTGTGCAGTCAGCCTTCTGGTGTCATCTTCCTGCCAGATCCTCATCTTTGCATCATGTTCTCAAATCTTTGCTTCTTTTCATCAAGTCAACCCTAGTCAAAATTTAGTCAACCATGGTCAACTATGGTCAAACTTGGTCAACAAGACCTCTGCTTTGCTCCGATTCACTTCTGTAGCTTCGCGAATCTAGTCTAATTACTTTTGCTCTGCAATCTCTTGTTGTTTATCATCCTTCTGACATGTCATCTTTCGATTTCGCTCCCGAGGGGGCAGGATGATTACATCATTTGAATCTTGTCGAATCTATTCTTGAATCAGTCTGATTTGAATCATCAGTTCTCATTGCTAGGGGCATCTTGGTGCCTCGCATCTTGTTATCTTATCATCCATCTTTTAGGTATCTGAGAAATCTAACTCGGATCGTCAAGGGCCAAACTTCATTCTGGAGATGGTTCTTGAAATCTTTTGGGTATTGGGGCAATCTAACCCTAATTCCTGGGAGTCAAGCTTTGTTCTGGAGATGACTCTTGAAATCTCTTTTAGACCGTTATCTGGGCAATCTAACCTGGGTCTCGGAGGACTAAGCTTCGTATTGGGGCAATCTAACCCTGATTCAGAGATAGTCCTAAATCTGCATCTTCATCAATTGGTATTGGGGCAATCTAACCCTGATTTTGGTTCTCTTTTAAGACCGTTGTCTTCACAATCTAACTTAGACTTCAGAAATTCTCATCATCTGTCATTTCAGACTATTCTTTGAATCAACGCGCTGTTCGCACATCAATTCAAAGAGGGGCAAATGTAATACCCCAAAATTGGCACCTATTTAATTTCATCAATTTTGGTGCATTATCTCGATTTTACATCACCAAAGTCCTAGTTCCCTAGGCAATTTTCTCTCCTATCTGACTTAATTTGACTTGATGTCAATTGCAAAGACCATAAATTGCAATAATCAAATGCTAAAATAATTCCTAAGTCCTAGACTTTATTTGGCTAAATAATCTCTATGATAAGTTAATTTAATTATGAAGTCCTAAGTACTTTTAATTAAATTAAACTCCACCCCCTTTAGCTAAATACCCTTGAAAGGAATTAATAAATATTTAGTTAATTGAATGGACACCTCTTTATTTGAATTTAATAATTCAAATTACTCAAAAGGTCACCTCCCCACATGTGGCAAATTCTATTCTTTTAATTAAATAATTCATTGTCTTTTTTGTCTCAATTAGGAATGAAGAGTCCACCGTTTCGAATCAAGAAACTCTTCATTCCTCTTCTGGCTTGGTCTATTTAATGAACCTCTTTTTCTCATTCAAGAGGGCAATTTTTGAGAGCATCTACACTATAGCATTTTTTAGTCTCATATCTCATTATTTTCAAAGCTCTTTTATTGCATTATCTAGTTTAATTTCTCATATTAGTATAATTGCATTTCACATTTAGATTAAATTTGCTTACTTGTTCTTAGTCTAATATCATCTTTATTTCAAAATCAAATAAAAATTTGCATTTCATATTTCTTTCAAAGTATTCTTAGATTAATTGCATCACATTCTAGTTTAATTTCAACTTTGCATATCTTCATTATAGCTTTCAAATCCTCCATTGTTGAATTGGTCTCCTAGCTGTTGGCTCTCATTCTGAGAGTATTCAAACACCCCATTCACATAGGAGGCAACAGGTCGCCTCACCATGGAATTTGGATTGAGTTCTTCATACTCTCTCCCAAATTCTATCAAGTGAATAATGACCATGTTGTGTTGTGCCTGATTTAGAGGTCACATTCAGTCACATACAGTATGAACTACATACTGTAATTTTCCAATCATTGATTTGTATAAGGTTTGATCTACTTCTTTTGAATCATCATCTTTTGTAAGCTTTAGTCCTATACACATGGGTGTACCAACTAGTTTTGCATCTTCCATACCAAACTTCTTAAGTATTTCCTTGATGTATTTAGACTGAGTAATGTAGATACCGTTCTTGCTCTGCTGAATTTGAAGACCAACAAAAAACTTTATCTAACCAAACATAAACATTTCAAATTCTTTGTTCATTTGCTCTGAAAATTCTTTGCACTGATCATCATTACTTGTAAACATAGTATCATCCACAAATATTTGTGCTAAAACAATTCTATTATCTGGTCCTTCTTTGATGTATAAACTACTGTTATCATTAGATCTTTTGAAACCAATCTGAATAAGATAGTTATGTAATCTTTCATACCATGCTCTAGGGGCTTGTTTCAGACCATACAATGCTTTGTGTAACTTGCAGACTATATCCTTTTTGTCTGGATCAACAAAACCTTCAAGTTGCTCAATGTAGACTTCTTCATCAAGAATACTATTGAGAAATGTAGATTTTACATCCATCTGATATACCTTAAATCCTTTATGTGCTACATATGCAAATAGAGTTCTTACACCTTCTAATCTTGCAACAGGAGCAAAAGTCTCTCCATAATCTATACCTTCTTGTTGAGAATAACCTTTACACACTAATCTAGCTTTGTTTCTAGATACTTGACCATCTTCATTCATCTTGTTTCTGAATACCCATTTCATTCCAATTACATTTTTGTCTTTAGGCCTAGGTACAAGAGTCCATGTCTTGTTTTTCTCTATTTGTTCTATTTCTTCATTCATAGCCTCAATCCAACTTTCATTTTCCAATGCATTTTTAACATTTCTAGGTTCAAAATCAACAAGTAAACATGTACCTTTCAGTTTACTTCTTGTCATAGTACCATCTGATTTGTTTCCAATAATCTGATCTGGTGTATGATGCTTTCTGACATACTTGGCCAATACAGGTTCCTTGCCTCTTGAATGAGTTATATTGTCATTTTCTTGAATTTCATCTTCAGGTTCAGTTTGCTCAGGCTCGGTAGATATTTGCTCGGTAGCTTCAAGTTGAGACTCGGTTTCTTGTGACTCAGTTTGAACTTCTTCTTGTGACTCGGTTACTGTACTGGGCTTGGTAGATGTAGTTTCCTTATTGACAGATGTGTCTGGCAATGTATCAAGTTCAATGTAAACAAATCTTTTGTAATCCTCTAGTTCCTTTTTGCTTTCTTCTTTAGTCTTTTCTGCAAACTCATCAACTTTCACATGTACACTTTCTATGATTTTGTGAGTAGATAAATTCAGACATCTATATGCTTTACTTTTGCAAGAATATCCTAAAAATATTCCTTCATCACTTTTTACATCAAATTTTCCTTTTCTAGATTCTTTTAAGATGTAACATTTACTACCAAATACTTTCAGGTAACTTACATTGGGTTTATAGCCATACCATAACTCATAAGGAGTTTTGAATGTGTTTTTCCTCAACTATACTTAGTTCAAGGTATGAAATGCAGTGCTAATAGCTTCCTTCCAGTATTTCATAGCAATGTTCTTTTCAATCATTAGAGTCCTTGCACAATCCATGATAGATCTGTTCCTTCTTTCAGCTATTCTATTCTGCTCAGAAGTTCTTGGGGCTGATACCTGTCTTTTGATTCCTCTTTCAATGCATAAATTATTGAATTCATGGGAGATGAATTCACCACCTCTGTCTGATCTTAAGCACTTCATTCTTTTTCCTGTTTCCTTTTCTACTCTTGCCAGATACCATTTGAATTTCTCAAATGCTTCTGATTTTTCTCTTGAATACATAATAGTCATCATTCTAGAGTAATCATCAACAAAGAGAATAAAGAATTTTTCTCTAGTATAGCTTTCAATTCCAATAGGTCCACATAAGTCAGTATGCACAATATCCAAAATATCTTTAGACTGATAGTTTTTACTTTTAAAGCTAGTCTTTCCTATTTTACCAATCTGACAATTCTTGCATAGACCAACATCAGGTTTCTTCAAAGTAGGAATACCTCTTACTTTCTTGAATTTGCTTATTTTCACCATATTATCAAAATTTACATGACATAACCTTTTGTGCCATAATCAACTTTCTTCAATTTGAGCAATAAAACATGAGCATTCACCAAGATCAAGATAAAATAGGTTACCTTTGGTTTGTTTGCCTGAACCAATTAGTTTTCCTTTGTCATCCAATAGTCTTGCTTTGCCATTCATGAATTCAACCTTGAATCCAATGTTGATTAGTTGTGCTACACTTAGAAGATTATGCTTTAGTCCTTCAACCCAATATGCATTATCACATATAAGTTCTTTGGTTAATGAAATTTGTCCTCTTCCTTTTATACAAGAATGTTCATTGTTTCCAAACCTTACATTACCACCATCATAGTCTTCAAGGTGTTCAAACTTTGTTCTATCACCAGTCATATGATGTGAGCATCCACTGTCTATAATCCGTGTATCATCTTTACTTATATGAGAGATAAGTGCCATCTCATCTTCATCATCATCAGATTCATCTTTTACAGCAATGAAGACAATTTCTTCTTCACTATCATCATAATACTTAGCCAAAAAACATGTTTTCTTACCTTTATCCTTGAATGACTTGAAATTATTCTTGTCATTGTACTTGTGACCTTTCTTCTCATCCTTGCTTTGCTTGTTTGGGCACCTAGCTGCAATATGACCAATTTCTTCACATGAAAAATAGATTAAAGGAGTTTTACCTTTGTATTTACCTCTGCCTCTAGTATATTTCTTTGCAAGTAATGCTTCAATAACTTCAAGATCACTATCTGAACTTTCCTCTGATTCTTCTTCACTTTCTGACTGGATTTTCTTGCCCTTCTTAAGTGAAAGTTTGGCCTCAAATGCTGATTTAATATTTTTAGAAGTTGGAACATAGTTGTCATAGTTATCTAATTCAAAAGCTGTCAATCTTCCAACTAAGGCATCCAAAGGTATATTGTGATTTTGTTCACATCTTCTTTCTTGAATAGCAGATACTCTTATTGCATAGATAGGAAGCAATGTTCTAAGAACCTTACTTATAATAGTTTCATCATCAATTTTTCCTCTAGAAGCTCTGATTGCACTAACACTCACCTTGATCCTTTCAACATATTTTGCAATGTTTTCATCTTCTTTCATCTTCATCTGATCAAACTGTCCTCTTAGGCTTTTTGCTTTGGCTCTCTTCACATTGTCATCACCACCATAAATTTTCTTCAGCTTGTTCCACATTTCATAAGTAGTTGTGTAGTCTTTGATCTCATCAAATTCTTCATAGCTAAGAGCTGATGCAATGTCTATCATCATGGTGTTATGGTTATTTTTCTCTGCAATGTCTTCAACAGTTAATGTGCCAGTAGGAACTCTATATTCTTGATCAATAAATTTGCATCCTGAATCACCAATGGAAGCTAGATGAAGTCTCATGAGACCTTTCCATGCTGAAAAGTTATCTCTGTTAAGCCTTGGAATTTCTCTCTTGTAAGACATCCTGATCTTTAGCTTAGGTCCTTGAAACCCTTCCTGCAAGCACCAAAAGCTCTGATACCAATTGTTGGAAATATAGATGGAGTAACTGAGAGGGGGGGGGGGGGGGGGGTGAATCAATTAACCACAAAAAATATTACCACAGATCCCTTAGATGTTTTATTAAATCATTTACTGCTGTTATACTGAAAACTCAGTTATTGTAGTGAGTATTAATTATAACTGTTCTTAAGCATTCATCAGTGATTAACATACATGAATAAAGAAAGTATCATGAACACAAGAGACACCAGATTTAACGTGGAAACCCAATATGGGAAAAACCACCAATGTAACTAGTTACTATTTTTCACTCTTCTAAAGTGAGCCCTGTTAGGAGCCAACCCGGTTAAAGGTTACAAAACACACTGTTAGGTGTGACCTTGTTAGAGGATTTAATCACCCTATTAGGAGTGGCCTTGTAAGAGGTCTTGAAACAATTCAATAGAATTGTCACCTTGTTAGAGGATTTACAACATGGCTGTTAAACCAACTCAGTTAGGAGATTTTGAAATCACTGCTACAATGGTAAGAAAGTAACAATGAAGTGACCTGAATAATGATGCAACTAAATTGTTGATTACAGATCTCTGTTTTGCTTCACTAGATCCTTCTTGATCAAATATATCTCTATTTCTCTTCAAGGATATCTAATCATCCTTCAAAATTCGCTCACACTTTTCTTCTTTTCACTTGCACACCTTTTAATTCACAACTTGACCTTCTATATATACCATTCAGATTGTCCATTCAGATTGTCAAGTCAACACTAATAACATTACTAATCATTACAACAGTCAGCTAGAATAAACAAACTTTATTTCTCAAAATAACAAAATCCTTCACTGGGCCGACCTTGCTCGGTAAACACTAATCCAAAGAGATTTCCTTTGGTGACCGAGAGAACTCGGTAAGCACTGTGAATTCTGCAACATCCTTTGGAGACCGAGTGAACTCGGTAAACACTAACTTTCCTTTGAGAACCATGGAAGCTCGATTAACACTATTTTCTACCATACTTTTCTTTGACGCCCGAAATATCTCGGTAAATGCTGGGAACTACTTTGTTGACCGACTGAGCTCGGTAAATGATATGAAATTTGTGTGACATCAAAGACAACACATAATTAATCCAACAATCTCCTTCAGACAATTGTATCCAACAATTCTCATGATATCTGCTATAGTGTGTCCACTCTCAAATACATGACCTTCTTCTGGTGCTCGGTCTCTGCAGTCCTTGCTTAAGTGACCGACCTTATGAAAATGCATACATGCCATTCCAATGCTTGTCCAACTTCTTGATTGTCCAGCCCATCTTTTCCTGTTATAATTCACTGCAATGTGCCCATATCTACCACATGCAACACAGTTAGCCCATGTGTTATAATCCCAAGCATAAGAATTACCTTGTCTCTTTGGTTGATAAGGCTTGCACTGTGTCTTTTTCTTAGGAGTCCATACTTGTTTCATCTTAGCCTTACACTCTCATGTAGTGTGTCCATGTTTATTTCAAGTATAGCATATTTTCTCCATAGTAGTATTGTTATCATTATCATTCAGTTTAGCTCTACACTCATAAGCTTGGTGATGATTCAACACTTTAGGTCTCTGATTTTGATTGTTCTTGACTTGTTCAGCTTTTTGCGATGATTCTCCTTCACTGGTATAGCCTAATCCAACTCTACTTCCAAATCTTCTTTGATTAATTAGAAAATAATCAATCTTCTTGGAATTGTTCTTAGCTAGCCTCATCATCTCATTATGCTATTTTTGTGTCTTTATTTCATTTCTCAGTTTTGCATTCTCTTCTCTGAGTATTGCAATATCTTCAAGTCTTCTAGGCAATTCTCCATTCACTTGGTTGAATTCTTGATTCACAGTCATCAGTTGATTAAATACTTGAAAGTGACGATCGGTGAGTCTTCGTATCTCACTCTTTAGTTTGTAGTTGTTCAGTTGTCTGTCTTCGGTCTTCAATAGCCAAATTCCTTTCTTTCTTAGACTGTCTAGCATTGTTCATTATTTCAACCATTCTCATCATCTGAGATTCTTGACCAATTTGCAGTGCTTTCACTTATTTGGTTAAATGCTGATTCTTATCAAACAAGCTAGAGATTATACTTCCAGATCCATCAGAGATACTTCCTGAACTAGATCTAATATGATCAAATATATCATCAATTGCTTCTTCATGGTATCCAATCTCATTTTGTAGAATAGCTAGGTTCTTCCTTTCAACTAGTAATTTCTTCAGTCCTTCCTTGGCTTGCTTATACTGTTCAATAAACATCTGCATTTGGATCTTCTGATTCTCAATAGAATTATCTAACTTATACCTCTCCATGAATTAGATCTTTACCCTTCAATGGTTAAACTGTCCAATAAGAGAACTATGCTCTGATACCAATTGTTGGAATTAGGAGAGATAGGGTACTAAGAGGGGAGGGGTGAATCAGTGCCCACAAAAACTTTAACAAATCAACCTTTTAGATCTACAACAAAAAACAATAGTAACCTTGCAAAATAATTTGTATCTAATGCATGTATCATTCATCCATTCAACTTGTGAAAGTAAACAACATGAAATCAACAATATAACAGTCCCATAACACAAGTATTTTGGTAACATAGAAACCCTTGGTAGAAGGTAAAAACTACGGTGGGGATGACACCCACAAATTATTCACTACTACAAATAGAAAAGGTTTGCCTATTAGGGCTACAAGTTTTGATCACTTCTGGTGATCTTACCCTGTTAGGAGTAACATATTAGATTAGCTAGATCTACCTAGTTATAGGATTTTAGAAACACTACATGAGTGTGCATTCGGTTAAGAGGTTTACAAAAGCCTGTCAAGTCTACTCTGTTAGGAGATTTTAGAAAGCTCTATTACAATGATTAGAAAGCAATAGGTATCTATCTGCTAATCACAATTTAATTGTCTGATATACATTAATAAAGTACTGATAAAGTATCACCTTTACTGTGATGAATCTCTGATCTAAACTACTCGGTTAGCCTGCTCTAATTCTTCTTAATCTGATTTCCTCTGAATACTGATCTGCTCTGTCAACTGATAATCTTGAAGGTTGGCTAGTTCTTCAAGTGCTTCTTTTGCTCATACACTAGTTCACATAAAAAATGATGCAAACATATAATTATATAGCATACAACTTTATGCCGCTTATACAATTAGGTTTACAAATCTTATAAAAAACCTTAAGATCTATGGTGTACAAAAATAACCTAGATCAAACTATTACATAAGATCTTCATCGTATCTCAACAATAAATTGTTCTCAATCTTGGTAAAATGTTTTCTGATCTATTGTAACCATTTGCATAAAAGAATGTGCAATTCTTGATTACTATGCCATTTTCCTGTGATCCTTGATAAACACTGTATAAACTACTCTGTGTTTATTTTGATGCTCGGTGTTTACTGTCTCTCGGTGTCGGTGTTTGATGCTCGGTAAAACTGTCTGATGCTTGGTGTATATACTTAACCGACTGGCCTGTTTTGCTTATAGTTACCAACTGGGTTCTTATATGTAACCAACCGATATCATTGACAACCTTTGATACTAATGACAACCTTTAATGCTCAATAGAGATAACACTACCATTGAAAGATAAAGGATACTTGGTTTGAGAAAGAGGAGGATTTCTAAAGTTCTTTTTCTAGAGTGGAGTGAAACCTTTATTGATCTTCATTATTCTTCTTGGATTCATCCTTGAACTTTTCCTTTCCCTTATCATATTTGTTTAGATTTTTAGAGATTTCTCTTTTTTCAAAACCAAGTCCACCTTTGTCCCTATAGGGTTTATGGAAACCGAGAATTTCATCAAGTAGATCACTTCATCCATTAAGTGTCAAGTTATTTTCAACATTTTCCTTTGCTTCTTTCAATTCCCTTTTTAAAATCACAATCTCATCTTCAAATGTAGTGCAAACTTTAGGCTTGCTTTGTTATTTTTATTTTTTCAATTCCTTCTTCAACATGGAAACTTCATATTTAAGATTCAAGCATTCTTTGGATTTTATTTTTAACTTTGTCTCAATATTTTTAGTGGTCTTCATTCCTTTTTCAATTGTTTCTTTGGATGATTAACAAATTCCTCTACTTTCTTCCATTTTACTTGAGATTTGTCTATTTTAGAAATAGAAAACTTTAGTTCTCCTTCAAGGTACTTATCAACATTAATTTCTCATCCTTGTGATTCCATAACATCCAAATATTTATTAGATTCATACATAGTGTTCAAATTGTGATATTGCTACCAGGATTCAACTGTGTAGTTTTTTGAGTCAAACTCTTTGACCCATGTTTCATGAGTAGTCATTTACAAGAACCCATGTCTCATGAAAATGAATGAACACTTAACGCCCAATGAATCTAGGTAATTCTCAAAGAGGCGAAGGATTAGGCCTTCCCAAGAGGGTCACCCATCCCAACATTTCTCCAACTCAAGCACCCCTGATGGTTAAGTGCACTCCATAATTTGACTTGTTGTGGAAAAAACCTCTTACTTACCATAGTGTTCAAATCATAGATCTACCTCAACTATAAGATAGTTTCTTCAGGAACCTTGCTCCAATACTAATTATTAAACATTTAGAGACATTGAGAAGGGGGGTGAATCAACATGTATAAAAATGTAACCAATTATTAATCATTTATTCCATCCATCTCATGTGCAGAAGAAAATATTAGAGATAGAAAGAGAAACACCCATAACACCATGTTTTTTATGAGAAAAATACAATGAGAGAAAAACCATGGTGATAATCAAACCCGTGAGATGAACTAATTACAATATTTTGGGCTAGAGGCCAATGAGCTCACTAATCCTGATTAGGAATTGTAGAATAAGGTGCACAACCTTAGGGAAAGATAAAAATGGCTTGAAAATTAATAAATATATCTTCCTTCAAAAAAAGGTTCAATATGATCAAATACAAGATATTATGGTAATTAAACTAAATAATTGTGTATTCTCAAAAATATTAATTATAGTTTGCTATTTATTTCACTTCTCATACATCAAAATAAGATTTCATCTATTCTTTGTCTTCACATTCTCATCTTCTTATAATATCTTATACAATCACATTTAACTATTTCTTTTATCTCCAAAGAATAGTCACCACCATATATCCACCACAACACAAAAAATGTCATCCATTAGGCTAGCCTAATAAAATGCAGTGTGTAACACATAAACTATTGGAACAAAAATTAATATCCAAATTATGTGGAAGGGAAGTAAGATGTTTTAGGTATCACACCATGTCAACACACCTTCCTTTATATCTAAAAACATTTTCATAAACTCTGCATGCTATCACCCAAACCAAAACAACTTAGGTCAACCCCAAAAGATAATACTGATCAATGCATGTCGAATAAACACACATATAATGTAACATAAAATTACTCAATAGCAATGGAATAAAAATAGATCACCACCTAAAACCAAAAAAATAATATCTAAGAGCTATAACACTAGATCACTTGGAGGTGGAGTAATGTAAAACATTCCTTCAAATAAATACTTTGTCATTGTCATGCTGAAACTCATAACACTACATATTTTGTTGTAGAATTAAGTAGACTAAAATAATTAAGATGTGTCAACCTATGACAAATACCAAAAACATACTCCAACCATAAGAAGAAACATATAAATGTGCCAAGATGTGGACCAAAAAAGAAAAACACAATCTATTAGACTATTTACTAGAATAGTCTCACTTATTAATCTACATGAGAAAGCACTTGAAACCAACATAAAAAATATAAATAAGACCTAATACATTTAGATACACTTTCTACAATCATTTCCAAAATTCTTCATTTATCCATGCAAACTCATATGTTTACAATCACTGATGTAGCACTCTGGGATATATAGGAGCACTACAAAATACACCTTTGAGACAAAAGTTGACATGAATGACAAATTTTTTGAGATCAATGATAACTAAACATACAAATTGCAAAAAGTATACTAGCTACCACTGCAAGCCTCCAACAAAAAAATGGAGAGTTAATGAAATACCCTATATGCCTATACAAACCAACATTGCAAGCTCTTGTAACAAAATGAAGCAAGAAACTATTCATAACACTATAAACTAGAACCCCATCTTAAACCATACCCAAGGAAAATATGTTCTATTTTTTATGAGAGAGAAACAAAGCTTTGTAAATACAATCAACATGGCATTTTACACAGTCCTCCAAATATTAAGGAAAACTTGATGAGTTTGATGAGTCCTCCATAGTGCATTTTCCTCCATCCCTCCCATAGCTAACACTCTACTCATTATCCATCTTAGATCTAAATATCTCTATGTCAAATCCCATAAAAGCTACTATCAAATCCCATAAACCCTACTCTCTGATATCCATTTGAAACAACCCATATTTTTTAATTCTTCTAGGCCAACCATGAGTTTCAAGAAGGAAACACTATGTTTCACTAGTTTCCTATGATGGGGAGCCACCAAAGGATCATGATAATGAATTATGGGTACTTGGACACCTCCCTCCCTCATGTACACACAAAATATAAATCCTTTGGCAGTGAAATTCCCAAGTTCTCATTGACATTATCAAAAATATCATCCAACTTTCCTAGTAGGTTACCTTTCACTAATTTCTTGTAAATATTTCTTTCCATCTCCTTTGTTACACCTCCATCTAGAATAGAGGCCAAAAATATTGCTGGTACATTTGAATTGACATTGTGTTGGTGATCAGACCAAAGATAATTTGAGCCCAAATACCATCCTAACAAAATTCACACCAAGAAACATCTTGTTTTAAAAATACATTTGAGCCTATTGTTTGAGAACCCACCAAAGAATGTCATTTGTCTCCTTCAACTCAACATATTATTGGTGTATCCGTCTCTATCATTATCTCCCTTAACCAACAAATTTTACTAGAGACACGAGGAAATATCAATGGATTGACCCACATGTTGGCATAACTGATGCTAACTGTTGCAGTGATAATGAAGTGACTATAGGTTTTGCAATAGGATATATTTGATTGCATAAGGACTAGTTATTGAGTTATCATTGATGTCAAGTATTGACCTAGTGTTGCTATTATGTTAATGAGTATATGAATGGTGATCAAAGTGTTTCAATGAGTTTTAGTTGTAGCAATTAATATGGGAAATTCAGTGATGTCTTAGAATGTTAAATACATGACCGCTACTGTTGATATTGACCAGTGAGTAAGTTATGATCAAAGGAAGGTTAATAGTGCAACTGCTAGAATAATTAGTGATAGGCGATAAGTTATTTGAGTGGTTTGTCAAATCTATCTTATGTCTGGTAATGTGGTTATAGGATATGTTTTCCAACAATGTTTGGATTTTATGATCACAATCACAAATTCTTTGGATGACTTGAGTAGGAGATAGAAGACCATAGAACAAAGTCAAAGTTATTAATAGGTTGAAGTGTTAAAGTTCTTGAGTGACAATGATTAAATCTTTGATCGGTGATCGGTGAAAGTGTTGGGATGATCAAGGTTAAGTTAGTCATGATATGATGATGTGTATTAAATATCAAAGGTGATGATCTAGAATTACATTATTTGATGCTAGCATGTGGAGAAGATTCAAGAAGATGGAAGTGTGTAGTCAAAATGTGTTTGACTCGTGGACTCCAATTTCTATGTAAATCATTGTGATAGTCGAAGCGATATAGGAAATTTATTGTATACATTTAATATTGTTTTATGATGCACTAGATCTAACAGTGAAGACTGAAAGTTGGATTGTATTCTATTTAGGGAAATCCTAAGGTGGTGTAAAACTTAAGGGCTTGATGAACAATATATAAAGGATGAAGTTGATAGTTTTGAGAGTTGATCGTGTGTGAAGCAGTTGTGGTGTAAATTTCAAGTTGCGATCAAGCCAGGGAAGAGACAAGCATGGTGAGAAGACATTTTGTGCTTCAGTGGATCTGATAAAAAATAGGTAGTGCTATTTTATAGATCATTATTCTTGTTGTTCCCTAATAGTTACAATAGTCAAAATTCTCTAATAGGGTAGATCCTAGTAGGTCAATATTGTAAATCCTCTTAAAAGGTGGCACATTAGATTGCATTTAAAGTCCTATAACAAGGCTACTCTTGACATGGTTAGGTTTTAACAAACCTAAAAGTAAATCCCTTAACCACACATCACCTAACAATGCTTTTGTAAAAATCATAACAAGGTTAAGCTCCTGTAATGAACCCCTAGCCTTCTTTACTCAACAATGGAAAATGAGATATGATTATAACTACTGTAATCACCTGGAAATGGCCAAGATTAATTTAAGTGAGTAACCAAGGAAAAATCAAAGTAATAAAATCAAATCAAACTAAAATCAAAGCAAAATTGCAATCAAGCATAATCCAAATTTAATTGAAATCAAAATCCATTAAATCAATATAAATCAAATAAATCAATAGATTGTGCAATTAATCTAATTAATTGTATAGTTCAATTTAGATCAAATCAACCCATGTAAGGGGTACACATGGCTAAACAAATTATATAAATTCAATTATTAAATCCCTATTTTCCCTCAACACCACATGCGAGGAAAATGCCTCAACCAATAGGATCTAAGGATCAAACTCACTTGGATCAAGCTCAAAATGAATCTCAATCACACATAAGGTGAGAGCATCTTGGCCATCCATTTTGTCTCTTTGTCCCAAGATTTGAGGACAATCCATTTAAATTGTCTCCAAAGGTGGAACCATGGACTTAACCTTAATCCAACCATGATCAACTCAACTCTACCCCCTACCCTTGCCAAAATCTATAAAAGAAAGGCATAAATCACTCAATTATCATCCACAAATCCAAGAATAGCACAAAACCTCTTGCAATTTTGAGCTAGAAAGGCAAATTTAGTACTAATTAAGGCTTACTTTCTTTTGGAATTGAGTTCTTAGTTTTCTTATCATTCGTTCTCGTTTTAGAGTTGTCACTAATGGATGCTTTCTGAGAGCTTTGCATTAGAAAATATAAATAGAGGTCCATAGAGTGCATAATTGTCATTTATTTTCTTAAATAGCTTACTCTTTGTGGTTATTTAGTTATTATTTTTATTTATTTTCAATACTAACCCTATGAAGGTGCTTTTCATAGCACACAAAATGGCACCCACCATGGGGCCTTAGGCCTCATCCTTTTTAAAATTTGGAGAAATCATTTTTTTCTTGCATATTCTTGTGTTTTTCTCTATTTTACAGGTTCTAGTATAGTGCATCTGAGAGTTTTAGCAGCGCGTACAATCCTTTCTACGGTGCATTTAAGGTCTAAAATGATGCATCCACATCAAAGTCTTGTGCATTTACACAACCAAACAACACATTTAATCCTTCTAATATCCCATCTCTAATTCTTTTAGCGTGTATACCCTGACTATGGAGTGCATTTAAAGGATTCTGCTACACTTTCAATGTTTTCTTTAAGCCCATTTTCTTATTAAAACAACGCTTTTAAATTATGTTTCAACGCTTTCAATTTTTCCTTTAGCGCTTTCAATATTTTTAACAGCGCTTTCAATTAGTTCTGCTACACTTTTGATTGAATTTAAATTCTATAGAATCTATCTATCGAGAAATGAATTTGCTGTGGTTTCAGGATGACAGGTCATAAAAAGATTAAAAATCCAGAGACCAGATATAACAGAGAGGACAAAGCTTTGGCTAAACGGATCAAAAGTGAGAACATAGAAAACATGAAGCTCATTTTGGAGAATTCAAAGCAAGAAGGTGAGGTATACAAATGATATTTGCAAGTTGTAGAAGCTTATAAATTGAAATTTATTTCTTTAAATTGGATTTACATGCCTTAATAAATTTTTTTCAAAGTTGAAAAATAAGGCTTAGATTTCAATTTCTACTTATTTTCTTCATTTTACTTGTTTGTGTTGACTAACTTTTTGAAGAGGAGGCAAAGAAGAGGGAACGATCGCCACTAGGTGAGTCAAAATCATGACAAAATCCATTAAAAATATCCCTAGCCTTTTCTAGCTTCAAATCAGGTAAGCCTAAACTTGGTCAATTTTTACTTAAATTGTGGCCTTGTGATTTTTGCTAAAATCTAGTAATTAAACCAACATAAAGGATAAATCAAGCATTTTATCAATAACCCCTTGTTTGTGGAGGAGAGTAGAAATACTCAATTCCCATTAGTTAGTGGGTTTGGATAATCAAACATTGTTAATTGTGCTTGGGAAGAAAGAATAGATAGGGATATTCTCTTCACCTTTCTGGTGAATCAAACTTATAAAATCTATTTCTTAATTCCATTTATCGCTTTACAAATGAACATGCTAGATCTTTAGTGGGATCGCCTCCCAAGATTTTCCTTAACGAGGCCGGTGAGAGGGAAAACCCAAAGTGGGATACAATTTCCTTTGCCACAATAATCCGACCCACTATAAAAATAAATGCATTCATACTTAATGGGGTGGATGATAAAAGGATATTAAGCTTCGAACTTCCTTGAGTAGTCCTTCGGGATTGCGCAAAACTCTGATATACCGGTGGTGGGAAGCCTCCTAATTTTTGGGGATGAAACTTAATATCCATTTTGAACATAATCTTGATTAAATACCTTGTTAACTTAGAAAGCCTACCTTGTAAATCCATTCTTACAAACCAACTTGAGAACTAGGTAGATTGCTTGGAGTTACTTTTCATGAAAAACCCATGATAATGTTCTTACATATTCAAACACTTTTTGTATAGAGGGTTTAAAAAGAGAAAAGTGTATTTTTGGTTGCTTTGTTTGAAGATACATAGAACAAGTAAGAAACATCCATTTTTCAAAATCATCTTACACTTTTAATATCTTCATAAAAAGAACAATCACCAAGTTTTGGGGAGCACAATTTTGAATCAAACTTTTGTTAATGCCAGATTCTACATGATCTCATAGACTTAAACTATCTTTACCAGAAGATGACACTTGCATAGCAAGAGAGGTACCCAAATTTGAATCACAAAACTCTTTCATAAATCACAACCTAGGAGATAGTTTCCCAATTTTTTTTGAAAAGAGAGTTGACCAAATGGATAGAGATGCAACAAATCGTGATTGCCTTCATGGGGGATACAATGAAGATCAAGGAACAAAAAATCATTACAATTTTAACTAATAAAACCATGAACCTAAAGAAACAATCGAAGACAAAGCCAATAGGGTGGCCCAAGACCCCGAGTTCCTTGAGGTTATGGATAAACTTATAGAAAGAAATAAGGAAAGATATTTCCTTAACTTAGCCCGACCAAGGGTAAAAGTTCCTCATGATTATGACATCGCCACAATTAAGAAAGATGAGGAAGAGGATAATCCTATAGGTGCTATAAATAAATAATTAAAAATGTTTCAAGCACAAATTGACACAATGAAGAAAGCGGTCGAACCTAAGCCATTTTCCATTGAGGTTTTATGCCCATTTTCCTTTGATAAGAGCTTGGTAATGGTACCTTTCCCATTTAATGTGGTCTTCGCTAAATAAGATAAATACAAGGGTAAGTCAGATCCACAAGACCATCTTCAAGAATTTTGTGCCCTAAGTATCGAATTCATGCACAACAACACCTATTTAATGAGGCTATGTCTGAGGAGTTTAGGAGGCCAAGCTATGAAATGGTTCTCCAGACTTCCACAAGGGATTAAAACATTTGAGGAATTAGATTCAAAATTCGTGACTCATTATTCCTATAACATAGAGCATGAAATCACCATGCTTAATCTATGCGATACTAAACAACAAGATGGTGACTCTTTTCTAGGGTTTCTCCAAAGATGGAGAATGGTCTTCACACGATATCCATGAAACATACCTGAGAAAGAAAAGATGGAAATATTTTTGAATAATCTAAATGTGGAGATGAAATATAGGCTCCAACTTCAATGTCCCCCTACTTTTGAAAAGATCATTGAAAATGGGATCAAAATTGAAGAAGTGTTGGTTAAAAGAGGTAAAATCAAATTATTCAAAGATAATAAACCTATACCAACACCAACAATACCAATTATGATAATTATAATTTTAAGGGAGCCAACAATCACAATGATAAACCAAGACTATGGTTGACAAACACCAATAAAAATCTTGTGAATGATGGAGTTGTGGAAGCACACAATTTAAAAGCTACTCCCTTTAATTTATCAAGCGAGTCAAACCCAACGTATAATGTCAACCAAATGACCAAGGCTCCTTATAATAAAAACAACACTAACACCAATAACAACAATAGAAACAACAATCCCTTCAATAATTCCAATGTTAATAAGCTTAAACCATTATTTTCCACATATCAGAAAAGGAAATTCACATTTCTAGGTGAACATTTGGAAAATGCATTAAGGACTTTAGTGGCCAACACAATCATTATTCTACCTGAATCAAGGCCATACAAACCACAAGTCAAGCCAAGATGGTGGAATGATTCTCATCATTGCGAGTATCATCACAACAAAGGACATAAAATGAATGAATGTATGAAATTAAAACACCTTGTCCAAGATCTAATCGATGATGGAATTATAAAAGTGGAAGGGCCTCAAAATAATGAGGATAATACAGCTTTCAAGAACCCTTTCCTAAACCATGAAAAGCAAGAATCATCAAATACCAATCACAAAAATAAAAGGGGTAATTAAAAAGTTAACTTTTCCCATACTTATGATAACACCATTAGTGCCTTAAGTGGTGATGAAAACACAATAAATGTGATTGTGGTAAAAAAAAAGCCAAGGGAGGCAACATCTAATGTTGTAAATAGGGGGCAAGCATCAAAGATCACTCTATCAGGAGGTGACCCAAGAATTATCTTACCTAATCTAACATCTTCATCTTCATCTTCAAAGAAATATAATTTGGTGGACCAATTGCAAAGAACCCCTGCTCAAATCTCTATCCTAGAATTGCTCAAACTTTCACCAACTCATAAGGAGATTTTGGAAAAATCCCTTGTAGAGACTAATGTGCCTTTGAATTTGGATGCAGATAAGTTCCAAAATATGGTAGGTCATTTTGTTGCACCTCATTTTCTATCCTTCTCAAAACAAGATGATATGTCCTTGAACCACCCGTAAAATCTGCCTTTGCATATAGAGGTTTTGATCCACAAACATAGACTGAAGAGAGTCCTCATTCATGGGGGAGCATGCCTAAATATTTGTACCTTAAACTTGGTTAAAGCCTTAGGATTTTCTAAGGAAGCTATTGACCCAAAGAAGAAAATAACCATTAAAGCTTACGATGATGAAGAAAGAGCCTCTAAAGATGTCATAGTACTCCCCATTAGAGTTGGTCCAATGCAAAAAGAGACCATTTTCCAAGTCCTAGACCTCAAATTGACCTAAAATATCCTATTAGGAAGGCCATGGATCCATGAAATGTAGGCAGTACCTTCGACATATCATCAATGTCTCAAGTTTCCATACATGGGACAAGAAGTCATGGTAAGTGGGGATTCGAATCCTTTCTAATATTACAATAACATGAAAGCTACAAATGACTCCTTAGTACCACATAATGTAGAAGGATCAATGTCCCAAATAATAGAACAAGGACAAAGCTCAAAGGATCTTCCATCCTTGAAAGACAAAGAACAGGAAGAAAAAGAAGATATTATTGTTAAAAATCATCAAGTTCCCACTAACTTAACTACATTAACTAAAGGAAAGGAGAAAGTTAGTGAGGAAAGTGCCCATGATGAACAAAAAGAAGATCAAGCTAGATCTATTAAAATTTACACCAAAGATGCCCATTATCAAAAGATGGATCACATGATGAAGAATTTTGAGAAGCAATGCCAAATCAAACAGAAAGGTGTGGGTGAATACTCCTTATCTATGATGGATCTATCTTTATCTCCCAAATCCCATGGAAGACCATCTAGCCTACACATACCTCATACATAAAATGACCACTTTGTAAGGGCAAGTACTTCTTCATCCATGGATGAAGAAGATAATGAAATATTAAATTGGCTATATAAGGATGAGGAATCAAGTGCCCATGAAAATTGCATTCAAAACATAAGCATTCCCACTCATCAATATGGAAAAGGATTTCAAATAATGCAGAAAATGGGATATAAAGGACAAGGGCCTTTAGGTACAAGGAACGAAGGACTAATTGAACCCATTGAAATGCCATGGAGAGATAGTAAGGAGAAAACTAGATTGGGGTACCTTGAACAAGGGTACAGTCAAAAGAAACATCCCTTCGTTTATGATCAAATCTTGCAACTAGGCTCCCAAAGTGATGTAGATTCAAACAATTGGGAATGAGATTCATTGTTAAGTGAATCAAGCCAAGACAAAGAGGTTGATGTCATCCATACTTATACTCCTAGTAAGGGAAAATAATAAACTTTAGGATCAAATTAGAATCAAGATTGAAGTTCTAACCAAGAGGTCTTAGATAATGTTCCCAGTCAAGAAGTTGAAGAAAATCAATGGGTAGGAGAGACTTATGTTCCATCATGGAGACCTACTATAGGAGAATCTAACACTAGATTTAACCCAAGATATTTTTACCCATTAGAAACCCAAGATGATTCGAGTGAGGAATATTTTGACCCTAGTTCTCTAGAACACCTAGAAGAGGCACATATCATAGATTTGAGTGATACAATGTTCAAACCTTCCAATGAGGTCATGTCCTTAAATCCTATAAAAAAAACCAAAAAATTGATCCCTTGTCCCTCATCTATCTAGAGCTTGAATTGAATGGGATTCCATCGAACCTACCATCCTCCCCATATTCTTGAATGATAACTTGCTATCCCAATACCTTAATACGGTTGAACCTTATGCTACCATGGAATATCAAGAAGAAGTGACGAAGGGATGTATCCAATCTTTCAGTTCAGTTAAAAATGAAAAAAAACAAAAAAACATAAAATGGAAAGAATCTAATGTTGAAAACTACATTTTGGCAACATTAGATAAAAAAGAGAAAGAAATAAAGAGCATTTCCATAGGTGAAAACCCAACAGAGGCACCTAAGGAATAAGGGTTGGATACTTTTACTGAACACTATGAGGAAAGGTCACCTATCCTAATTGAACCAACGAAGAAAGTGAACATTGGGTTATAATCAGAATCAAGGATCATCCATTTAGCGACATCCCTATCAAGTAAGGAAAAAGAGGAATTCATAAAGTTTTTCAAAGCAAGACAAATCAATTTTGTAGGGTCATACGATGATATGCTCGGACTAGATCTGAATCTAATAATGCATCATTTGAATATCAAAGAGGGAGCAAGGCCAGTCAAACAAAAACTAGGAAAGATGCATCGACACATAGCACTACTTGTGAAAGTGGAGTTAGAGAAATTACTAAAAGTGGGCTTCATAAGAGCCAGTAATTATGCCAAATGGATTTCAAATATTGTGCCTGTTTCCAAAGCAGACAAATCTATCAGAATTTGCATGGACTTTAGAGATCTTAATCTTGCATGCCCAAAAATGATTTTCCTCTACCATGCATAGACACCATCGTAGATCTAACAACATGACATTAAATGTTCTCACTTATGGATGGGTTTAGTGGCTATAATCAAATTAAGATAACACCTGAGGATCAAGACAAAATGGCATTTACATGCGCATGGGGGACATTATGCTGGAATGTTATGCCCTTTGGTCTCAAGAATGCTGGAGTGACATATCAGAGAGCCATGAAAACCATATTTCATGACATGATGCACAAGTTCCTAGAGGACTATGTAGATGACATCCTTGCTAAATCCCACTCAAGGGAGGAACATCTACCCATCTTAGAAAGAATATTTACAAGATTGGAGCAATTCAAAGTAAGGTTAAATCCAAAGAAATGTGCATTTGGTGTACAATTAGGAAAGCTATTGGGATATATAGTTTCAGCCAAAGGAATAGGGGTAGACTTGACCAAAGTAAAGGAAATCATGGAAATTGGGGCACCTCAAAATATAAGTCAAACAAGATCCCTTCGAGGCAGGATTCAATCCATCAGAAGGGTCATCTTCCAATTAGCAGAAAAGTGCCACAATTTTACTCAACTCCTTCACAAGGACACAATATTCAAATGGGATGAAAAATGTGAAGAAGAATTCACACTATTGAAAAAGTACCTAATGAATCCACCTACTTTGATGCCACCAATAAGAGGAAAGCCCTTAATTTTATACATATCAACAACATAACATGCATTAGGGGCACTCTTGGCTCAAGAGTATGAAGCTGGAAAATAAAAGGCCATATACTACATAAGCAGAACTTTGGTGAAAAAAGAGTTAAATTATATATTTATTGAAAGAGCATGTTTGGCCGTAGTTTTTTCTACCCAAAAACTATGCCATTATATATTATCTCACAAAATCTGACTCATAGAAAAAAATTATCCTTTGAAATATCTTCTCAGCAAAACTACCTTGAATGGAAGATTGGCCAAATGGGTCATGGTTCTTAGTGAGTTTGACATAGAGTATGTGGATCGAAAAGCTATCAAAGGCCAAGTAATACCTAATCAACTAGTAGAGGCACCATTAACAAAAAAAATCCAATCCAAGTAGAATTTCCAGACTCTGAAATAATTAATGTTGAAGCAAAGACTTGGAAATTATATTTTGATGGTTCCTATACACAACATGGGTTAGGAGCAGGGATACTATTGATTACTCCTCAAGGGTCCACAATTCCAAAATCTTACAAGCTATTATTTCCATGCACAAATAATATAGCTGAGTATGAAGCATTGGTCATTGGCATAAAGTTGGCATTAGAATGGAAGGTAACAGAGCTAATAATCTATGGAGATTCCCAACTGATCATTAATCAAATCAATGATGAGTATCAAACTAAAGATGATAAGTTGATACCCTATAAGAACATGATTGAGAATCTCAAGAAATACTTCACTCTAATCACATTTGAGAAAGTGTCAAGGGATAAGAATAAAGCAACATATGCAATGGCTACATTAGCATCACATCTCCAAATACCAGATCAAAGTGCCAGATATGAATTCCTGGTAGAAGAAGTTGGACAACCCGCATTTGACCCTTCCCATCCTCACACCATTTTTTTACTAATGGGACATGACTCACCCTGGTATGGATCCATTTACACATACTTAAAAGACCAAATCTTACCCATGGATCACTAAACCAAAAATCAAAAGAAACATTTTATACGACAAGCCTCTCGCTATACCTTGGTATTCAACACGTTGTATCACAAGAGCCTAGATGGAATGATTTTAAGGTGTCTAGAGAAAGAGGAATCAACCATAGCCTTACAATAAATCCATGAAGGAATTTTTGGGTCATATTCAAATGGGTTAACCCTAGCTAAGAAACTTCTTAGGATAGGATAATTTTGGCCTTCTATGGAAAAAGACGCCTGTCACTTTGCAAAAAATTATCATAAATGTCAGTACCATGGGAACTTAATCCATGTGCCAGCACAAGAACTTCATCCTATGACTACACCTTGGCCCTTTTATCAACGGGGTTTGGATTTGATAGGTATGATTTATCCACCATCTTCAAATGTTCATAAATTCATCATTACGACAATGGAATATTTTACCAAATGGGTGGAAGCTGTACCCTCATCCACTACCATAGGAAAGCAAATATCCATGTTCATATTAAACTACATAATTTGTAGATATGGTGTTCCTCACACCATCATAACGGATAATGCAAAGCATTTCAAAAACAAAGATTGATAGAACTATGTACAAAATTTCATGTGGTACATCACTCATCTTCAATATATTACCCACAAGGTAATGGACAAGTAGAAGTTACAAACAAGAATATCTTAAAAATATTAAAGAGGACCATGAATAATTTAGGTAGAGATTGGCACATTCAAATAAACCCTACTCTATGGGCTTATAGGAAAAGCATTAGAACATCAACATGAGATACACCATTCTCACTAATTTATGGAGCAAAAGTAGTTTTACCTTTGGAGGTAGAAATTCCATCTTTAAGAGTCTCATTGCATGGGTTACTAAGTGAAGAAGACTATAGAGTTGCGAGGTTGCAAGAATTTGAGCTACTAGATGAAAGAAAATATCAATATTTTTACCAATTAAAAGTATATCATAATCGAATGTTGAGGAACTACAACAAGCATATAAAACTAAGGACATTCCAAATAGGTGATCTAGTGTTGGGAGAGAACCCTAAAAATCAAGTAGAAAGAGAGAAGAAAGGAAAATGGGAAGAAAACTGGTTAGGACCTTTTGTAATCTCCTCTTCTTTTGGAACTGACACCTATAAACTAGTTGATTGTGAAGGAGAAGAGTTGCAAGAACCTATCAATAGTATACACCTGAAAAGGTTCTACACATGAAGAAAATGAAAGGGTTAGAAATGATCCTCAAAAATCATGATAAAAAGATATATAGAAATTATCCATTAGAAATGATCCTCTAAATCAGATATATAAAAAGATATTATCCATTAGAAATGATCCTATAAATCTGATTATCCATTATCTAAATCAAATTATCCATTATCATTATAGTTCATGTCATTAAAATCATTAAATTTCATTGCATTAGTTTGCATTCATTTTTGAATCAAATCATTCATTACCATTATGGCTCATATCATTAAAATCACTAAATTACATTGCATTAGTTTGCATTCATTTTAAATCTCTTCATTTAGTTGCATTAATTACATCATTTCAAATTCATCATTAGAACATTATTAATTACATTGCATTAAATTCATTCTAAACAATGCATTTAAAGTCATCTCATTAGTACATTGCATTTTTCATATAGGTGCATTCATCAAGGTTCATTACATTTAAACATTGAATTATATTAAAAAATAAGTGTATTAGGTGATTGCATTTACATCTAGATCATCATTAATCCATATATCATTTATATCATCTATCATTACATTCATCATTAGTCATTAAATCATCAAAATCCATACATCATATAAGTACATCCATTACATTTACATCTCATTTTGCATCCATCACATTACATTGCATTATCCATAACGTCATATAATTCACATCCATAACATCATCACATAGCATTAATCATTAGACCATTACATATTCATCATTATACATCATCATAGATTACACCATATAATAAATACATCCATTTAATCTATGTCATTAACAAGACAATCATTTAGACTTATAAGCATAAACATGTGCATTCATATCATAAACTATATTTGAAAAGCATGAAAACAAAGCATGTAGAAATAGAATCATATAGATATGCATATCATGTAAAGCACCTAAAAAATAAGACCAAAAAATAATGACATCATATAAAGTAAATCTATCAATGAATATCAAGAGTCCATGGTATCATCAAAGTCCATCAAAATATGTGAATCAAAGTCCATCAAACATAACACATATCGATCATGAATAAACATCATCTGATAAAAGAATATGATTCCAATATCTCGATATAAAAAATAATCATCATAATATACAAAAGAATGGATCAATCATATGACATCAACTGCTAGAACTGCCAGCACCATCAGGACCAGGACCTGTATCTGGACCTTGACTTGAGCTCGCCTGTAGCCAGTGCTGACTCATAGAAACCATGAAAGTATGCATCATGCTGCCTAGTTGACTAACCTGCTGCCTAATCTATGAAACATCAGACTATAAAGCCCAAATATCAGAAGCTGATGCTAGAGCCTATGTAGAAGGAGCCTATCTAAGAGGAGCCTGTGGTGGAGCCATAGAAGAAGATGGAATGGAAGAAGATGGAAGAACAAAAGAAGATGGAAGAGATGAAGAAGATGGAATCTGAGAAGGAATAGGACCCTATGGAGGAGGAGGTGCTGGAGGTCCCTGTGCCTAATCATGTCAAGTAAGATCTATGCTACTTGCGCATCAAAATCTACCACAACTTATGCACCAACCTACCTAAATGATGCAAAGAGGGACAAGAAATGGGCCAAAGGCACACCCTAACCAGATCCACCTTGCTCAACAACATGCAGAAGCAAAAACACACAATAATGAGAGAGAGAGAATGCAGATGCTATGTTATATTATCTTCAAATTGATTCATACATGTTGGGCTGTAAGGCCTTCCCGGATTAGGCCAGATATTAAAATCAAGTATAGAAGTCCTCCAACATGCAAGGATCTGCCAACAATCTCTAATTTTCTATCTCTATCTTCTATCTTTTAAAACTGACTCCTAAACTCTAACCAAATAACTACATTTATACAACAGGCTACCGAGCCAAGTTGGCCTTCAGATCCACAATTAACAGAAGGAACAACCAGATCTAGGTCCACATGCTTCCCAATGATGGTGATGTAGGGGCATTCTTGGGTCCTCGGTGAATCTGCGTGGTGGTGTGTTATTTGGCTAGTGTTACTCGGTTGCAGCCTTAACAGATGGTCTCTATTATTGAAGGAAGCTCGGTCGCTGAAGGAACTCGGTGAAGATTTTGGTGCTCAGTGGAACTGGTGCTCAGTGATGCCTATATTGCTCGGTGTTTCTTGTCTTGGTTAGTTGTTTCACTAGTGCTCGGTTGTTTCTCTGGCACTCAGTAGTTCTAGTTTACCGACTGGAATTCTTGAAGATTTTCTTGGCCGACTTGGTGCATTTATTGTTGGTAGCTTTTTTTGGATTCTCCTACATGGATTTGGAGGCCAACATGTTGAATTTAATATATGTAAGGCTATTTGAGAGCCTACTTGTATTGCATTTAATATTTGTTTGGTAGGAGTTAATTTTTTCATCCGGTCGACTTATGGCTGATGATTAGTAATTATGGGATGTTTGGGTAGTTATTTTAGGGAATCAGATGGGAAGTTCTGAGAGATGAGTTAGGAGAACCAGATAAGTGAAGTTGTGGAAAAGATCCTACGAGATCTTACAGATCAAATTAGTATCTGATAGTTGTAATAGCATAGCTAGTGGTTGAGGCTTGGAGACAAGGAGATTTCTTGGTGGCTTGTGAGCACAAGTTCAGATCTGCCTTAGGGTTTCCATCAGTTGCTAATTTGTCTCAGAACTGAACTAGCTAGAGTTGTATTGGATCTTGTTGATCTTGCAGAATTAATTTTTGTTTGTAATTGGCCCTAACTTAGAAGGCCTTACAACCAAGCATGTTAATGGAAAATATGTTTTGAAACATATCTTGTTATGTTATTCTGCTATGTTATTCTTGATTGGCTGCAAGGTTAGACTATCCTTAATTGGATCCACCATCCTTGACTGCGTTAGGTGGTATCAGAGATGAGTTGATCTTGTTGAGTGAAGGTTGACCTATCAAGGCTGATCTTGCAAAGTTGATCTTGTGGGTGAAGAGATCTTATGATTTGGGTTGCAGATCCGTGGCACTGAACTTGTGGAATCTTGGCCTAGTTGTTTGTGCGAGGTGGCAGGTTGTGATCTGACTTGCATACAACTTGGAGGTTGTCACAAGGTGGTCAGTGTAGGGTTTTTTTGCAGAGGGTTTCTCTTATCTTTAAGGATGCCTCAGAGAAGATTGGACCCTAGAGTGATTGCGGATCTCTGTGATACTGTGGAATCTAGGATTACAGAGAAGGTGAAATCTGATTTTAGATCTGAGATGAAGTTGATGAAGAATGACATGGTCACCAAGATCATGAGAGCTATTGCTAGTGTACCTTGGAATGTTGGTACTAAAGATGGTTATGAGGAATCTACTGAAGACTTTGAAGCTACTGGATCTAGTGGTGATGACTGGAGGGATAGATCTGGTGAAGATAGAACTACTTAGTTGCATAGATCTGGAGCTCGGTTAAGTAATAGTTACCAAATGGAAGTTTCTACTTTCTCTGGTACTTTGAAGCCTGAGAATTTGATTGACTGGATTGGTGAACTTTAAGATTTATTTGAGATGCAAGAAATTGAAGATCCTCTTCGGGTGAGGTTAGCACAAACTAAATTGAAAGGACATGCTACTCTTTGGTGGAAAGAATTATAAAGAGATAGAGAAGATGGGGGTGAAATGAAGACAATCGGAGGAGGTTGATTTTGACTAAGTTGAAAGCTAAGTTACAACCTACTGACTATGAGCTTGACTTGTTTAAGAAGTTGTAGAATCTGAAACGGAAGGATTTGTCTGTTGAAGATTATACCAAGGAGTTCTACAAACTTACTATTCAGTCTGGATACATGGAACTTGGTAAGGACAAGTGATGTAGGAGAATCTTGGGTCCTTGGCAATCCCGTGTCACCAAAAACATTGTGGAGTTTATTTGTGTTGCTCAGTTCCTTCTTTGACTGAGTTGGTCGATAGTTGGTCGGTTTCCTTTGGTTACCAAGTGAGGTCGGTTACCTCCTAGGCAGTCGGTTGTTTTATTGGCACTTGATGAGGTTTGTCTGTTGCTCGATCATCCTTGCTTACCAAGTAGTTTCTCTTGAGTTTCTATTGGGCTGACTTGTGCATTTATGTTGGGTCACAGATTTAATGCTGGAATCAACCATTGGGAAGTGTGTGGTCCCAGATCTAATCATTCCTTGCATTTATTGTGGATCTGAAGGCCGACTCAATTCGGTAGACTCTTGTATAAATGTAGTTGTTTGGTTGTAGTTTAGGGGGTAGTTTTTGATACAGAGATAAGAAGATATTAGAATTAAGATTTGTGATAGATCCTTGCATGTTTGAGAACTTTATCTATTCATTATAATATCAGGCCATAATCGGGAAGGCCTTACAACCTGGCATGTATGATTCTATTTGATAAAACTTAATGAAAGATTCTGTATTCTCTCTCTCACTGTTGTGTGTTGTTGCTTCCGCGTGTTGTTGAGCGGGATGGATCATTAGGGTGTGCCATTGTTTGGACCCTCTTGACCTTGCCCTTGCATCAGGTGGTATTAGAGCAAGGTGAGATCTTGATTTAGGTCTGCGGATCTAGGTTTGTAGGTTCCTCTTGAGAAGCCCTAGTTGATTGTTGTGGGGTAGCAGATTATGATCTGACCTGCAATCGCAGAGGGTTGTGAAGATGGTTCATGGGAGGTGAGATGCAGATCCAGGATTGGAAGATACACTAAGGTAGATTGCTACTAGATTAGAAGCCATTGAAACAACCCAAAGAAGAGGTAGACATCTTGAAGATGTTAGTGATGATGAAATTGAGGAAGAACAAACGAATGCAGAACCTGCACCTATTATGGATCAAGGTGAAGAAATATTTTTGAAGGCTTTGACAAGTCTGAAGTCTACACCACATTTCAATCCTCCTGAGTATGGTGGAAAGCTAGATTCTAATGAATTGGTGGACTGGATCACTAAGATGGAAAAGTATTTTGAGTATGAAAACATTCCCGAAGACAAGAAAGTGAAGATTGCAAGAAAAAAGTTGAAAAGTCATGCATCCTTATAGTTGGAACATCTGCAGCTAGATAGGAAGAGGAAATGCAAAGAAAAAATTAAGGTATGGAATAAAATGGTGAATAAATTGAAAGGAAAGTTCTTACCTTGGGATTATCTGATTAACCTAGTTCAGCAAATGCAAAGTTTAAGGTAGAAAGATAGCTTGGTATAAGAGTATACTGAGGAATTCTATAGATTAAATATCAGATCTAGACATGATGAAGATGATGTGGAAATAATTGGTAGATACCTAAATGGTTTGAGAGTTTCTATCCAAGAGGAAATTAGTTTGGTCAAGTTGGAAAGCATTGAAGAGGCTTATCAATTTGCATTGAAGGTTGAGGAGAAATTGAACAAAAGACATGAGAAAAGACAAAGAGGTCGAGGTGGTAGATTCTCTAGAGGAAGAGGTAGGTCTAATGGTGAAAATGGTAGGTCTAAACCTGAAAATACAAATCTGGACAAAGGCAAGACCGAGTGGAAAGGTGAAAATTAATCTAGAGGCAGAGGCAGTAACTACCGAGGTGGTTATAGCGGAGGAAGTTTTCTAGGAACTTGCTACAATTGTGGAGAAGGACATAGATCTTTTGAATGTACACATACTAGTAAGAAGGCTAGTAGTGGTAGAAATGTTTTGGTGCAAGAAGAGTCATTGAATGAATCTGAGAAGGAAAATAACTTGATGGTAAGGAGAGCACTATGGAATAAAAGCAAAAAGGAAGATCCGGTAAGGAAAACTTTGTTCAAGACTAGATGTAGAGTTTTTGATAAAGTTTGGAAGGTAATAATTGACAGTGGTAGCTTGGAGAATCTGGCATTTGAAGAGATGGTCACAAAGTTATAGTTGAAAAGGTTGGCACATCCAAAGCCCTATCAGATTTCATGGATAAAAGATGAGCATACACTCTTGGTAAGTGAACAATGTTATGTGGATTTGAAGATTGGAAAGAACTATGATAAGGTGTTATGTGATATCATGCCTATGGATTGTTGTCATATTTTTTTGGATAGACCTTGGCAATATGATAGACATGCTATATATGATGGGAGATTGCATAAGTATACTATTGTGGATGATGGAAGAAAACAAATCTTTTTACCATTGATGGAAGAACCTGTTAGTAATGTTTGCACATCTGTGAAAGTTTGTTTGATGGAGGGAATAAAGTTTGTTAAATCTTTGAAGAAAAATGATGTATGTTTTGCTCTGATTCCTAACAAACCAAGTAAGAAAATAGAGGATAATGTCCCTAAGGAGATTAATGATTTACTCACTGAGTATATTGATATCATTTCTGATAATGTACTTGATGGTTTGCCACTGAAAAGAAGCATTGATCATTGCATGGATCTAATCCCTGGAGCTAGTTTACCAAATAAGGCACCTCATCGGTTAACACCTACTGAGATTCAGGAATTGAATTGAAAGATTCAAGAGTTTCTAGAGAAAGGTTTGATCAGAGAAAGTTTGAGTCCTTGTGCAGTACCTGCTGTATTGGCACCTAAAAAGAATGGAGAATGGAGAATGTGTACTAATTCCAGAGCAATCAATAAGATAACAGTGAAGTATAGGTTTCCTAAACTGAGAATGGATGACATAATGGACAGTTTGACTAGAGCAAAGTATTTCACCAAAATTGATTTCAAAAGTGGGTATCATCAGATCAGAATCAGATAGGGTGATGAATGGAAGACTACTTTCAAGAAAAAAGAAGGTTTGTATGAGTGGTTGGTTATGCCTTTTGGTTTAACTAATGCATCGAGTACTTTTATGAGGCTGATGAATGAAGTTTTGAAGAAATTATTGGGTAAGTTTGTGATTGTATATCTTGATGATATTCTGATATTTAGTAAGACCAGAGAAGAACATTTGTTGCATGTTAGACAAGTTTTTCAGAGATTGAAAGAGGAAAATTTGCTGATAAATCTAAAAAAGTGTTCATTCATGAAAGAAGAGATTGTGTATTTGGGATTTATGATCTCAGCTGATGGTTTGAAGATGGATCCTGAAAAGGTTGAAGCTATTTTAAATTGGCCTACACCTATGAATGCTAGTGAGATAAGATCATTTCATGGTTTGGAAAGTTTTTACCGAAAGTTCATAAAGAATTTCAATTCAATATGTAATGCTATGACTGAGACTATGAGAGGAGATAAAAGGGAATTCAAGTGGACACATAGAGCTGACAAATGTTTTGAGACTCTGAAGTAGAAGGTTGTTGAATTACCTATTTTGGCATTACCTAATTTCAGTAAGGAATTTCAACTAGAATGTGATGCAAGTGGAAGTGCAATTGGAGTTGTGTTGAGTCAAGAAGGTAAACCTATTGCTTTCTTTAGTGAAAAGTTGAATGATGCTAGAAGGAAATATTCTGTGTATGATCAAGAATTCTATGCTATTGTTCAAGCACTGAAGAAATGGAGACATTATTTGATACCGAGTGAATTTGTGTTGTATATTGATCATAAGGCTTTACAATATTTGGGTAGTCAGAATAAGTGGAATCAGAGACATATGAAATGGGTTGAGTATTTGCAGAGTTATACATTTGTGATAAAGCATAAGAGTGGAGTCACTAACTGAGTTGCTGATGCATTGAGTAGAAGATCTTTGATGACTGAGATGAAAATTGAAGTTCTTGGTTTTGATGAAATGAGAGATTTGTATGAAACTGATCCTAATTTTTTTGAGCCATAGAGAAAGTACATAGCACCTATTCAAGATCAACAAGATACTAAATGGGATGAATATTTTATTTAGGAAGGTATGTTGTTTAAAAGTTTTCAGTTGTGTATACCGAGAGGAGTAATGAGAACTAATTTGATAAAGGAGAAACATAGTAGTGGTTTGGCTGGACATTTTGGTATTGATAAGACATGAAATTTTCTTAAGGAGAAGTAATTTTGGCCGCAGTTGTATAACGATGTTCATAATTTGTGAAAAGTTGTGGAATTTGTCAAGTTGTAAAAGGAGTAAGTCAAAATACTGGACTGTATACACTGATTGTTGTACTTGAGAAACCTTGGATTGACATCAGTATGGATTTTGTTCTTGGCTTATCGAAGACAATAAGAGGTAATGATTCTATATTTGTTGTTGTGGATAGATTTTCTAAGATGACAAATTTTATACCTTGTAGAAAGAGATCAGATGCAGTACATGTAGTAGATCTTTTCTTTAAGGAAATTTTTAGATTGCATGGATTACCGAGGAGTATTATCTATGACCGAGACAGTAAATTTGTTGGATACTTTTGGAAAACCCTTTGGAAGAAATTTGGCACTGAGTTGAAATATAGTTCTACATTTCACCCACAAACCGATGGATAGACTGAAGTTGTGAACAAAAGTTTGGGATATCTTTTGAGATGTTTATTTGGAGACACACCAAGTAATTGGAATTCTGTGTTGGCACAAGCAGAGTTTGCATACAATAATTCAATGAATAGGAGTACTGGAAAAACACCATTTGAGATTGTGAATGGCATACAACTGAGAGGTATATCTAATTTGAGAGACATTGCTGATGAAAGTAAGAGAAGTGTTGAAGGAGTAAAATTTGCTGAGTACATGAAGACATTGCATGAAGATGTGAAGCTGAAGCTAGAAGAAAGTAATCAGAAGTACAAAGACATAGCTGATAGATCAAGGAGACACAAAACTTTTGATGTTGGTGATGAAGTAATGGTTCATTTGAAGAAAGGATGATTTCCTGTTGGAACATATGGGAAGCTGAAGATGAAGAAGTTTGGACCTTGCAAGATTTTGATGAAATTTGACAGTGGAAATGAATATGAGATTGAGTTACTTGATGCCATGGACATATCATTGATTTTCAACATTTCTAATTTTTATGAGTATCATGAACCTGATGAAGAAATGACAGTACCGACATAGTATCCTAAGAAGCAGAATGAAGAAGTTGAGCAGATCTTGAAGCAAAGAGTTGGCAAAAGTACAAGAGGAAAACTATATATGGAATACTTGGTAGAATGGAAGAATAGACTGAAGGAAGATAGTTCATGGATTTCATAGTCTAAGTTGGATGCATCTCGGATCATACCTACCAAATGATTCAGAGAATCATTTCAAAATAAACCCAGGTGTCTAATGCAGGAGAATCTTGGGTCCTTGGCAATCCCGTGTCACCAAAAACATTTTGGAGTTTTTCTAAATTTCTTGATTCCTTCTTTGACCGAGTTGGTCGGTTTCCTTTGGTTAATGAGTGAGGTCGGTTATCTCCTGGGTGGTCGGTTGTTTCACTGGCGCTCAACGATGCTTGTCTGTTGCTCGGTCATCCTTGCTTATTGAGTAGTTTCTCTTCAGTTTCTGTTGGGCCAACTTGTTCATTTATGTTGGGTCATAGATTTAATGCTGGAATCAACCATTGGGAAGTGTGTGGTCCTAGATTTGACCTTTCCTTCTATTGATTGTGGATCTGAAGGTTGACTCAGTTTAGTAGACTCTTGTATAAATGTAGTTATTTGGTTGTAGTTTAGGGGGCAGTTTTTGATTCAGAGATAAGAAGATATTAGAATTAATATTTGTGATAGATCCTTGCATGTTTGAGGACTTTTTCTATTCATTGTAATATCAGGCCATAACTGGGAAAGCCTTACAACCCGGTATGTATGATTCTATTTGATGAAACTTAATGAAAGATTCTGCATTCTCTGTCTCAGTGTTGTGTGTTGTTGCTTCCACATGTTGTTGAGTGGGCTGGATCATTAGGGTGTGCCATTGTTTGGCCCCTGTTGACCCTTCCCTTATGTCAAAAAGGTAGCTTGGTATGTGATTGGTTTGAGATTCAATATTCAGGATGAGCTTGGTATGCTAAAGACTGATTCTGTTTAAGATGCTTATCAGTATGCTCTGAAGGTAGAAGATAAGTTGAAAAGGAAACAACATAGTAATCCTTGAGGGAAGGAAAAGATTGATCACTTGGAGAAGGATAAACTGACTGTAGAATATGAAAAGAAACTTGTAGAACCAAAGAAGAAGACATGTAGAGTTATCTTTAAGGGAACTAACTATAATTGTGGTGAAGGAAACCGTTCTTTTGAGTGTACACAAAAGAAGTTTGGTGACTGATGAACTGCTGTGGTGAATGAAAATGTTGAGAATGAACTTGAATCTAAGAGCTTGCTGATTCAGTGAACATTGCTCGGTACAAAGGAGGAACCTTATCAGAGGAGTAACTTGTTTAGGACTTGGTGCAGGTCTAGAGGTAAACTTTGTGATGTTATTTTTGATAGTGGTAGTACTGATAACCTTGTTGCGAAGGACATGGTTCAGAAACTTGGTTTGAGTAGAATGAGACATCCACATCCTTATAGGATTGGCTGGTTGCAAGATGATCATGGTTTGGAAGTAAGAGAACAATGCTTTGTTGATGTTTAGATTGGCCAGTATAAAGACCTTGTGTTATGTGATATTATGGAGATGAATAGTTGTCATATATTGCTCGATAAACCTTGGCAATATGATTGTAGAGCTATGTATGATTATGTTAGGAATGTTTTTACTATTCAGAAGGATGACAAGAAGTTTTCCCTGATGCCTTTGTTGGATACAACACTCGGTAGGAGAAGTCTGAGTATTGGTAGCCGAATTGAGTTGGTAGATCTTGAAGGTATGGATGATCAGTGTGAATTATCAAGGAAAGACTTGAAGAGACAGAGGAAGCTGAAGTGGAAGAGCATGCAAATTAAAAAGTTGGAGGACATGTATGTGAAGAACACTTTGGGGTTATGTGCTCAATCCCAAAAGATGTTCTTCTCACATATGAACATCTTTTCAAACCTGGGGTGTTTGATGCAGGGGCATTCTTGGGTCCTTGGCGAATCTACATGGTGGTGTATTATTTGGTCAGTGTTACTTGGTTGCAACCTTAACCGATGGTTTCAGTTATTGAAGGAAGCTCAGTGAAGCTTTTGGTGCTAGGTGGAACTGGTGCTCAATGATGCTTGTGTTTCTCGGTGTTGCTTGGCTTGGTCAATTATTTCACTGGTTCTCGATTGTTTCTCTGGCACTCGATAGTTCTGGTTTACTAGCTGGAGTTCTTGAAGATTTTCTTGGCTGACTTGGTGCATTTATTCTTGGTAGCTTTTGTTGGATTCTCTTACATGGATCTGGAGGCTGACATGTTGAATTTAATATTTGTAAGGCTATTTGAGAGCCAACTTGTATTGCATTTAATATTTATTTGGTAGGAGTTAATTGTTTCATCCAGTCAAATTGTGGCTAATGATTAGTATTTATGGGATGTTTGGGCAGTTATTTTAGGGAGTCAGATGGGAAGTTCTGAGAGCTGAGTTAGGAGAACCAGATAAGTGAAGTTATGGAAAAGATCCTACGAGATCTTACAGATCAGACTAGTATCTGATAGTTGTAATAGCAGAGCTAGTGGTTGAGGCTTGGAGACAAGGAGATTGCTTGGTGGCTTGCAAGCATAAGTTTAGATCTACCTTAGGGTTTCCATCAGTTCTTGATTTGTCTCAGAACTGAACTAGCTGGAGTTGTATTAGATCTTGTTGATCTTGTAGAATTACTTTTTGTTTGTAATTGGCCCTAACTCAGAAGGCCTTACAGCCGGGCATGTTAATGGAAAATATGTTTTGAAACATATCTTGTTGTGTTATTCTTCTATTTTGTTCTTGATTGGCTACAAGGTTGGACTATCCTTAATTGGATCCACCATCCTTGACTGTGGCAGACAGATACCAACATTAAATCTGTGACCCAAATTAAATGCACAAGTCAGCCTCAAAAGAAATCCAAAACAAACAACTTGGTAAGCAAGGAAATTGAGCGCTAGACAAGCATAACCGAGTGCCAGGGAAATTCATTGAGTGCTAGAGAGATAACTAACCAACACCGATGAACAAAGGAAATTGAGAAAAATTGAACTGACTCGGTCAAAGTAGGAATCAAGCAACACAGATAAACTCAAATATGTTTTTGGTGACATAGGATTGCTAAGGACTCGAGATGCTCCTACATCAGACACCTGGGGTTATTTGAAATGATTCTTTGAATCATGAAACATGTATGATCTGAGTTGCATCCAACTCAGACTGTGAAATCCATGAACTGTCTTTAATCAGTCTATTCTTCAACTTTACTAGATATTCTGTATACTGTTTTCCTCTTGTACTTCTACCAATTCTTTGCTCCAAAATAATTTCAACTTCTTCATTCTACTTCTTAGGATAATCCATCAGTACTGTCATGTCTTCATAAAGTTCATGAAACTCATACAAATCAGTAATGTTGAATATATGATGCAGGAGCATCTCGGGTCCTTGGCAATCCCGTGTCACGAAAAACATTTTGGAGTTTGTCTGTGTTGCTCGGTTCATGCTTTGACCAAGTTGGTCGATAGTTGGTTGGTTTCATTTGGTTACCGAGTGTGGTCGGTTATCTCCTGGGCGGTCGGGTTTTTCACTGGCGCTCGACATTGCTTGTCTGTTGCTCGGTTATCTTGCTCACCGATGGGTTTAGTTTTAGTTTTTGTTGTGGCTGACTTGTGCATTTATTTTGGGTCACAAATTTAATGTTGGAATCCATCATTGGGAAGCATGTGGTCCCAGATCTGACCGTTCCTTCTGTTGATTGTGGATCCGAAGGATGACTCAATTCAGTAGACTCTTGTATAAATGTAGTTGTTTGGTTGTAGTTTAAGGAGTTTTTGGGGATAGGAGGTTGGTAGAAGATAGAATTAGAGATTTTGATAGATCCTCGCATGTTTTGAGGATTTTGTATTTCATTTTAATATCTTGCCCTAACTGAGAAGGCCTTGAAACTGAACATGTATCATTCAATATGATGAAATCTATGAAAGATCTTGCATTCTCTCTCTCACTATTGTGTTTTTTTCCTTCCGCATGTGTTGAGAAGGCTTGGATCATTAGGGCATGCCTTTGTTTGGCCCCTCTTTCTCTCTGCCTTGCATTAGGTGGTATCAGAGTGAGGTGAGATCTTGATCTAGGTCTGTGGATCTAGGTTTGTAGGTTCCTCTTGAAGCCCTAGTTGATTGTTGTGGGGTAGCAGATTGTGATCTGACATGCAATTGTAGAGGGTTGTCAAGATGGTTCATGGGAGGCGAGATGCAAATCTAGGATTGGCAGATATGATAAGGTAGATTGCTGCTAGATTAGAAGCTGTTGAAACAACCCAAAGAAGAGGAAAACATCTTGAAGATGTTAGTGATGATGAAGTTGAGGAAGAATAGGTGAATGCAGAACCTACACCTGTTATGGATCAAGGTGAAGAAAGATTTTTGAAGGCTTTGACAAGTCTGAAGTCAACACCACATTTCAATCCTCTTGAGTATGGTGGAAAGCTAGATTCTAACGAATTGGTGGACTAGATCACTGAGATGGAAAAGTATTTTGAGTATGAAAACATTCCCGATGATAAGAAGGTGAAGATTGCAAGCACAAAGTTGAAAAGTCATGCATCCTTATGGTGGGAACATCTACAGCTAGATAGGAAGAGGAAAGGTAAAGACAAAATCAAGGTATGGAATAAAATGGTGAACAAATTGAAAGGAAAGTTCTTACCTTGTGATTATCAGATTAACCTAGTTCGGTGAATGCAAAGTTTGAGATAGAAAGATAGCTCAGTAAAGGAGTATACTGAGGAATTCTATAGATTAGATATCAAATCTAGACATGATGAAGATGATGTGGAAAGAATCGGTAGATACCTGAATGTTTTGAGAGTCTCCATCCAAGAGGAAATTAGTATGGTCAAGCTGGAGAACATTGAAGAGGCTTATCAATTTTCTTTGAAGGCCAAGGAGAAATTGAACAAGAGACATAAGCAAGGACAAAGAGGTCAAGGTGGTATATTACCTAGAGGAAAAGGTAGATCTAATGTTGAAAATGGTTGATTTGAACCAGAAAAGACAAATCTGGACAAAGGCAAGACCAAGTGGAAAGGTGAAAGTTCATCTAGAGGTAGAGGTAGTAACTACTGAGGTGGTTATGACAGAGGAAGTTTCTGAGGAACTTGTTACAATTGTGAAGAACATAAATATTTTGAGTGTACACATGCAAGTAAGAAGGCTGGTAGCAGTAGAAATGCTTTGGTGCAAGAAGAGTCACCGAATGAACTTGAGAAAGAAAATAACTTGATGGTAAGGAGAGCACTGTGGAATGAAAGTAGGAAGGAAGATCTGGTAAGGAAAAGTTTTTTCAAGACTAGATGTAGAGTTTCTGATAAAGTTTGGAAGGTAATCATTGATAGTGGTAGCTCAGAGAATCTGGCGTCTAAAGAAATGGTCACAAAATTGCAGTTGGAAAGGTTGGTACATCCGAAGCCCTATCAGATTTCATGGATCAAAGATGAGCATACACTCCTAGTAAGTGAACAATGTTATGTGAATTTGAAGATTGGAAAGTACTATGATAAGGTGTTATGTGATATCATGCCTATGGATTGTTGTCATATTTTGTTGGGTAGACCTTGAAAATATGATAAATATGCTATATATGATGGGAGATTACATAAGTATACTATTGTGGCTGATGGAAAGAAAAAAATATTGTTACCATTGATGGAAGAACCTGTTAGTAATGTTTGCACATTTGTAAAAGTTTGTTTAATGGAGGTAAGAAAGTTTGTTAACTCTTTGAAAAAGAATGATGTATGTTTTGTTGTGATCCCTAACAAATCGAGTAAGAAAATAGAGGATACTGTCCCTGAGGAGATTGATAAGTTACTCACTGAGTACAATGATGTCATTTATGATAATGTACCTAATGGTTTTCCACCAAAAAGCATTGACCATTGTATGGATCTAATCCCTGGAGCTAGTTTACCAAATAAGGCACCTCATCGGTTGACACCTACCGAGAATCAGGAATCAAACCAAAAGATTCAAGAGTTGCTAGAGAAAGGTTTGATTAGAGAAAGTTTGAGACCTTATGTAGTACCTACTATGTTGGCACCGAAGAAGAATGGAGAATGGAGAATGTGTACTCATTCCAGAGCAATCAATAAGATAATAGTGAAGTATAGGTTTTCTATACCGAGAATGGATGATATAATGGACAGTTTGACTGGAGAAAAGTATTTCACAAAGATTGATTTGAAAAGTGGGTATCATCAGATCAAAATTAGAGAAGGTGATGAATGGAAGACTACTTTCAAGACAAAAGAAGGTTTGTATGAGTGGTTGGTTATGCCTTTTGGTTTAACTAATGCACCAACTACTTTTATGAGGTTGATGAATGAAGTTTTGAAGAAATTCTTGGGACAATTTGTGATTGTATATATTGATGACATTCTAATATTCAGTAAGACCAGAGAAGAATATTTGTTGCATGGTAGACAAGTTTTGTAGAGACTGAAAGAGGAAAAGTTTTCGATAAATCTGAAAAAGGTGTTCATTCATGAAAGATGAGATTGTGTATTTGGGATCTTTTATTTTTGTTGATGGTTTGAAGATGGATCCTGAAAAGGTTGAAGCTATTTTAAATTGGCTTACACCTATGAATGCTAGTGTGGTAAGATCATTTCATGGTTTGGAAAGTTTTTACCGAAAGTTCATAAGGAATTTCAGTTCAATTTTTAATGCTCTTATTGAAACTATGAGAGGAGACAAAAGAGAATTCAAGTGGACACATGGAGCTAAAACAAGTTTTGAGACTCCGAAGTAGAAGGTTGTTGAATTACCTGTTTTGGCATTGCCTGATTTCAATAAGGTATTTCAAGTAGAATGTGATGCAAGTGGACGTGCAATTGGAGCTGTGTCGAGTCAAGAAGGTAAACCTGTTGCTTTCTTTAGTGAAAATTTGAATGATGCTAGAAGGAAATATTCTGTGTATGATCAAGAATTCTATGCTATTGTTCAAGCACTGAAGAAATGGAGACATTATTTGATACCGAGTGAATTTGTGTTGTATACTGATTGTAAGGCTTTATAGTATTTGGGTAGTCAGAATAAGTTGAATCACAAACATATGAAATGGGTTGAGTATTTGTAGAGTTACACATTTGTGATAAAGCATAAGAGTGGAGTCACTAACCGAATTGCTGATGCATTGAGTAGAAGCAGATCTTTGATGACCGATATGAAAGTGGAAGTTCTTGGTTTTGATGAGATGAGAGATTCTTATGAGTTTGACCCTAATTTTTTTGAGCCATGGAGAGAGTGCAGAGCACCTATTCAAGATGAACAAGATACTAAATGGGATGAATATTTTATTCAGGAAGGTATGTTGTTTAAAGATATTCAGTATGTATACCAAGAGGAATAATGAGAACTAATCTGATAAAGGAGAAACATAGTAGTGGTTTGGCTGGACATTTTTGTATTGATAAAACATGGAATTTGCTTAAGGAGAAGTAATTTTGGCCGCAGTTGTATAAAGATGTTCAAAAATTTGTGAAAAGTTGTGGAATTTGTCAAGTTACAAAAGGAGTAAGTCAGAATACTGGATTGTATACACCGATTGCTGTTCTTGAGAAACCTTGGATTGACATCAGTATGGATTTTGTTCTTGGCTTATCATAGACAGTAAGAGGTAATGATTCTATAATTGTTGTTGTGGATATATTTTCTAAGATGGCACATTTTATACCTTGTAGAAAGACATCAGATGCAGTACATGTAGCAGATCTTTTCTTTAAGGAAATTGTCAGATTGCATGGATTACAGAGGAGTATTATCTCTGACCAAGATAGTAAATTTGTTGGATACTTTTGGAAAACCCTTTGAAAGAAATTTGACACTGAGTTGAAATATAGTTCTACATTTCACCCACAAACTGATGGACAGATTGAAGTTGTGAATAGAAGTTTGGGAAATCTTTTGAGATGTTTATTTGGAGACACACCGAGTAATTGGGATTCTGTGTTGGCACAAGCAGAGTTTGCATGCAATAATTTAATGAATAGGAGTACTGGAAAGACACCATTTGAGATTGTAAATGGCACACAACCGAGAGGTATATCTGATTTGAGAAACATTGTTGATGAGAATAAGAAAAGTGCTGAAGGAGTAGAATTTGCTGAATACATGAAGACATTGCATGAAGATGTGAAGCTGAAGCTGGAAGACAGTAATCAGAAATACAAAGATAGAGCTGATAGATCAAGGATACATAAAACTTTCGATGTTGGTGATGAAGTAATGGTTCATTTGAAGAAAGGCCGATTTCCTGTTGGAACATATGGGAAGTTAAAGATGAAGAAGTTTGGACGTTGCAAGATTTTGAAGAAATCTGACAATGGAAATGCATATGAGATTGAGTTATCTAATGACATGGACATATCACCGATTTTAAACATCGCTAATTTGTATGAGTATCATGAACTTGATGAAGAAGTGACAGTACTAACAGAATATCCTAACACGCAAAATGAATAAATTGAACAAATTTTGAAGGAAAGAGTTGGCAAGAGTACAAGAGGAAAACAATATATGGAATATCTGGTAAAGTGGAAGAATAGACTGATGGAATATAGTTCATGGATTTCATAGTCTGAGTTGGATTCAACTCAGACCACACCTACCAAATGATTCATATAATCATTTCAAAATAACCCCAGGTGTCTGATGCAAGAGAATCTCGGGTCCTTGGGAATCTTGTGTCACCAAATTTTTTTTGGAGTTTGTCTGTGTTGCTCGGTTCCTGTTTTGACTGAGTTGGTCAGTTTCCTTTGGTTACCGAGTGTGGTCGGTTATCTCCTGGGCGGTCGGTTTTTTCATTGGCCCTCGACATTGCTTGTCTACTGCTCGGTTTTCTTGCTCACCAATGGGTTTAGTTTTAGTTTCTGTTGTGGCTGACTTGTGCATTTATTTTGGGTCACAGATTTAATGTTGGAATCCATCATTGGGAAGCGTGTGGTCCTAGATTTGACTATTCCTTCTATTGATTATGGATTTGAAGGTTGACTTAGTTTGGTAGACTCTTGTATAAATGTAGTTGTTTGGTTGTAGTTTAAGGAGGAGTTTTTGGGGATAGGAGTTTGGTAGAAGATAGAATTAGAGATTTTGATAGATCCTCACATGTTTTGAGGCTTCTGTATTTCATTGTAATATCTAGCCCTAACCGGGAAGGCCTTACAACCTGACATGTATCATTCAATTTTGATGAAATCTATGAAAGATATTGCATTCTCTCTCTCAATGTTGTGTTTGTTTGCTTCCGCATGTGTTGAGTAGGCTTGGATCATTAGGGCATACCTTTTTTTGGCCCCTCTTGCTCCTTGCCTTTTGTCAATATAGGTGATATATCCATGTCATCGGGTAACTTAATCTCATACGCATTTCCACTATCAAATTTCCTCAAAATCTTGCAAGGTCCAAACTTCTTCATTTTCAGCTTTCGATATGTTCCAACAGGAAATCTACCTCTCTTCAAAGGAACCATCACTTCATCACCAACATCAAAAGTCTTATGTCTTCTTGATCTATCAGCTCCATCTTTTTACTTCTAATTACTCTTTTCTAGTTTAAGCTTCACATCTCCATGCAATGTCTTCATGTACTCAAAAAATTTTACTCCTTCAACACTTCTCTTTCTTTCATCAACAATGTCTCTAAATATGATATACCTCTCGGTTGTATACCATTTCTAATCTCAAAAGGTGTTTTCCCAGTACTCCTATTCACTGAATTATTGTATGCAAACTCTGCTTGTGCCAACATAGAATCCCAATTACTCAATATGTCTCCAACTAAACATCTCAAAAGATTACCCAAACTTCTATTCACAAATTTAGTCTGTCCATCAGTTTTTGGGTGAAATGTAGAACTATATTTCAAATCAGTACCAAACTTTCTCCAAAGAGTCTTCCAAAAGTATCCAAAAAATTTACTATCTCAGTCAGAGATAATATTCCTTGGTAATCCATGCAATCTGATAATTTCCTTAAAGAAAAGATCTGCTACATGTACTGCATCTGATGTCTTTTTACAAGGTATAAAATGTGCCATTTTAGAAAATCTATCCACAAAAACAAATATAGAATCATTACCTCTAATTGTCTTCAGTAAGCCAAGAACAAAATCCATACTGATGTCAATCCAAGGTTTCTCAGGTACAACAATCGGTGTATACAATCCAGTATTTTGACTAACTCCTTTTGCAACTTGACAAACTCGACAACTTTTCACAAATTTTTGAACATCTTTATACAATTGTGGCCAAAAGAATTTCTCCTTAAGCAAATTCAATGTCTTATCAACACCAAAATGTCCATCCAAACCACTACTATTTTTCTCTTTTATCAAATTAGTTCTCATTTCTCCTCTCGGTATACACAACTGAATACCTTTAAACAACATACCTCCTTGCATAAAATATTCATCCCATTTAGTACTTTGTTGATCTTGAATAGGTGCTCTACACTTTCTCCATGGCTTAGAAAAATCAGGAACAAATTCATAAGAATCTCTCATGTCATCAAAGCCTAGAACTCCAATTTTCATCTCGGTCATCAAAGATCTTCTTCTACTCAATGCATTGACAACACAAATTCACTCTACATCAAATAATGTCTCTATTTTTTTAGTGCTTGAACAATAGCATAGAATTCTTGATCATACACATAATATTTCCTTTTTGCATCATTCAAATTTTCACTAAAGAAAGCAACAGGTTTACCTTCTTGACTCAACATAGCTCCAATTGTACTTCCACTTGCATCACATTCCACTTGAAATACCTTATTGAATTCAGGGAATGCCAAAATAGGCAATTCAAAAACCTTCTGCTTCAGAGTCTCAAAATTTTTATCAACTCCATTTGTCCACTTGAATTCTCTTTTATCTCCTCTCATAGTCTCAGTCACAACATTACAAATTGAACTGAAATTCCTAATGAACTTTCGGTAAAAAATCACCAAACCATGAAATGATCTTACCTCACTAGAATTCTTAGGTGTAGGTAATTCAAAATAGCTTCAACCTTTTCAGGATCCATTTTCAAACCATTAACTAAAATCACAAATCCCAAATACACAATCTCCTCTTTCATGAATGAACACTTTTTCAGATTTATCAGCAACTTTTCTTCTTTCAATCTCTGCAAAACTTTTCTAACAATCAACAAATGTTCTTCTCTGGTCTTATTGAATATCATAATATCATCAAGATATACAATCACAAACTTGCCCAAGAATTTCTTCAAAACTTCATTCATCAACCTCATAAAAGTACTCGGTGCATTAGTTAAACCAAAAGGCATAACCAACCACTCATACAAATTGCTTTGCCTTGAAAGCAGTCTTCCATTCATCACCTTCTCTGATTCTGATATGATGATACCACTTTTCAAATAAATTTTAGTAAAATACTTTGCTCCAGTCAAACTATCCATTATATCATCCATTCTCGATATAGGAAACCTATACTTCACTATTATCTTGTTGATTTCTCTGGAATCAGTACACATTGTCCATTCTCCATTCTTGTTAGGTGCCAATACTGCAAGTATGGCACAAGGACTCAAAATTTCTCTGATCAAACCTTTCTGCAACAATTCTTGAATCTGTCGGTTCAATTCCTGATTCTCGATAGGTGTCGACTGATGAGGTGCCTTATTTGGTAAACTAGCTTGAGGGATAAGATCCATGCAATGATGAATGCTTCTCTTCATTGGAAAACCATCAAGTACATTATCATAAATAATTTCACTATACTCAGTGAGTAACTTATCAACCTCCTCAGGGACATTATCCTCTAATTTCTTACTCGGTTTGTTAGGAATCACAACAAAACATACATCATTCTTCTTCAAATCCTTAACAAACTTTCTTCCTTCCATCAAGCATACTTTCATAGATGTGAAAACATTACTAACAGGTTCTTCCATCAAAGGTAGAAAGATTTGTCTTCTCCCATCAGCCCAAATAGTATACTTATGCAATATCCCATCATATATTGCATGTCTATCATATTGCCAAAGTCTACTCAACAAAATATGAAAACAATCCATAGGCATGATATCACATAACACCTTATCATAGTACTTTCCAATTTTCAAATTCACATAACATTGTTCACTTACCAAGAGTGTATGCTCATCTTTGATCCATGAAATCTGATAGGGCTTCAGATGTTCGAAACCTTTTCAACTATAACTTTGTGACCATCTCGTCAGATGCCAGATTCTCTGAGTTACCACTATCAATGATTACCTTCCAAAATTTGTTAGAAACTCTACATCTGGTCTTAGGAAAATTTTTCCTTATCGGATCTTTCTTTTTACCTTAATTCCAAAGTGCTCTCCTTACCATCAAGTTATTTTCCTTCTCAGGTTCATTCGGTGACTCTTCTTGCACAAAAGCATTTCTACTGCTACCAGCCTTCTTACTTGCATTTGTACACTTAAATGATCTATGTCCTTCTTCTCCACAATTGTAACAAGTTCCTCGAAAACCACCTCTATTATAACCACCTCGGTAGTTACTACCTCTTCCTCTAGATGAAATTTTGCCTTTCCACTCGTTCTTGCCTTTATCTAGAGTCATCTTTTCAGGTTCAGATCTACTATTTTCACCTTGAGATCTACCTCTTCCTCTAGGGAATCTACCACCTCTACCTCTTTGTCTTTGCTCATGTCTCTTATTCAATTTCTCCTCATCTTTCAATGCAAATTGATAAGCATCTTCAATGTTCTCCAATTTGACCAAACTATTTTCTTCTTGGATGGAAACTCTCAAACCATTAAGGTATCGAGCAATTCTTTCCACATCATCTTCATCATGTCCAGATTTGATATCTAATCTATAGAATTCCTTAGTACATTCCTTTACCAAGCTATCTTTCTACCTTAAACTTTGCATTCGCCTAACTAGGTTAATCTGATAATCATAAGGTAAGAACTTTCCTTTCAATTTATTCACCATTTTACTCCATACCTTGATTTTATCTTTGCCTTTCCTTTTTCTGTCTAGCTGCAGATGTTCCCACCATAAGGATGCATGCCCTTTCAACTTTGTGCTTGCAATTTTCATCTGCTTTTCCTCAGGTACATTTTCATACTCAAAATACTTTTCCATCTCAGTGATCCAATCCAACAATTCATCAGAATCCAATTTTCCACCATACTCAGGAGGATTAAAATGTGGTGTAGACTTTAGACTTGTCAAAGCCTTCAAGAATTTTTCCTCACCTTGATCCATCACAGGTGCAAGTTCTACATCACCTTGTTCTACCTCAATTTCATCATCACTAACATCTTCAAGATGTCTTCCTCTTCTCTAGGTTGTTTCAATAGCTTCTAATCTAGTACCACATTGTGTCAACATGTCTGCCAATCTTTGATCCGCATCTCGCCTCCCATGAACCATCTTGAAAACCCTCTGCAATTGTAGGTCAGATCACAATCTGCTACCCCACAACAATTCAACTAGGGCTTCACAAGAAGGAACCTTCAAATCTAGTTTTGCAAACCTAGATCTAGATCTCACGTCACTCTGATACCACCTGACGCAAAGAGGGATGAGAGAGGGGAAAAAGGTACACCCTAACTAGATCCACCTTTATCAACAACACGCGGGAGCAACAACACACAATAGTGAGAGAGAGAGAATGAAGATGCTATGTTATATTATCTTCAAATTGATTCATACATGCCAGGCTGTAAGGCCTTCTCAGTTTAGGCCATATATTACAATCAAGTACAAAAGTCCCCCAATATGCAAGGATTTGCCAACAATCTCTAATTTTCTATCTCTATCTTCTATCTTTTAAAACTGATTCCTAAAGTCTAACCAAACAACTACATTTATACAAGAGGCTACAGAGCCAAGTCAGCCTTCAGATCCACACTTAATGGAAGGAATGACCAGATCTATGTCCAAATGCTTCCCAATAATGGATACTAACATTAAATCCATGACCCAAATTAAATGCACAAGTTGGCCTCAAAAGAAATCCAAAACAAATAAATCGGTAAGTAAGGAAATCGAGAGCCAAACAAGCATCACTGAGCGCCAGGGAAATTCACCAAGTGCCAGAGACATAACTGACCAACACCGATGAACAAAGGAAACTGAGAAACACCGAACAAACTCAGTCAAAGTAGGAACCGAGCAACACAAAAAAACTCAAATATGTTTTTGTGACATAGGATTGCCAAGGACCCGAGATGCCCTGCACCACTAAACACTCACACTCTGTGCTAGCCCCATATAGCCAACTAGTATACACCCACCTGATGTAGTGCTCTAAATGGTCCACCCCTCACCCTCACCCGCCCACCCCTCATTCGCACTCTGCCTTTGATAAGAGCGGGGGAAAAAATAACATGACTAACATCCCTACCTCCTTGTTTAGCCCTACCACCCCGTTATCCCTGATGACCCCATCTCCTACCACCATCACCATCTCCACCATTATCCTATGACTCCTCCTCAATACTGGGCACTAGCTCGAATACATCTATAAATATGGGAAAAGGGTTCTGTACAAACCACTGCGCATAATCATCGGTCATGCTGCTGTCAACAATGTGATCTCTCCATATCCCACGCAAGGTAGGGCAGCTGTAATAACTCATCTCATTGCTATCTTGTAATCAATCTGAGGGCCCCAAAGGGACATCTCAACCTATACATGAGCATACATGGCTAACCCTTGAAGCATTCTCTGTATCTGACCAAAACTACCATAGAACCTAATGGAAATAAAACCACTCGATCACCAAGGATGTCTTCCCTATCAACCACTGAGGCATGCACATATATGGAAGCTCAACTGCATCCTCCAACCATGGTTCACATCCAATGTAAGGTCACCAAACTACTTGATCAATATCATCAACGATATGGCACCAGTAATCCACCTTCCCTAGGTGGGCCTGCACAATCATCCCCTTGTACATCCAAGAAAAAGGCCATTTGGTATCCTGATGATGAAAAAAATAGGATGAGTAATGAGAATATGCTCCCCAGGTCCATAACTAAAGTAAGACTACTCCAGTATAGAGAGTAGCCCCATAATGATATACCACATCATGAAGCTCATGGTACAACTGAGCCAACAAACATGAGCTCCAATCAAACCTGCAAGGATGAACAATCAGGTCCTCCAAGATCCAATCCCAACCAACTGCAAAACCATGGCCCCGTCGATCAGGAACCAAGAAACCCTTGACAAGTACACCAAGAATAGATGGAAGCACAAGGAAAGAAGTAAACTACACCCACTGGATACTCTCATCTCCAATGGTTGGGTCTACAAGAGGCATCTACATATTGTACCATCGTATACCTGATCGTAATAAACAATCTTCCCATGAGTAGGTATCTACAGTAATTGATAAACATCCTCAAGAGTGATGGTCATATCTCCCATTGGTAAATGGAAAGTGTTATGGTCAGAGTGCTAGCGCTCTACCATAGTAGTAAGAAGACCTCAATTCACACAAAATTGAGGGAGAGAAAGAAGGAAAGATAACCCACATTGGCCTATCCGATGCTCTGGCTCGCTCAAGTCATTGACCATATCGAAAGGTAAAGGATACAAGCCTCAAACACCTAGCTTCTGAAGTAGAAACTACAAAAAAGTAAGTTTAAACAAATAAAACATCAAGATAATCACATATTGGATCATCTTAAGTCAATCAAACCACAAACAAGTTTCTTGATTCTATTTAGAGAGGACATAAAATTTATCATCATCCATCATCAAAATCAAGATTGACCATCAAACATTCAATATCAAATGACTTGAACTAACATCACACAACTTGCTAGAAGCAGAACTCAAAAACCTAAGCCAATCGATAACTTGATGACATAAAAAAAAAACAAAAAACTAATTGAAAGGCTCGCAAATTTGACCAAACAGGGTGCACACGCTATTTCATTGATTAAAAGCATTGAAATCAAATGCGCATCTTAAAACATCAAACATGTAGTGAAACTTATTGTATGCGCTACAACAAAGTGTACGTGTTGCAGGATTTAGCACGCCACTGCAAAAAAAACCCTTGTATGTGCTGCTAAAAGTCTTAAAGTGATATCAAATGTGAAAGCATTGCAGAAAAGGGCGAATGTGAAACATGCCCTAGTTTTAGCATTTGGAAGCGCTATTAAAAAGTTCAAAAAGCGCTGCAAAAAATTGTGGATGGGCAGCATGAAATGTATACGTACTGTTAAAAACATTGTACGCGCTACTAAAATGAAAAAATAGGGTTTTATCAGAAAGATCCAAAATTTTCAAATTTAAATGCAGAAATCAGACAAAAGAAGTTGTCAGGGTACATACCGGAGTTCGTAGCCAGCTGGACATTGATATCGGTGGCCTCATTTGAACCTATGCTCTGGAATCAGGATCACCACCGTGAAACAACTCAAGGGGGTCAGAGTGAAAAAGTCAAAAGGGAAGGTGAAAATGAATAGTAAAAATGACCTTTTACCTCTTTATATAGCCCATTTTGACCTAAAAGTGGCACACTTTAGCAAAAAATGACCTGGAACCCAATTTAAACACCTATTCCATCCAAATCAGGGGCATTTGTTATCACAAACATTGCAAATACTTTATCGAAAATAAAATTGAAATTTACTCATAATGAAATATTTTTTTTCACCACTAATTGATCGAAAACACAATATCTTTCACCAGAATCAATTTTCATTTCATTTCTGAGGGGGCATACACTCAGACAATTAGGACGAGCATCATAATCATCCATTTAGGGGCATGACATAAAACCAAAGCTCAATCTTTCATCAATTTTTTTTTTTCTTATCAATCAAGTGGGGCATCAAACATCAAATCAAATCAAATCATGCATCATATCGGCAACCTATCATCAGAACGACCATCAAGGACTTCAAAACAATCAGAATTGCATCAACTTTATCATCAAAATCGACATCTTTTATCAAATATCAAATTGAGCATCAATCTAATCAAGACTTCACATCAAAATGATCAGGGCATTCTTTGAACCAATACACTTTGTACATCAATTCAAAGAGGGGCATTTGTAATCACCTGAAAATGGACAAGATTAATTTAAGTGAGCAACCAAGGCAAAATCAAAGCAATAAAATCAAATCAAGCTAAAATCA